>JAHIAL010000102.1:0-600000 GCA_021605145.1 Aegilops bicornis
GTTCACATACACAACGGGTGCAAGCCAGTTTTGCACACACAGAATACTCGGCATAAACTTGACGAGCCTAGCATATGCAGATATGGCCGCGGGACACTGAGACCGAAAGGTCGAGCGTGAATCATATAGTAGATATGATCAACATAGTGATGTTCACCATTGAAAACTACTCCATCTCACGTGATGATCGGACATGGTTTAGTTGATATGGATCACGTGATCACTTAGATGATTAGAGGGATGTCTATCTAACTGGGAGTTCTTAAGTAATATGATTAATTGAATTTTAATTTATCATGAACTTAGTACCTGATAGTATTTGCATGTCTATGTTGTTGTAGATAAATGGCCCGTACTACTGTTCTGTTGAATTTTAATGTGTTCCTAGAGAAAGCTAAGATGAAAGATGATGGTAGCAACTACACGGACTGGGTCCGTAACTTGAGGATTATCCTCATTGCTGCACAGAAGAATTACGTCCTGGAAGCACCGCTAGGTGCAAGACCCGCTGCAGGAGCAACGCGGACGTTATGAACGCCTGGTAGAGCAAAGTTGGTAACTACTCGATAGTTCAGTGTGCCATGCTTTACGGCTTAGAACCGGGACTTCAACGACGTTTTGAATGTCATGGAGCATCTGAGATGTTCCAGGAGTTGAAGTTAATATTTCAAGCAAATGCCCGGATTGAGAGATATGAACTCTCCAATAAGTTCTACAGCTGCAAAACAGAGGAGAATAGTTCTGTCAGTGAGCATATACTCAGAATGTCTGGGTACCACAATCACTTGACTCGGCTGGGAGTTAATCTTCCAGATAAAATAGTGATTGACAGAGTTCTCTAGTCACTATCACCAAGTTACTGGAACTTCGTGATGAACTATAATATGCAAGGGATGACGTAAACGATTCCCGAGCTCTTCGTGATGCTAAAATCGACGAAGGTAGAAATCAAGAAAAACATCAAAGGTTGACAAGACCACTAGTTTCAAGTAAAAGGACAAGGGAAAGAAAGGTAACTTCAAGAAGAATGGCAATAAAGTTGCCACTCCCATGAAGAAGCCCAAAGCTAGACCCAAGCCTGAAACTGAGTGCTTCTACTGTGAAGGAAATGGTCACTGGAAGCGGAACTGCACCAAATACTTGGCGGATAAGAAGGATGGCAAAGTGAAAGGTATATTTGATATACATGTTATTGATGTGTACCTTACTAATGCTCGCAGTAGTGCCTGGGTATTTGATACTGGTTCTGTTGCTCATATTTGCAACTCGAAACAGGGGCTACGAATTAAGCGAAGATTGGATAAGGACGAGGTGACGATGCGTGTGGGAAATGGTTCCAAAGTCGATGTGATCGCCGTTGGCACGCTGCCTCTACAGCTACCTTCGAGATTAGTTTTAGACCTGAATAATAGTTATTTGGTGCCAGCGTTAAGCATGAACATTATATCTGGATCTTGTTTGATGCGAGACGGTTATTCATTTAAATCAGAGAATAATGGTTGTTCTATTTATATGAGTAATACCTTTTATGGTCATGCACCAATGATGAGTGGTCTATTTTTGTTGAATCTTGATAGTAGTGAAACACATGTTCATAATATTGATGCCAAAAGATGCAAAGTTGATAATGATAGTGCAACATATTTGTGGTACTATCATTTAGGTCATATTGGTGCAAAGCGCATCAAGAAACTCCATCCTGATGGGCTTTTGTAATCACTTGATTATGAATCACTTGATGCTTGCGAACCATGCCTCATGGGCAAGATGACTAAGACTCCGTTCTCTGGAACAATGGAGTGAGCAACTGACTTATGGGAAATAATACATACTCATGTATGCGATCCGATGAGTATTGAGGCTCACGGGGGGTATCGTTATTTCCTGACCTTCAAAGATGATTTGAGCAGATATGGGTATATCTACTTGATGAAACATAAATCTGAAACATTTGAAAAGTTCAAAGAGTTTCAGAGTGAAGTGGAAAATCATCGTAACAAGAAAATAAAGTTTCTACAACCTGATCGCGGATACGAATATTTGAGTTACGAGTTTGGTCTTCATTTGAAACGATGTGGAATAGTTTCGCAACTCACGCTACCTGGAACACCACAGCGTAATGGTGTGTCCGAACGTCAAAACCGTACTTTATTATATATGGTGCGATCTATGATATCTCTTACCGATTTCTCACTATCAGTTTGGGGTTATGCATTAGAGACAGCTGCATTCACATTAAATAGGGCACCATCTAAATCCGTTGAGAAGACACCATATGAACTGTGGTTTGGCAAGAAACCCAAGTTGTCGTTTCTTAAAGTTTGGGGCTGCGACGCTTATGTGAAAAAGCTTCAACCCGATAAGCTCGAACCCAAATCGGAGAAATGTGTCTACATAGGATACCCAAAGGAGACTGTTGGGTACACATTCTATCACAGATCTGAAGTCAAGATATTCGTTGCTAAGAATGGATCCTTTCTAGAGAAGGAGTTTCTCTCGAAAGAAGTGAGTGGGAGAAAAGTAGAACTTGATGAGGTAGTTGTACCTTCTCTCGAATTGGAAAATGGTTCATCACCAAAATCAGTTCAAGTGACACCTACACAAATTAGTGAGGAAGTTAATGATGATGATCATGAAACTTCAGATCAAGTTACTACCGAACCTCGTACGTCAACCAGAGTATGATCCGCACCAAAGTGGTACGGTAATCCTGTTCTAGAAGTCATGCTACTAGACCATGATGAACCTACGAACTATGAGGAAGCGATGAGGAGCCCAGATTCCTACATATGGCTTGAGGCCATGAAATCTGAAATATAATCCATGTATGAGAACAAAGTGTGGACTTTGGTGGACTTGCCCGATGATCGGCAAGCCATTGAGAATAAATGGATCTTCAAGAGGAAGACAAACGCTGATAGTAGTATCGACTTGTCGAAAAGGGTTTTTGACAAGTTCAAGGTGTTGATTACGATGAGATTTTCTCACTCGTATCGATGCTTAAAGTTTGTCCGATTCATGTTAGCAATTGCCACATTTTATGGAACCTGACAAATGGATGTCAAAACTGCATTCCTTAATAGATTTATTAAAGAAGAGTTGTATATTATACAACTAGATGGTTTTTTCAATCCTAAAGGTGCTAACAAAATGTGCAAGCTCCAGCGATCCATCTATGGACTGGTGCAAGCATCTCGGAGTTGGAATATATGCTTAGATGAGTTGATCAAAGCATATAGTTTTATACAGACTTGCGGTGCAGCCTGTATTTACAAGAAAGTGAGTGGGAGCTCTGTAGCATTTCTGATATTATATGTGGATGACATATTGTTGATCGAAAATGATACTGAATTTCTGAATAGCATAAAGGATACTTGAATAAGAACTTTTCAATGAAAGACCTCGGTGAAGCTTCTTATATATAGGGCATCAAAATCTATAGAGATAGATCAAGACGCTTAATTGGACTTTCACAAAGCACCAACCTTGATAAAGTTTTGAAGAAGTTCAAAATGGATCAAGCAAAGAAAGTCTTCTTGCCTATGTTACAAGGTGTGAATTTGAGTCAGGCTCAATGCCCGACCACTTCAGAAGACAGAGAGAAATGAAAGTCATTCCCTATGATTCAGCCATAGGTTCTATCATGTATGCAATGTTGTGTACTAGACCTGATGTGTGCCTTGCTATTAGTTTAGCAGGGAGGTACCAAAGTAATCCAGAAGTGGATCACTGGACAGCGGTCAAGAACATCCTGAAATACCTGAAAAGGACTAAGGATATGTGTCTTATTTATGGAGGTGACAAAGAGCTCGTCGTAAATGGTTACGTCGATGAAAGCTTTAACACTGATCCGGATGACTCTAAGTCACAAACTGGATACGTATTTATATTGAATGGTGGAGCTGTCAGTTGGTGCAGTTCTAATCAGAGCGTCGGGGCGGGATCTACGTGTGAAGCGGAGTACATAGCTGCTTCTGAAGCAGCAAATGAAGGAGTCTTGATGAAGTAGTTCATATTTGATCTAGGTGTCATACCTAGTGCATCGGGTCCAATGAAAATCTTTTGTGACAATACTGGTGCAATTGCCTTGGCGAAGGAATCCAGATTTCACAAGAAAACCAAACACATCAAGAGATGCTTCAATTCCATCCACGATCAAGTCAAGGAGGGAGACATAGAGATTTGCAAGATACATACGAATCTGAATGTTGCGCACTGCTGAATAAGCCTCTCTCACGAGCAAAACATGATCAGCACCAAGACTCCATGGGAGTTAGAATCATTAGTATGTAATCTAGATTATTGACTCTAGTGCAAGTGGGAGACTGAAGGAAATATGCCCTAGAGGCAATAATAAAGTTGTTATTTATATTTCCTTATACCATGATAAATGTTTATTATTCATGCTAGAATTGTATTAACAGGAAACTAAGTACAGGTGTGAATACATAGACAAACGAAGTGTCCCTAGTATGCCTCTACTAGACTAGCTCGTTAATTAAAGATGGTTAAGTTTCCTAGCCATAGACTTGTGTTGTCATTTGACGAACGGGATCACATCATTAGAGAATGATGTGATGGACAAGACCCATCCGTTAGCTTAGCACTATGATCGTTTAGTTTATTGTTATTGCTTTCTTCATGACTTATACATGTTCCTATGACTATGAGATTATGCAACTCCCAAATACCGGAGGAACACTTAGTGTGCTATCAAACGTCACAACGTAACTGGGTGAGTATAAAGATGCTCTACAGGTGTCTCCGATGGTGTTTATTGAGTTTGCATAGATCAAGATTAGGATTTGTCACTCCGATTGTCGGAGAGGTATCTCTAGGCCTTCTCGGTAATGATCATCACTATAAGCCTTGCAAGCAATGTGACTAATGAGTTAGTTCCGGTATGATGCATTACGTAACGAGTAAAGAGACTTGTCGGTAACGCGATTGAACTAGGTATGGTGATACTGACGATCGAATCTCGGGCAAGTAACATACCAATGACAAAGGGAACAACACATGTTGTTATGCGGTTTGACCGATAAAGATCTTCGTAGAATATGTGGGAGCCAATATGAGCATCCAGGTTCCGCTATTGGTTATTGAGCAGATATGAGTCTCGGTCATGTCTACATAGTTCTCGAACCCGTAGGGTCCGCACGCTTAACGTTCGTTGACGATCAGTATTATGAGTTTATATGTTTTGATGAACCGAAGGTAGTTCGGAGTCTCGGCTGAGATCATGGACATGACGAGTAGTCTCTAAATGGTCAAGACATAAAGATTGATATATTGGAAGGCTATATTCGGACATCGGAATAGTTCCGGGGTGTATTGGGTATTTTCCGAAGTACCGGGGGGTTACCGGAACCCCCGGGGGGTTATTGGGCCTCATGGGCCTATTGGTGGAAGAGAGGAGGCAGGCCAAGGTGTGGCGCGCGCCCCCCTAGCCCAAACCGAATTGGACTAGGGGCTCGACCCCCCTTTCCTTCTCTCCTCCCTCTCCTTCCCCCTTCTCCTTGTTGGAATAGGAAAGGGGGGGCCGAATCCTACTTGGAGTAGGATTGCCCCCATGGCGCGCCTCCTCCCCTTGGCCGGCCTCCTCCTCCCTCCCCCCTTTATATACATGGGTGGGGGCACCCCAAAGACACACAGAAGTTTCTCTTAGCCGTGTGCGGTGCCCCCTCCACAGAAACACACCTCGGTCATATCGTTGGAGTGCTTTGGCGAAGCCCTGCGCCAGTAACTTCATCATCACCGTCACCACGCCGTCGTGCTGACGAAACTCTCCCTCGGCCTCAGCTGGATCAAGAGTTCGAGAGACGTTACCGAGCTATACGTGTGCAGATTGCGGAGGTGCCATGCGTTCGATACTTGATCGGTTGGATTGCGAAGACGTTTGACTACATCAACCGCGTTACTTAACGCTTCCGCTTTCGGTCTACGAGGGTACGTGGACACACTCTCCCCTCTCGTTGGTATGCTTCTCCTAGATAGATCTTGCGTGATCGTAGGAATTGTTTTGAAATACTACGTTCCCCAACACCCAAGGAGCTGGCCCTGGATAGGCTGCCCAGGCAGGAGGAATCGCTGTTGTCCTTGAATTGATCTTCGGGCGGCAGGTGCATGGGGTCAAGCGCCAGTGTGGGGACGAGCCCAGAGTTGGCCTGTAGCGGCAGGTCCCAGGACCCAATCCAGACCCGTCCAGGGGAATCTCTGTCGGTGCTGCTGCCCGACACGGGATCAGGAGCCGGGTTATCTCCCTCTGCCGCACCCATCGATTGGGCCGCAGTAGCGATTTCCAACTGCTGGCCAAAAGAGGCATAGGATCCGGAGCCCACAGGACTCATGTCCCCAGCTGTCTACTGGCCCACCACCGTTCCCGAAGCACAAGACGACGCGGGCGAGAGGGCCGCGCCCAGTCCTTGCAACGGCTGGTCATCGATCATCTCCCGACCGCTTTCCACGTTGTGTGGTGCTAGTGGCCCGCATGAACTTTCCGCGGTAGCGACCGGTCCACTCATAGACCCCGGTCCTACTTGGTCCGCCTGGTCCATCGTACCCTCCAGCAGGCTTGTTTGAATTCCATGATGCCTCCCCGGTGGAGCCGAGCCGGCCGAAGAGCGCGCCGGCGAAGGCACTCGCCCTGACCTCTGGCCCCGCCTAGAGCCCACGCGTCGCCGACCTCTAGACCGAGAGCGGCCCCGCCTCCCGTGGCGGCCGGAGCCACCATCCGAATATGCATCCTCCGACGGTGGCGGCGGCGAGCCAGCCGGCGCAAGCTGCAGGGTCACCGGTGGCGCCTCTTGCAGGATGTCCACAGGGTACCACAGGGCGTCAGCCGTGTCGTTGTCCAAACACAGAGTCCGCCAGCCAGGCTCCTCAATCACCGGAATGCGCCTGGCCGGGATCCTAGCCGGATCGTCCGTGCGCAGCCAAACCCTGAACCACGCCATGTCGTGCCGACGCGCCGTGCTTTCCGCCACCTTGACGACGAGACCGAGGCCCTAGAGAACTGCCTCCTCCGTCCGCCTAGTCCATGCATTCGCCAGCACACCCTTGAGCGCCAGCGGCACAAGAAACAACATTGAGATGCCCGTAGCTCGAGCCTGCCTTATCCATGCCCGCAGGACGAGCGAGAGTTCCGCGGTGCATGCCCGACCGCCATCCACCAGCTTGTTCCATGTGGCCATGTCCTTGCGCAGGACCAGGAAGTCCTCCGGGTAGTAGGCTCTAATGGAGATGTCCCCTCGACCAATCCTGAATTCCTCAACGATCGTAGCGGCCGCCGCCGCCGCCAATGGAGACCAGCACCGCCCGCGAGAGCTCCTCCCCCAGCTCGCGGAAGTCGTCACTGGACTCAACGAAGACACAATCGGTCGGCTCAGCTCTCCGCCTGCCCACTGAACGCTGCTGCTCCACAGCACGAGAACTGGGGCCAGCCACGCCCCACCGGACCAGGCCGACCACTGCTCTAAGACCGCACCACGCGAACCGCGCCGGCCGGGGGGGGGGGGGCGGCAGGGGCAGGCCCGGCTCGAAGCGCACAGTTCCAGGCGGAGGCGGACCAGGCGGTGGCGGGGGGGGCACGGGGAGACCGCCCTCGGCCACAAACGAATTAGGGGCCTGGCACAGCGCCGACGGTGGCCGTGGGGGCTGAGACTCTGGGGATGAGCTGCGCAGCCTCGTGCAGCCCCGTGAGGTGTGGTTGTCACCACCGCATCGAACACAACGTGTCAGGTTCTTGCAGTCCGCCAAGATGTGGCCGTCGTCACAGCCGCGGTTGTAGCAGCACCCGAACAGAGCAGCAGGGACCTTGGAGTCGCGGCATGGCCTGGATGCCGGGACGTTATGCAGCCGCTGTTGGGGAACGTAGTAGAAATTCAAAATTTTCCTACGTGTCACCAAGATCTATCTAAGGAGAAACCAGCAACGAGGTGAATGAGAGTGCATCTACATACCCTTGTAGATCACTAAGCGGAAGCGTTCAAGAGAACGGGGTTGAAGGAGTCGTACTCATCGTGATCCAAATCACCGGAGATCCTAGTGCCGAACGGACGGCACCTCCGCTGCTCAACACATCGCATAGCTTGGTGGCGCCTCCCACGCCTTGATCCAGCAAGGAGAGAGGGAGAGGTTGAGGAAGACTCCGTCCAGCAGCAGCACAACGGCGTGGTGGTGGTGGAGGCGTGGCAATCCTGCGAGGCTTCGCCAAGCACCATGAGAGAGAGGAGGAGGAGGAGAGGCAGGGCTGCGCCATGGAGAGGTGAAAACTCATGTGTTGGGCAGCCCCTAGACCTCAAGTATATATAGGGGAGGGAGGGCTGCGCCTCTAGGGTTCCCTCCCGGGGTGGCGGCCAGCCAGATCCCATCCGTGGGGCGGCCAAGGGGGAGAGGGAAACTTGCCCCCCAAGCTAGGTGGGTGAGCCCCCTCCCCAAACCCTAGGCGCCTTGGGCCCTTGTGGGGGGGCACACCAGCCCACCTGGGGCTGGTCCCCTCCCACACTTGGCCTATGCAGCCCTCCGGGGATGGTGGCCCCACTTGCTGGACCCCCGAGACCCTCCCGGTGGTCCCGGTACATTACTGATAAAACCCAAATCTTTTCCTAGTGACCAAAACAGACTTCCCATATATAAATCTTTACCTCCCACCATTCAAGACTCCTCGTGACGTCCGGATCTCATCCGGGACTCCGAACAACATTCGTAACCACATACAAACTTCCTTTATAACCCTAGCGTCATCGAACCTTAAGTGTGTAGACCCTACGGGTTCGGGAACCATGCGCATATGACCGAGATGTTCTCGGTCAATAACCAACAGCGGGATCTGGATACCCATGTTGGCTCCCACATGTTCCATGATGATCTCATCGGATGAACCACGATGTCAAGGACTCAATCGATCCCGTATACAATTCCCTTTGTCTAGCGGTATTGTACTTGCCCGAGATTCGATCGTCGGTATCCCGATACCTTGTTCAATCTCGTTACCGGCAAGTATGTTTACTCGTTCCGTAACACATCATCCCGCGATCAACTCTTTGATCACATTGTGCACATTATGATGATGCCCTACCGAGTGGGCCCAGAGATACCTCTCCGTCACACGGAGTGACAAATCCCAGTCTCGATTAGTGCCAACCCAACACACACTTTCGGAGATACTTGTAGTGCACCTTTATAGCCACCCAGTTACGTTGTGACGTTTGGTACACCCAAAGTATTCCTACGGTATCCGGGAGTTGCACAATCTCATGGTCTAAGGAAATGATACTTGACATTAGAAAAGCTTTAGCATATGAACTACGATCTTTGTGCTAGGCTTAGGATTGAGTCTTGTCCATCACATCATTCTCCTAATGATGTGATCCCGTTATCAACGACATCCAATGTCCATGGTCAGGAAACTGTAACCATCTGTTGATCAACGAGCTAGTCAACTAGAGGCTTACCAGGGAGATGGTGTTGTTTATGTACCCACACATGTATCTGAGTTTCCTATCAATACAATTGTAGCATGGATAATAAACGATTATCATGAACAAGGAAATATAATAATAACTAATTTATTATTGCCTCTAGGGCATATTTCCAACAGTCTCCCACTTGCACTAGAGTCAATAATCTAGTTCACATCGCCATGTGATCAACACTGATAGGTCACATCGCCATGTGACCAACATCCAAAGAGTTTACTAGTGTCTTAAACTAGTTCACATCACCATGTGATTAAAGTCTCAATGAGTTCTTGGGTTTGATCATGTTTTGCTTGCAAGAGAAGTTTTAGTCAACGGGTCTGCAACATTCAGATCCGTATGTACTCCGCAAATCTCTAAGTCATATTGTAAATGCTGCGTCTGCGCTCCACTTGAAGCTATTCCAAATGGTTGCTCCACTGTACGTATCCGGTTTGCTACTCAGAGTCACTCGGATAGGTGTTAAAGCTTGCATCGATGTAACCCTTTACGCCGAACTCTTTATCACCTCCATAATCGAGAAACATGTCCTTATTTACTCCAAGGACAATTTTGACTGGCTGTCCAATGATCCATTCCTGGATCATTCTTGTACCCTCGACCGACTCATGGCAAGGCACACTTCCGTGCTGTACAAAGATAGCATATTGTAGAGCCTACGTCTAAAGCATAGGGGACGACCTTCGTCCTTTCTCTTTCTTCTGCCGTGGTCGAGCTTTAACTCTTAACTTCATACCTTACAACTCAGGCAAGAACTCCTTCTTCGCTTCGATCCATCTTGAACACCTTCAAGATCATGTCAAGGTATGTGCTCATTTGAAAGTATTATTAAGCATTTTGATCTATCTTATAGATCTTGATGCTTGTTGTTCAAGTAGCCTAATCCAGGTTTTCCATTGAAAAACATTTTTCAAATAACCCTATATGCTTTATAGAAATTCTACATCATTTCTGATCAACAATATGTCAACAACATATACTCATCAAAAATTCCATAGTGCTCCCACTCACTTCTTTGGAAATACAAGTTTCTCATAAACTTTGTATAAACCCAAAATATTTGATCATCTCATCAAAGCGCACATTCCAACTCCGAGATGCTTACTCCAGTCCTTAGAAGGATTGTTGGAGTTTTGCATATTCGTTAGCGTTCTTCAGGATTGTCAAAACCTTCTGGTTGTATCACATACAACCTTTCCTCAAGAAAATTGTCGAGGAAACAATGTTTTGACATTCTATTTGCAAGATTTCGTAAATAATGCAGTAACTGCTAATCCATTTCCAACAAACTCTTAGCATCGCTACGAGTGAGAAAGCCTCACCGTAGTCAACTCCTTGAACTTGTCGGAAAACATCTTTAACGACTAGTCGAGCTTTCTTGATGGTGATACTTACCATCATTGTGCATCTTCCTTTTAAAATCCATCTTTACTCAACGGCCTTACGACCATCAAGTATTTCTTCCAAAGTCATGGATCCTTTCTTGGATTTTATGGCCTCGAGCCATTAAATCGGAATCCGGCCCACCATCGCTTCTCCATAGCTCATAGGTTCATTGTTGTCTAGCAACATGACCTCTAAGACAGGATTGCGTACCACTCAAGTAATGCGCATCCTTGTCACCCCACGAGGTACGTTAGTGACTTGATCCGAAACTTCATGATCACTATCATAAGCTTCTACTTCAATTGGTGTAGGTGCCATGGGAATAACTTCCGTGCCCTGCTACACACTAGTTGAAGTGACGGTTCAATAACCTCATCAAGTCTCCACCATCCTCCCACTCAATTCTTTTCGGAGAAACTTTTCCTCGAGAAAGGACCCGCTTCTAGAAACAATTACTTTTGCTTCCTGGATCTGAGATAGGAGGTATACCCAACCATTTTGGGTATCCTATGAAGATGTATTTATCCGTTTTGGGTTCGAGCTTATCACGATGAAACTTTTTCACATAAGCGTCGCAGCCCCAAACTTTTAAGAAAAGACAACTTAGGTTTCTCCAAACCATACTTCAAACGGTGTCGTCTCAACGGAATTACGTGGTGCCCTACTAAAGTGAGTGCGGTTGTCTCTAATGCCTAACCCATGAACGATAGTGGTAATTCGATAAGAGACATCATGGTACGCACCATATCTAATAGGGTGCAACTATGATGTTCGGACACACCATCACACTATGGTGTTCCAGGCGGTATTAATTTTGAAACAATTTCCACTATGTCTTAATAGCGTGCCAAAGCTCGTAACTCTGATACTCATCTCTATGATCATATCATAGACATTTTATCCTCTTGTCACGATGATTTTTAACTTCACTCTGAAATTACTTGAACCATTCAATAATTCAGACTTGTGTTTCATCAAGTAAATATACTCAGTATCTACTCAAATCATCTATGAAGTAAGAACATAACGATACTCCATCACAAGGCTCCTCAAAGATTCATTGGACTGCACACATCAAAATGTATTACTTCCAACAAGTTGCTTTCTTGTTCCATTTCACTGAAAAAACGAGGCTTTCAGTCATCTTGCCCATGTGGTATGATTTGCATGTCTCAAGTGAGTCCAAACGGTCCATTTGCATGGAGTTTCTTCATGCATATACACCAATAGACATGGTTCGCATGTCTCAAACTTTTCAAAACGAGTGAGTCCAAAGATCCATCAACATGGAGCTTCTTCATGCGTTCTATACCAATATGACTCAAATGGCGATTACCACAAGTAGGTGGTACTAGCATTACTATCTTATATCTTTTGGCATGAAAATGTGTATCACTACGATCGAGATTCAATAAACCATTCCTTTAGGTGCAAGACCATTGAAGGTATTATTCAAATAAATAGAGTAACCATTATTCTCCTTAAATGAATAACCGTATTGCGATAGACATAATCCAATCATGTCTATGCTCAACGCATAATCACCAAATGACAATTATTCAGGTTTAATACTAATCTTGATGGAAGAGGGAGCGTGCGATGTTTGATCAAATCAAACTTGGAAACACTTCCAACACATATCGTCAGCTCACCTTTAGCTAGTCTCCGTTTATTCCGTAGCTCTTTTATTTCGAGTTACTAAC
Source organism: Aegilops bicornis (assembly GCA_021605145.1). NCBI lineage: Eukaryota > Viridiplantae > Streptophyta > Magnoliopsida > Poales > Poaceae > Aegilops > Aegilops bicornis. The sequence goes on from JAHIAL010000102.1 coordinate 12,569, forward strand.
ACTTAGCAACCAAATCGGTATCTAATACCCTGGTGCTACTAGGAGTACTAGTAAAGTACACATTAACATAATGTATATCAAATATACTTCTATCGACCTTGCCTGCCTTCTTATCTACCATGTATCTAGGGTAATTCTGCTCCAGTGGTTGTTCCCCTTATTACAGAAGCACTTAGTCTCGAGTTTGGGTTCAACCTTGGGTTTCTTCCTTTGGAGCAGCAATCGATTTGTCGTTTCATGAAGTATCCCTTCTTGCCCTTGCCCTTCTTGAAACTAGTGGTTTCACCAACCATCAACAATTGATGCTCCTTTGTTGATTTCTACTTTCAGCGGTGTCAAACATCGCGAATATCTCAAGGATCATCATATCTATCCTCGATATGTTATAGTTCATCACGAAGCTCTAGCAGCTTGGTGGCAATGACTTTTGGAGAAACATCACTATCTCATCCGGAAGATCAACTCCCACTCGATTCAAGTGATTGTTGCACTCGGACAATCTGAGCACAAGCTCAATGATTGAGCTTTTCTCCCTCGGTTTGCGGTGCTAAGAAAATCGCTGGAGGTCTTATACCTCTTGACATGGGCACGAGCCCGAAATCCCAATTTCAGCCCTCGAAACATCTCATATGTTCCGCGACGTTTCAAAAACGGCTTTGGTGCCTCAACTCTAAACCGTTTAAGCGAACTATCACGTAGTTATCAAAACGTGTATGTCCGATGTTCGCAACATCCACAGGGCGACGTTTGGGGTTCAAACACTTAGCGGTGCATTAAGGACATAAGCTTTCTTACGTCCGCATAATCGCTACTGTCAACTTTCAACTATATTTCTCTAGGAACATATCTAAATAGTGGAACTTAAGCGCGAGCTTACGACATAATTTGCAAAGATCTTTTTGACTATGTTCAGGATAATTAAGTTCATCTCATGAACTCCCACTCAGATAGACATCCTCTAGTCATCCAAGTGATTACATGATCCGAGTCAACTAGGGCCGTGTCCGATCATCACGTGAGACGGACTAGTCATCATCGGTGAACATCTTCATGTTGATCGTATCCACCATATGACTCATGCTCGACCTTTCGGTCTCTTGTGTTACGAGGCCATGTCTGTACATGCTAGGCTCGTCAAGTTAACCTAAGTGTTTCGCGTGTGTAAATCTGGCTTACACCCGTTGTATGTGAACGTAAGAATCTATCACACCCGATCATCACGTGGTGCTTCGAAACGACGACCTTTCGCAATGGTGCATAGTTAGGGGGAACACTTTCTTGAAATTTTAATGAGGGATCATCTTATTTACTACCGTTATTCTAAGCAAATAAGATGCATAAACATGATAAACATCACATGCAATCAAATAGTGACATGATATGGCCAATATCATTTTGCTCCTTTTGATCTCCATCTTCGGGCTCCATGATCATCATCGTCACCGCATGACACCATGATCTCCATCATCGTGTCTCCATGAAGTTGTCTCGCCAACTTATTACTTCTACTACTATGGCTACCGGTTAGCAATAAAGTAAAGTAATTACATGGCGTTTGTTCAATGACACGCAGGTCATACAATAAATAAAGACAACTCCTATGGCTCCTGCCGGTTGTCATACTCATCGACATGCAAGTCGTGATTCCTATTACAAGAACATGATCAATCTCATACATCACATATATTCATCACATTCTTCTTGGCCATATCACATCACATAGCATACCCTGCAAAAACAAGTTAGACGTCCTCTAATTGTTGTTTGCATGTTTCTGATGGCTGCTATGGGTTTCTAGCAAGAACGTTTCTTACCTACATAAAACCATAACGTGATATGCCAATTGCTATTTACCCTTCATAAGGACCCTTTTCATCGAATCCGTTCCGACTAAAGTGGGAGGCGGCACCCGCTAGCCACCTTATGCACCAAGTGCATGTCGATTAAATTGGAACCTGTCTCACGTAAGTGTACGTGTAAGGTCGGGTCCGCCACTTCATCCCACAATACCGTTGAAACAAGATTAGACTAGTAACGTAAGCATATTGAACAAAATCAACGCCCACAACTACTTTGTGTTCTACTCGTGCAAAGAATCCACGCTATAGACCTAGCTCATGATGCCATCGCTGGGGAACGTGGCGAGAAATTCAAAATTTTCCTACGTGTCACCAAGATCTATCTAAGGAGAAACCAGCAACGAGGTGAATGAGAGTGCATCTACATACCCTTGTAGATCGCTAAGCGGAAGCGTTCAAGAGAACGGGGTTAAAGGAGTCATACTCATCGTGATCCAAATCACCGGAGATCCTAGTGCCGAACGGACGGCACCTCCGCGTTCAACACACGCAGACAGCCCGGTGATGTCTCCCACGCCTTGATCCAAGAACGAGAGAGGGAGAGGTTGAGGAAGACTCGTCCAGCAGAAAGACAACGGCGTGGTGGTGGTGGAGGAGCATGGCATCCCTGCAGGCTTCGCCAAGCACCACGGGAGAGGAGGAGGAGGAGGCAGGGCTGCGCCTTGGAGAGGTGAAAACTCATGTGTTGGGCAGCCCCTAGACCTAAATTATATATAGGGGGAGGGGAGGGGGCTGCGCCCCCTCTAGGGTTCCCTCCCAGGGGTGGCGGCCAGCCCAGATCCCATCTGGTGGGGCGGCCAAGGGGGGAGAGGGGAAACTTGCCCCCCAAGCTAGGTGGGTGAGCCCCCTCCCCAAACCCTAGGCGCCTTGGGCCCTTGTGGGGGGCGCACCAGCCCACCTGGGGCTGGTCCCCTCCCACACTTGGCCTATGCAGCCCTCCGGGGATGGTGGCCCCACTTGGTGGACCCCCGGGACCCTCCCGGTGGTCCCGGTACATTACTGATAAAACCTGAAACTTTTCCGGTGACCAAAACAGGACTTCCCATATACTCCCTCCGTTCCTTGATATAAGGTGTATAGATTTTTGAGAAAAAATCCGAAATATAAGGTGTATCGCGTTCCACCACTCGTTTGGATAATGTTTTTTAGGGATTTTATTACATTTTCTTATATCATGCAAGCTCCTTTATTTTTTCATGTCAATTAGTCAGGTGCAATCTCGCCCAAAACTTGTGAAATTTTCCCTCCACGTGCGTTCTTTAATTTCCGTGCCAAAAACTATACACCCTATATTTAGGAACGGAGGGAGTATAAATCTTTACCTCCGGACCATTCCGGAACTCCTCGTGACGTCCGGGATCTCATCCGGGACTCCGAACAACATTTGGTAACCACATACAAACTTCCTTTATAACCCTAGCGTCATCGAACTTTAAGTGTGTAGACCCTACGGGTTCGGGAACCATGCAGACATGACCGAGACGTTCTCCGGTCAATAACCAACAGCGGGATCTGGATACCCATGTTGGCTCCCACATGTTCCACGATGATCTCATCAGATGAACCACGATGTCAAGGACTCAATCGATCTCGTATACAATTCCCTTTGTCTAGCGGTATTGTACTTGCCCGCGATTCGATCGTCGGTATCCCGATACCTTGTTCAATCTCGTTACCGGCAAGTATCTTTACTCGTTCCGTAACACATCAGCCCGCGATCAACTCTTTGATCACATTGTGCACATTATGATGATGTCCTACCGAGTGGGCCCAGAGATACCTCTCCGTCACACGGAGTGACAAATCCCAGTCTCGATTAGTGCCAACCCAATGTGACACTTTCGGAGATACCAGTAGTGCACCTTTATAGCCACCCGCCATTACGTTGTGACGCTTGGTACACCCAAAGTATTCCTACGGTATCCGGGAGTTGCACAATCTCATGGTCTAAGGAAATGATACTTGACATTAGAAAAGCTTTAGCATATGAACTACGATCTTTGTGCTAGGCTTAGGATTGTCTTGTCCATCACATCATTCTCCTAATGATGTGATCCTGTTATCAATGACATCCAATGTCCATGGTCAGAAACCGTAACCATCTGCTGATCAACGAGCTAGTCAACTAGAGGCTTACCAGGGAGATGGTGTTGTTTATGTACCCACACATGTATCTGAGTTTCCTATCAATACAATTGTAGCATGGATAATAAACGATTATCATGAACAAGGAAATATAATAATAACTAATTTATTATTGCCTCTAGGGCATATTTCCAACAGTCAGCTCAAGACGCCTGCCGATGCACGGGCGGGAGCGGCCTCGAGTCTTGGCGGCGGCCGCGCTGGGTCTGCCACCTGGGGGCCTCCGCCTCCCGCGCCAGAGGACGGGAGCCGGCTGCCGCCACCGCACCGCCCTGTACGATGGGGCCATGGGCGGAGCCGACCACCTGTGGGACGATGCGCGAGCGGATCTGGGGTCGCTGCAAGGGGGGAGGGGAGGGGAGCCCGGACGAGGAGCAAGCTGAGAGAGAAACCCAGGAAGCCATGCGCGTGAGAGCGGTGGACGCCGCCTCCGGAGCGGAAGGCGGCGGGGGAGGTGGCCGCCGGAGCCAGGGTGGCTTCCGGCGCGGCGCACAGGGGAGTGGGAGCTAGAGGAGCTAGAGGAGCCGGTGTCCTGTGTCCGAGTGCGTAATAAATAAAGAGAAGGGGGGAAGGGGGCGTTCGTGTACTTTAAAAAGAACTAGTTGACCCGTTGCGCCAAATGGCACAGAGACCTGCTGAAGACATGTTGTCGATGAAAATAGTTTCATGCTGTAAGAACCTTCAACTAAAGCCATGTTCGCGATGAAAATAGTTTCCTTTACTAAGGACAGGCCATGTATATACAAATGTTTAGTTGCGGTCTGCTAAATCCATATGTGCCTTGAAAAAAAACATGGTTTAATTTGCAGAGCCTCACGTGTTTCAAGTATGAATAAGAACTACAAACTCTTTTTGTGTGATTCAAACACATTTCCAGAGTTTTTGTTTCTTAGTACATGTTGTCTAAAGTAACATTTGCCCAGACAGAGAGAGAAGCATACCCCTCTCTCATTATGATTATTATTAAAAGGTATTAAATTCAAAATAAACAATTTCTTTTACTTGAAGCACTTGAAGAAAGAAAACTTAGACATACTTTTATGCAATGCTCATTTAACCTGTGAAGGACTACGCAATGCTCATTTTACCTATGAAGGACAAAAATATTCCACCGTCTCTGAATGATACACTAAACTAAAAAAGAAATATATGCAATAAATTCATTCAAAGTAGAAAAGGGATCTTACATCAAATAAGGCATTACAACAAACATGGTGTTATCTTAGTAAAAGAAATTACATCATTAGAAGAGAAAAGGGAAGAAAACCAAACATGAGATTGAGATTAATACATCTAGGAGGAGGTCGTAGACATCACTGTGATCATTTTGCCACCTGGGGAGCAAGGATCCATGGTTTTTATATGCCTTGTCCGGCTGCTGGAGTAGGTGACATGGAAACGTCGTATCTACCATAGACCCAGGGTGCCGGATGTTCATCTCGGCCCTCCCCAGCTTCCATCAATGGATTTTTATAGTCAGGGTTAAAGAATGAGAGGCCCTATGCATGTACAAATATGCGAGTAGCATATACAATACAAATCAAGAAAAAGAAAAGAGAATACCACAAACATTACAAACACACAATTTTGACAAATTATCTCTATTGTAAAATTGAGGGAGTAACTCATTATTCAAGAGAACTGGCCATTGACAATTCAGTTACAATTATCAAAGAGAACTGTAAATTGCTAACTTAATTACATCATTATTCACATAAGCTTCTCACTGAGGAAATTTCTTGACTGGAAGGTCACATTTCAAGACATTGCACTTATAAAACCCAGCCCTGTTGTCATTTAAATTGCAAATTAATCATCAGTAATGCATAATAATTTATGACCCACAAATGATTTGGAGCCTAAGGAGGAGAAAATATCAATGCAAATAAATACACATGTAGTAAGATGCATTGCAATAGTCGTATTACTTGAATTTGTAAGCTGACCAGCAAAATCAGATCAATCATGCATAGTACACAAAAGAGACAAAGCTTTAACCATAATAGGTGCTTAACCTTCTTGCTCCTGCTAATGATTTTGGCCATGAAGGCATCAGAGTAAGGGGAGGAAGAACGGGACGGCGCCTGCCGGAAGTTGCCGATGGGTGTTGATGGCCTGGCCAAGCTATCTCCCTCCATGATAGGTGGCAGTTGGCGAAGAGGTGTAAATATGACGAGATGTGAAAATAAGTTCGAGGAAATTAATATGGACCAGCAAACTGACAAAAGTAGAATATAACATAATTATATTGCAGAGTGTACTAACATAATTATATTCTGGATTAAACTAATAGCACAACAATTTACAGGGTTAGAATGCAGTGCACATATATATCTTAGTGGCGCAAAAACTATTTAGCCAACTTCACTAACAATTTAGAAATTGGCTTCAGTCTACTAACATAGTTATTTTCGATATAAGCAATCAACCACGAATTTAACATCGTAGATATCTCGACCATTTTAAGTAACGAAAAAAGAGCCCAATAGCAAGATAGCACAACATGGAGCTGCATTGACCAGCCCCTTTTAAACAAAGGCTTTAGGATCAGAAGTTGTGTAGTTGATCAACTTGGAAATATAAAAGCATTTCCTTCAAATCAGTACAGCACCTCCGACAAATGCACATATACACTACTCCACACTTAGTTTTGTATGTAAAAAAGAAAGCCATGCCAGATGATTTTTTTGGATCACAGAAACCCAGCCTGAACACATCTGAAGATATAATCAATTTTCGAAATGTTTGGCAGGCACAAGAAAAACACATGAGTAAAAATAATAATATATGATTGGTATTTGTATTTGATCCACCTGGGTACATGCACATCCTAAAGCACCAAACAAGCTGCCATGCAACCTGATGTGCAGCTTATCACATGGTACAGAGAACTTCACAAATTATCAGGACATCAATCAAGTATTAAAATGCATGAGCAAGCAGATAAACTTACCCCAGAACTTGTTTCCCAAAGTACTTACAACACGCTGTCCACAATATAAAGCCGGTGACCTGTACTGATCTGCAGGACTACATCATTGTAATATACCAGACTTGTTTCCCGAAGTACTTACAACACGCTCACAACAATATCATCGGTGTATAAGTAAATGATGAAGCTGGACAACATAGAAGCGCCAATAGAGTCAATCGGTGTTGTCAACCCATTCTTGTAGCTGGGTGTTCAATCCACACAAACAACCAACTCTTTAGGTACGCTATTCTCACAAAAATTCTTCTGGGAGAGACAACTATTGGCATATACCAGACTAATTTACAACCATATCATCATCGGTATTTAAGTAAAGGATGAATCTACACGACAAAGAAGCACCTCATAGTGCCAATCATAAGTACCACCAAATAATCAAAAGAAAGGCCATATTTATAATCAATCGGTAGAAATGCGATCATTCCTATTGAGCAATGGGAACAAGAAAAGGGACATTTTTCTTCAATAAGTGATTGATATGGTGCACCGGCAACACAGATACGGCGATACGGAAATGGGGACAAAGGATACTGCAATTTTTAGAAACAGCAATACGGCAAAAATATATAAATAATTAATAAAATGCCATATAAATAAGATAACAAAATCAATGCATGAGATGAAATGAGATTGTTGCATTGATGGCTCTTTGTCGGTGTACTAGAGTAGGGGTACCCTAGTATCCCGAACTCGTGCACGGGCAGTTGCAGCACCCCGCGGCAAGGCTTGCCTGGTCACCGTCAAGATCCTCCGTGGTTCCTTTGGAGCCATTCAAGAACAAAGTATTTAACCAAGAAGACAAGGCCCCGGCAAGAGGAGCTTGCTGGGAAGGCCACTCAAGGCACGCAGAAGACAAGACCCGGCAAGAGGAGCTTGCCGGAAGGCTCATGGCGCTCTGACGGTCCCTCACAGCCTTTGCTTAGGCGGCTGTGGACGGGCATTTAATGCTTTTGTCCCTTGCCGTCAGGGTTAGGTAGAGTACATTGTACACTGTAAAAGTAGGTGTACCAACTACTATTTTTCCATTTGTACCCTCATCTACGTTGCCACCTGTCGGAGACCCCTTGAGCATATAAAAGGAGGCCCACGCGCAACATAGAGGGGGGTTCGATTCCAACGTAACCAGAGAACACTCACGCTAGGTCTTGTAGCTCTCATCGCTCCTTAGCAAGAACACAATACAATTAGACAAGTAGCAGTAGGAGTATTATCTCTCCGGAGAGCTCCGAAGCTGGGAAACTGCTCGTGTGCTTCGCCTCGATCCGCTCTTCAGGCGATCTCCGCCCTCCGAACCAAAATGGACTCGGTCCGCCGTCCCATAGGTGTTCGTGGGTCCAATCAGCCTCCCCGACATCTTTCGCGCGCCAGGTAGTGGGCGTCGAGGCTGTGTGAACCTGATCCGGCGTTCACACGAGCAACATCTTCATCATCTTCAACATCTTCATCAACATGCCACCGAAGAAGAAGGCTTCGGCCGGAGCCGTTCAAGGCCGAACCCACCATCACCGAGCAAACGGGTGGTGGAGCAGACGCAATGGCGGAAGAACGGGCGCCCGGCGAAGGAGTTCGTGACGCTGCCAAGTCCAAGGACAAGGCCGCAAACCTCGGCGTCCATACATGTCCCGCGCCCATCTCAGAGTTGCGGACCAACAGCGCCATGGTATTCACAATACCATACGCCGTTGGATCAAGACCGAGCCGGAGGATCTCGAGGCCCTCAACACCAGCGTGCACGCCAACATGCCGGCACGAAGCGAGGTACGGTCGCTCGACGAGATGCTGCTCCTTCTAACATAGTTAGAAGTCCGAGCATATCCCGCCTCGCACCGCTCACCATTGCCACCCACTACTCCAGCAGAAGCTCTGGCGAGAGCTCACCGCTTCAGATTACCCTCCAATGGCCGACAAGGTCGATGAATGGAGGGCCACCATTCGTAGTCTCATCGGCTTCGCTTAACGGCGACGCCCGCTGGCAACCGGCGCGCTCGCTGCCGCTGCAAGATCGCCTAACACGAGCCGGTGGCGGCAGAGACCGTGGGGGTGCAACCACCATGCACTCTCCGCCTCAAGGCCAAGATCGCCGACTCGCAGGATCCACCTCGACAAATGACTCCACCGCGTCATCAGATCCACGAGCTCATCGCGATCGGCGCCAAGTGTTACACGACGATCGACAAGAAGAGGACGCCGAACTTCGCATCGAAGCGCCGGAGAAGCGCCGACGCCAATCCGACAAGCGCCGCCGGGCCCTCTGTTGACATGCAGCGCCAGAGGAACCAGCGACTTGCCGTGACGCTGTAGGTTGCCCTGCTCACTCGTGAGCTGCGGCAAGTCCAAAGGGCCCAAGAAGAAGAACTTCAAGCCGACGCTTCGAGAAGTACGACGGCAAGACGCACCCGTTGGAGTTCCTCAGCATCTACACCATCGCGGTGCAGGCTGCCGGGGGGCGAGACAACAAGATCCTTGCCAACTACTTCCCACTGGTGCTCAAACCCAATGTCAGATCCTGGCTCATGCACTTGCCGGACAACTCCATATCTTCTTGGGCAGATTTATGCCATCAGTTTGTCGGCGCCTTTACAAAGCGGTCACAAACCCCATGGCTAAGAGAGCGACCTTCATCTGCCGCCCGTAAGGAAGGAGAGCCCTCGCAAGTATATTCAGAGATTCAGCCGTGTACAAAGACAACATCTCAGATGTCCACCCCGCTGGGTGATCAGCGTGTTCCATCGTAACATGCGGAACCGCAGGATGCGGAGGAGATGGCGATGTGCAAGATCGTAGACGCCGCGAGCTATACGCCTGGCCGACAAATGTGCATCGCATGAGGAGGGGAGGAGACTCCCGGAGAGAATACCAAGCAGGAGCATCTCGACAAGAGGAAACCGCCCCGACAAAGAAGAGCCGGCGGCGGGGCAACAGGAAAAAGAAAGGCAGAGATGTGCTAGTTGTCGAGCAGTCCGGCAATGGAGGTGGCGACAAGAACGCCAATGCTATTAGCTCCGGCAAGTAGGTTGCCGCTGGCACCAACCACCAGCCTGTGGCGGCCGCCAACAAAGCGGGATTTGCTCCGCAAGCGATCGCAAGATCCACCGCACTAAGGGCCATGACCTCCAGAGCTGCAAGAAGGTAGAGCAGCTTGTCGAGCAAATGTAAAGCTGAATACGAGCGACGCGACAAGGAGAAGGCTCAGAAGGTGCCGGAGGAGCCAAGAAGAAACGCCCCGCCGGGAGGGCGCCAAGGCAAGGCCAAACAAAGAAGAAGGAGACAGCCTCCCGCGGCTGCGACAAGGATGAAGACGAAGACGACGATGAAGACATGGATGATGACGAGGCCGATGAGCAGGAGTTTCGTAGAAGCTACATAGGTCCTCTGCGACAGAGGGTGCTTCTCAAGATACTTCCCACCGCCAACTCAAGCAAAGTGGATGCGGAAGTTAATGCAGCTTGAACCATCCGTGAGAGTCACGCAAGCCTCACGAAGTGGTCAAGCACACCTATCATCTTTGATATTGAGGACCACCCCGATCGCATAATCATGCGGTCGTGCTTGCCGATGTTGGTCTCACCAACTATCTCAGAACCTCAAGGTCACCAAGATGCTAGTTGACGGCGGGGCCGCTTAAATTCCGATCTCCTCCGCGGTGCTCCGGAAGCTTCAGATCCCCGACAATGAAGCTCAAGAGTGGCACATTCCAAGGAATCAATCCGGAAGGAGCAAGCCAAGGGAAAGATCACGTTGTCGGTGACATTTGGCAGCGAGCTGAACTTCAGATCGAGAGGGTCACTTTCGACGTTGTTGATTTTCCATTGCCTTACAATGGAATACTTGGCCGTCCAGCACTCGCCAAGTTCATGGCGGCCTCTCACTATGCCTACAACCTCCTGAAGATGCCAGGCCGGATAAGCGTCATCTCTGTCCCTGGCGACAAGAAGGATGCTCTTATCTGCACCGACAAGATTTACCGGGAAGCAGCAGCCACGACAGATTGCAAGACACTTGCCGCTGAAGCTCCCGGGGGGAAGAAGACCAAGTCCGGCAAGAGCTCTGATGCCCACTCCGTCAAGCGCACCTCTTCGGAGTGTCGCGCCTACCGCCGAGGACGCACCATCGAGCTCCACCGGCAAGTGCAAGAAGACGAATCCAGCTCCGCCAAAGACCAAGAAGGTGTCCGCCAAGGAGGACGGCACTGGTGGTACCTTCACCATCAGTGACACTCTCGACACTAAATAGGAAGCGGCGCCGTTGCTTTCTCATGCGGGCGAACGTCGACGTGTTTGCATGGCAACTGCCTAACATCCCCGGTGTTCCTGTGAAAGTAATTGAGCATCACTTAGTCATTCGTCCTCATGCGTGACCCGCCAAGCGAAAGTCGAAGGAAGCAAAGGAGCGCCAAGAATTCATCGCAGAAGAGATCAAGAAATTGGAAGTAGCAGGCCTTGTCGAGGAGTGCTCCATCCTACATGGTTGGCCAATCCTCAGAGTTGTGCGCAAGGCAAATGGGAAATGGAGACTTTGTATTGACTTCATGGATGTTAATAAAGCTTGTCCCAAAGACCCGCTTTCCCTTGCCGCCAAGACGACTGCATTGTTGACTCCACGGCTGGATGTGATTTGCTTTCATTTCTTGATGCATACTCGAGATATCATCAGATCTTCATGGCGTAAGAGGATGAGGAGAAACCGCATTCATTACTCCATGTGGCACATATCGCTTCATACGGATGCCTTTCGGTTTGAAGAATGCTGGTTCAACGCTTGCAAGAGTAGTCCATGACGCTTTTGAGCCGCAAATGCACGTAAATGTAGAAGCCTACATGGATGACATAGTGGTCAAGAGCAAGGACAAAGCAACTCTGGTTCAAGATTTGGATGAGACCTTTGCAAATCTGGCGCAAGATCAACCTCAAGCTCAATCCCGAGAAGTGTGTGTTTGGAGTCCCTTCCGGCAAGCTTCTCGGGTTCTTCATGTCTCAGCGTGGAATTGAAGCCAATCCCGACAAGATCAAGGCCATTGAGCAGATTGAAGCACCAAAGCGCGTCAAGGATGTACGAAGACTTGCCGGTTGCATGGCTGCTCTCAGCAGGTTTATCTCTAGGTATGCTGAACGCGCCCTGCCATTTTTCAAGATTTTGAAAAAGGCAGGTCCAATGAAATGGACTCCCGAAGCGGAGGCTGCGCTGCAGGACTTAAAGAGGTACCTGTCCTCCACTCCAATACTTGTCGCACCTAAGCCACAAGAGAAGTTGCTGCTATATATAGCGGCAACCAATCAAAGTGGTTAGTGCTGCGTTAGTAGCGGAGAGGGAGGCGGATGATGAGCTAGCAACCACGGCGGACACATCCAGCGACAAAATGTGGGGCTTCACCGACAAGCTCGTCCCGATAAGGACGGATCTGCGCAGACGCATGAGCGGATGCGAAAAAGGATGGTGCAGCGCCAGTTTACTTTGTCGGGTTCCCTTCTGCAGGGGCTAGGTCAAGGTACTCGGTTGTGCGTAAATTGCTTTTCGGCCTCCTCATGGCCACGCAGAAAGCTGCGCCATTACTTTCGTGCACATGAGATCCACAGCTGTCACTCGCTTTCCGGCTGAAGAGGATACCGCGGTAATCCAGAGGCAACAGCAGGATTGTCGAGTGGGCATCGAACTGCCAAGCTTTGGCCTCAAGTTTGAAAGCACTTCAACTATCCAAAGCGAGCATTGGCGGAGTTCATAGCAGAATGGACGCCGACACCGTATGAAGAAATTCCGAGACGAGCATTCCCTGGCCAAGGAAGCGAGCAAAGAGTGGTCGATGTACTTTGATGGTGCCTTCACCATTGCAAGGCGCCGGTGCCGGTGTGCCGCTTATAGCACCCACCGGAGAGCACCTCAAGTACATAGTCCAAATGCATTTTCCCAAGGAGCAAGCAACAAACAATACAAAGCAGAGTATGAAGGTTTGCTTGCCGGTCTCAGGATTGCAGTAGACCTTGGGATTAAGAAGCTTATTGTCAGGGGTGATTCGCAGCTTGTCGTCCGCCAAGTGAACAAAGATTATCAGAGTCCATTGATGGAAGCCTGATGAAGTGAGAAAGCTAGACGAACACTTTGACGGCCTACAAATGGAACATGTTCCAAGAGCTCAGAATGATATTGCTGATGGCCTGTCAAAGTGCGTTGCACTTAAGTTGCCTGTGGAACCAGGGATTTTTGTGCTCAAGCTGACTCAACCGTCTGTAACACCACCAACCCGGACAGAGCAAGAAGAGGAAGTTGATCTCTGGTGACTACTTTCCGGCAGAAGCTTCCCGAAACCGCCGCCACGAAGGTCCCCAAGATCGACACCAATCGGTCGAGGGGCAGTCTGCTCGACAAGCCCTGTGGTTTGTTTCGTTGAAGCGACGCTCCCGACAAGTTTTGCTCCGGCAAGCTTGCCGGGGAACGTCAAGCTCCGGCTGAGCCGCAGGTTCTTGCCGTGGAAGCCGATGTTCCCACAGCAACAGATGTGCCTTTAGCCCTTGTTGTCGAGCCGCAAGCTCCAGCATGGGCACAGCAGATTGTCCATTTCCTTCGACAGAGAACTTCCCGAAGAGCAAGAAGAAGCGGAAAGAGCAGCACGGCAGTCAAGTATGTACCAGTTTGTCGACAGCACACTGTACAGAAGAAGACTCAACGGGGTGAAATTGAAGTGTATTCATCGGGAAGACGGACAAAAGCTGTTGGCAGAGATACATGGAGGCATATGTGGTCATCACATTGGCGCAAGAGCACTTGCCGGCAAAGCTTTCCGGCAAGGTTTCTTCTGGCCGACAGCCCTCCGTGATGCAACTGCACAAGTAACCCAGTGTGAAGCGTGCCAGGTCCATTCCAAACAGATACACCAGCCAGCTCAAGCACTCCAGACGATCCCTTTATCCTGGCCATTTTCGGTCTGGGGGCTCGACATCCTCGGCCCCTTCCCCCGAGCTGTCGGGGGCTTTGAGTACTTGTATGTTGCCATCGACAAGTTCACAAAGTGGCCGGAAGTGGAAGCAAGTGAGGAAGGTGACAAAGACAACAAGCCAAGTTCTTTCAGTCAATTGTTTGCCGCTTTGGAATCCCTAACGGGATCATCACCGACAACAACGGCACACAATTTATGAGTCACACCTTCATGCAAGACGTCCAAGATCTTGGCGCCAAGGTCTGCTTTTGCTTCGCTGTTGCTCATCCGAGAAGCAACGGTCAGCGAAGAGGGCAAATCTTTGAAGTCTTTGCGTGGAAGCTCAAGACAAGAACTTTCGACAGGCTGCACAAGTGCGGAAGAAACTGGATTGAGGAGCTGCCGGTGGTTCTTTGGTCGATCAGGACGACGCCAAATCGAGCCACTGGCCAGACACCTTTTGCTCTAGTCTATCGAGAAGAGGCGCTTCTCCCCACGAAACTTCGTATACGGGTCACCTCAGTAATCGGGCTTATGATGAGCTTGAGCAAGAGCAGCTGCGACAAGATGACGCGCTGCTCCTTGAGGAGGACCGTCTTCGTCAGCCAGACGAGCTGCTCGTTACCAAAGAAGCTTTGTGTCGCTACCATAGCCGCAAGGTTAGTGCCGTAAGCCTCGAGGAAGGCAACCTTGTTCTTCGGGCGCTGCTCAGTCCGCCAAGAATTCAAACAAGTTGACGCCAAGTGGGAAGGCCCTTATCGGGTGAAACGAAGTCACTAGGCCTGGCGCTGTCCGCTTTGAGACCGAAGATGGCATTCCGTGAGCAACTCCCGAACATTGAGCATCTTCGTAGGTTTTACCCAGAGGACGCTGTTGCCGGAACCTGTTCCGGCAACCACCTTTTGTACAAGTCTTGCCGATGTTGCATGTAATCCTTTGTACAAAGCCGGGCACAGATCCCGTGCATAAGTAAAGCTCATGTGTTGCGCACAACTTGTCAAATTCATGCTTTCATCATCTTATTGCATGTTTTGGCTAACACTTTGTGCAGCACCCACACCCGGTAAGCAATATCGAGCCGCTGGGCTCCATAACTGTATTTTCTCTTCTTTCTCTTTTCTCAAAGAAAGGAAGGTTCCCTCGCGCACAAGTTAACCAGGGGGGAAGGAGAAGATAATACTATGGACCAAGCGTTGCTCGAGGAAGTTTCGCCTTATCGTGAAGCAAACGACAGAAAAGCTAAGTTGCCCAAGTTTGAGCAATCAGTTCTTAAATTTTTTAAGTTATCTTCCTTGAACGATAGTACCTTGTATGGAAAACACCTGCGCTGGAGGAACCAACTCGCAGCTAGTCGCTACTTACTTTGTTTCGAGTCCGCTCAACAACTTAAGTGAGCTGCAGCTAGTCGCGACAAGGTTGCTTGTCGGAGGCGGCACCGCCAAGAAGTTGCCGACGTTCGCACTCAAAGGCCATGACAAAGGTTCCTGCACCGACAAGTTCCCTAAAAGCGTAGGGCAAAAACGTACAAAGGAAGGAATCAAGTAAAGGAAATAACATTGCAATCATCGCCTAAGATAGAGTCATATTACAAAATAGCTTGTCGCAGATCTAATAAATTGTTCTAAACATGATCAGCAGTGACAAGGGAAAGATAAAATTGGCGGCCTAGTCTCACGCTGCCGCCATCAACCCGCTTGATCTTGCCCACCTTGTCCACAATGGGTGCGACAAGGGCTTTGAGCGCCCACATCGGCATCTGGCGGCAAGGATCTAAGGACGCCGTTGAGGTTGAGGCCTGGATTGCGGAAGGCCACCTTCATCAACACCTTCGAGGGCTCTCGCACAGATCCGGGCGCGATTCCTCGCCAGCTGCTTTGGGATCTCTTCCCGAGTCGCTGGAGACCCGCCACCACGCCCTTGAAGAATAAGCTAAGCTTGGCGCTGGGTTGGAGGTGCTCGTCGGAGGAGTATCCAAGATCCACCATCCCCAGCTCCATCAGCTCGGCCCCGTGGATGGCGGCGGCAAGATCCACGAGACCTTCGGTCCAAAGGCTCCACACTCTCCCTCAAGGTGCCTGGTGGCAACAAGATTCGCCAAGCAGCTCCTCGCTGGCCTTGATCTTCTCCAACAGGCCCACCTCCCGCCTCCTTGGCGCCCGGCCCAGCCGCCCCGTGATCAGGGTGGTCACTTCAGCTCAAGATCTGCCTTTGAATCCTTGGTGGCGCCGAGCTCCTTGCTCCCTATCGGGCGAGGCGGCCCCGCAGCTCGCCAAGAGTGTAGGCGTCCTTCTCGTGCTCGTGCTTGAGCGCAGCAAGCTCCTCGGCCGCTCTTCGAGATCGCCTCCAGCTCGCCACCTTCTGCCTCCAACTCTTTCTTGGCGGCCTCAAGGCTGCGGCAGCATCCTTCGCTTCCTTAAGAGCCCCGCCAAGTGACTCCTCGCGCGTGACAAGCTCTTCCTCATAGTTGTCAAGATTAATCTTCCGCTGCGCCAACTCGCCTTCTTGCGAAGATAGATTCTTGGCAGCAAGCCTTTGCTGCTCCTCGACCTCAGCCTTCTCAAGGATGAAGGTTGTGCGCTCTTCAAAGAAGTCGCCCCGCTTCTTCCGCCACGCTCGAAGAGTTTCTTGGTTGGCGCCGAGCTCTTCTGGCTTTCTCCATGTTCCGCTCCGCCGCCTCGCGACAAGTGCTTCCCGGACTCCAACTTGGCTTGTCGGGCGCGGTAGAGCGACAGCGGCATGGCCTCCTCGGACTTCGCCGCTTGCTGCTTGGCGCGTCCACCAGCGTCGGCCAATGGAGGCGAAGCAGCTCTCCGTCGAAGGTTTCTCCTTCGACCGGCGCCTGAGCTCGACGCCTGTGGGAGTTTGATGAAGACGCCGTCGCCGGCCTTCGATAGGCGCTGGCCGGGCTCTTCAGAGCCCGACGCCGCACCGATGGCGGAGGGGTCGGCCGGTCGGCGTGGCGCTGGCGCTCCCCTGTGGGCCTCGTGGTCGCTAATGCGATCGCCGACCCCTCGCCGACCTTTGCGGCGGCAGCCTTGGCGGCCTCTTCGCCGGCGGATCCATCGGCGCCAGCCTTTTTCCTCCATGGTGGCGGCGTCGTCAGATATTGCCTTGCGTCCTCCTCGCCGGGCGACCTCGGTCTCCATTGGCTCTGCGGCATGATGGATCTCGGCGATCGACAAAGAAAGAACGATCAAGCAAATGTTCAAAAAGAAAATAGAAGAAAACGAGCCCAAGGGAAATTTTCACAAGAAGAGGATTACCTGCAATGGGACTTGCGGCCATGGTCTCGACCAATCGGAGGATCACTGTGCTGTCCCTTGCCGGAGTAGTCTCCTTGCCGGAGAACGCCCTTGCCGGAGAATCCTCCCTTGGCGGCGTAGTCGGGCAGATAGAATTTCGGGGCGGCTTCCGCCATCCCGATGAGGCTGCTCTGCTCCTAC
The DNA here is from genome assembly GCA_021605145.1 of Aegilops bicornis. Taxonomy (NCBI): domain Eukaryota; kingdom Viridiplantae; phylum Streptophyta; class Magnoliopsida; order Poales; family Poaceae; genus Aegilops; species Aegilops bicornis. The sequence continues at coordinate 29,915 of JAHIAL010000102.1, forward strand.
ACAAACCAACAAATGATATCATTGAAGAAGGAGCACCCATGCACACCTAATGAAGGAGAAAACCGCATACTTACTCGGGGCTGGCTGGGGCTGCTTTGAGGAAGGGTTGCCGGGTCCGCAAGGGGGTCTCAGACGCCTCCTGTTGCCACGGGTGGATCGCCCTCAATGACGACCACCGGGTCTTGGCTCTCTTCGACGCTCCTGGGCCAACGCCCCGAAAGGAAAGGGTTCAGTAATGAAGCAAATCAGATTCAAGATGAAGCAACAAAATTGAAGAAATACAAGCACAATGTTGAAGCTTACTCTTCTTCTTCCTCGTTGGAGCTGGCGCGGAGAGATCAAACTCCGGCTCGCCTCGGCGACGAGGCGGAGGAGTGGGCTCTCTTGACCGCTTGGCGGAGGTGTCGGCGGTGGCACGGGAGGATCCCGCCCAGCTTGTCGCAGCAGTGTGGGGTGCTCCCTCGGCAACATTGCTTCCGCGGTAGAGCTGGCCTTGTAGCCGCGGCTGTTAACCCCGTCTGCCGCCCCGTCTCGTCTCCGGCCTTGCGGAGACGCCTCTTTGGCGGAGCCGGAGGCTCCATTTGCGGCAAGCTGCTAGATGGTGGGGAAGAAGCGCCCTTGGCTGGTTCGCTCGACTCGGCCTCGGATTCGGCAAGCTCTTCCTCACCGGCGAACTCCCTTCGCTCGGCAAGGCTTGCCGCCTCTGCTACATCTGCCTCCTCCACGGTGTACCCGAAGACGCCAGCGGCAGCAGCTGCTGCCGCCTCCTCCAGCCTGGTGGCAATGCGCTGCATCTCGTCGTCGGTGGTGTCACGGGTGAGTTTCTTACGCTTGCTCGGGCGGATCGGCATTTCTTCCAAGCAGTCGAAGAATTTCCGCACGACGTCGTCCACAGGCTCTTGCCAGGATGGAACGATCCCATGAGACTTGCACAACGGCATCATGGCACGGATGCGGTCGAGCACAGAATTGTTGCACAATGGGTCGACCCCCCTCGGCAACCTAAACCACTCGGGGTGATCGGGGTCATGCTTGAACAGCTCTAGCAGCATCGCATCCAACTCCAAGACAAAGAAATTCCGGTTGAGGCCCGGCGCAGCCTCATGATGTCCGCTGCGTTTTGGAACTCCCAAGCAGGTCTCCTCCTCTCCTCGCAAGGGAGCGATGCAGCGGCGAAGGAAATCTGCGCCAATCGCGCTTACAAGTGAGTCCGGCAAGCCCGAGGCGCAAGATCCGGTCACAAAGCAATCTTCAACCTAGCATCTTCCGCGCCAAAGTTGCTCCAATGGTTGCCGCGCAATTGGGGTTTGGCGAAGGCGATGAAGGGCTGCGGGTTCTCTCAACGATCCAACACCAATTGGCTCTCCACTCCTCCCATTTGTCATGCGAGCTCTCCTTCCAGATAAGCTTCTTTCTTGCTGATCACGGAGATCCAAGAAATCCCTCCCAAGCGGCTCCCCTCTCTCAACGCTGGGCATGAAGAATCGGCGGAAGAGGGCTACGTTTGGGTGGATCCCGACAAAGTTTTCGCAAAGGTGTGCGAAAACTGCCATGGTCGAGACAGCATTGGGGGTGAAATCAAGGAGGCAAAGCCCGTAGGTGTTCATGATATCGCAGAATTCAGAAAAGGCGCAGAGCCCGCAATAGAAGAAAAGCGCAAAGAAAGGGTACCCAGTTGGGGCTAGTTCCAAGCGGTGGCGGGGAGTACCTTCGCGGCGCGGATGCGCACGCTGCCTCCGCCGACCGTAAGAGGTAGTAGCCCTCCCTCGCCTCCTTTGCGCCGAGCTGGGGAGAAGATGGCCCGCCTTTCAACGCGCCCGCGAGCCGCTGCGCCGCCGACTTCACGCCCTTCCCTTGTCGGCTTTGAGCCATGGCGGAGGCGGTGGAGGAGACCGACGGCGCGTTGATGGCGCTGTGGTGAAAGGGGCGGAGCGCCGCTCTCTTCGCACTAGAGAAGAAGGGGAGCGGCGGTGGTTTTCGAGACGAGACAAAGAATGGCGAGGTGGGCGACCTGCCCCTGTTTCCCCCTGTTTATAAGGAGGGAGAGGGGCGGACGCCCGCTTTTCCTAATAAAGAAACCCCCATGATCTCTCCCACGGACGCCCACGTTCGACGCGTCTGTTACGTGGGGGACGTGGTGGGTCCAGAGCAAGTTACGGCGTGATCAAGGCCAAGGTGACCGCAGACTGTTTTGGGCCTGGCCCAACAGCGCCGGCACCGCAGGTGGCCCAGCCGGGGCTCCTGTCGGTGTACTAGAGTAGGGTACCCTAGTATCCCGAACTGCAGACGGGCAGTTGCAAAGCACTCGCTGCAAGGCTTGCCTGGTCACCGCCAAGATCCTCCGTGGTTCCTTTGGAGCCATTCAAGAACAAAGTATTTAACCAAGAAGACAAGGCCCCGCAAGAGGAGCTTGCCGGAAGGCCACTCAAGGCACGCAGAAGACAAGACCCCAAAGAAGAGGAGCTTGTCGGAAGGCTCGGAGAGCGACAAGCCTCCCGGACGCGACAAGGATTCAGCAGCGCTGCAAGGCACTTGCCGCTGCAAGCAACCTCTCTTCATCTCCGGCCTCCACTCATTCACCAACGTGTCGCCATGGGACCATTCCATGCGCTGCGTGTCAAGAGGTCAGGCAGCCAGCGGGGAGCAGCGATAAGCGGGCGCCGACAAGCTTGCCATCGTGGCAAACGGTGGCGCTCCGACGGTCCCTCACAGACCGCTTAGGGCGATGTGGACGGGCATTTAATGCTTTTGTCCCTTGCCGTCAGGTTACGTGAGAGTACATCAGTACACTGTACAAGTAGGTGTACCAACTACTATTTTTCCATTTGTACCCTCATCTACGCTGCCACCGCTTCGGAGACCCCTTGAGCATATAAAAGGAGGCCCACGCATAGCGTGAGGGGGGTTTGATTCCAACGTAACCAGAGAACACTCACGCTAGGTCTTGTAGCTCTCATCGCTCCTTAGCAAGAACACAATACAATTAGACAAGTAGCAGTAGGAGTATTATCTCTCCGGAGAGCTCCGAAGCTGGGTAAACTGCTCGTGTGCTTCACCTCGATCCGCTCTTCGTGCGATCTCCGCCCCCCTCCGAACCAAAAGGGACTCGGTCCGCCGGTCCCATAGGTGTTCGTGGGTCCGATCAGCCTCCCCGACACTCTTTCAAACCCTCAATGACCACTGACCATTAATTTCCTCAATCCTCAGAACTGCATAATTAATTTACCATTGCAAGTATAGCATATGCTAGCTCATTTTATTTGCAAAAAGTAATTTAAGTTGTTGCAGAGAAATACTCAAAACAATAGCTCAACTAAAAATATATTTAGTCCTCAATTTGACATGCACAATAAGAAGTACGTAATTCAAGAATTCATTATGCCAAGTTTTAGCATCCTGATTTTCCAATTAGCGAGTCACTAAAAAATCAAATAACTAAAAAGGAGATGCACATAATTCAAGAGAGATGTGTACTGTTTTATTAGCCAAATGAACATGTTCCAACAAAGCCAAGCACTGCAAAGAAGCACTCAGCCTGATCAACTAACCATCGTGACACAAAAAATGTAAAAGGAAGATATCTAAAGAACAACGGGTTGAAAAACACAGCTTAGCTTACAAAAAGCACAACTTATAAAGCATGTTTCCCTTGATTACCATGTAGGGTTTATTCCCCTGCACGAATTACCCTTCCTCTTGGCAAAGCCTCCGCTGGTAATATAGAACTTGCAAGCATATCGTTTTTATCGCCGATTGTCTCTGGCCCGTGCATTGCTACAATGAGCGATGAACCAATGAAGTACATATAACACCCAAGTGCCAAGATTCAGAGATACACATTGGCTACTCCAAAGGGTGTCGGGTTTGTGAATTAAATTAAATGTAGATCAATGGAAGCATAAACTTGATGAAGAAAAAAGAAATTACTAACTTGTCTATCTAAACCATACTATCATTGGCATTCAGATGTATATGCAGCGTTGCCAGACCATCAGCGAGCCCGTCGCACAACAATGGATCAAACAACACTGTGAGTAAACTATATATTTTCTTAGCTTCGCATGTGTACCAACCACATCATTTAAAAATGTTTATTATTTAGATTTGTAACCTATCCAGCAAAATCATCAATCGTGCATTCAAGATTTGTAGGTAAATAAAAGAATAGGAAATTTTCACCACAAATCTCATCTAGCCATCACAAATCTTAACATCAGAATAGAAGAACAAAGGGAAGAAAATTCACCTTCATCTTCTTCAACTCTTTAGTTAAATTCTTCTTCTTCCCTTCATCCTTACATCTGCACACGTAATGTTTAAAAACTAATATATTAGTAATTTTAAACATTAGCGATGGGAGGGGAGGAAGTAAGAGAAAAAGTGCGAGGAGAGCACCTTGGCAAGACTCTTGAGGAATTGCTCAGCAAAAAATTGAAGCTGGCAACCATGACCTCAACCTTCAACTCCTTGCGGAGACCCTGCAGCCAACACAATCATTGTCGGAGGAAATGACCACGGGTAGCCTAGCCGGCTCCCCCCGGCTATTCAGAAAAATTACAGGCCGATCTGGACCTCAAGTGTCCAAGGCGTAGGGTCGCCTTCCCTTGGCCGGCTGTCTCTCAGGCCGGCTACTGGGAGGATGGACCGGCCCTAAACCCACAGGAGGAAAGCCACGAGAGGGCCGACTTCAAGAAGCCAGCCATGAGAAGGCCGACTCCAAGAACCCGGCCCCCAAAGAAGTGCCAAGATCGTGCACCTCAAACTCTGCACCCACATAACGGGCGATGAGACGGGCGTGGCTCAAGAAAGCCTGCCACCCCGAATCCCGGAGCACGATGGCCACAAGCATACCAGAGTGGGGCGACCATCACCCGCCCAGCGCGGCACTATTGCCATGTTGACCATGACGTCACCCATGACAAGCTGTCAGAACGGCCCGCAGGCGGCGGGCCCCTTTGGTCAGAGAGATACCCGAAGGCGGCCAGGCCTCCCCTAGTCGGCCTGGAATGTGGCCGGCTCCCAGCAGCCGGCTCACTTCCTCCCTCAAAAGAGGCGCCTCATTAAGGAGACAAGACGAGGTAAGGCTACAGTGATCGCCGCCAGGCGGCGGCACTGTAGCCATGCTTACCTCGACAAAGGCCTCATCATCAGGAGTGAGGCAACTGTAATCAGCCCCCGACAAGGCCCCCGAGCGGTGGGACCAGCTTGTCGACCAGAAAGCCGGCAGCCGGCAGGACCCACCAGTCGGCGGGCCCCAGCCACCGGCGGAGAAGCCGGCGAACATAGACACTGACGGCTAGGGCCCGCGCCCAGCCGGATTACCATTGTACCCCTCGGGGGGTAGGCCTATATAAGCCCCCAGGGCACCCATGCAAAGGGTTGATCTCTGAGAGGTTTAGACACCACGTAGAGGGAAGAAGAGAGCTAGCCTTGCCCTTCTTCTTCCTCTCGCCAAACAGCTCAAGGAGCCTCTTGTAGCTACTTGTTAACTTAGTGATCATGCGGAGACCCCGCAGAGCAGCAGTAGGGGTATTATCTCCCCGGAGAGCCCCGAAGCTGGGTAGGATTCGTCGGCGTGCATGTCTTCGCCATATCCCGTTTCCAGGCACTGATCTTCTTGGCGAGGCTCGCATCTCCGACGAGCCCGCATCCGACGCAGGCACGGGCTGCCCCGAGAGCCACCTCGTCAGCCTCCTCGACCAACTCCACGTCTCCAGCGAGCCTGCTGTGGATTTGGAGTCGGTTGGTTCCACCGACCCGATGCTTGTCGACTCCGACACGGCATCGCTCGACGCTTTCCCCACCAACGTAGTGATCTTAAATGACCCTCTCCCTCGAGCCGACAGCTGTGGCAGCGCCATCACCGAGGTGCTGGTCATCAGCCACGGCGTCGCCTCTGGCGAGAACGTCCACGTCGCCCTGCAAGCGGCGCTGCACGACTTGTCCGTCCCTCTCCCGGCCGACGCCGACGCCGAGACACTGGAGGCGTGCCGCCTCGCCCTCATCACGGAGGGCCAGAAAATAGCCTCCATGAGACGCCTCACTGAGGCTCACCAACATGGTAGTCGATCATAGGCCCGGCTTTGGCACGCCGCCCCACAGCAGGCAGAATCGGGCGTCATCAAGAAAGCGTGGCGCAGCCATCGCCAGCGACATCTTTGGGAGCGAACCGCCCGGTCTATGCCACGCCCTCGAGAACCTCGTACGCCCAGGCGGCCGTAGACGAGTTGAATGGACTGGGGGCCGACGAGCTCCCCTACATGACCAGACGCATCCAGCAGCTGATCGACGTGGCCGCAGAGCGGCATGAAGCCGGCGTCTGCGCCGAGATTCTTCCCCCACGCCGAGAGCACGGCGCGACGTCACGGACGCCGACTGCGGGCAACACCCGCGCCAGTAAGAAAAAGGCGAGCTGCTAGCCGCAGCCGGACTCGAATCTCCATCGAGCGCGACGCAGAAGGCCGCCCTCGAGCCATGGAACGACGAGGCAACCCGCCTCCTCCTCCGCCTCGTGGGGAGAGATATCCCACCCCACCGCATGTCACGCATCCGACTCTCAGAGGCCGACTAGGCCGCCGCGAAGGAGTCGGCGAGAACGACGCCCGCCATCGGATCGACCGCCTAGCGCGATCCCTGGCACTAGAAGAACAAGGCGATGTCGGTCCGCCTTGCTTCGCCCCCTCGCAGATTCGCGACGAGCCCTTCCCCAAAGGGTTCTCGCTCCCCAAGAGACACGCCAAGTACAACGGCTCGGTGAAGCCGGAAGATTGGTTGATCGACTACTCCATCGCAGTCAAGATAGCAAACGGGCAACAAAGCGCGTTGTCGCGTGAAGTATGTCCCCCTCATGCTCCAAGGCACGGGCGCTGCACTGGCTCAACAGCCTCAAGCCTTACAGCGTCAACAGCTGGCTGGATTTCACGGAAGCCTTCATCCGCAACTTCACCAGCACCTACAAGCGGGCTCCCAAGCCCCGACAGCTCTCCTTGTGTGTTCTAGGGCCCAATGAATCAACTCGCGACTACCTCACGCGTTGGACCGAGCTCTGCAATTATTGCGAGGGGGTGCATGAGGTCCAAGCCATAGAGTACTTCACCGCCGGGTGCCGAGAAGGCACCCTCCTCAAGCACAAACTCCTCTGCGACGAGCCGACTACCCTCGACGAGCTGCTGGTCATAGCAGACAAGTACGCCACGGCCGACTCTTCAATGAAGACCGAGCTCCGGGTAGACGCCTCCGGGAAGGTGCTCAATCTGGCTCCCAAGACGCCGGCTGGGGACTCCAGCCGACGCCCGTACCAGAACGACAACAAGCGCAAGGGCCCTATGCCGCCTTCCACCAGTCGGCAGGTGGCCACAGTCGAAGATGAACAACCCGAGGGGCGGCCCGCGCCCAAGAAGCAGAAGGGCGGCAGGCCGGCTTAGCAGCCGGCTTTCTCCTATGAACAAGCCCTTGATGCCCCTTGCAAGTTCCACAGCGGCGCGAAGCCGTCCAACCACATGACCCGGAAATGCCACTGGCTCACACGAATCTCCAAAGGCGAAGCGCTAGTGCCGCCTCCGCCTGCTAGTCAGCCGCCTCCGGCCCCTCAATAGTCGGCCGCTCAACCAGCAATCGGGGCCGTTCAAGACAAGTTCCCCGACGAGCATGCCGCCTACGTCATCTTTACAAGCCAGCCCGAGGACCGGCGCAGCCGGCGCCGACAACACCAAGAAGTCAACGCGGTCGCCTCCAACAACCCTGAGTACATGCACTTTGGTCGAAGGCCTTTGAGGAGCCGGAGCCGCCGACCACCTGTAAGTGATGCCGCTTCCCGGCTCTTACGCATTGGTTTTGGATGCCACCCTAGCAACCGACAGCGCAAGCGTCTGCTTTCTCCCGTGTGCCGATAGATGGCGGAGCAAAGCATCAACATACTGCATCGCGTGACACCATGGAGAAGCTGAACATCAAGACAAAGCAGCTCATGCCTAGCCAGACCGTGTTCCATGGCATCGTACCCGGCATGTCCTGCTCACCAATCGGCAAGATCAAGATAGATGTTCTCTTTGGGGACAAGGATCACTTCCGCCGAGAAGCAGTTTGGTTGGAGGTAGTGCATTTGGAGAGCCCTTACCACGCGTTGCTTGGCCGACCTGCTCTGGCCAAGTTCATGGCTGTGCCCCACTACGCCTACCTCAAGATGAAGATACCGAATTCCAAGGGCATCATCACCATAGCCGGCGACTACAAGAAATCCTCCGAGTGTGCAGCGGCTAGCAGCCGACTGGCCGAGTCCCTCGTGATCACCGAAGAGAAGAAGATGCTGGATCGAGTCGTGGCCATGGCCGGCAAGCAGCCGGCCCTATCCCCTGACCCCAAGGAGTGTGATGCCCAAGGTTCTTTCCAGCCGGCCAAAGAAACGAAGAAGATACCTCTGGACCCAGAAAACCCAGAAAGGTTCACCGTCATTGGGGCGAACTTGGACAGCAAATAGGAAGGCGAGCTCGTCGATTTCCTCCTTGAGAATCAGGACATCTTCGCATGGTCCCCCAAGGACATGCCGGGTGTTCCGAAGGAATTCGCCGAGCACAAGCTACATGTCCGAGAAGATGCCAAACCAGTCAAGCAGCCCCTCCGCCGACTGTCGGAGGAAAAGAGAAGGATTGTAGGAGAAGAGATAGCCCGGCTTCTGGAAGTCGGCTTCATTGTGGAGGTGTTCTTTCCGGAATGGCTTGCCAACCCGGTCCTCGTGCTGAAGAAGAATAACAAGTGGCGCATGTGTATAGACTACACTAGCCTCAACAAAGCCTGCCCTAAAGATCCCTTCGCCCTGCCAAGGATTGATCAGGTGATAGACTCCACAGCCGGATGCGAGCTGTTGAGTTTCTTGGATGCTTACTCAGGCTACCACCAGATAAAGTTGGATCCAAATTGACCGCCTCAAGACCACCTTCAACACACCATTCGAGCTTTCTTCTACCCCGACTATGACATTCAAATTTTGAGAAACGCCGTGCCACTTTTCAAATACAGTATGCGTAAATGCCTCCTCAAGCAACTCGGCAGAAATGCCCATGCCTATGTAGACGATATTGTGGTGAAGACGGAGAAGCGCGGCACCTTGCTGGAAGACCTCAAAGAGACGTTTGAAAACTTGCGCCGGTTTCGGATCAATCTCAACCCCGAGAAATGCGTGTTCGGAGTATCAGCCGGCCAGCTTCTAGGATTCTTGGTCTCCGAACGCGGCATCGAATGCAACCCAATGAAGATCAAGGCCATAGAGAGAATAGATATTCCCACCAAGCTACGAGACGTCCAAAAATTTACCGGATGTCTGGCCTCCCTGAACCGCTTTATCAGCCGGCTCGGAGAGAAAGCTCTCCCCCTCTACCGACTCATGAAGAAAACCACTCACTTCGAGTGGAACGACCAAGCCGACCAAGCTTTCCACAAACTGAAGAAGATGTTGGTCACGCCGCCTGTCTTGCCGGCGCCGACTGAGAAAGAGCCCATGCTCCTTTACATTGTCGCTAGCAGCCGGGTGGTCAGCACCGTTATCGTGGTTCAAATACCAAGAAGGCAGTAGCTCAGCCAGTCCGTAGGCTGGTGTATTATTTAAGTGAAGTAACTGTCCACCTCAAAGCGTAACTACCCGCACTACCGTAAGATGTGCTATGGTTTGTACTTCGCTAAGAAGCTCAAGCCCTACTTTCAAGAGCACCCCATCACGGTCGTATGTAACGCCCGCTTCAGCCGATATCATAGGCAGCCGGGATGCATCCGGTCGGGTGGCAAAATGGGCCATTGAGCTGGCCCCTTACACGATCTTCTACTAGCCCCGCACCGCCATCAAGTCCCAAGCATTGGCCGACTTCCTTGTCGACTGGGCCGAGACTCCAAGACTGGCCACCGCCCCGACTCCACTCATTGGCGGATGCACTTCGACGGGTCCAAGATGCGCACCGCTTGGGAGCCGCATCATCCTCACCTCTCCCAAAGGCGACAAGCTCAGATACACATTGCAAATTCATTTTTCCGCCTCCAACAATGTGGCCGAGTACGAGGCGCTCATACACGGGCTCCAGCTAGCCAAAGAACTCGACATCCGCTGGATCCTGTGCTATGGCGACTCGGATTTGGTAGTCCAACAATCATCTAGCGACTGGGACGCCAAGGACGCAGACATGGCGAGCTACCGATTCCTCGTTCAGCAAATCAGTGGGTATTTTGAAGGATGCGAGTTCCTCCACGTGCCACAGGCCGACAATGAACAAGCAGATGCCCTGGCACGAATAGGCTCCACTCGACAAGCTATACCAATCGGCGTCTCTCTCCAACGACTCCTCAAGCCGTCTATCAAGCCGTCTCCGGAATCCAATTCCATCTTCGTACCGCCCGACCCCAACGCAGTCGGATCCGGCTTGGGGAACCGAGCAGGCGGCTCGGGGACTTCGATAGGCGGCCCAGGGACTTCAACAGGCTGCTCGGGGACTGCCATAGTCACACCCGGCCCGGGGACTTCAGAACCCGGCCCGGGGACTACGGCAGTCGGCCTGGGGACTGCATCGACACAACAGGCGGTGGCCGACTCCAGCTCTTCACCACCCAGCCCACCCGCCCTGGTCGCAGTAGCCATGTTGGCAATAGAAGAAGTCACAGCTCCATCATGGGCCCAGCCCATCCTCAACTTCTTGGTAAACAAAGAGTTACCGACTGACGAGATCTCAGCAAGGCAAGTCCAACGCCGAGCCGGAGCATACACAATAGTTAACCGAGAGCTCGTTAGGCGCAGCGTCACTAGAGTCTTCCAGCATTGCGTCGAGCCAGAGAAGGGCATAGCAATCCTCAAGGACATTCACCAAGGCGAATGCGGCCACCACGCGGCCTCAAGATCACTCATCGCCAAAGCTTTCCGCCATGGATTCTTCTGGCCGACTGCTCCGGATGACGCCAAGGAGTTAGTCAAATACTGCAAAGGGTGCCAAGTCTTCCGCTCCAAGCAACACCTGCCGGCTTCTACACTCAAAACCATTCCCCTCACCTGGCCTTTTGCCATCTGGGGACTGGATATGGTGGGCCCGTTCAAGACGGCGTGCGGCGGCATGACACATTTGCTCGTCGTCGTGGACAAATTTACCAAGTGGATTGAAGTGAAGCCGATCAAGAAGCTGAATGGGCCGACTACCGTGACATTCATCGCAGATATTACAACCCGGTATGGCGTACCACACAGCATCATCACCGACAATGGCCCGAATTTCACCAAGGGAGCACTGGCACGTTTCTGAGCGACACAGGGCATCCGACTAGACTTAGCGTCCGTTGCCCACCCACAGTCAAATGGCCAAGTTGAGCGAGCAAACGGCCTCATCCTCTCCGGCATCAAGCCCCGACCGGGTCGTGCATCGAGCGCGTTTCGGCCGGGTTGTTGGCTCGACGAGCTGCCGGCCGTCCTCCGAGTCTGCGCTACCCGAACAAGTCAACCAGCTTCACCCCTTTCTTCCTTGTATATGGTGCCGAGGCTGTCATCCCAACTGACATCGAGTTCGACTCACCTCGGGTCACCATGTACACGGAGGCGCAGGCCAAGGAAGCACGAGAAGACGGCGTCGACCTGGTGGAAGAAAGCCGGATGTTAGCCCTCAGCCGGTTCGCCGTCTACCAGCAGGGTTTACGCCGTTACCACAGCCGGAAGGTCAAGCCAAGATCCTTCCAAGAGGGTGACCTTGTGCTCCGGCTGATCCAAATGTAACAGCCGCCAGCACAAGCTCTCGCCCTTGGGAAGGCCCCTTCGTCATCGCCAGAAAGCATTAAGCAACGACTCCTACTACCGATCGACACGCCAGGTCAAGGCACGCAAGAGAGATGATTCCGGCAAGGAGTCGGAACGACCATGGAACGCCAATCTCCTCCGGAGATTTTACAGTTAAAATGCAGTATGTACCATGCTACCTTTTGTATTAAGTATGAGACAACGGGCCCCCCGAGGAACACTCGAGGACTACCCTCTTTTATCTATGAATGATGAGTATCATGCCTATGATTATGTTACTACATTCATTTTTCTCGTCCGGCACCGGATTCGACCAGTCGGCAGGGGACTTGCTGCTTATGAGTTATATTCAAGTTCTACCTGCAATGTGACAAGTAGTGTGTCAAGCACCCAAGCCCTCTCTTGTCAAAAGCCGCAGCTCGAAGAATCGGCTGTCCGGCTGGCAAGAGCCAAAGGTAGGAAAGGATGCCCACATGAAAAATGGCTAAGGACTAATGAACTTATATAACACAAGCCGGCTTCCCACCCCGTCGACCGGCTGTCAGAGCAGCCGGTTGGCCGGCTTCCCATTCTCCTTGCTACAATCTAGGAAAGCTCGAGTACTTGCCTTCCAAAACGACCAAGTTCTTCCCCAGCCACAGACTGCAGAGCAGCTGTCCGGCTAGGAAGGCAGCGACCAAGGGAAGGCGGCAAAGGAAACAGCCGAAAGGATGAAAAGCGAACATGAATGGAAGCCAAACACATGCATGATTATATTTACACAAAAGACGTTTGAAAGGCCAGCATTCAACATAGTTTGAATACACCCCCAGTGGGTGGAACTGCGCAAATTTAATAGAAGTTGTTCAAAAGAGTAACAAGAAGGAAAGCAAAGACGGTGGATCAGGCCAAGGGAGCAACAGGCGAGTCAGGTAGGTTGGTGGAGACGGCAGTGTCGGCTGGAGGAGTCGCCGGCTGGCGAGTCTCGGCATGATCATCACCTCTGGCAGGCAGCGCGCTTGTGCGCGCCTCGTTGCTGGAGGCACAATCAGGCTGAGGCTGGCTGGTCGCTTCGCCGTCTGGCACGACGTCTTCGCCATCCTCCCCCTCGTCCTCTTCGCCCTCGTCGCTGGAAGCGATCTCCTCCGCCGAGTCTTCACCTCCTGCCGGGTCCAGCCCGAACCACTCCTCCGGCTGAGCGGCGCCGTCATCATTTACCTCAGGGGCAAAGATACTGGTGTCGGTATGGTCAGCGATCGTCGAGGCGCGCTGGATGATAGCCGGCCGCACCTCCACCAGCTCTTCGTCGGCCTCCTGCCGCCAGGTGCTCAGCTGGGCCAAGCTCAGCCCAGGATACCAGGCTCGGACGAACTCCAGCTACCGGCGCCGGACCAAACTGCGAAGCCTTCCAGGCATCAAGCGGCCGGCGCAACCTCCAGCCGGTCGGTAGTCCGACTAGGGGTGCGGGAACCGCCGGCGCCGGGGAGGCGGACAGCACTGCGCCCGACGTCAAGACGGCCGAGCATGCGGTGCGCCGGCTGCAGACGGGCTTGAATTGCCAGAAGCTGCTCCTCAAGTGACCGGCTGGCATCTGGCGCGATCTCGACCCCGGTCTGCCGTCGTGCATCGTGATGGGCCTCGATGGCTTGGCTGGCGGCAACGGAGTAACTGGGGAAGTAATCTGCACAAAGAAGAAAGAGGTAGCACAAAGTCAGAAGACAAGTCGGATGACAAAGGGCAAGCAAAGGGGCGAAGAGGAAGGCGGCCTACCATCGATCAAATCCTCAACCCGTCCGTAGCCTTCGCTCAGCGCTTGCTTCGCCTCAGCCCAGCCTGCCGCCTCGGTCTCATATTCGGCTTTGAGGGCGGCCTCGCTGTCCTGCGCCTTCTTCAGGGCCGCCTTATGGCTCTCCTCCTGGTCGGCCAGTTTCTTGGTCAGGTGGTCGCGTTCCTGGGCCAAGGCGTTGCACTCGGCTTCCTTGGCACGAAGGGCGGTCTGGACCCCGCCTAGCTGCCCCCTCAAGTCGACATTGGCCCCTGCAGATATGAAGAAGAAGAAAAAAGCAATAAGGAAGAAGTCGTTCAGAAAGATCCGACCCATCGCTCGTGCCATCGGCTCGAATCTCGGGGACTACACCCAGTGAGTGCGCTGACGCGCCCCCACATGAGATAAAAATGAAGCACTTACTCCGGCTCTCAGTCAGATCGGCGGTCTTCTGGCTCATCTCCTGGGCCTAGGAGTTGAAAGCAGCCGCGCGGAGATTGTAATATTCCTGCAAATAGGACGGAGGTGCGAATAAGAACAAGACCACAATCAAAGTTTACTAATATGTTCCAAGCCGCTTGCTCAGCAGCCGGCTCGGAACTCGGGGACTACACCCAGTGGGTGCACTGATGCGCCCCACGGAAGAAATCAAGAAGCAATGAACGAAAAGCGGGAGGACTCACCCGAATGACCGTCCGCGTCATGAGGAACTCCTGGGTGTACCGCGTCAACGAGGTGGCCTGGGCCTGAAGCCGGCTCCGGACCTCCTGCGCCGCCACGTTCAGCTCGGTCGTCCCACCGTCGGGTGTCCACTCAGACGAGCTGGCGCTGGCCGCCTCCAGATCCTGGGCCGATGAGCTGGCGCCCGCGGCTTTCTGTGGCTCCGGCACTCAAGTCGCCTCCCCCGCGCGCCAATGAGACGATGACTAAACCACAAGATCCGCCCCCACAGTCGGCTCGCCTCCAGCCGGCTGCTCGGGAGGCACGACAGGCCGGCCGCCTTGGCCCGTTCCTGTCGGCGCTGACGGTGCCGCCTCCTCCTCCAGGACGATCACGTCGCCCTCCTCCCTCTCCATCGCCGGCCGGTCGCGGCCGGCTTCCTCCGACGGGGTCACTGGGATGTCGGGAGCCACGGTGCGAAGAGGGATGATGAGCTGCGGAGGCTGATTGCGCAGGGCCTCCGCCTCCCTCTCCGCGGTCGCGGCCTCCGCTTGAGCCTTGGCCGCCGCGTCAGCTTGCGCCTCGGCCGACTTCTCCGTCGCCTCCAGTGCCGCCCTCCGCTCCTCCGCCTCCCACTCCTCCCGCGCCTCCCGCGTGTTCCGCTCCGTCGCCTCCAGGAGATCAGCGCGGGGATCCACCTGGCGGGAGCTCGCAGACCCTCCAGCCGCTCCAACTATGGAGGCGGCAGGGACCCGCTCGAGGGAAAGCGGCGCCCTGATTGACAAATCAAGAAAAAGGCTTAGAAGAATATCAACCGAAGAGAAGAAAATAGCGGCGTGAGGAAATCAACACTTACGCCGAAACCGCTCGCGGCTGCTTCACCACCTTGCGGAAGCGGGCCGCCTTCGCGGCCGCCTCGTCCCGCTTGGTCGCCGCCGCAGAACCCTTGGGTTTCTTTGGCCGACTGCCGAAGAGAGCCGGCCCGGCCCGACGCTTCTGCGCGCCGCCACGAGCAGCCGGCGCGGTAGATGGGCCCGCGCCTTGATGGTCGGACGCCGACTGACGACGCGGGACGACCTCGGTCTCGTCGTCATCCGGCCAGTCCCCGAAGCCGGCTCCGAGCTCGGGGCCGCCGGCCTCACCGCCTCCCCCTACAACATCGTCGTCTAGGGCGGCCGCCCCAAGTCTGAATCATCGAAGTCGTCCGTCGTGCGGTCAAGCATGAACTGGCGTTCCACCCCCGCGGCTCCGGCCGCTGGGTGAAGAAGGGGCCTCTGCAAAAAATAAGCCGACTGATCAAAAGCCGACCATTGCGAACCCGGCGACAAGAGAAGAAGAAAAGAAGGGAAACTTACCATAGGCGGAGGATTGGCGCGAGAGTACGGCCCCTTGCCATACTGCCACTCCTCGGTGAGCTTGCAGTTGGAGACGTAATTCACCATGTAAGATACCTCATCATGAGGCATCTCCTTGGTGCTCAGCCGACTTGGGTCAAAACGGCCGCTCATCTGGCAGATCATGTGCGGTCGGCCCCTGCGGAGCACCCGCGCTCACGGCGGCCACCGGTCGGCCCCGACCAGGCCTTCCGACCGACCATCACCCGGAGCCGGGCGACGGCAGCAAATTTCACCGGAGACAGCGTCCTGGCTCGGTAGGACCATGAAGGCTGCCTCCCAGCCGGCGGGCCGGCTACATAAGCCGGCAGATTGACGAAGTTGCCTTGCAGAGCGACGTTCTTCACATAGAAGTAGGACGTCTGCCAGAGCTTCACCGACTGGATCAGCGGGATGGGCGGAAACGGGTTGTTGTCGCTCGACCTCCGCATGGCGATGAAGGCGCCGCATGGCGCGGGCACGCCCGCGTTGACGATGCCGAGCTTGCATTGGAAGAATTCCCCCCAGAGTTTGAGGGTGAGGAGGACACCAAGAAAGCCTTCGCACAGAGTGACGAAGGCCGACAGCAGCATCACCGTGTTTGGGGTGAGGTGATGCGGCTGGAGATGATAAAACTCGAGGAAGGTGCGGAAGAACCCGCTCGCCGGCAGGCCGAAGCCGTGCAGGCAGTGCGAGCGGAAGATTACCCGCTCGTCCTCCTCCGGCGCCGGCGAGACCTCCGTCCCCGGCGCGAGGCGGACCCACACGTAATCCGCGCCCGGCAGCCTCCGTGTCTTGCGGAGGAAGTCGACATGGTCCTCATGGATGGTGGAACCATCCCAAGAGCTGGACAACGCCATGAGGATGAGGAAGCAACAGTAAAGGCGCGGCGGTGGAGGACGCGCGACCCCGCTGCAACAGAGCTGCGGTGAGCCAAGAAGATGGGCGGAAGGGCAGCGCGGCGGCGAGGCGCTACGGCGGCGGAGAGGAGGAAGAAGAAGAAGAAATGGTGGAGCGAGGGCAAGCGTCCGGGCGTCTGCCGCTCCCCCTCCTCCCCCTACTTATAGCCTCGTGCGGCAAAGCCGAGGAGGCAAGGCGTGGGGGACGTGGGATTAACTGCGCCCACTCCCCCACGTCCCGCATTTATCGCGCCCTAAAGGCGTGCGGAAACTGCCGCTGGAAGGTGAACGGCCCGTTCGGGCCACAGAAGATCCGCACTTGGGCCGAGGCACAGGAGTGGTGGGCCCCGGTCTGCGGCGACGTCCGTCATCTGGCGTGGTCTTGCAGGCCCGTCCGGCAGCACGGTGCCATCTGGCGCTAGCGGCGGCAAGCGATCGGCCACAGCCGGCTCGCGTGCCGCTGGTACCCGCCTTCAAGCTGCAAAGCCTCCTAAAGACGGCGCACCTAATCAAAGCCGGCTCCTAGCTGCCGGCTCTTCAGGATAGGAAGCTGATTGAGCTTCTCGTCCTCTCTTCAGCCTCGAAGCACAACCAGCTTCGGGGACTACTGTCAGAGTAAATGACCACGGGTAGCCTAGTCGGCTCCCCCCCCCCCCCGGCTCTTCAGAAAAATTACAGGCCGATCTTGCCCTCAAGTGTCCAAGGCGTAGGGCTGCCTTCCCTTGGCCGGCTGTCTCTCAGGCCGGCTACCGGGAGGCGGCCCGGCCCTAAACCCACAGGAGGAAAGCCGCGAGAGGGCCGACTTCAAGAAGCCGGCCACGAGAAGGCCGACTCCAAGAACCCGGCCCCCAGCAGGCGGCCAAGATCGTACCCTCAAACTCTGAACCCACATAACGGCGATGAGACGGGCGTACACAGAAGCTTCTTGTCGGTGTCAAAACCGTGGATCTCGGTAGGGGTCCCGAATCTGCGTCTAGGCGGATGGTAACAGGAGACAAGGGACACGATGTTTTACCCAGGTTCGGGCCCTCTTGATGGAGGTAAAACCCTACGCCCCGCTTGATTAATATTGATGATGTGTGTTACAAGAGTGGATCTACCACGAGATCAAAGAGGCTAAACCCTAGAAGCTAGCCTATGGTATGATTTTGTTCGTCTATGGAATAAAACCCTACGGATTATATAGACACCGGAAAGGTTAGGGTTACACAGAGTCTGTTACAATGGTAGGAGATCTACATATCCAGACGCCAAGCTTGCCTTCCACGCCAAGGAAAGTCCCATCCGGACACGGGACGAAGTCTTCAATCTTGTATCTTCATAGTCTTGGAGTCCGGCCGTGACGATAGTCCGGCTATCCGGACACCCCTAGTCCGGGATTCCCTCGTGAGTCTCCCTGAACCAGGCTTCAATGACGGCGAGTCCGGCCGCGTTGATTGTCTTCGCATTGCGAGGCGGGTTCCTCCTCCGAATACTTCATAGAAGGTTTTGAACACAAGGATAGTGTCCGGCTCTGCAAAACAAGTTCCACATAACACCGTAGAGAGAATAATATTTGCATAGATCTGCTGACGTATGCTGCGGCGTGACATCACACCACGGCCAGGCCTTTATATGAATCTTTTTTTACTGCTCCACCTCAGCGTGTTTAGCGAGGCGGTTTCCCTGGCACGCCTTATCAAAGCATAGATCGTGCCCCCCTTATTCCGGGATTCTCATCAATACGAACGTGGGTAACCCAACTGCGTGCTGTTGGCACGCCTCCTCTATCAAAGGCGAGTCCTAATCGACCACGGGTGGGCTCTTGGTATTCAACCCCTTTATAATGAGACCAAGGCCCTCTTCTTTTTACACCCTCCATCGAAGTTCGCCTCACGCTTGAGTTCCAACACCCAAAGCTTGATTCAGCGCTTCGGACTTTCGACGATGTCCGGCTCCGACCAGCACGGCCGATGGATGTCTTCCTCCGTCACAGAAGAAGATGTTCTAAAGCTGCGAGACGCCAGGTATCTAACCAGCGAGATCTCGCATAGGCTGCCTGCTCCAGGGCAGGTCATCCCCACTCCTGAGCCTGGCGAGAACGTGGTGTTCGTGTCCCACTTCCTTCGGGGTTTAGGCTTCCCGGCGGACCCCTTTGTGCACGGCTCATGTTTTATTATGGGCTTGATTTCCATGACTTGACTCCGGAGTCCATTCTCCATATCTCGTCATTCATTGTCATATGTGAGGCCTTCCTCCATATTGCCCCCCACTTTGGATTGTGGCTCAAGACCTTCAAGATGGAGCCAAAGATGATCAAGGGGCAGCGAGCGGAGTGTGGAGGGGCGGTCATGAGCAAATGTGCTGATGCTCCGTGGCCCGAGGGCTCTTTTCAAGAGGAGCTTGGTTGGCAACGGGAGTGGTTTTATATCACCGCTCCCAGGGGCACCAAATGGGCGGCGCTCCCCGCCTTCCGCTCCAGTCCACCACAGGTGGCATCATGGGTCAACAAGGGGCTCGACTGGGGCCGTCCAAGGACGTTCCCCTCTGCCGAGGGCCGTGTCGAGATCTCCAGGAAAGAGGGATCAATCTGGTTGCAGTGGCGCAGGTTATGATCCGGCGCCTTCAGCCCTACAAACGTCGCCCCCTCCGCTTGTGGGAATTCAATCCGGAGGGACCACGAGCTCTCCAAAATTTTATGGGCACGACGCCCGTGGAGATGTATAAATTGTTCTTCGGATCACAAGAGAAGTGTCCGGACTTGACCGAGGACGTAGGACTAAGCTGCAATCGCCCAGATACTCAAGTAAGTAGGCCTGTAACCGGACAAGTTGTTCATTCATTTATTTTATATATATGCCCTTTAAAGGAGTCGTTTCTTGAACAGGAGTGGATAGCCAAGGCAAAGTTAATAAGGTGTCCGGCTCCCCTCCCAAAGACCACGCCGAATCCCATGCTGACCAAGATGTTGAAGGTCGCGCCCTTTGAAG
This sequence comes from Aegilops bicornis, assembly GCA_021605145.1. Taxonomy (NCBI): domain Eukaryota; kingdom Viridiplantae; phylum Streptophyta; class Magnoliopsida; order Poales; family Poaceae; genus Aegilops; species Aegilops bicornis. The sequence goes on from JAHIAL010000102.1 coordinate 49,315, forward strand.
AAGGCGAAGGGGGGAGCGGGGAAGTGGCTGCCCCCACGAAGGAGGCTATCAAGGAAGGAGGGATTAAAAGTCCCGTCTTTCGAGGAGGGAAGAGGACTGCTTCGAAAGATCCGGAGGTCAAGGCCTCAAAGAGGGGAAGGGAATCTTTGTCGGAGAGTCCGGCGCTGGGAAGTAACCCAACCGCACTATTTCCCCAAGGGGATCAGCCCTCCAGCGAGCCGTAAGTAAAAAGAAGGAGTCTTGTAAATAAGGAATATCCCTGTATTTATTTATGAAGATAACAGAAATTGTACCTTGTAGTTCGGACCTCAGCCCTTCTCAGCAGAGCTCGTCTTCGGGGGATCTTCTTCCGGAGATGATGGAGAGTGAAACGCCTCCACCTGCCGCACCCTCATGTGAAGCGGACGCACCCGGAGGTGTCGCCACGGAGGGTTCCCCAGTCCGTGAGGCCGAAGGTCCGGCACCAAGTGGCGTCTTGATCGGAGGATCTGAAGGATCTGCTCGGGCGAGCGGTTATTTCAGAGGATCACCGTGCTCTAATGGGTACGGTGATTGGAAGAATTGCATCCGCGGAGAGCGGATTGCATGAAGCCGTCAGAAGCTTACTGACGGGGTTTGAGGTACGTAAAAATGATGTACCTTCGGCGCTTATGCATATAAAATGCACCTGTATAGATACTAGCCCTCGAGACTTGGTATGTTGTCAAAATTGACAATGTGCCGAGGATCAAATTCTCAGTTATAACATATCGCCGCTCCCGAACAGGTGGCGGGGCGTCCGGAGGCCAGCCGGACTGCTGAATATGCCGAACTAAAGCGGCAACTTGACGAGGCGGATGAGGACATCGCGCTGGTCAATAAACGGTTTGACGAGTCACAAGGTATGCGACCTCTATGCGGACACCTTGTAAGGGAGCTTGACGCCCATGTCTTACTGTTTGTATGCTTAATGCAGATGGTGTCGCTGCCGTGGAGGAGCTTCGGGCAGAACTTCGCCCGGCGAAAGAGCAAGCCAGAATTAGTAATGTCGGCCGCTTTAAAGGCGGCAAGCGCTAGAAGTTTAACGGGCTGCTCACCTTGCCGAAGCAAGGAGGAGATGGCCGATATGGCCAAAAAGTTAAGGAATACTACCGATCGCTGCGCAGTTCTTGAAAAAGGAACGCTCAAAGCGGAGCAAGAGGGCCTAAAGAAGGTCGCCGAATCCAAGAATGCCCAATCGGCTTTGAGAGCTGCCAAGGAGGAGCTGAGTCGGGCCGGGCAATTGCGGCTGGGAAACTGTTTCTCTGCGGAGGAAATATACGGATCCAAAGTATGCTCGGTTGGATAAATTGTGGAGTTCGTGAGGATGCTTATCCGACTTGGCGGCGAAGCGCCAGGGACACGGTGGAGCACTTCCGGGGCCGAAGGGGCATGAAGGGAAGAGCTATATTGGTCGCAATTCCATAGTCCGGAGCGTCCTCTGCCACTGACCGATTAGTTGGCCGAATGGGCCGAGCTTAATCGATTGTCTTGATTTGCCATGAAGCATGTCTTGACGCACTTGTGGCCGGACGGACCCCAGCCGAAGAGCTATTTTGGTTTAGTGCAGCAGTTTCTTGGGGCGGTGCCGCGTATCGACGCAATGAAGCGATCGGCGTGTATTGAGGGAGCGCGGATGGTTCTTGCCCGTGTCAAGACACACCGGGCGAAGATGAAGGCCATCGACGTTGCATCCCGAGATTGAGACAGAGGCGAGTACCGCCGAGCACTACTTTGAAGAAGTCCTGCCAGGCGCTCGTTTAATAGAGGCAGCGATTAACTTTCGAAGTATATTATGTTTAAATGACATGTATGATTTGTGAAAACAATGTTTCAATGTAATATAAGTGCTTTTTATACTTGTGCGTTCAAGTAGTAAACTACTCCCTGTGCGGCCGTTTATGTATATGTGTATATAACCTGAAAGATGGCAGTCCTTGGCTTCAGCCCCCACGCACATAGTGCGGGGGTGTTTGCAAAAAAAGCGCTTTTTCACACTTAATCCAACGTCTTGGTCCTGTTAAGGAGGTGATAGCGTAGCAAACCAGGCAACCGGACTATAATGCTTTATCACTTTCACTTAGCCATAGGAGTTCGAGGGTGGGGCTACTATATAGCCCCTGGGGGCACCGCACTCTCTCGAACTCGGGGTGCGTATGTGCCTGACCGAAAAACCGGTCCTTTGTTAATGCGGAGGAATCCTAAACATTCCAGTGAGTTATCGAGTGGTTGACCAGTCTCTCGCTATATCATGACAGTCAGTTTTCGGCTTTCTCTACTGAGGTGCTCGCCCGGCCGAACCGAGGCACAATCGCAGATAGTTCTCCACAGTGCCGCGTTAGCCATGAAAACGGAACGTAAGGCAGCAAAACACAGGAGCCGGGCAACCCAACTTTTGACCAAAGACATGATTCGGAGCTGATGCATATAAGGCCTAACTCGAGACGCTGAATACTCCCTAAGGTATTCGGTCTTTATGAAAATGGGCAGAATAATGCCCTAAGCCCCTGGTGTCCAGGTACGCGCAAAAATTCTAGTGCAGCCAATGCCAAAGCACCAGCCTCCTCCTCGGTTATATTAAGGAACCGGGGGGATGTATATCAACAAGAGACAGTGAAAAAAGGTTTACGCAGGGTCTTAATCTGAAAAGAATCCTTGCAACGGGTCCCTACCGCACGTCTGTGCCTGTGTCTCCGTTGTGCCGTATCTGGACGGGTGTAGCACGTTGTTCATCTCGTAAAGAGAGGAACTTAGTTTGAAAGAAAAAGGGTCGTGCGAAAGGTGTACTTAATATTAAATAAATAGAGTACGGTTCGAAGAATTAAATAACATTGAGCTTTATTGTCTCTTGTTATACATGTATGCGGCCCCTCGTATGGGGGTATGCCGCTAGTAGGCGCCGGACTCATCTAGCTGTGTCCGGGGTTTGAGTGACCAATTCAGGTTCTTTGCCTAGCAGAGCCGGATAGCTGGGGGGCTGTCAAGGCAGTCTCCCGTTCTTCCGTGCTCGAGTAACACTTAATACTTCCTTTTAACGAGATGATGCCGCGTGGACCGGGCATTTTAAGTGTTAGACATGCATAATGCGGTATTGCGTGGAAACGGGCGAAAGCTTCGCGTCCCAATAGTGCTTGATGGCTACTTTTAAATGGGGTGACATGGAAGAGTAACCTTTCGCGACGGAAGTTGTCGGATGAGCCAAACACAACTTCTAGCAGTATGGAGCCCGTACAATGGGCATATGGGCCTGGCATTACTCCTTTAAAGGAGGTGTCGCTACGGCGAATTTTGGTTGGGTTTATCCCCATCCTGCGGATTGTATCCCGATATATCGAGTTGATGTCACTGCCGCCATCCATGAGGACTTGTGTAAATTGGAATCCGTCGATTATAGGATCCAATATCAAGGCAGTCCATCCTGCGTTCGGATATTTTCGGAATAGTCCTGATGACCGAAGGTGATTGGTTTTGACAACCAGTGTGCGTCGCGCCTTTTAGTGGGCGCCGCTCTGTTTTTCCCTTTGATCACGTGAAGTGAGTTTACTGTTTTAACCCACTGTGGTAAAGTTTTTTGTTTTCCGGAGTGCTGCTTTTGGGTTTCGTCACTTTCACTTGGTGTGTCGAGCCCCTTGTGTTCGGCGTTAAGTCGGCCGGACTGCTTGAAGACCCAACAATCTCTGTGGGTATGGTTTGCGAGCTTCCGGAGGTACCATGTATTTGACACAGTCTATCCGTAATCTTGTTTAGGTTGGATAGCTCATCCTTTATTGTCCTTTAGGCGGTGTTTTGTTGTTCGGCCGAGAGCTTTTTGAATCCGGCGTTGACCGCCGTACTATTTGGGCCATTTTCCTAATTCCGGCGCTGATCTTTTACGTAGTCGTGATTTCCCATTTCCATCCTCGACTTCGGATGTACTCGGTCGCCGGTGTCGCATCTAGCCAGCCATTTGTCTTCCCCGCGCAAAAGCGGGTCATGAGGCTTGTTAATGCGGCCATTGTTCTTGGCTTTTCTTGGCGAGGTGTCTGGCGAGCCATTCGTCTCGGACGTTGTGTTTGAAAGCTGCTAAGGCTTGGCGTCCGGACGATCGACTATTTGGTTCTTTTAGTAAGGAACCTGTTCTGCATTTCGGGCTGACTCTCCGGGCTGTTGAGTTATGTGACTTAGATCGTCTGCGTCCGGAGGGCGGACATAGGTCCCCTGAAAATTTGCCCGAAATGCATCCTCGAGCTCTTCCCAGCTTCCAATGGTATTTTCGGGAGGCTCTTAAGCCAGTGCCGAGCTGGCCCTTTGAGTTTAAGGGGTAAGTATTTTATGGCGTGGAGATCATCTCCTCTAGCCATGTGTATGTGGAGGATGTAATCCTCAATCCGAACTCGAGTGGTCCATTGTTCCGTCGTATGCCTCTATGTTTACGGGTTTGAGTCCCGCTGAAATTCATGATCCGGCACCTCATCGGTGAAACATAGGGGTGTCTGGCGCCCTATATTTGGGTGTGCCGTGGTTTTCGGAATTTTGGTGTGTTGCATTGCTTTGACGAGCGTGCTTTCTTGGCCCATAGATGGACCTAACTGGGCCATCCTTTTGATGTGAATCCTTAGGCATTGGCTTGTGTGCGGCACCATTCGCCGCTCTCTTTTTGCCGTGAGGTCGTCCATCCGACTGGGTGGCCTTCTTGCTTTTTAATTGTGGGGGCTCTAAGGCCTCCTCGTCGAATTCAGGCAGTAGCTTTCTTTTTGGGTAGCTCTTTATTCGGCGATCGTCGCCGCATTTCTTATCTACGGTGCTGAATACTTTGCTCCATCTAATCTCGAGTGCATCTTCCGCTGTTTTGAGCTTCCGCTTCTGCTTTTTCAGGCTACGCGAAGTGGCGACGAGCCTTTTCTGGAGGTCATTTTGTTCCAATGGTTTGTCCGGCGTGAGATCGTCCGGACTGTTGTCTTCGCCGGGGACAGATTGTTTATCCAAGTTGTCTTGTTTGGATAATTGCTCGATAGCTTGTTCGTTGTCCACCGGTTCGCCCTGCTCTATGGCTGGGTCTTTGTTGAGGCGGGACTTTGTTCGGCGTTTATGTTGCCGTTTTGACTGTTTTTCGAGGGATTTATCCTTTATGGTGTCCCGTTGTTCCTCGTCTTCATTTCCTTTAGGTGTATCCACCATGTATACATCATGGGATGAGGTTGTCCAGCATCCTATAGGTGCTGGTTCATTGTTGTCTCCTACATCGTCGTCCATACCGTCGATGTCTTCGGAGTCAAAATCGAGCACGTCGTGTAAGCTTTCGACAGTGGCTATGAAGTGGGTGGTGGGTGGGTATTGAGTTTCTTCATCGTCCGCATCCCCACCTTCCTGTCCGTAGTCCGGGCAGGGCTCTCCGGATAAAGAGAGAGACTTTAGTAAATTCAGGATGTCGCCAAGGGCGAGTCTTTGAAAGATGTCCGCGACCGTGAACTCCATAAGGGCGCCCAATCAGATTCGATTGGCAAGGGCGCGGAGGGTTCGGAGTCCGGAGAGGAGTCCGGCACCACAGAGTCGAGGTCTTCGCAGCGACATGGATGGAGTTCGCTCGATCGCCAAGAGATTAAAGCCCCGAGGCGGTGTCCAACCACTCGTCCTCGATCGGGAATCCGGCTCCGGATTAAGGGTCGGAGCGGATTCTCAGTGCGCCTCCGTGGTGCTGTTCGCCGCAGAGCTAGATCATGCCCATCGAGGACAATGGCGCGCTTGGCTGCGGCTTCGAATCCGTCGAAGATCAAGTCTCCGCGAATATCGGACGTATAGTTTGAACTTCCAAATCTGACCGACGGCCAGGGCGTAGCTTCCGATCTGCTCCGGATGGCCATGCTTAAGCGGCCCATGATTACAAAGCCGCCGAACACGAAGATCTGTCCGGGAGAAAAGTCTCACCTGGACCGCGTCGTTGTTGATGATCGAAGGAGCCATCGGGCCTATCGGTGGCGACACGGAGGAACTCTCAATGAAAGCACCAATGTCGGTGTCAAAACCGACGGATCTCGAGTAGGGGGTCCCGAATGCGTCTAGGCGGACGGTAACAGGAGACAAGGGACACGATGTTTTACCTGTGTTCGGGCCCTCTTGATGGAGGTAAAACCCTACGTCCTGCTTGATTAATATCGATGATGTGTGTTACAAGAGTGGATCTACCACGAGATCAAAGAGGCTAAACCCTAGAAGCTAGCCTATGGTATGATTTTTGTTCGTCCTATGGACTAAAACCCTCCGGTTTATATAGACACCGGATAGGTTAGGGTTACACGGAGTCTGTTACAATGGTAGGAGATCTACATATCCGTATCGCTAAGCTTGCCTTCCACGCCAAGGAAAGTCCCATCCGGACACGGGACGAAGTCTTCAATCTTGTATCTTCATAGTCTTTGAGTCCGGCCGTGACGATAGTCCGGCTATCCGGACACCCCTAGTCCGGACTCCTCACCGCCACCCCGAATCCCGGGCGCCGGTAGCCACGGTCTTGCCCGTATGGGGCGGCCATCACCCGCCCGGCGCGGCACTGTTGCCATGTTGACCATGACGTCACCCACGACAAGCTGTCAGAACGGCCCGCGAGCGGCGGGCCCCTTTGGTCAGAGAGATACCCGAAGGGGGCCAGACCTCCCCTAATCGGCCTGGGATGTGGCCGGCTCCCAGCAGCCGGCTTGCTTCCTCCCTCGAAGGAGGCGCCTCATTAAGGAGACAAGACGAGGTAAGGCTACAGTGATCGCCGCCAGGCGGCGGCACTGTAGCCATGCTTACCTCAACAAAGCCCTCGTCATCGAGTGAGGCAACAAGAATCAGCCGACAAGGCCCCGAGCGGTGGGACCAGCTTGTCGACGAAGCCGGCAGCCGGCGGGACCCACTAGTCGGCGGGCCCCGGCCGCAGAGAAGCCGCGAACATAGACACCGACGGCTAGGGCCCGCCACCGGATTACCATTATACCCCTGGGGGGTAGGCCTATATAAGCCCTCAGGGCACCCATGCAAAGGGTTGATCTCTGAGAGGTTTAGACACCACGTAGAGGGAAGAAGGGAGCTAGCCTTACCCTTCTTCTTCCTCTCGCCAAACAGCTCAAGGAGCCTCTTGTAGCTACTTGTTAACTTAGTGATCATGCGGAGATCCCGCAGAGCAGCAGTAGGGGTATTATCTCCCCGGAGAGCCCCGAAGCTGGGTAAGATTCACCGGCGTGCATATCTTCGCCTTATCCCGTTTCCAGGCACCGGCGACGTCTTATTGGCTCCCACAATGATAAGCCACCCATTGGCATATGTCGCACCTACCACCCGACAATCATTCATGACACAAAGAGGGGAAACAGACACCTCAACAAGATTCTTGAGGAAGTGCTCAACCAAAATTTGAAGCTGGCAACCCACAACCTCGATCCTCCACTCCTCGCGGCGCCCCTGCAGCCAACCAATCATCATGAGACAAAGAGTGAAACGAGTCATTGTCATTCTTTGCAATCGCAGTCTTTCCGTGCTTGGTGGTAGTAGCGGGGAGGTGGAAGATGTATCAAATATGTTCAGCAGTCTCAAAGTCATGAGTGTAATCCTGAAATAAGAATCCAGCCTTTCATTCTTTATTCTGAACTACATGTTTCCTAATTTTATAGTTTAGAACCAACCTAAACAGCAAATACACCTATCTTAGGCCTAGCATAAGAAACAGGAAATAAAAAGAATTCAAGACACATGTTTAATCCCGGCAACAAAAGGAAAATTATCCACAAGCACACTGTGTCTGTTTGCGTACTTGGAATGTGTGGACTTTCCTTTAACTATACATCCAGAACCCATCTAATTTTGAGCTGCAATGAAGGTTTTGCTTCTTTTTTTGAGGGGAGCTTTTATTTTTGTGGGTCGCGTGTGCTGGGGGTGCTAACCTAGACAGGCCCAACAAATCGTGGACCATGTCCAGATAGGACTTACTGTTTCGGTGTTACGAATCGAGCCCAGAGACCCCACTAGCACTAGGGCCCATTACTTAGTCGAGCCGATGAAACTACAAGAAGATACACTCTGAACGAAGGTATAAAAAAAATCGCCCTCAAAAAGGAGAAAAAAATGCACCATCTGGACCTAGTCTTCACCGACGATTCCACAGGGATATACTCCTCGTGGAACTAGAGTACTTATATAGATTTCTTTTTGTTTCTTTCTTATACTGTAGTATTTTCTTACTGTCGGCCCCCTGTACAGGCCGAGCTGTGCAAGCAGTACTGCAGGCGAAGCACATGCCTCTGGTCAGAGCACTTAAATTCAGCCCTTCCGCGCATAAACAAATCAATCAGCCGAGCCGCGCCGTCGTGGATCGATGGTGGTGGGGTTAGCGAGCGGTCAGTCAATCAATCTCCGCTGATCACTAGCGGCAAGCACTGTGCTTTCAGCAAAGCCATGATTGAATAATGGCTTCAGAAGCGGGTCGGTATACAAAAGCCGCGCGCATGTTGTGGCGCGGGAAGTGGCGCCGGTGTCGACTCGACGACGACGGGATCATAAGCCGCATGTGGCCGGACCGCGGGAAACACCTCCTCCGGCCCTTAATGCACGGTCTCGGGGACGACGGTGACATAAAGCGACCGGCCGGGCGATCGATTTTCGGGGAGAAAAATAATGGCCTGATCCCATTTTCGCCGAGCAAAGGGGTGGAGATTTCCTGCATTTTAGTACCCTAAACCCGCATGTCAAGTCGTACATCGTTTATTGTAGCATGCAACTTGCCTGCTCGATTTCTGGATCTTAATTTGGACCTGGAACGTCGGTTGCTACTACGTGATGGATGCCTTCTCCTTGATCCAGATCGCGGTAACCGACGATTACATTGCTGCTCGTAATGGTTTTGCGGCAAACCAGCGGTTAGGGGAGCCTAGGCTAGATCCCATCGACGTGTCCTCACTCAAGTGTCGCTATTGGTCGACATTCACTCTAAAAATAGCTATGGAGTGAGAGTGCATAGGGACGACCGGTTGCTAGGGTAGGAGTGAGCTCACCAGTGTAGACCCCATTTTAAACAAAAGAGAAAATGCCCAAAGTACCACTATAGCTAGGGCTGCCATTTCCTCAGAAACGCTAGGACTGTAATCATGCACAAATTTTCTTATATGCTCCATGGGGACATCCAAATTTGGTTTCTGAGTTTTTCTTTACAGGTCAGGTACCTGACGTAGCTATCATAGACTTTTTTTAGCAAAAATATTAACCATCTTATAAACTTGAGACATAGGAAAATGAACTCTTTGAAATTTAGATCGCCAATCGAACATTCTTACAGAACAGCCTTATAGAAAATTAGTGACGGAAAAATCTCCAAATTTTCGGTAAAGATCCTACGAGACAAAGAAGCGCGACAATCGCCGGAATACCTAGCTACAAAACACCACCTAATGGAGAAAGTCCACTTTCTCCTCCTAAACTATTGCCTTCACTCTCTCCCCATAAAACTATTTGTTGCCTAATTTAATCCTACTGACCTATTGTGTCTGGAGCATTGTATCCTCTCACTGGTTTGTAAGGACAGATTCGCCCTATACTCTTTAAAAAGAATCGAAATAAAATTCATACATATAGCCTGTGCGATGGAATATACACATAGAAAATTTGTTTAAAAATGCAACCAATGTAAGGAATGCCAAAAAGGTTGCACAATTTATTTTCACAAGCCATAATTTCCTCTCTTTTTTTGGAAACTTCCAAATTGATCGATTGACCTTACACTTCAGTCGGCCACATAGTGCTCTGTTGGATTCCTTGCTCAAACAAACAACGTGAAGGTAGGTGGGAACGTATCTAGTGCACCAAGTCAATGGGTGCTACCAGTGCACCGGACCCTGTTGCACACTAAAAAAAGTGTTCAAAAAATCCGGCAAAAAAATTAGTGTAACGATACAACACCAATGTATGTTGTCGCAAAAAATCAAATAAAAATTCAAAACAATGGTCAAGATACAAAAATGACAAATTTGACGTCAATGTGCTAATGAGCCAAAACTGAAGCCCAACTTGTGTTACGTACTACTCAGTGTCAAATTTGCTATTTTTGTATCTCGAGCAATGTTTCGAATATTGATCTAAAATTTTATGACAACATGCATTCATGTCGTGTCAATGCACTAATTTTTTTCTGAATTTTTTTGAACATTTTTGAATGTGCAATGGCCGACCGGTGCACCGGTAGCACAAATTGCCCCGGTGCACCAGATACATCCCTGAAGGTAGGTAGCTAAGAGCAACTCTAGCAGACCCCGCATCCTCCCGGCCCGCAAAACGTGTTTGCAGTTTGCGGAAAAACGTCTTTGAGGGACGGCGCGGACGGCCGCAGTTGCAGACCCCGCATAATGGACTTGTAAAAAAGGATATTCTCGGAATATACTTTTTTACGGGTCGGCTTTGCGACGTCTGATCTAGCGCAGCTCCTCCCGGCCCAGAAAACTTAAATTTGCACCTTAATTTGATCTAGCATAATGCATTTCTTTGCTTTTTCAACAACAATGGATACAAAAGACATCACCAAATCTTTGCTAGAATAGCAAGACCAAAGAAAACAAGAACCACTGGTAAGCATTTCAAGAGATTTCCAACTTCCATAACTGCTCCCACAAGTTGGACTAATATCTTCTCCATGCATTCATTGTTTATCTGCGGATTCTTGATTTTGCATTCTTCTTTCTTCATCTTCGGTTCGAAAGAAGTAGACGTTGCTTCCCCTCTAGTTGCACATGCAGCCGCATCATTGCCTTCGATTCTACTAAGGAGTGCACCAACATCTATTAATTTTCTTTCTATCAATAAATCAATGTATTGGCCTTCCCAAAACCAAAATGAGCATCCATCGTCCTACACAAAAGAATGAGCAAGTTCGAAATACGCTACCGCAATTGAACTAAGAATGAGCTATCAAATGAGCTACCGCAAGTGCAGGTACCCTGTCGTTTTCGCATTTGAAGAACACCCATCCGGGGTGCTTCGGCGTGCCCGAAGTTAGCTGCAGCATTCTCCGCGTGCAGTCGTCACACTATATGAGCGGCATCGGCAAGCCACAGAGACGTTGCGCGAGCGCCGAGCCCGGTGGACGGCCGAACGAATCCATGCCCGCAAACCATCGGCGGCAACAGGCGGATGAACCCATACCTACATGCGGCGATGCGCCCTTGCCGGGGCTGCTGGAGAGGCTCCCCGACCACTCCATCGCTTGGCGCAGCAAACCGGCGGCCGAAAAAGCCAAATCCGGCGGCCCGCGATGAAGTGCCGCAAATCCGCAAATCCGGCGGCCCGCCGACGCAGAGGGGAAGAGAGGGGAGGCCTAGTGCGTGTGGCGGCCTTTCGGCGTGCTCCTGTCGGCTGCTTTCGCCGGAATCTTGGGCGGCGGCCCGGCTGCGCGAGGGGGGAGAGGAGAGGTGGTTGGTGGGGAAAGCACGAGCTGAAATGTCCTCCCACCAACCGCTTCCGCTTATATGCAGGGCACCGCAACCGCGAGGGAGAAACCTGCGTATTCCCGGGTTGGGGTCGGGATTTTGCCGCGCCCCTCAAATTTTTTTGCGGGCCGAGGCGGGATGCGGGGTCTGATCGGGCAGGTTTTTTCGCCCCGACCCGCATTTTGGCGGTTATTTTGCGGGTCGGGGCGGGATGCGGGGTGTGCTAGAGTTGCTCTAAGAGGGCGATGGAAGCATCACAAACCATATATTCTCGCTCGCTCTCTCCTACCCGCTCGTCTCAGTCCACCCCTTTTCTTCTAAAGACAAATCCCACATAGCGAGCTCCATATCCATGACCATCGACTCAAGACCCGCCTAACGCAACTAGCGATGCTCCGATGAGGCTTCCAACGCATGGAACAACTTTGACCTCAACGCCTATGCCTACAACACATTGATCTAGTATCAATCCACCTAAACACATTAATCTCAGAAGGGGGCCTTCTTCGCCTTCCACCTAAGCTGCGCAGGAAAGGCCCAAAGCCAATCCCAGGGAACAATAAAGCTTCATAGGGTCTTTCTGTCCAAGTGCAGGTAGTCCGCATCTTCACAGACATGTCTATTTCACCGAGCCTCTCTCCGAGACAGTGCCCAGATAGTTACGCCTTTCGTGCGGGTCGGAACTTACCCGACAAGGAATTTCGCTACCTTAGGACCGTTATAGTTACGGCCGCCATTCACCGGGGCTTGATGGCGGCTTCCCTATCATTAGTTCACCAACTTCCTTGACCTTCCGGCACTCGGCGTCGGCCCCCATACATGGTCTTACGACTTTGTGGAGACCTGTGTTTTGGTAAACAATGCCGGGCCTGGTCACTGCGGCCCCTTTGTGAGGGCACCTTCTCCGAGTTACGGGGCTATTTTGCCGAGTTCCTTAGAGAGAGTTGTCTCGCCCCTAGGTATTCTCTACCTACCCACCTATGTCGGTTTTCGCACAGTGTACCCTTTTGTTGAAGGTCGCTCGAGCTTTTCACAGGGAGTATGGCATCAATTACATACTTCAGTCATTGTGGCGCTGTTATGAGCCTCGTGGAGAAGCAATCGCTAGTCCACGGGGCTCATACTTCAGCGCTGCAGCGCTTGGTACTCGGACCTCGGCTCGAGGCATTTTCTCTACCCCTTCTTACCCTGAAAAAGCAGGGTCACCTTGTGTCTTAAACCTATAACCATCTTTTGGCTAACCTAGCCTCCTCCGTCCCTTCGTACCAACAAGGGGTAGTACAGGAATATTGACCTGTTGTCCATCAACTATGCCTTTCGGCCTGATCTTAGGCCCTGACTCACCCTCCGTGGACGAACCTTGCAGAGGAAACCTTGGGTTTTCGGGGCATTGGATTCTCACCAATGTTTTCGTTACTCAAGCCGACATTCTCGCTTAAACGCTTGTCGACCCCGCTTTCGCGGTTGCTTCCCTCTAAGGCGGAACACTCCCCTACCGATGCATTTTGACATCCCACAGCTTCGGCAGATCGCTTAGCCCGTTCATCTTCAGCGCAAGGGCGCTCGATCGATGAGCTATTACGCACTCTTTAAAGGGTGGCTTCTTCTAGGCAAACCTCCTGGCTGTCTTTGGACCCCCACCTCCTTTATCACTGAGCGGTCATTTAGGGGCCTTAGCTGGTGATTCGGCCTGTTTCCCTCTCGACGATGAAGCTTATCCCCCATCGTCTCACTGGCCGACCTTGACCCCTGTTATTTTTGGGTCATATCTAGTATTCAGATTTTGCCTCGATTTGGTACCGCTCGCGCAGCCCGCACCGAAACAGTTCTTTACCCCTAGATGTCCAGTCAACCGCTGCGCATCAACGCATTTTGGGGAGAACCAGCTAGCTCTGGGTTCGAGTTGCATTTCACCCCTAACCACAACTCATCCGCTGATTCTTCAACATCAGTCGGTTCGGACCTCTGCTTAGTTTCATCCAAGCTTCATCCTGGTCATGGATAGATCACCCAAGTTCGGGTCCATAAGCAGTGACAATCGCCCTATTAAGACTCCCTTTCGCTACGGCTCCGGTGGGTTCCGTTCCTTAACCAAGCCATCGCCTATGAGTCGCCGGCTCATTCTTCAAGAGCACGCGGTCGATATCACTTTCCCTCCCACCGCTTGGGAGCTCAGACGGTTTCACATTCTATTTCACTACCCATCGGGGTTCTTTTCACCTTTCCCTCACGGTACTACTTTGCTATCGGTCACCCAGGAGTATTTAGCCTTGCAAGGTGGTCCTTGCTGATTCACACGGGATTCTACGTGCCCCATGCTACTCGGGTCAGAGCGTAAGCTAGTGATGCTTTTGGCCACTGGACTTTATCCCTCTAGGGTGCGGCACTCAACCGCTTCGCCTAGCAGCACAACGCTTGTATTGCTCTCCCACAACCCCGTTTTCACGGTTTAGGCTGCTCCCATTTCGCTCGCCGCTACTACGGGAATCGATTTTGCTTTCTTATCCTTTGGCTACTAAGATGTTTCAGTTCGCCAGGTTGTCTCTTGCCTGCTCATGGATTCAGCAGGCAGTTTAAAAGATTGACCTATATGGGAATCTCCGGATCTATGCTTATTTTCAACTCCCCGAAGCATTTTAGGTAAGCATACGCCCTTCCTCGTCTCTGGGTGCCTAGGTATCCACCGCAAGCCTTTCCTCTTTTGAACCTCGCCATTAACGTTAAGGCTATGCCATCCTAAGGTGCTACTAAATGGAAGGATCTTATCAACGTCCATGAATGTGAAACCATAGATCGAACTGTCGAATTGGCAAAATTCGGTGCTATCGCTATCATAGTATCCGCTAAATTCACGGGCTGGAGATAAGCGGACTCGAACCCGACATCCGCCACAGGTAAACCACCGCCTCTCGTGCCTCCCCCGAGTTCTACCATAGAGGCCAACGATAGACAATAACTCCCCCCCGAACACAGCATACAACATTAATCGTACTGTGCAATACAAAGAGCAAATCATCTAAAAATATCAAAACAAAAGGTGCTAAGTTGGAATCCCATTCTAAGGATTCTTGTGGTTCCGGGAATCCAGTTCTGAGAGAACCAGTAACGGGGAGCTCTCCCCTTTTTCCGCCCGACTCATTGATCTTAAGAATGCTGGTTTTAAGAACGAGTGATTGCCCTTCTCCGACCCTTACTGCCCAACCGGAGAGCGGACGGCTAATGTGTTCCACTTATTGAACATGGTCTATGGTCGGTCCAGGACTTCTGGACGCCGAGGGCGTCCTTGGGGTGATCTCGTAGTTCCTACGGGGTGGAGACAATGGGGTCGGTCCATGGATTTTCCTTCCTTTTGCTACATTTCGCTCAAAGGGTTGAAGGGAGACAGTGCATCAAGTTATTCGCAAGGGCCAACTTGATCCTCTTCCCTAGGGATCCCAGATGAGGGAAGCCTAGGAGAGCCGCCGACTCCAACTACCGTCCATGTACGATCCATACTAGATCTGACCAACTGCCCATCCTACCTCCTCTACCTTTTTGACAGCCCATCTTTTTGTCTCAGGAGAGTCTTTCAGTGGCATGTTTCAGTCCTCTTCCCCATTACTTAGAAAAAGTGAGCCACCGGTTCAGGTACAAGATACTATCATTACTGCCTGGACAATTAGATAGCCAACCCGTAATCACAACGACCCAATTG
This sequence comes from Aegilops bicornis, assembly GCA_021605145.1. NCBI lineage: Eukaryota > Viridiplantae > Streptophyta > Magnoliopsida > Poales > Poaceae > Aegilops > Aegilops bicornis. The sequence goes on from JAHIAL010000102.1 coordinate 64,450, forward strand.
CAAGAGCGGAGCTCTACCAACTGAGCTATATCCCCCCCGAGCCAAGTGGAGTATGCATGAAAGAGTCATATGCTTCTTCTATTCTTTTCCCCGGCGCAGCTGGGCCATCCTGGACTTGAACCAGAGACCTTGCCCGTGAAGTAAATCATCGCCCCTACGATCCAACCAATTGGGAGAGAATCAATAGACTCCTTTTCGGGAGCGATTCATCCTTCCCGAACGCAAAGATACAACTCCCCGTTGTATCTGCGCTCTTCAAGTGTGCTTCTTCCCCTACTCCCTCTTACCAAGGCAAGTCCTGGGGAAAAAAATCAGATGGGAAGAAAAAGGAAGGCGTTAAGAGACCCTCCTCAACCAACACAAGACAAAATAAGATCCTATTTCAAACATGCTCAGATCACATTTAAGGAAAAAGAATTTCACGTTCTTCCCGAAAGGAAGGGAGGATTAGGAAAGTCCTATTGATTGTTGCTTTCTCCGCACCACCGGAAAAGCATGAAAAAAAGGCTCGAAAGGTACGATCCTCCGTCACCCCGTAATGAAAGGGGTGATCTCATAGTTCTTGGTCCGTGAAGATGCGTTGTTAGGTGCTCCATTTTCCCATTGAGGACGAACCTCAACTCCGTGCTCGAGATAGCTCTCCATACACCGATAAGGGATATATGGATTCTCGAGAAGAGAGGAGCCGTGGTGCCCCGGACCGCCCGGATCCCACGAGTGAATAGAAAGTTAGATCTACATGGGATCTCACCTGAATCGCCCATCTATCCTCCCGAGGAGAAGTTTGTTTGGATTCAAACTCCGATTCAAACAGAGGAGTACGCCATGCTAATGTGCCTTGGATGATCCACATCTTCGGTCAGCGCCGATGAGCACATTGAACTATCCATGTGGTGAGAGCCCTCACAGCCCGAGCACAACGACGCAATTATCGGGCGCGCTCTACCAGCCGAGCTAATAGCATGTCGCGCGGGCCTCCCAAAGGGAGGCCTGCTACGCCAAAAGCGAGAAAACTCCATCCCTTTCCTTTTGACATCCCCATGCCGCCACACCACAGGGGACATGGGGACGCCAAAAAGGGATCCTATCACTATCAACTACTTTGTTACGACCGAGGATAATACGCTCATGAGCTTGGTCTTACTTCACCCTAAACGAAAGAAGACTTCCATATCCAAGTTTAGCTCAGACATAGCTGCCTTCTTTTTGGGCGTGAAGAAGTGTCAAACCAAAATACCCAATAAGCATAAGCATTAGCTCTCCCTGAAAAGGAGGTGATCCAGCCACACCTTCCAAGACGGCTACCTTGTTACGACTTCACTCCATCATAAGCCTAGCCTTAGGCATCCCCCTCCTTACGGTTAAGGGTAATGACTTCAAACATGGCCAGCTCCTATAGTGTGACGGGCAGTGTGTACAAGGCCCGGGAACGGATTCACCGCTGTATGGCTGACCGGCGATTACTAGTGATTCCTGCTTCATGTAGGCGAGTTGCAGCCTGCAATCCGAACTGAGGACGGGTTTTTGGAGTTAGCTCACCTTCGCGAGATCGCGACCCTTTGCCCCACCCATTGTAGCACGTGTGTCGCCCAGGGCATAAGGGGCATGATGACTTGGCCTCATCCTCTCCTTCCTCCAGCTTAACACCGGCGGTCTGTTCAGGGTTCCAAACTCATAGTGGCAACTAAACACGAGGGTTGCGCTTGTTGCGAGACTTAACCCAACACCTTACGGCACGAGCTGACGATAGCCATGCACCACCTGTGTCCGCGTTCTTGAGGGCACCCCTCTCTTCCAAGAGGATTCGCGGCATGTCAAGCCCTGGTAAGGTTCTTTGCTTTGCATCGAATTAAACCACATGCTCCACCGCTTGTGCGGGCCCCCGTCAATTCCTTTGAGTTTCATTCTTGCGAACGTACTCCCAGCGGGATACTTAACGCGTTAGCTACAAAGATCGCAGTCGAGTCGCACGACCTAGTATCCATCATTTACGGCTAGGACTACTGGGGTCTCTAATCCTATTTGCTCCCCTAGCTTTCCTCTCTCAGTGTCAGTGTCGGCCCAGCAGAGTGCTTTCGCTGTTGGTGTTCTTTCTGATCTCAATGCATTTCACCGCTCCACCGGAAATTCCCTCTGCCCCTACCATACTCCAGCTTGGTAGTTTCCACACCGTCTGTGGTTGAGCCACAGTATTTGACGGCGGACTTCAAAAGCCACCTCTGCATCGCTTTACGCCCAATCATTCCGGATAACGCTTGCATCCTTTGTCTTACCGCTGCTGCTTGCACAGAGTCACCGATGCTTATTCCTCGATACCGCCATTGTTTCTTCTCCAAGAAAAGAAGTTGACGACCTGTAGGCCTTCCACCTCCACGCGGCATTGCTCCGTCAGGCTTTCGCCCATTGCGGAAAATTCCCCACTGCTGCCTCCCGTAGGAGTCTGGGCCTTGTCTCAGTCCCAGTGTGGCTGATCATCCTCTCGGACCAGCTACTGATCATCGCCTTGGTAAGCTATTACCTCACCAACTAGCTAATCAGACGCGAGCCCCTCCTTGGGCAGATTTCTCCTTTTGCTCCTCAGCCTACGGGGTATTAGCAATCGTTTCCAGTTTATGTTCCCCTCCCAAGGGCAGGTTCTTACGCGTTACTCACCCGTTCGCCACTGGAAACACCACTTCCCGTTCGACTTGCATGTGGTAAGCATGCCGCCAGCGTTCATCCTGAGCCAAGATCGAACTCTCCATGAGATTCATAGTTGCATTACTTATAGCTTCCTTATTCATAGACAAAGCAGATTTGGAATTGTCTTTCCTTCCAAGGATAACTTGTATCCATGCGCTTTAGATTATTAGCCTGGAGTTCGCCACCAGCAGTATAGCCAACCCTACCCTATCACGTCAATTCCACAAGCCTCTTATCCATTCCCGTGCGCTCATGGCGAGGGAGTAAGTCAAAACAGAAAAAACTCACATTGGGTTTAGGGATAATCAGGCTCGAACTGATGACTTCCACCACGTCAAAGTGACACTCTACCGCTGAGTTATATCCCTTCCCCGTCCCATCGAGAAAGAGAATTAACGAATCCTAAGGCAAAGGGGCGAGAAACTCAAGGGCACTCTTCCTCCAGGCTTTCTTTCCGCACTATTATGGATAGTCAAATAATGGGAAAAATTGGATTCAATTGTCAACTGGTCCTATCGAAAGTAGGATTGATTATGGATTCGAGCCATCGCGAATGGTTTCATAAAATCTGTATGATTTTCTCGATCTAAATCGAGCAGGTTTCCATGAAGAAGATGTTGTTCAGCATATTCTATTCGATACTGGTAGGAGAAGAACCCGACTCGGTATTCTTAAAAAAAGAGGGGAAGCAGAACCAAGTCAAGATGATATGGGTCGCCCCTTCTTCTTGCGCTTAAAGATCTTACCATTTCCGAAGGAACTGGGCTACTTTTCTTTTCTATTTCCATTAAAGAGTTTCTTTCTGTTTACACGCCCTTTTCTTGATACCTCGAAACATGAGGACAAATTACTTCTCTTAGGAACACATACAAGAAAAAGGATAACGGTAGCCCTCCCATTAACTACTTCATTTTCATTTATGAATTTCATAGTAATAGAAATCCATGTCCTACCGAGACAGAATTTAGAACTTGCTATCCTCTTGCCTAATAGGCAAAGATTGACCTCTGTAGAAAGACTGATTCATTCGGATCGATATGAGGACCCAACTCTGTTGCATTGCCAAAATCCATGTTCCATATTTGAAGCGGGTTGACCTCTGTGCTTCTCTCATGGTACAGTCCTCTTCCTGCTGAGCCCCCTTTCTCCTCGGTCCACAGAGAAAAAAATGTAGGACTGGTGCCGACAGTTCGTCACGGAAGAAAGAACTCACAGAGCCGGGATCGGTAAATAATAGTACTACTAACTAATACTAATATATAGAAATAGATATCTAGAAATAGAAATGAACTAATATATAGAAAATCGAAATTGAAAAGAACTGTCTTTTCCGTATACTTTCCCCGTTCTATTGCTACCATGGTCTTATGCAATCGATCGGATCATATAGATATCCCTTCAACACAACATAGGTCATTGAAAAGATCTCGGACGACTCACCAAAGCACGAAAGCCAGTTAGAAAATGGATTCCTATTTGAAGAGTGCCTAACCGCATGGATAAGCTCACATTAATCCGTCAATTTTGGATCCAATTTGGGATTTTTCTTGGGAAGTTTCGGGAAGAAATTGGAATGGAATAATATAGATTCATACAGAGGAAAAGGTTATCTATTGATGCAAACGCTGTACCTAGAGGATAGGGATAGAGGAAGAGGGAAAATCGAAATGAAATAAATAAAGAATAAAGCCAAAAAAATAAGTCGAAGATAGAAGAGCCCAGATTCAAAATGAAGAAATGGAAACTCGAAAAGGTTCCTTCTGATTCTCAAAGAATGAGGGGCAAGGGGATTGATACCGAGAAAGATTTCTTCTTATTATAAGACGTGATTTGATCTGCCAGGGGTATAAATGAAATGAAAATGAATTGATAAAACATTCCTAAAAAAATCTGCCACTTATACTTTATGTTATGATATTCTAATCAGATTGGATGGCAAAGATTTCTCATTTTATCTCCTTTCTATGAATGTAATAAAGACGTAATATAATATACTAGAAAGTTTGACTTTACTTCGATTTAGAATAGCGTGCTTACTTTAATTTCTCAAAATAATTTGAGGGTTCTTTTTTATTTTGGATCGAGTAGTATAATTGCTAGAAAATTCAGTATTTCATTGTGGAATTCTAAAATAAAGTAAGTCCCTTTTTTAAGTACATGCCAATCTAGTTATCCACCTCTCCCCATATCCATGCTTTTCTTTTATCGTAATTTCACTTGGGTATGCCAAGATAGTCTTGGTATACTCTATATCAGAGCAAATTTCCTTTTTTATTCAAGATATTTAATTTAATACTTTGAAAAATTAAAGCATGATTCTCCATAGAGATATGTACATAAAGGGGATCTTTGGATAATAATGTTGTTCGGACCTAAAGTTTACCTATACACGGATTAAGCATAAAGCCATAATATTTTATTATGCCATTGAAGGGGGGGATATAATACCGATTTAAGAGTAGTTCACTACTGCAATAAAAAAAGAATTCTAGTTAACGGTTCCAATTTATTCTGAATTTTGCAGCCTGTGAATAGAAATCCACTTTTTCTTCTTTTCATCTCAATAGAAAGAAATGGGAAGTTTTATTGTGTTAACAATGTATGTTTTAAGATAGAATCTATCGAGGATAATAATAGAAAATTGATCAAAAAATGCAGGAATATATTTTTTGAAAAAGAGTGGAAAAAGTAAGTAGAATTATATTCAAAATAAAAGGGCTTTTCAGAAGAAAACGTGGATGAATACTTGCTGTTTTCTAGATTTTTGATCGGATTTTTGGCGGCATGGCCAAGCGGTAAGGCAGGGGACTGCAAATCCTTTATCCCCAGTTCAAATCTAGGTGCCTTTGATCAATGAAATACTTAGGTTTTTTATAGTGCTGATCGAATTCGATAAATTTTTACTTCGCATAAGTCCCAAGAGAGTAATTGGGCTGCCGATCTTCGGGTTTAGAGAAACCATACCATAGTTCTATCCTCAAACTAGGTTTAGGTTTTGTTTTGTCGGTATTGCCAAATATTGTTATCAATAGGGGTGAGGTTTTTTTTCCTTATTCTTTTATTATATGAATTTGAATTGGTTCTTAATTGAGATTCGATTTGATTATTTTAAAATACGAGGATAAGATGTCAGAAATCTTGGTATCCAAAGAAAGGTCCCTAAGGGGCATTCTTTTTTTTTAATCTAAGATTCAAGAAGGGACTCCGCGAAAGAATATCAAGACTTAATAATTAGTATACATTTTTTATCGTACATCTTATGTTACCTACATACACTAAAGTAAGGACTACTTAATTCTAACGAGAATCAGATTAAATAGGTCGATCAAAAATCAATTTAGGAGTTGTGTTATGGATAAAATCTCTTCATTCTTTCATAGAATGATACAAAGCAAGGCTGCAGGGTTTAGGTCAAAAATAAACATTAGGTAAGGTAGGTATCCAATAAATATTTATCTATCGATAATTTCATGGTATATTCGCGCTTCCTTTGCTTAAAAAAAGAGTAACAAAAGGAATAAAAAATCTTCCTATTCCTGCTTCTTCTATTCAGGACATCATTCCCGTACTCTTTCTTTTTAATGAAAAAAGGGCTATAGTATCGTATTTTTAATGCTCTCTAATTCTACCAGAATTCCTATAAGAATTAGTTAGGAGTAAATTCCTTGAACTGATTGATCCATGGCCTTAGGGCGGAATCCCTTTTTGACTCTGTACCCTTGATTCCACTATGATTATTGGTCAATAGTATAATAATCCCTTCATAGAAATAGGAGACAAAATTTAGATGGATATACTAAGTCTCGCTTGGGCTGCTTTAATGGTAGTCTTTACATTTTCTCTTTCACTAGTAGTATGGGGAAGGAGTGGACTCTAGGGATACTACTAATTGATTAAGTAATCAAATTGTTTAATCAATTCTTTTCTTTAATGGATCATTTTGCATTAATCATTTTGTCAAACATTATTCTTTAATCTTTTTCTTTAGTTTTGTTTCACTCCTGTAAGAAACTCTTGTATTGTAAGTTGTAATGTAAGAAAGAGCCATTATACCAATTCAGAATTTCTACTAGAAATGACGAATGGTTAAAAAAAGTTCTATACATAAGAAAATTAGACTTTCTTCCACGGAACTATTCACAGCATATCACACATTTTCCATTTCCTTTTACCTTTTACTATAGTCTATTCTTAATATTATTTTTCTTTCCTTCCTTGGATTCTTTGGTCAAGAATTGTCTTAGATTTTTTTATTTTGACCTGATTGAAATTAAGTGGATGCAATGAAAAAATAAATTGAATTATACTACTTAACTATTTCAATCTACTAATATATTCTATGTAGATTCAAAGATAATATAATAGAAAGAATCTAAAGTGTCGTAGAAAAAACTATATGTAGTTCTTTCTACCACACTTTAAGATTCCAACAGATCCTTTCATTTAAGACTTGGATTTTTTATTTAATCCCTTTTAAGTTCTTCAATGATTAATTGGAATTCCAATTAATTATTTTGGCTGACTGTTTTTACATAAATAAAAGTAAAAAGAAGTAGGAACTATAATGAATAAAGGTCAAGAGCAATAAATGCGAGAATATTGACTTCCATAACCTCTTTATTTTTATTTTCACAATAACTCGGGATGTAATCCCATGGAGAGGAAAAGGGTATCTTGTAAATTCAAGGGTAGGGCTTGCATTCGATAATACTGAATCAATTCAATATTATGAATATCGGATCTATCAAATCAATTCATGGATGAGAGTTATATTTCACGGATGAGAGTTATATAGTATAACATAGGAAGATCCTCTATCCACACTAAGACCAAAATGGGTTTTTTGATTGGATTAGGAATTCCCTCTTTTTTAATCCTTTTCTACTTTTTATTTTCTATATCTCTAACCCACGAGCTTTCTTAATCTTATACTTTCTTAATCTTATACAATTTCCCTTCCTTTTTCTTATAGTTATACATACAATTATGTATGTATTATATGACCAACTTTCTATGGGTCACATAGACATCCAAATAAGCAGTAGAAGTGAGATGGGGAAAATAGGTCTGAAATAAAAAGGGAATACGATTTATGTATGGATTCCGGTAAAATACCAAAGACTCTATTCCATAAGAGTGGAATAGGAAATTAAGATGAGGATGGTATCATCATAAAGAAAGATAGAGTAATATAATATCCTAAATTCTACTAATCCACATATCGTATGTGTGTCTTTCTTTATCTTTATCGATCGGGAGTAGTGAAAAAAAAAATCCTATATGCCTTCCCTCCCTATTTAATGAGAGATGCAAAATAAAAAAGTGAAGTAAGGGTGCCCTGTGGGTATTTGATCTTGCTCCCTGCCCTTTTTTCATGGAAAAAGGAAATATCAATTTCTCCATTCATTGAACCCTAGTTCAGATCGACGGGGCTCGAACTCACAGCCTTCCGCCTTGACAGGCGGTGCTCGACCAATTGAACTACAATTCCCATGGGGTGTATGGCATACCCATTCTTAAATACAACCATAAGAAGATTCGATTCGTCTTTCGTACTCTAAGCAATAGACGAATCATATACTACATACCCACATATTATATTATACGTGGGTATAGTGAGAGTGACATAACTAGTATGTCGTGATTTTTTATCACTAAAAATGGATAATAATCCAGCCTTCAATAAGAAAAACTCTTTTGTTTGTAAGAAAGGAATGAGAGAGATATGGATTAGAAAAAAATCCATTTTTTCTTTATCTTTTATTTCTATAGATCAGACATTTTATTTTATGGAAGAAAAACAAAAGGATTTAGTTCATACTCACGAAGCCCTAGATTTTTGGTTTGGGCCGAGCTAGATTTGAACCAGCGTAGACATTGTCAACGAATTTACAGTCCGTCCCCATTAACCACTCGGGCATCGACCGTGAAGAATTTATTCTAGGGTTTTGCTAATCTAAGATTAACCTCCTTTCATAATACTCCCTACCCCTGTGGGAAGTCGAATCCCGTTGCCTCCTTGAAAGAGAGATGTCCTGAACCACTAGACGATAGGGGCATCACTAGACGATAGGGCCATATAGAACCGCTTCGTGATTATACTATACTCATAGTATGAGCAGATTTTTGGAATTGTCAATATACTCGAAAAGTATAAATAGATCCAAAGCAAAGAGTTTTTCCAACTTTTCTGTTATGTTTTCATCTAGGATTTTTTTTAGTTGATCGTTATAGATTAATTCTCCGTGCTTCATTTAGTGTTCAGACCAAAAATGCATCCATCCCGCACAAAGTCATAAAATTCTCTAAAAATATAGAGAAAGTTTCAAAAACAAAGAAAAAAGTGAATCAATTTAGTAGAAAAGTACTCTATCAGATTCGAACCAACGACTTACGTCTTAGCACGAGATTACTCTATCACTAATTTAAAAAGCCCTTTATCGGATTTGAACTGATGACTTATGCCTTACCATGGCATTACTCTACCACCGAAGTTAAAAGGGCTTTTTATTTAATTCAAAAATTAGCCACTTGGATTTCCCATTATGGGTCTATCAGCATAATGTACATATTATATATATAATATATAGAGATAGAGATAGAGACATTATGTAGAGATTGTATATGTATATATTGATATCTTGAGAGCTCAAAATAAAATTAATAAAAAAACATACCCTACATAACATATCCAACTCTTCTTGGTTCAGGGTTTTCCGTTTCCGAAGACTAGTAAAATAGGCGGATTCTGGAACCCCAAGGATTCAACGGTATATGGATATGGAAAATATAAGATTTCCGATCCTAGCGGGAAAAGGCAGGAACAGATACCCAATAGGATATAGGATCCTTGGGAGGAACTTTTGGTAATGGCCTTGATCCTCTATGCTATTTTTTATGTGTTCTTAGTTCTATTGAACTTTTTATTCTTTTAAACAAGAATCTAATAAACTAGAATTGAGTCGGTGGAAAAAGGAGAGAGAGGAAATTGTTAAATGGAGAGAGTCGACTAATCGAGACTTTTAGGATCTTCTTTACATCGTAAATCTGTACCTGTCTGCTTTTTTCTTTAAGTTACGACTCTTTGCTGCTTACTTCTATCAAGCCATAGGGAAAGTCTATGATGAATTTGGAAAACTCATCTCACTCTTACTCTATGGCTCGGACTTAATGAGGGAAGAAAACAGCATCCATAATTTCTTTTTTGTTCAATTCTGGACAAAAAAGAAAAGGAAAAAAGGAATTTATAGGGACAGTGTTACCCCCTATATCCCCTAGTTTATATTGTAGGAATAATAAAACAATTTAGCAGTTTGACACACTTACGTCCTTGCAAAGTAAATAATTATTATTGTAGTCGTAAACGTAGAATAGTATCCTAATCATAATAAATAGATTTGTTTAATGAGATATTAGCATGTTAAGAAAAGATTTTTTTTACAGACCATATGGTATATCTAAATCCTAAAGTAAAGGCGAGCGATCGAAGTAGAAGTACCAACGGCTTAGTGTCATGAACCTTCTCCATCCGATTCAATAAAGGGGAATTAGCCTTCTTGTCAAATGGCTATCCTTGACAATGGGTACCATTTATACCATAATCTACAATGTAGCGGGTATAGTTTAGTGGTAAAAGTGTGATTCGTTCTATTAATAACTGAATTTGAAATGATATACTTAAGGCATCCTTAAGTTTTTTATTTTTATATTCCAATGAAAACTTTAGTTCTTATAAAGGATTAAATCATTTTCCTCTCAATAGCATATTGAGGAAGAATATACATTCTGGCGATTTGTATCCAAAGACTAATTTAAATTTCATCCAAAATAAAAATAGGATTATGAGTAAATATTCTATAATAATAATTTTTCATTGTATTAATTATTACATTTTTGAAAATATGAGTAAAGGATCTATGGATGAAGATACAAAAAAGTTGATTTCCAATCGTAACTAAATCTTCTTAAAATAAGGAATAAGGAAGCCAAATAGCTAAAAGCGATAGTTTTCGTTTACTAGAACCATCCGCATATTGTTTCAGCTCGGTGGAAACCCAATTCTTTTCCTCAGGATCTCTTGAATTAAATTAGGGAACGAAGTAAGTAGATAAGATGGATTTAGATAGAATTTCTATCTCCTACTCTATAAGGATCATCTAGAAAGTGGAGAGCTTTGGTTCCATTCAAATAGACAAGCTGACATAGATGTTAAGTGGTGAGAATATCCATAAAGGAGCCGAATGAAATCAAAATTTCATGTTCGGTTTTGAATTAGAGACGTTAAAAATAATCAACCAACGTCGACTATAACCCCTAGCCTTCCAAGCTAACGATGCGGGTTCGATACCCGCTAACCCCTCCAATCAGAATAAAAGCAGAATTCAATTTGTCTAGACATGTTAGAGGCTAGAAGTCAAGCCATTATAGTCCACCAGAATCTGGTACACCAGAGCGGAGTAGAGCAGTTTGGTAGCTCACGAGGCTCATAACCTTGAGGTCACGGGTTCGATTCCAATCTCTGCACTTAGCAGTCTGTATAAAAGGACTATTCTATTTCTCTAGATATGGTAGATTCTCTAGATATGGTAGAGGGGTGTATCCAACCCTTTTTTATTCATTAGTTCCCGGCCCTAGAGGGCAAAATTGAGCAGTTTGCGAAGTCACTTGCCTTTAAAAAAAGAAGGCGAAAGGATTTCTCCCAACACAGCAGAAAATAAAATGAAACGAAAGGGACAGTCTACCTCTCCTTCCCTTTAAAAAAGTTTGCCCATTGTTTGTCTCAGTTAATACCCAATTTTTGGAGCTCTGTTGGCGAGTTCTATTTACGCCTCCGAGCGCCCTCTTTTTTGAGTGGGATGCAAAGGAAGGGTAAGATAGTAAGGGATACGCACTAGACTAACACCTAATTAATACTTAATTTAATATAAGTAGTTAAACAGTTAACTAGACTAAACTTTTTATCATAGTACTTTGATAAATTAAGCGGGCGGCGGCGGAATCGAACCCGTATCTTCTCCTTGGCAAGGAGATATTTTACCATTGAACTACGCTGCTACGGTATATATTTTATAAGCGTATATCCACTGGGTCGACCTTCTATGTCTGGGTCGACCGTTTCATTTCATTTTCTATTATATTAGAGTTTTCCTTTTTATTATCTGTCAATGAATATTCTAATGGGAATGGAATTTCATAATACCGAAAGAGAAGAGCTAGCAATTCGGAGCATAAATTGTGTTTTAATACGTCTCACTATTCTAATTTTTTAGAATAAATGGCCTTTATTATTTCTTTTTTATGGGGTTAATAAATATTAACCAAATTTAATTTAAGAAATGAGAGAATTCAGAATAGCTACAAGAAAGACTAGTCCAATCCATAATGATGTACCGAAAAATACAACATTTTTATTGTTTGACCAACCATCAGGAGAAGCAAATACAAGGGGTACACTAATTACTAAGACTGAGGAAGTCGCAATTAATGCAAAAATAGCTAATTGGAAAGCAATAGTCATATTTCTAATCCTCCAAGCTACCATCAAATAAAGTTGACTACATATTTGATCCCTCACATAAACCAAAATTGTAAAAAAAATACAAGAAGTAGGAGGGGTTTAATCATGAATCCATTGATTCTTCTCTTTAATTCAAATTTATTACTTCGCTTTTTTATTTGGATATGGGGGTGAGAAGAGATTATTTACTCTTTATTTCACAAGCGGGTATAGCGGATCCTGTATCCGTTTATACAAGATATCTGAGATATATCGAAAAGGAACTTGTATCTCGATATCTTTCTAGAGGCTAATAAATCTTTTTTATATGGCTCTGTTATATTTGTAGTAGTATAATAAGGATTATGCTGTGGAGAGATGGCTGAGTGGTTGATAGCTCCGGTCTTGAAAATCGGTATAGTTCTAGGAACTATCGAGGGTTCGAATCCCTCTCTCTCCTTTTGCTTATTGAATACGTTTGTTTCTTTCATTTTTTTTCTATCCCTTTTCTTTCTTTCATAAAAAGGAATGAATGCTTCGGCTAGATGGAATAACCGAGCCAGAACAGAAAAAAGTAGAACATGTATAAATAAGAAAATCTTAGTTAAGAGGGCTCATGTAAAGAACAGGTTCCAAATCACGACCGATTCCCTTTTCAAAACCTGCAGCAGCAGCTCGGGCTCTTCATGCATGCCATAAATGGCCCACAAAAAAGAAGAATCCTAGAACAAAATGAGAAGTTGATAACCAACTTCTAGGAGAGACATAATTAACTGCATTGATCTCGGTAGCTACGCCACCCACGAAATTTAAAGAGCCTAAAGGAGCGTGGGTCGTATATTCTGCTGAGCGTCGTTCTTGCCAAGGTTGTATGTCTTTTTTCAACCTACTCAAGTCCAAACCGTTGGGGCCCCTTAGAGGTTCTAACCATGGAGCACGAAGGTCCAAAAACGCATAGTTTCACCTCCAATGATAAACTCTCCATTTGGGGATCGAATTATATATTTACATAAACCTGTGGGTCCTTTAGCTGATCCCACATTTGCTCCTAGTAGCTGTTCTCTAACTAGAAAAGTATATGCTTGAGCTTGAGAAGCTTCGTACTGTGGGTCCATAAAACTCACTCGGATAAGCTGTATTATTGAACCATACAAAACAAAAGCGATAAAACCAAAGATGAGATAAAGCAGCTAAACTATAAGACAAGTAAGCTTCTCCAGACCATACAAATGCACGAAGTAGCCGATGCGAAGGGTTTGGTTAAAATATGCCAAATTCCGCCAAATTCACAAATAAAACCCAACCATACATGCCCACCAATTATATCTTCTAAATCATCTACACTAACAATCCACCCTTCTCCACCAGAAGGAGATTTTAGTAAATAACCAAATATAACACTGGGACTAAGGGTCAAATTGGTAATTTTTCTTACATCTCCCCCCTAGGGGCCCAGGTATCATATACACAGCCAAAATAAAGAGCCTTGAGTACTAGAAGAAAAGCACCTAGACCTAACAAAATTAAGTGAATACCCCAAATTGTAGTCATTTTATTTCTATCTTTCCAGACATAACCAAAGAATGGAAAAGATTCCTCAAGAGTCTCGGGTCCCAGAAGCGTGTGATAAATGCCACCGAAGCCTAAGACTGTGGAGGAAATTAGGTAAAGTACGCCAGATACAAAGTACGGAAAATTATCTAGAACTTCCCCCTGGCCCTACTCCCCAACCTAGAGTAGCTAAGTGTGGAAGTAAAATCAACCCTTGTTCATACATGGGCTTTTCTGGTACGAAATGGGCCACTCCAAATAGGTTCATTGCTCGCCCGAGAGATACGATTAATCCGCATGGGCTACATGAGCTCCAAGCAGTTCTGGGACAAATTGATAAGTCTGGCATTCCCAGCCCACCAAGCAAAGCCGGTGGTTTCTTGGTCACGACCAGCTAAAACAAAAGTTCCATTAAAGAGCATTTCCACGTGGTAGAACCTCCTCAGGGAATATAAGATTTTCATGAGGCTGATCCTGAGATGCCATCCACGCACGAATACCCTCGTTTAAAAGAATATTTTTGGTGTAGAAAGTCTCAAATTCAGGATCTTCCGCTGCACGGATTTCCTGGGAAACAAAGTCATAGGCACGTAAGTTCAGAGCCAAGCCAACTACGCCAATAGCACTCATACATAAACCGGTGACGGGTACAAATAGCATAAAGAAATGTAACCAACGTTTATTGGAAAAAGCAACACCAAAGATTTGGGAACAAAAGCGGTTAGCAGTGACCATGGAATAAGTTTCTTCAGCTTGAGTTGGGTTAAAAGCACGAAAGGTATTTGCACCATCACCGTCCTCAAATAGAGTGTTTTCTACGGCCGCTCCATGAATAGCGCATAGCAGAGCCGCACCTAGTACTCCGGCAACTCCCATCATATGAAATGGGTTCAGCGTCCAATTATGAAATCCTTCCGTGCATAGGTTACTGTTGAGCAATTGACAGAATTGAGCATAGTTATGATAATATCTAGGTATGATCATGTATATAGGCATCACGTCCGAGACAAGTAGACCGACTCCTGCCTGCATCTACTACTATTACTCCACTCATCGGTCGCTATCCAGCATGCATCTAGAGTATTAAGTTCATGAAAACAAAGTAACGCCTTAAGCAAGATGACATGATGTAGAGGGATAAATTCATGCAATATGATAAAAAAACCCATCTTGTTATCCTCGATGGCAACAATACAATACGTGCCTTGCTGCCCCTCATCACTTTGGGAAAGGACACCGCAAGATTGAACCCAAAGCTAAGCACTTCTCCCATTGCAAGAAAGATCAATCTAGTAGGCCAAACCAAACTGATAATTCGAAGATACTTGCAAAGATAACCAATCATACATAAAAGAATTCATAGAAGATTCAAATATTGTTCATAGATAATCTTGATCATAAACCCACAATTCATCGGTCTCAACAAACATACCGCAAAAGAAGATTACATCGAATAGATCTCCACGAGAGAGGGGAGAACATTGTATTGAGATCCAAAAAGAGAAGAAGCCATCTAGCTAATAACTATGGACCCGAAGGGTCTGAGGTAAACTACTCACACTTCATCGGAGAGGCTATGGTGTTGATGTAGAAGCCCTCCATGATGGATGCCCCTCCCATGAGCTCCGAAACAGGCCCCAAGATGGGATCTCGTGGGTACAGAAGGTTGCGGCGGTGGAATTAGGTTTTTGGCACCGTATCTGATCGTTTGGGGGTAAATAGGTATATATAGGAGGAAGGAGTACGTCGGTGGAGCAACAGGGGGCCCACGAGGGTGGAGGGCGCACCCTGGGGGGTAGGCGCGCCCCCTACCTCATGGCCTCCTCTTTTGTTTCTTGTCGTCGGGTCCAAGTCTCCTGGATCATATTCTTCCTAAAAATGATGTTCCCGAAGGTTTCATTCCGTTTGGATTCCGTTTGATATCCCTTTTCTGCGAAACTCTAAAATAGGCAAAAAAACAACAATTCTGGGCTGGGCCTCCGGTTAATAGGTTAGTCCCAAAAATAATATAAAAGTGAATAATAAAGCCCAATAATGTCCAAAACAGTAGATAATATAGCATGGAGCAATCAAAAATTATAGATACGTTGGAGACGTATCAGGCATCCCCAAGCTTAATTCCTGCTCGTCCTCGAGTAGCTAAATTATAAAAACAGAATTTTTGATGCGGAGTGCTACTTGGCATAATTTCAATGTAATTCTTCTTAGTTGTGGTATGAATATTCAGATCCGAAAGATTCAAGACAAAAGTTTAATATTGACATAAAAATAATAATACTTCAAGCATACCAACTAAGCAATCATGTCTTCTCAAAATAACATGGCCAAAGAAAGTTATCCCTACAAAATCATATAGTCTGACTATGCTCTATCTTCACCACACAAAGTATTTAAATCATGCACATCCCCGATGACAAGCCAAGCAATTGTTTCATACTTTTGACATTCTCAAACTTTTTTCAATCTTCACGCAATACATGAGCGTGAGCCATGGACATAGCACTATATGTGGAATAGAATGGTGGTTGTGGAGAAGACAAAAAAGGGAGAAGATAGTCTCACATCAACTAGGCGTATCGACGGGCTATGGAGATGCCCATCAATAGATATCAATGTGAGTGAGTAGGGATTTCCATGCAATGGATGCACTAGAGCTAAAAGTATATGAAAGCTCAACAAAAAAACTAAGTGGGTATGCATCCAACTCGCTTGCTCACGAAGACCTAGGGCATTTTGAGGAAGCCCATCATTGGAATATACAAGCCAAGTTTTATAATGAAAAATTCCCACTAGTATATGAAAGTGAAAAAAATGAGAGACTCTCTATCATGAAGATCATGGTGCTACTTTGAAGCACAAGTGTGGTAAAAGGATAGTAACATTGTCCCTTCTCTCGTTTTCTCTCATTTTTTGGCCTGTTCTCTTTTTATGGCCTCTTTTTTTTCGTCCGAGTCTCATCCCGACTTGTGGGGAATCATAGTCTCCATCATCCTTTTCCTCACTTGTGATAATGCTCTAAAAATGAAGATCATCACACTTTTATTTTCTTACAACTCAACAATTACAACTCGATACTTAGAACAATATATGACTCTATATGAATGCCTCCGGCGGTGTACCGGGATATGCAGTGAATCAAGAGTGACATGTATGAAAGAATTATGAACGGTGGCTTTGCCACAAATACGATGTCAACTACATGATCATGCAAAGAAATATGACAATGATGGAGCGTGTCATAATAAATGGAACGGTGGTAAGTTGCATGGCAATATATCTCGGAACAGCTATGGAAATGCCATGATAGGTAGGTATGGTGGCTGTTTTGAGGAAGGTTTATGGTGGGTGTATGATACCGGCGAAAAGTGCGCGGTATTAGAGAGGCTAGCAATGGTGGAAGGAAGAAGGGTGTGTATAGTCCATGGACTCAACATTAGTCATAAAGAACTCATATACTTATTGCAAAAATCTACAAGTTATCAAACCAAAGTATTACGCGCATGCTCCTAGGGGGATAGATTGGTAGGAAAAGACCATCGTCATTCCCCGACCGCCACTCATAAGGAAGACAATCAATAAATAAATCATGCTCCGACTTCATCACATAACGGTTCACCATACGCGCATGCTACGGGAATCACAAACTTTAACACAAGTATTTCTCAAATTCACAACTACTCAACTAGCATGACTCTAATATCACCATCCTTATATCTCAAAACAATTATCAAGCACCAAACTTTTCTTAGTATTCAACACACTCATAAGAAAGTTTTTTACAAATCTTGAATACCAAGCATATTAGGATTATTTCAGCAAATTACCATGCCATTTAAGACTCTCAAAATAATCTAAGTGAAGCATGAGAGATCAATAGTTTCTATAAAACAAATCCACCACCGTGCTCTAAAAGATATAAGTGAAGCACTAGAGCAAAACTATATAACTCAAAAGATATAAGCGAAGCACATAGAGTATTATAATAAATGACAAATCATGTATGGCTCTCTCAAAAGGTGTGTACATCAAGGATGATTGAGGTAAACTAATGGTAAACTAAAAAGAAAAGACTAAGATCATACAAGACGCTCCAAGCAAAACACATATCATGTGGTGAATAAAAATATAGCTCCAAGTAAAGTTACCGATGGGAGTAGACAAAAGAGGGGATGCCTTCCGGGGCATCCCCAAGCTTTGGCTTTATGGGGTCCTTAGATTATCTTGGGGGTTCCCATCCCCAAGCTTAGGCTCTTGCCACTCCTTGTTCCATAATCCATCAAAATCTTTCACCCAAAACTTGAAAACTTCACAACACAAAACTTAACAGAAAATCTCGTGAGCTCCGTTAGCGAAAGAAAAACAAAAGACCACTTCAAGGTACTGTAATGAACTCATTCTTTATTTATATTGGTGTTAAACCTACTGTATTACAACTTCTCTATGGTTTATCAACTATTTTACTAGCCATAGATTCATCAAAATAAGCAAACAACACACGAAAAACAGAATCTGTCAAAAACAGAATAGTCTGTAGTAATCTGTAACTAACGCAAACTTCTGGAACTCCAAAAAATCAGAAAAAATAGTACAACCTAGACAATTTGTTTATTAATCATAAGAAATTGGAATCACTATTTTATCACGTCCTGGTGATTTTCAACAATTATTTTCGTGAACAGAAAGTTTCTGGAAATTACAGCAAGATCAAATTACTATCATCCAATAAGATCCTATAGGTTTAACTTGGCACAAACACTAATTAAAACATAAAAACACATCTAACAAGAGGCTAGAACAACTATTTATTCCTAAACATAAGCAAAAAGCAAAAAACTAAAAATAAAATTGGGTTGCCTCCCGACAAGCGCTATCGTTTAACGCCCCTAGCTAGGCATAAAAGCAAGGATAGATCTAGGTATTGCCATCTTTGGAAGGTAATCCATAAGTGGCTCTCATGATAGATTCATATGGTAATTTTATTTTCTTCCTAGGGAAGTGTTCCATGACTTTCTTTAATGGAAATTGGAATCTAATATTCCGTTCCTTCATATCAATAATTGCACCAATCGTTCTAAGGAAAGGTCTACCAAGAATAATAGGACATGAAGGATTGCAATCTATATCAAAACGATAAAATCTACGGGCACATAATTCCTATTTGCAACAATAAGAACATCATTAATTCTTCCCATAGGTTTCTTAATAGTGGAATCCATAAGGTGCAAGTTTAGAGAGCAATCATCAAAATCACGGAAATCTAGCAAATCGCACAAGGTTTTGGGAATAGTGGAAACACTAGCACCCAAATCACATAAAGCATAGAACTCATGATCCTTAATCTTAATTTTCATAGTAGGTTCCCACTCATCATAAAGTTTTCTAGGGATAGAAACTTCCAAATCAAGTTTTTCTTCATAAGATTGCATCAAAGCATCAACGATATGTTTAGTAAACGCTTTATTTTGACTATACGCATGAGGAGAATTTAGCATGGATTGCAACAAGGAAATACAATCTATCTAAGAGCAATTTTCATAATTAAATTCCTTGAAATCCAAAATAGTGGGTTTATTAGCATCTAGGGTTTTGATTTCTTCAATCCCACTTTTATCAATTTTAGCATCAAGATCTAAAAACTCCGAATTTTTGGGACGCCTTCTAGGTAAAGGTGGATCATATTCAGTCCCATCATTATCAAGATTCATATTGCAAAACAAAGATATAATAGGGGACACATCAATAACTTTTAGATCTTCATCTTTATTTTCATAGAAATTTGAAGAACACGCTTTCACAAACCAATCTTTCTTAGCACGCATCCTAGCGGTTCTTTCTATGCACTCATCAATGGAAATTCTCATGGCTTTGAGAGAATCATTGATATCATGCTTAGGAGGAATAGATCTAAGCTTTAAAGAATCAACTTCAAGAGAAATTCTATCAACGTTCCTAGCCAACTCATCAACTTTAAGCAATTTCTCTTCAAGCAAAGCATTGAAATTCTTTTGCGAATTCATAAACTCTTTAACACTAGTCTCAAATTCAGAGGGCATCTTATTAAAATTTCCATAAGATTTGTTGTAGGAATTACCATAGAGGAATTACTAGGATAAGACCTAAGATTAAAGTTTCCTCTATACGCGTTGTTACCAAAATTATTTCTACCAACAGAATTCACATCCATAGATTCATTATTATTCTCAATCAAAGTAGACAAAGACATATCATTAGGATCAGAAGAAACACTCTTAGTAGCAAATAATTTCATAAGTTCATCCATCTTTCCAATCAAAACATTAATTTCTTCTATCGCATGCACTTTTTATTAGTAGATCTTTCAAAGGTGCCATTGAGAATAATTAACCATAATATTATCTAGGAGCTTAGTAGCTTCTCCTAAAGTGATTTCCATAAAAGTGCCTCCCGCGGCCGAATCTAAAAGATTTCTAGAAGCAAAATTCAATCCGGCATAAAAAAATTGTATAATCATCCACAAATTCAAACCATGAGTAGGGCAATTACGTATCATTAATTTCATCCTCTCCCAAGCTTGTGCAACATGTTCATGATCAAGTTGCTTAAAATTCATAATATCGTATCTAAGAGAGATGATCTTAGCGGGAGGGAAATACTTAGAGATAAAAGCATCTTTGCACTTGTTCCAAGAATCAATACTATTTTTAGGCAAATACGAAAACAAAGCTTTAGCACGATCACTAAGCAAAAAAGTAAATAGCTTCAATTTAACAATATCATTGTCAACATCTTTTTTCTTTTGCATATCACATAAATCAACGAAGCTATTTAGATGAGTAGCGGCATCTTCACTAGGAAGGCCGGCGAACTGATCTTTCATGAAAAGATTCAACAAAGCAGCATTGATTTCACAAGATTCAGTATTGGTAAGAGGAGCAATCGTTGTGCTAAGGAAATCATTATTGTTGGTATTGGTAAAGTCACACAATTTGGTATTATCTTGAGCCATCGCGACAAACAAGCAATCCAACACACGAGCAACAAAAAGCAAGCGAAAAAAGGCAAACGGAAAAGAGAGGGCGAATAAAACGGCAAGGGTGAAGTGGGGGAGAGGAAAATGGCAAATAATGTAATGCGGGATATAAGGGATTGTGATGGGTACTTGGTATGTTGACTTTTATGAGACCTCCCCCAAGAACGGCGCCAGAAATCCTTCTTGCTACCTCTTGAGCATTGCGTTGGTTTTCCGTTGAAGAGGAAAGGGTGATGCAGCAAAGTAGCATAAGTATTTCCCTCAGTTTTTGAGAACCAAGGTATCAATCCAGTAGGAGGCTACGCGCGAGTCCCTTCACGGTCACTTACGAGAGTGAGATCTGATAGATATGATAGGATAAATTTTTTGGTATTTTTATGATAAAGATGCAAAGTAAAATAAAAGCAAAGGAAATAACTAAGTGTTGGAAGATTAATATGACGAAGATAGACCCGGGGGCCATAGGTTTCACTAGTGGCTTCTCTCGAGAGCATAAGTATTTTATGGTGGGTGAACGAATTACTGTTGAGTAATTGATGTAATCGAGCATAGTTATGAGAATATCTAGGTATGATCATGTATATAGGCATCACGTCCGAGACAAGTAGACCGACTCGTGCCTGCATCTACTACAATTACTCCACTCGTCGACCACTATCCAGCATGCATCTAGAGTATTAAGTTCATGAAAACAGAGTAACGCCTTAAGCAAGATGACATGATGTACAGGGATAAATTCAATCAATGTGATAAAAACCCCATCTTGTTATCCTCGATGGCAACAATACAATACGTGCCTTCCTGCCCCTACTGTCACTGGGAAAGGACACCGCAAGATTGAACCCAAGCTAAGCACTTCTCCCATTGCAGGAAAGATCAATCTAGTAGGCCAAACCAAACTGATAATTCGAAGAGACTTGCAAAGATAACCAATCATACATAAAAGAATTCAGAGAAGATTCAAATATTATTCATAGATAAACTTGAACATAAACCCACAATTCATCGGTCTCAACAAACACGCCGCAAAAGAAGATTACATCGAATAGATCTCCATGAGAGATGGGGAGAACATTGTATTGAGATCCAAAAAGAGAGAAGAAGCCATCTAGCTAATAACTATGGACCCGAAGGTCTGAGGTAAACTACTCACACTTCAACGGAGAGGCTATGGTGTTGATCTAGAAGCCCTCCGTGATGGATGCCCCTCCGTGAGCTCCTAACAGGCCCCAAGATGGGATCTCGTGGGTACAGAAGGTTGCGGCGGTGGAATTAGGTTTTTGGCTTCGTATCTGATCGTTTGGGGGTACGTAGGTATATATAGGAAGAAGGAGTACATTGGTGGAGCAACAGGGGGCCCACGAGTGTGGAGGGCGCGCCCCCTACCTCGTGGCCTCCTCTTTTGTTTCTTGACGTAAGGTCCAAGTCTCCTGGATCATATTCTTCCTAAAAATCACGTTCCCAAAGGTTTCGTTCCGTTTGGACTCCGTTTGATATTCCTTTTCTGCGAAAGTCTGAAATAGGCAAAAAAACAACAATTCTGGGCTGGGCCTCTGGTTAATAGGTTAGTCCCAAAAATAATATAAATGTGAATAATAAAGCCCAATAATGTCCAAAACAGTAGACAATATAGCATGGAGCAATCAAAAATTATTGATACGTTGGAGACGTATCAGTAAGACATCATCGTAATGAGCTCAATGTGACTAAGGGGTTGGTCACGGGATGATGTGTTACGGAACGAGTAAAGAGACTTGCCGTAACGAGATTGAACAAGGTATCGGTATACCGACGATCGAATCTCTCAAGTGCTATAACGGTAGACAAAGGGAATCGTATACGGGATTGATTGAATCCTTGACATCGTGGTTCATCCGATGAGATCATCGTGGAACATGTGGGAGCCAACATGGGTATCCAGATCCCGCTGTTGGTTATTGGCCGGAGAGATGTCTCGGTCATGTCTGCATAGTTCCCGAACCCGTAGGGTCTACACACTTAAGGTTCGGTGACGCTAGAGTTGTAATGGGAATTGTATGTGGTTACCGAAAGTTGTTTGGAGTCTTGGATGAGATCCCGGACGTCACGAGGAGTTCCGGAATGGTTCATAGGTGAAGATTTATATATGGGAAGTCCAGCGATCACCGGAAAGGTTTTGGGGTTTATCGGTATTGTACCGACCACCAAGGGGTTCCGGGTCCACCGAGGGTCCACCTGCCCCAAGGACCTAATGGGCTGTAGTTGGGTGGGAACCAGCCCCTTAGTGGGCTGGTGTGCTCCCCCAAGGGCCCAAGGCGCCTACGGTTGGAAACCCTAGGGGGCCGCTGCCCCCCCTCGGGGGCGGGCGCCCCCCTAGTTTGAAACCCTAAGGGGGCCGCTGCCCCCCCCCCGAGGGGCCGCCGCCCCAGGGGCCGCCCCCCTCTAGATGGATCTAGGGGCCAGCCCCCTCTCCCCTTCCCCCTATAAATAGTGGGGGGTGGGAGGGCAACCGCACCCCTTCTCCTGGCGCATCCCTCCCCCCTTCCTACACCTTCTCCTCCTTCTTAGCGCTTAGCGAAGCTCTGCCGGAGAACCACGAGCTCCACCGCGACCACGCCTTCGTGCTGCCGAAGCTCTCCCTCAACTTCTCCTCCCCCCTTGCTAGATCAAGAAGGAGGAGACGTCCCCGAGTTGTACGTGTGTTGAACGCGGAGGCGCCGTCGTTCGGCACTTAGACCGGAATCAACCGCGATCTGAATCGCTACGAGTACGACTCCTTCATCCGTGTTCTTGTAACGCTTCCGCATCATGATCTTCAAGGGAATGAAGATGCACTCCCCTCTCTCTTGTTGCTAGTCTCTCCATAGATTGATCTTGGTGATGCCTAGAAAAAAAATTAATTTCTGTAACGATTCCCAACAGTCAGTGGCATCATGAGCTAGGTCTATGCGTAGTTTCTATGCACGAATAGAACACAAGTTGTTGTGGGCGTCAATTTTGTCAATTTACTTGCCGTTACTAGTCTTATCTTGATTCGGCGGCACCGTGGGATGGAGCGGCCCGGACCGACCTTACACATACGCTTACGTGAGACAGGTTCCACCGACTGACATGCACTAGTTGCATAAGGTGGCTAGCGGGTGTCTGTCTCTCCCACTTTAGTCGGATCGGATTCGATGAAAAGGGTTCTTATGAAGGGTAAATAGAAATTGGCATATCACGTTGTGGTTTTGGCGTAGGTAAGAAACCTTCTTGCTAAGAAACCTATAGCAGCCACGTAAAAATTTGCAACAACAATTAGAGGACGTCTAACTTGTTTTTGCAGCATATGCCGTGTGATGTGATATGGCCAAAAGGATGTGATGAATGATATATGTGATGTATGAGATTGATCATGTTCTTGTAATAGGAATCAGGACTTGCATGTCGATGAGTATGACAACCGGCAGGAGCCATAGGAGTTGTCTTAATTTATTTATGACCTGCGTGTCAACATAAACGTCATGTAATTATTTTACTTTATTGCTAAACCGTTAGCCATAGTAGTAGAAGTAATAGTTGATGAGACAACTTCATGAAGACACGATGATGGAGATCATGGTGTCATGCCGCTGACGATGATGATCATGGCGCCCCGAAGATGTGAATCAAAAGGAGCAAAATGATATTGGCCATATCATGTCACTATTTGATTGCATGTGATGTTTATCATGTTTTACATCTTATTTGCTTAGAACGACGGTAGCATAAATAAAATGATCCCTCATTAAAATATCAAGAATTGTTTTCCCCCTAACTGTGCACCGTTGCTAAGGTCCGTTGTTCCGAAGCACCACGTGATGATCGGGTGTGATAGGTTCTAACGTTCGCATACAACGGGTGTAAGCCAGATTTACACACGCAATACGCTTAGATTGACTTGACGAGCCTAGCATGTACAGACATGGCTTCGGAACACGAAAGACCGAAAGGTCGAACATGAGTCGTATAGAAGATACGATCAACATGAATATGTAGTCTATCTCACATGATGATCGGACACGGCCTTGTTGACTCGGATCATGTATCACTTAGATGACTAGAGGGATGTCTATCTGAGTGGGAGTTCATCAAATAATTTGATTAGATGAACTTAATTATCATGAACATAGTCTAAAACTTTGCAATATGTCTTGTAGATCAAATGGCCCACGCTAATGTTGCCCTCAACTTCAACGCGTTCCTAGAGAAAACCAAGCTGAAAGACGATGGTAGCAACTACACGGACTAGGTCCGTAACCTCAGGATTATCCTCATAGCTGCCCAGAAAGCATATGTGCTTGAAGCACCGCTAGGTGATGCACCTGTTTTCCCAGCAACTCAAGACGTTATGAACGCCTAGCAGTCGTGTAGTGATGATTACTCCCTGGTTCAGTGCGGCATGCTTTACAGCTTAGAACTGGGGCTCCAAAAGCGTTTTGAGCAACACAGAGCATATGAGATGTTCCAAGAGCTGAAAATGGTTTTCCAAGCTCATGCCCGGTCGAGAGATATGAAGTCTCGACAAGTTCTACAGCTTGTAAGATGGAGGAGAATGGTTACGTCGTGAGCACATACTCAAAATGTGCAGGTTGCACAACCGCTTATCTCACCGGGAGTTAATCTCCTGATGATGCGGTTAATGATGTAATCCTTGATCGCTCCACCTATCTACAAGAGCTTTGTGATGAACTTCAATATGCGTGGGATGGAAAAGACCATTCACGAGGTATATTCAATGCTGAAATCAGCAGAGGTGGAGATCAAAAGGAACATCAAGTGTTGATGGTGAATAAAACCACTAAGTTCAAGAAAGGCAAGGGTAAGAAGAACTTCAAGAAGGACGGCAAGGGAGTTGCCGCGCCCGGTAAGCCAGTTGTCGGGAAGAAGCCAAAGCATGGACCCAAGCCTGAGACTGGGTGCTTTTATTGCAAGGGAAACTTTCACTAGAAGCGGAACTGCTCCAAGTACTTAGCAGATAAGAAGGCCAACAATACCAAAGGTACATGTGATATACATGTTATTGATGTGTACCTAACCAGCGCTCGTAGTAGCTCCTGGGTATTTGATACCGGTGCGGTTGCTCATATTTGTAACTCAAAACAGGAGCTGCGGAATAAGCGGAGATTGGCGAAGGACGAGGTGACGATCTTGGCGTCGAGAATGGTTCCAAGGTCGATGTGATCGCCGTCGGCACGCTACCTCTACATTTACCTACGGGATTAGTTTTAAACCTCAATAATTGTTATTTAGTACCAGCTTTGAGCGTGAACATTGTATCTGGATCTCGTTTAATGTGAGATGGCTACTCAATTAAATCTGAGAATAATGGTTGTCCTATTTATATGAGAGACATGTTTTATGGTCATGCCCCGCTGGTCAATGGTTTATTCTTATTTAATCTCAAACATGATGTTACACATATTCATAGTGTGAATGCCAAAAGATGTAAGGTTGATAATGATAGTCCCACATACTTGTGGCACTGCCACCTTGGTTACATTGGTGTCAAACGCATGAAGAAACTCCATGCATATGGACTTTTGGAGTCTCTTGATTACGAATCATTTGACACGTGCGAACCATGCCTCATGGGCAAAATGACCAAGACTCCGTTCTCCGTAACCATGGAGCGAGCAACCAACTTATTGGAAATCATACATACTGATGTGTGCGGTCCAATGAGCGTTGAGGCTCGCGGTGGTTATCGCTATGTTCTCACCCTCGCGGATGACTTAAGTAGATATGGGTATGTCTACTTAATGAAACACAAGTTTGAGACCTTTGAAAAGTTCAAGGAATTTTAGAGTGAGGTTGAGAATCAACGCGACAGGAAAATCAAGTTCTTACGATCAGATCGTGGGGGAGAATATTTGAGTCACCAATTTGGCACGCACTTAAGGAAATGGGGAATTGTTTCACAACTCACGCCGCGTGGAACACCTCAGCGTAATGGTGTGTCCGAACGTTGTAATTGCACTTTATTGGATATAGTGCGATCTATGATGTCTCTTACCGATCTACCGCTATCATTTTGGGGTTATGCTATAGAGACTGCCGCATTCACTTTAAATAGGGCTCCGTCGAAATCTGTTGAGACGACACCGTATGAATTGTGGTTTGGGAAGAAACCTAAGCTGTCGTTTCTGAAAGTTTGGGGATGCGATGCTTATGTCAAGAAACTTCAACCTGAAAAGCTTGAACCCAAATCGGAAAAATGCTTCTTCATAGGATACCATAAGGAAACTATTGGGTATACCTTCTACCTCAGATCCAAAGGCAAGATCTTTGTTGCCGAGAATGGATCCTTTCTAGAGAAAGAGTTTCTCTCGAAAGAAGTAAGTGGGAGGAAAGTAGAACTTGATGAAGTATTGCCTCTTGAACCGGAGAGTAGCACAACTCAAGAAAATGTTTCTGTGGTGCCTGCACCGACTAGAGAGGAAGTTAATGATGATGATCATGAAACTTTAGATCAAGTTGCTACTGAACTTCGTAGGTCCACAAGGACACGTTCCGCACCAGAGTGGTACGGCAACCCTGTCCTGGAAATCATGTTGTTAGACAATGGTGAACCTTCGAACTATGAAGAAGCGATGGCGGGTCCGGATTCCGACAAATGGCTTGAAGCCATGAAATCCGAGATAGGATCCATGTATGAAAACAAAGTATGGACTTTGACTGACTTGCCCGATGATCGGCGAGCCATAGAAAATAAATGGATCTTTAAGAAGAAGACAAACGCGGATGGTAATGTAACCATCTATAAGGCTCGGCTTGTCACTAAGGGTTATCGACAAGTTCAAGGGGTTTACTACAATGAGACCTTCTCACCCGTAGCGAAGCTGAAGTCCACCTGAATCATGTTAGCAATTGCCGCATTCTATGATTATGAGATATGGCAAATGGACGTCAAAATGGCATTCCTTAATGGTTTCCATAAGGAAGAATTGTATATGATGCAGCCGGAAGGTTTTGTCGATCCTAAGAATGCTGACAAGGTATGCAAGCTCCAACGCTCGATCTATGGGCTGGTGCAAGCATCTTGGAGTTGGAACATTCGTTTTGATGAGATGATCAAAGCTTGGTTTTATGCAGATTTATGGAGAAGCCTGTGTTTACAAGAAAGTGAGTGGGAGCTCTGTAGCATTTCTCATATTATATGTGGATGACATACTATTGATGGGAAATGATATAGAACTCTTGGAAAGCATAAAGGCCTACTTGAATAAGTGTTTTTCAATGAAAGACCTTGGAGAAGCTGCTTACATATTAGGCATCAAGATCTATAGAGATAGATCGAGATGCCTCATTGGTCTTTCACAAAGCACGTACCTTGACAAGATATTGAAGAAGTTCAATATGGATCAGTCCAAGAAGGGGTTCTTGCCTCAGATTGCAAGGTGTGAGATTGAGCACGGCTCAATGCCCCACCACGGCAGAAGATAGAGAAAAGATGAGTGTCATCCCCTATGCCTCGCCATAAGGTCTATTATGTATGCCATGTCGTGTACCGCACTGATGTAAACCTTGTCGTAAGTTTGGTAGGAAGGTACCAAAGTAATCCCGGCATGGAACACTAGACAACAGTCAAGAATATCCTGAAGTACCTGAAAATGACTAAGGATATGTTTCTCGTTTATGGAGGTAACGAAGAGCTCGTCGTAAAGGGTTACGTCGATGCTAGTTTCGACACAGATCTGGTTGACTCCAAG
Source organism: Aegilops bicornis (assembly GCA_021605145.1). Taxonomy (NCBI): domain Eukaryota; kingdom Viridiplantae; phylum Streptophyta; class Magnoliopsida; order Poales; family Poaceae; genus Aegilops; species Aegilops bicornis. The sequence continues at coordinate 92,897 of JAHIAL010000102.1, forward strand.
TCACAAACCGGATACGTGTATATTTTGAATGGTGGGGCCACCGGTGGTGCAGCTTGCAAGCAAAGCGTCGTATGGATCTACATGTGAAGCGGAGTACATGGCAGCCTCGGAGGCAGCACATGAAGCAATCTGAATGAAGGAGTTCATTACCGACCTAGGAGTTATTCCCAATGTGTCGGGCCCGATGACTCTCTTCTGTGACAACACCGGAGCTATTGCCCTTGCCAAGGAGCCCAGGTTTCACAAGAAGACCAGGCATATCAAGCGTCGCTTCAACTCCATTCGTGAAAATGTTCAAGATGGAGACATAGAGATTTTTAAAGTGCATACGGACCTGAATGTCGCAAATCCGTTGACTAAACCTCTTCCACGTGCAAAGCATGATCAACACCAGAACTCTATGGGTGTTCGATTCATCACAATGTAACTAGGTTATTGACTCTAGTGCAAGTGGGAGACTATTGGAAATATGCCCTAGAGGCAATAATAAAATGGTTATTATTATATTTCCTTGTTCATGATAGTTTTCTATTGTTCATGCTATAATTGTGTTATCCAGAAATCGTAATACATGTATGAATACATAGACCACAACATGTCCCTAGTGAGCCTCTAGTTGACTAGCTCGTTGGTCAATAGTTGGTTACGGTTTCCTAACCATGGACATAGGATGTCATTGATAACGGGAACACATCATTAGGATAATGATGTGATGGACAAGACCCAATCCTAAGCACAGCACAAGATCGTGCGGTTAAATGCGCTAAAGCTTTTCTAATGTCAAGTATCTTTTCCTTAGACCATGAGATTGTGCAACTCCCGGATACCGTAAGGGTACTTTGGGTGTGCCAAATGTCACAACGTAACTGGGTGGCTATAAAGGTACACTACGGGTATCCCCAAAAGTATCTGTTGGGTTGGCACGAATCGAGACTGGGATTTGTCACTCCGTATGATGGAGAGGTATCTCTGGGCCCACTCAGTAAGACATCATCGTAATGAGCTCAATGTGACTAAGGGGTTGGTCACGGGATGATGTATTATGGAAAAAGTAAAGAGACTTGTCGTAAAGAGATTGAACAAGGTATCGGTATACCGACGATCGAATCTCGGGCAAGTGCTATACCGGTAGACAAAGGGAATCGTATACGGGATTGATTGAATCCTTGACATCGTGGTTCATCCGATGAGATCATCGTGGAACATGTGGGAGCCAACATGGGTATCCAGATCCCGTTGTTGGTTATTGGCCGGAGAGATGTCTCGGTCATGTCTGCATAGTTCCTAACACGTAGAGGTCTACACACTTAAGGTTCGGTGACGCTAGAGTTGTAATGGGAATTGTATGTGGTTACCGAAAGTTGTTCAGAGTCCTGGATGAGATCCCAGATGTCACGAGGAGTTCCGGAATGGTCCGGAGGTGAAGATTTATATATGGGAAGTCCAGTTTCAGTCACCGGAAAGGTTTTGGGGTTTATCGGTATTGTACCGGGACCACCGAAGGGGTTCCGGGGGTCCACCGGGAGGCGCTCCCCTAGTTGGAAACCCTAAGGGGGCCGCTGACCCGCCCCCACGAGGGGCCGCTGCCCCCCTCTAGATGGATCTAGGGGGCAGCCCCCTCTTCCCTTCCCCCTATAAATAGTGGGGGGTGGGAGGGCAACCGCACCCCTTCTCCTGGCGCAGCCCTCCCCCCTTCCTACACCTTCTCCTCCTCCGTAGCGCTTAGCGAAGCTCTGCCGGAGAACCACGAGCTCCACCGCCACCACGCCGTCGTGCTGCCGGAGCTCTCCCTCAACTTCTCCTCCCCCCTTGCTGGATCAAGAAGGAGGAGACGTCCCCGGGTTGTACGTGTGTTGAACGCGGAGGCGCCGTCGTTCGGCGCTTAGATCGGAATCAACCGCGATCTGAATCGCTACGAGTATGACTCCTTCATCCGCGTTCTTGTAGCGCTTCCACATCGCGATCTTCAAGGGTATGAAGATGCACTCCCCTCTCTCTCGTTGCTAGTCTCTCCATAGATTGATCTTGGTGATGCGTAGAAATTTTTTATTTTCTGCACGATTCCCAACATAGGCGCGCCCCCACCCTCGTGGACAGGGTGTGGGCCCCCTGGTCTTGATTCTTTCGCCAATATTTTTTATATATTCCAAAAATATTCTTCGTGAAATTTCAGGTCATTCCGAGAACTTTTATTTCTGCACAAAAATAACACCATGGCAATTCTCAACAAAACAGCGTCGGTCCGGTTAGTTCCATTCAAATCATGCAAGTTAGAGTCCAAAAGAAGGGCAAAAGTGTTTGGAAAAGTAGATACGATGGAGACGTATCGCTGGGTTATTAGAGGTCATCGCCATGCGGTATTGTCTCAATAACCGTTTGCAATAGAAAAACCCAATAAGCATGCTAATTGGCCTATTATTAATAATCCATTTATTAATCAAATTGACATTCCATATTAAGTACAAAATATATTTTATTTTCGTATTACAAAACCAGGATTTCACAATTGAAATATATACATCAGAGTACATATAGCTTCAGCACGTAGTTACACTATATACGCATATAGCTAGCTACCCTATTACACAACTGCACCAGCACCAAGTTTCACAGTCAACTGTTGGGGAACATTGCATGGGAAATAAAAAATTTCCTACGCTCACCAAGATCAGTCTAGGAGATGACCATCTACGAGAGGAGAAATTGCATCTACATACCGTTGTAGATCGCTAAGCGGAAGCGTTAAGAAACACGGTTGATGTAGTCAAACGTTTTCGCGATCCAATCACGATCCGTCCCGCGAACTCCCGATCCAAGTGCCGAACGGACGACACATCCACGTTCAACACACGTACGACTTGATGACGCCTTCACCTTCTCGATCCAGTGAGCGATGGTGAAGTAGTAGCTCGAGTCCTCCTGTAGCACGACAGCGTGGTGGCGGTGGTGGTGGCAGAATCTCAGCAGAGCTTCGCTAAGCACTACGGAGAGGAAGAGGGATGCGAAGGAGAGGAGAGGCAGCGCCGTTGCGTGGAGATGTGCTATTCGGGTGCGGCTGCCCTCTTTCTACCTCTCTATATATAGGGGAAGGGAGGAGGGGGTGGCGCCCCTAGGGCGGCGGCTAGGGCAGATGGGATCTCCCCTAGGGTGACTTGCCCCCAAGCCGAGAGGTGGGAAGCCCTAGGGGAATGCCCCCAACACTCGTGGTTACGAGAGATGGGATGAGGGGGGGTGCTCAGCCCCTTAGTGGGCTAGTTTTCCCCCTCGCCTTGGCCCATGGGCCCCCCAACACTTGTCGGGCCCCCTGAAACCCCTTTCGGTGATGCTGATCATCTCCCGGTACCCCGAGAACAATTCCGGACTCCAATACCCTTTATCCAATATATCGATCTTCACCTCTGGACCATTCCGGAGTTCCTCGTCATGTCCGAGATCTCATCCGGGACTCCGAACAACCTTCGGTAACCACCATAATGACTCAACTATACTTATATCGTCACCAAACGTTAAGTGTGTAGACCGTGCGAGTTCGAGAACTATGCAGACATGACCGAGACACCTCTACGGTCAATAACAAATAGCGGGACCTGGATGCCCATATTGGTTCCCACATATTCTACGAAGATCTTATCGGTCGAACCTTGATGTCAAGGATTCAGCTAATCTCGTATGTAGTTCCCTTTGTCTATCGGTATGTTACTTGCCCGAGATTCGGTCGTCAGTATCTTCATACCTAGTTCAATCTCGTTACCGGCAAGTCTCTTTACTCGTTCCGTAATACAAGATTTCGTGGCTAACTCATTAGTCACATTGCTTGCAAGCTCATTGTGATATCAGACACCGAAAGTGGGCCCCGAGATACCTCGGCCGTCATACGGAGGACAAATCCTGGATCTTGATCCATGCCAACTCAACAGACACCCTGAGATACCTCAGAGCACCTTTATAGTCACCCAGTTACGTTGCGACGTTTGATACACACAAGGTACTCCTCCGGTGTCAGTGGGTTGCATGATCTCATCATCATAGGAACATATACTTGACATGCAGAAAACGATAGCAATAAACTTGACATGATCATATGCTACGTTCACAGTTTGGGTCTTGTCCATCACATCATTCTCCTAATGATGTGATCCCGTCATCAAATGACAACTCATGTCTATGACTAGGAAACCATAGCCATCTTTGATCAACAAGTTAGTTCGGTAGAGGCTCACTAGGGACATGTTGTTGTCTATGTACCCATACATGTATTTGAGTTTTCAATCAACACAATTATAGCATGGATAATAAACAATTATCATGAACAAGAAAATATAATAATAACCACTTTATTATTGCCTCTAGGCCATATTTCCAGCAGCAACATCTATAACCTTTGGAAATTAGTATTAGAGACGGTAGATAGACAAATGAATCTCATCTGGAAAACTGCTAAAGCGGAAGGCGAATATTGAGCATTCATTGATGTTGAAGCTCCTTGCAACTTTAGGCCAGTGCCTATGGATGATTGACCATCCATCCTTCGTCCTCTTGAGGAAGACTTCAATATTGTACCGTGGGTGTTGTATGGATACCTTCCTCGCCTCCTAACCATACATGTGGTTTGAGAGGTAATCATCAGTGAACTGCTTTGGAAAGGCCTAAAAACAAAGATATGCATAAATATCTTCTCTAAATTCTGAAAGGGCGCAAAGGAATAAAAAGGACAAGGTATAATAGTTAGTACCATCCTGTGGTGCACTGATGTCTTCTTCATTGTGCAGACAAAGATCTTGTTGTTTCTCGTCACTAGTTTCTTTATGCTAACAATCTTTCTAAGTTTCTGGACTTGGCTGATATTCATGTACAAGTCATTTCCCCATATGCAAAATGGGTCGAATAGTGGGTCAAAACCTCTGATAGCAGGACCTACATGTGCAAGACCAAATTGTTAAAAACCTAAATATTAGAATGGTTCCTCCAATTACACAATAATGTGCTATTATACATGTTGGGGAACATAGCATGCAATTTCAAAAAAAATCCTACGATCACGCAAGATCTATCTAGGAGATGCATAGCAACGAGAGGGGGAGAGTGTGTCCACGTACCCTCGTAGACCAAAAGCGGAAGCGTTAGGTTAACGCGGTTGATGTAGTCGAATGTCTTCATGAGCCAACTGATCTAGTACCGAACGTGCGGCACCTCCGAGTATAGCACACGTTCAGCTCTATGACGTCCCTCAAACTCTTGATCCAACAGAGGTTCAAGGGAGAGTTCCGTCAGCACGATGGCATGGTGATGGTGATGGTGATGTGATTCGCGCACGGCTTTGCCTAAGCACTACGACGCTATGACCGGAGGTGCAAACTGTGGAGGGGGGCACCGCACACGGCTAAGAGAACAATTCATGTGCTATGGGGTGCCCCCTGCCCCCATATATAAAGGAGGGGAGGAGCTGGAACACCACATCGTGATGGTGTGTCCGAACGTCGTAATCGTACTTTATTAGATATGGTGCGATCTATGATGTCTCTTACTGATTTACCGCTATCTTTTTGGGGTTATGCTTTAGAGACGACTGCATTCACGTTAAAAAGGGCACCATCCAAATCCGTTGAGACGACACCATATGAACTATGGTTTGGCAAGAAACCCAAGTTGTCGTTTCTTAAAGTTTGTGCTGCGATGCTTATGTGAAGAAGCTTCAACCTGATAAGCTCGAACCCAAATCGGAGAAATGTGTCTTCATAGGATACCCAAAGGAAACTGTTGGGTACACCTTCTATCACATATCTGAAGGCAAGATATCCGTTGCTAAGAATGGATCATTTCTAGAGAAGGAGTTTCTCTCGAAAGAAGTGAGTGGAAGGAAAGTAGAACTTGATGAGGTAATTGTACCTTCTCCCAAATTGGAAAGTAGTACATCATAGAAATTAGTTCCAGTGATTCCTACACAAATTAGTGAGGAAGCTAATGGTGATGATCATGAAACTTCTGATCAAGTTACTACCGAACCTCGTAGGTCAACCAAAGTAAGATCCGCACCAGAGTGGTACAGTAATCCTGTTCTGGAGGTCATGTTACTTGACCATGACGAACCTACAAACTATGAGGAAGCGATGATGAGCCCAGATTCGGTGAAATGGCTTGAGGCCATGAAATCTGAGATGGGATACATGTAACATCCCAAATTTTCAATTTGGAATGATATACATAGGTCATTCATGCATATCATATTTTATTGCATTTTTGTTTGCGACCCTCGAAATTCTGAGCAACTCAAGGACCCGCGGAGAGATTTGGGGATTTCACGATTTTCATATTTGAATTTTATCAAATATTCGAACAAGGATCATTTTGGTTTTATTGATTTTTCTCTCCGAAAATATTTTGATTTAAAATATATGAGAGGAGATAATACGACTTCTTCAAAATAGATGAAATATTGGAGGAAAAATATTAAAATAAAATAAATAATTTTATTTGAATTTTATTGCAATTTTATTCGAATTAGGAAAAATATGCGTTTTTCAAAATTGCATTATAGGCCCAAATAAATGTTCACCTTGTCCGGCATATTTTTAGAGGACGGGGAAAATTTATTTCAGGATTTTTGGCGTCCATTTAGTATTTCTTTTCTTTGTTTTTCTACATGTCGGTATATTTTTTAAAAAGAAACCGACCTACCGGGCCGTGTCCGCCTGGAACACCGACCCGGCCGGCTTTATAAGACGAGCCCCGAGGCCCCAGCCCACCTCGCGCCGCGCCCCCAAACCCTAGGCCGCCATCGCCTCGTCAGCCGCCTCCGTTGCCTGCCGCCCACGCCGGAGTCGCCGTCATGCCGCCCGCCAGCCGCCTCGCCGGACCACCGCCGGAGGTAGCCGCCGCTGCCGCCGTTCGTCGCTCTTTTTTTTCTTTTCCGGTTAACCATTTGTTTTTTTAGAAAACCTAGATTCGTTTTTTTAGATTAGATCGGATCGGTTTTCCGTCGGTTTATTTATCTAGCGGACGTTTGACTGTACGTTCGTTTTAACGAACGACGGGAACCATTAGCCGCAGACTACGAATGTTCGTTCGTTAGCCTGTTCGATAGTCTTTCTGTTTTCGGGGACCATCGTATCAGATAGAGGAACACAGTTTACTTCAAAGTTTTGGCACCAGCAGCACCAGACTTTGGGAACCAGGCTAGAGTTCAGTACAACTTTTCACCCGCAGACAAATGGACAGACCGAGAGAGTCAATCAGATTCTGGAGGACATGTTGAGAGCATGTGCGCTAGATTATGGATCTAGTTGGGATGACAACTTGCCTTACGCGGAGTTCTCGTACAACAATAGCTACTAGGCCAGTTTGAAGATGGCACCATTCGAAGCCCTGTATGGAAGAAGGTGCAGAACACCGTTGATGTGGGATGAAGTTGGAGACCGTCGGTTGTTTGGACCAGATTTGATTAAGGAGTCTGAAGAGAAGGTTAAGATGATTCGAGATAGACTGAAGGTAGCTCAGTCCCGACAGAAGAGTTATGCAGATTCAAAACGCAAGGAGGTAGTCTATGAAATCGGAGATAGAGTGTATCTGCGAGTTTCACCTCTTTGAGGAGTTGAACGTTTTGGAGTTAAGGGAAAGTTAGCCCCGAGATTTGTGGGACCTTATCGTATTTTGGAACGGATGGGAGAGGTTGCCTACAAGTCGGAGTTACCCGAGGGACTGTCAGGAGTACATGATGTGTTTCACGTTTCCCAGTTGAAGAAGTTCCATGAAGAGATGGTCAATATTCCTCTGAGAGATACAGTGCCCCTGGAAGCGATTCAGTTGGACAGTGATTTGACATATGAGGAGAAACCTGTCAAGATTCTTGAGTTTGCCAGCCGGGTTTCTCGCAGCAAGGTTATCAACTTTTGCAAAGTTCAGTGGAGCCACCATACCGAGGATGAAGCCACCTGGGAACGAGAAGATGATCTACGCAAAGACCACCCACACCTATTTTGTAGCCAACCCGAATCTCGAGGGTGAGATTCATCTTAAGGGGGTTGGTTTGTAACATCCCAAATTTTCAATTTGGAATGTTATACATAGGTCATTCATGCATCTCATTTTTTATTACATTTTTGTTTGCGATCCTCGAAATTCTAAGCAACTCAAGGACCCGCGAAGAGAGTTGGGGATTTCATGATTTTCATATTTGAATTTTATCAAATATTAAAACAAGGATCATTTTGATTTTAATGATTTTTCTCTCCGAAAATATTTTGATTTAAAATATATGAGAGGAGATAATATGACTTCTCCAAAATAGATGAAATATTGGAGGAAAAATATTAAAATCAAATAAATAATTTTATTTGGATTTTATTGCAATTTTATTCGAATTAGGAAATACGCGTTTTCCAAAATTGCATTATAGGACCAAATAAATGTTCACCTTGTCCGGCATATTTTTAAAGGACATGGAAAATTTATTTTAAGATTTTTGGAGTTTGTTTAGTATTTCATTTCTTTGTTTTTCTGCGCGTCGATATATTTTAAAAAACGACCTACCGGGTCGTGTCCGCCTGGGACACCGACCCGGCCGGCTTTATAAGCCGAGGCCCGAGGCCCCGAGGCCCTAGCCTACCTCGCGCCGTGCCCCCAAACCCTAGGTCGCCGCCGCCTCGTCGTGCCTGTCGCCTCGTCACCGCCCATCGCATCAGTCGCCGCCACCGCCGCCCACGCTGGAGCCCGCCACCCCGCCTCGCCGGACCGCCGCCGGAGGTAGCCGCCGTTCGTCGCCATTTTTTCTGTTCCGGTTAAACGTCCGTTTTTTTAGAAAACCTAGATTCGTTTTTTAGATTAGATCAGATCAGTTTTCCGTCGGTTTATTTATCTAGCAGATATTCGTTCATAAGTTCGTTTTAACGAACGTCATTCACCGTTAGCCGCAGACAGCGAACGTTCATTCGTTAGCCTGTTCGTCAATTTTTCTTTTTCCGGGGTTTTTCCATGATTATTTCCGATCGCGATTTCTGCCGTGATTTTCGTTTTAGTTTATCGTTTCGCTCGTTTATCGGAATCAGGCGATTCAAACGCCCAGATCTTTGTCTCGGAGCCCTCTTTCTATTTAACCAACTTCAACAAGATTTTGGTACTGTAAAATTTGACTTTAGTCCAGATTAGTAATCGGATCTTGTTTCTTTCGCAGTTTGACTTTCGTTGCTCCGTTTGATTTGATTCTTTTTGCAAACCGGAGTTCTTCAGTTGAACTTTCTGGTTAGATCTTCTTATTTGTGTTTTACCCGTGCATCTTTGCTTAATTGCTTATGTATGCTATTGTTTGTTTGTGATAGAATTTCCGGAGTGCGAAGCGTGCTACTACGAGTCCCTAAGTTTTGCGGATCGTCAGCAAGGCAAGTAACACATTGATCATACTCTTTTCATACCTAGTTTTTATGCATTAGTTACAACCCTCAAACATTGCATGATTAGGATGTGTTTAACTTATGGGAATTTGGGAAGTAGTGATGAGGTAGAACCTATTTCCCTGTTTATTATCAAACCCTGGGAGTTACTTCTACGTTATGCTTATATTGCCATGCTATGCTCGTAGACGTGCATTGGGTTGAGTGTATCCATGATAGATGTGAGATCGTTAATTAATGGTTCAACTTAAGGTGGCAACTTTAACACACATCTGGGTGGATTGTTTGTTTTGGGAACCTGGAGAATCCAGTGTTGTCCTAGGATATCCCGGGGTTATACCGTGCGATCATCCTACGGTCCGCCACCCAGGCTCAAAGGGATCATAAGATTATTCATGCTAGAAACTTCCGTGTGCAGCCACAAGCCATTATGGGCTCTGGCATAGTTGAGTATGTCGTGTGACCTCTTCCAGTGGTGGGCTAGCAGATGTAGAGGGAAAGTAGGTGTAACTGCCCACCCAGAGTAAAGAGTTAATGCTTCTGAAATACTGTGTCTCGGTCATCCGTTTCTCAAACGCCATGTTGTGCGAGAAATCCAACGGAGGAGATCGAGTCTTGTGGGGAAAAGTGCGCAAACCTCTGCAGAGTGTATAAACTAATCATGGTTAGTCGTGTCCCCGGTTATGGACATCTTGATTATCTGGTATTTGAATTATTGATTTGATCTCATCACTCTAAATTAATTTGTTGGGTTGTTAATGATTACTTTAATTGGGATTGAGTTGGAGGAACCTTCTCAATGATGTTCCAACCACCATGATAGCTAAATAAAATTTATTTCCTTGTTGTAGGGAAAAATTGGCTTTTCGCAAAAATTATATAACCATAGAGCTTCCACTAGCCATATATGCATGTAGTGATAGCATTTATTTGTTCATTGCTCTACTGTGTTATATTGCCAGCATATTCCATGTGCTGACCCGTTCTCGGGCTACAACGTATCATGTTGTAGACTTCTCATACGAGGAGTAAGGTTCGCTAGGCCGTTGTCGTGCACTCAACTATGCCGTTGGAGTTGATGGACTCACTTTATCTTCCATGTCTTCCGCTGTTATCTTATTTAGATGGCCTTAAGCCATATTTATTGTAATAAGTTCTCCTTGGAGACATTCGATGTAATAAGTGTGTGATTGCTACTCTGTTATAAATCCTTCGAGTACTGTGTGTGTCAGCATTACCGATCCAGGGTCGCTACAAGATGGTATCAGAGCACACGCTGAATGTAGGACACGACCACTAAGAAAAGCCATAGGTCACTCTTCTCTACTCATTTCTGACTCCTCTCCATTTTCTACTCTTTAGGATGGCGGACTCGAGGAACGAGTTTCACAACCGGATGAAGACACCCCCTTTGGATGACACTTGAAGGAACTCACTAGATACCTGAACATTGGAATACCAAGCTTCACTGGGACCTACAACGCCACTTTGCGAGAAGAGGAGCGCTGGATGATTCGAATTCAAGTTCCAGGAAGGACATTCCCACCAATCACTGAACCTATAGAGTTTTCCTTTGATGCCCCAACTTGGAGTCTAGGAAAGAGCATGGCAGCCCACATCGCCATGGGACGCATTGGCGAAGTTTACCACAAGGATCTCAAGGATACTATCTACCAGATATGTGGGCGCCGAGATGAGCAATGGGAGATAGTCAGCACCAGGAGAGACAGGTCCATTGCAGCATTCATCCAGGAGCTAAACTAGCACATTCGACGCCAGGAGAACCAGATGTGTGCAAGCATGATAGACTTGAAGAAGGCGATGACAAGGATCATTGAGCTAGAAGAGGAACTCAAGTCTACATGCGATGGATATGAGGAGGAAATGACGATACTCGTGGAGAAGAATGACGACCTAACAAGGAAGCTAGGAGTTTTTATGGGAGACCCCGCGCCAGGAGGAGAGGACGATGATTCCACTTGCCCGGAGAACTACATCCTCATCGACGACAGCGACTCTGACCCCGATGATAGTGGTGATGATTATGAAGACGAAGCTGGAGCGGACATCATGGAGTCTTCCACCGATCAAAATTTCTAGATGACCACCATATGGCTAGTAGTATTTCCCCCTGTATATAGTAGTAGTCTGAGCACTTTTAATGATAGTTCTAGACCGAATTTATGCCCTTGCTTGATTGAGTGATATGATTGTGTTTGTCTCACGTGCATATGGGTAGTGCTTTCTCACTAGACCTTTTTCTATTCTAATCTCTCCCCTCTAAACCCATCAGATGCCTCCGAGACGTGACATCGGATTTGTCTTCCCACCGGAGATCACCCGGTTGATCCAGTAGCAGAATGCCTTGATGCGTATATTAGTCCGCAACCAAGGCAACAACAACAACAACAACAACAACAACAACAACAACAACAACAACAACAACAACAACAACAACAACAACAACAACAACAACAACAACAACAACAACAACAACAACAACAACAACAACAACAACAACAACAACAACAACAACAACAACAACAACAACAACAACAACAACAACAACAACCCTCCACCAGTTGACAACTTAGCCCGTTTTCTGAGGTTACATCCGCCGGTGTTTTCCAGTAGCACCGAGCCCATAGTTGCGGATGACTGGTTACGCAATATTGGAAGGAGTTGACCACCGCAGTTGCACCGATCTTTGAGAAGGTGCGTTTTGCCGCACACCAATTGGATGGGCCAGCAGCGTCATGGTGGGAGAATTACACCGCCACTTTCCCAATAGCCAATATCACTTGGGATCAGTTTCAGCAAGCATTCCGCACAGCCCATGTCTCAACTGGAGCTATGAGCATGAAGAAGCGTGAGTTTTGCAACTTGCGCCAGGGGAATCATATTGTGGCTCAGTACGTAGATGAGTTTAGTAAGCTGTCTCGCTATGCCCTTGGTGATGTGGCCACATATGCCGCAAAGCAGGAGAAGTTTATGGAAGGACTGAATAATGAGATGAGCATGCAGTTGATGGTGGCAACATTTAACAACTACCAGGAGTTGCTAGACAAGTCTCTTATGATGGAAGGGAAGCAGCAGCAGATTGAGAGCCGCAAGAGGAAGTATGGACAAGGGAAGTACAATTCTGGAGCTCAGCAGAAGCCTCGTTTCACCCCGAACTCGGGAGGACTTATCCATAACCATGGAGGACACACCCACCATGGAGGGATCTCTCACAACCACAATGGCTCCAAGAATGGAAACGGGAATGGAGCAGGCAGCAATCAGAACGGCTCTAACCCAGCCACACCCGCCAAAAAGGATCAAAGTCACATTACCTATTTCAAGTGCGGGAAGACTGGGCACTACGCCAACGATTGTACGGAACTGAAGAACGGTAATGCCAATGGAAGCGCTGAGAAGAAGCCCAACCCTTTCAACAGGGGACAAGTGAACCACGTGAACGTGGAGGAAGTTGAGGAGCAGACAGATGCAGTTATCGATAAGTTTTTGGTTAAGTCTTTTACTGCACTCGTTCTTTTTGATACTGGTGCATCGCATTCATACATATCAAGGGGATTCGTGGTTAACTATAAGTTGCCCACTAAGATATTTAGGACACCTATGTTAGTAAGTTTGCCAGGAGCGGAATATATGGCAAGACAAGGATGTTTTCAGATGCCATTGACCATTGGAAGCCATGTTTTCCCTCGCACTGATAATTTTGGAGTCACAAGGATTGGATGTGATACTAGGAATGGATTGGCTATTGATGTATGGGGGAAACATCGATTGCGCCAGAAAGTCAATTTTGCTCACTACCCTGGAGGGAAAAAGGATCAAGTATGTATCAAGGCATGCGCCGAGGAGGACTCAAGTAAATTCTCTCACGGGAGTTGTTCAGGAGGAAGTGCCGGTAGTAAAGGATTACCCGGATGTATTTCCAGAGGAGTTACCCGGCATGCCGCCAGATCGAGACATCGAGTTTTTGATAGAACTATTGCCAGGCACCAGACCAATATCTAAGAGACCATACCGGAAGCCCGCAAATGATCTGGAGGAGATTAAGAAACAGATTAAGGAGTTGTTGGAGAAAGGTTACATTCGGCGAAGTTCATCACCATGGGGAGCCCCTGTGCTCTTGGTCGAGAAGAAGGATGGATCGTTAAGGATGGTGGTTGATTATCGTGCATTGAATGAAGTAACAATCAAGACTAAGTACCCACTGTCGATGATCAATGATTTGTTTGACCAGTTGCAAGGAGCTAAGGTGTTTTCGAAGATCGATCTGCAATCAGGATATCACCAGCTGAAGATTAGGGAAAAAGATATACCTAAAACAGCTTTCACCACAAGGTACAGGTTATACAAGTATACGGTTATGTCATTTGGACTAACTAACGCCCCTGCCTATTTCATGAGTATGATGAACAAGGTGTTCATGGAGTTCTTGGATAAGTTTGTCGTGGTGTTCATTGATGATATCTTGGTATACTTGAAGAATGAAGAGGAACACAAGGAGCATTTGCGTTTAGTTCTCGAGAAGCTCAGGGAACATCAGTTATATGCCAAGTTCAGCAAGTGTGAGTTTTGGTTGAAGGAAGTTGGATTTCTTGGACATGTTATATCAGGAGAAGGTATAGCAGTGGATCCTACCAAGGTTCAGTCAGTCACTAAGTGGTTGGCACCCTCCTCAGTTGGAGAGATCCGCAGTTTTCTTGGACCCGCGGGATATTATCGGAGATTTATTGAGAATTTTTCTAAGATTGCGAAGCCTATGAAGGCATTGCTGAAGAAGGACACCAAGTTCCATTGGACTAAAGAATGTGAAGCAAGTTTCCAGGAGTTGAAGAAACGTTTGACTACAGCCCCAGTGCTGATTCTGCCAGATATACGCAAGGATTTCCAAGTGTAATGCGACGCCTCTCGCTTAGGACTTGGAGGAGTACTTATGCAAGACGGAAGAGTTGTTTCGTATGCCTCACGACAACTTCGACCACATGAGTTGAACTATGCCACACACGACTTGGAGTTAGCAGCTGTGGTACATGCGCTCAAAACCTGGAGACATTTTTTCATTGGAAACCGTTGCAATGTGTACACGGATCACAAGAGTTTGAAGTATATTTTTACTCAGAAGGAGCTAAACCTCAGGAAGAGGATATGGTTGGAGCTCATAAAAGACTATGATATGAAGTTTCATTATCATCCAGGCAAGGCCAATGTCGTAGCAGACGCTTTGAGCCGGAAGAGTTAAGTCAATACCCTCGTAAGCGGAGGAATGCCAAAGGAATTGGAAGAAGATCTCAGGGAGGTACGTTTGCAGATAGTCCCTAGAGGTTTTGTTGCAGTGTTGGAGGTTCAGTCAACATTATTGGGAAAGATTCGAGAAGCTTAGAAAGATGACAAGGAAACTGCCGAAATAAAGGAGAAGATGAGTGAAGGGAAAGCCAAAGGTTTTCGTGAGGATGAGCACGACACCTTGTGGTTTGAGGACCGTGTTTATGTGCCCAATAATGCAGAGATCGGGAAGTTGATACTACAGGAAGCTCATGACTCGCAATACTCGATACACCCCGGAAACACTAAGATGTATTTGGACTTGAAGGAGCGTTTCTGGTGGACTGGTATGAAGAAAGATATTGTCGAGTATGTAGCCATATGTGATGTATGTCTGAGAGTGAAGGCGGAACATCCGAAGCCAGAAGGGTTATTGCAGCCTATGCCGATACCCGAATGGAAGTGGGATAAGCTTGGCATGGATTTTATCACCGGGTTGCCCAGGACCCGATCGAGATATGATTCTATTTGGGTAGTAGTGGATCGCTTGACCAAAGTAGCCCACTTTATCCCAGTGAAAACCACTTATACAAGTGCGAAGTTGGCCAAGATATATATGACCAGGATCGTATGTCTGCACGGAGTTCCGAGGACCATCGACGTATAGAGGAACACAGTTTACTTCAAAGTTTTGGCACCAGCTGCACCAGACTTTGGGAACCAGGCTAGAATTCAATACAGCTTTTCACCCACAAACAGATGGACAGACCGAGAGAGTCAATCAGATTCTGGAGGACATGTTGAGAGTCTGTGCGCTAGATTATGGATCTAGTTGGGATGACAACTTGCCTTACGCGGAGTTCTCGTACAACAATAGCTACCAGGCCAGTTTGAAGATGGCACCGTTCGAAGCCCTGTATGGAAGCAGGTTCTGAACACCGTTGATGTGGGATGAAGTTGGAGACCGTCAGTTGTTTGGACCAGATTTGATTAAGGAGTTCGAAGAGAAGGTTAAGATGATTCGAGAAAGACTGAAGGTAGCTCAGTCCCGATAGAAGAGTTATGCAGATTCAAAATGCAAGGAGGTAGTCTATGAAATCGGAGACAGAGCGTGATTCATGAGTGTCACCTCTTCGAGGAGTTAAACGCTTTGGAGTTAAGGGAAAGTTAGCCCTTAGATTTGAGGGACCGTACCGTGTTTTGGAACGCATGGGAGAGGTTGCCTACAAGTTGGAGTTACCCCAGGGACTGTCGGGAGTACATGATGTGTTTCACGTTTCCCAGTTGAAGAAGTGCCATGCAGAGATGGCCGATATTCCTTTGAGAGATACAATGCCCCTGGAAGCGATTTAGTTGGATAGTGATTTGACATATGAGGATAAATCTGTCGAGATTCTTGAGTTTGCCAGCCGGGTTACTCGCAGCAAGGTTATCAACTTTTGCAAAGTTCAGTGGAGCCACCATACCGAGGATGAAGCCACCTGGGAACGAGAAGATGATCTACGCAAAGACCACTCGCACCTATTTTCTAGCCAACCCGAATCTCGAGGGTGAGATTCATCTTAAGGGGGGTGGTTTGTAACATCCCAAATTTTCAATTTGGAATGTTATACATAGGTTCCATATCATTTTTTTATTGCATTTTCGTTTGCGATCCTCGAAATTCTAAGCAACTCAAGGACCCACAGAGAGAGTTGGGGATTTCATGATTTTCATATTTGAATTTTATCAAATATTGAAACAAGGATCATTTTGGTTTTAATGATTTTTCTCTCCAAAAATATTTCGATTTAAAATATATGAGAGGAGATAATATGACTTCTCCAAAATAGATGAAATATTGGAGGAAAAATATTAAAATCAAATAAATAATTTTATTTGGATTTTATTGCAATTTTATTCGAATTAGGAAATATACGCGTTTTCCAAAATTGCATTATAGGCCCAAATAAATGTTCACCTTGTCCGGCATATTTTTAGAGGACAGGGAAAATTTATTTCAGGATTTTTGGACTCAGTTTAGTATTTCTTTTCTTTCTTTTTCTGCATGTTCGCATATTCAAAAAAACCCGACCTACCGGGCCGTGTCCGCCTGGGACACCGACCCCGCCGGCTTTATAAGCCGAGGCCCGAGGCCTCAGCCCACCTCGCGCCACGCCCCCAAACCCTTGGTTGCCGCCACTGGCCGGCCGCCCACGCCGAGCTCCGCCACCGCCGCCCATGCCGGAGCCCGCCGCCCCGCCTTGCCGGACCGCCGCCAGAGGTAGCCGCCGCCGCCGCCATTCGTCGCCGTATTTTTCTTTTCTGGTTAACCGTCCGTTTCTTTTAGAAAACCTAGATTTGTTTTTTTATTAGATCGGATCGGTTTTCCGTCGGTTTATTTATCTAGCGGACGTTCGTCCGTATGTTCGTTTTAATGAACGCCGTTCACCGTTAGCCGCATACAGCGAACGTTCGTTCGTTAGCCTGTCCGTCAGTTTTTCTTTTTCTGGGGTTTTTCCGCGATTATTTTCGATCGCGATTTCTGCCCTGATTTTTGTTTTAGTTTATCGTTTCGCTCATTTATCGGAATCAGGCGATTCAAGCACCCAGATCTTCATCTCGAAGCCCTCTTTCTATTTAACCCACTTGAACAAGATTTTGGTACTGTAAAATTTGACTTTAGTCCAGATTAGTAATCGGATCTTGTTTCTTTCGCAGTTTTAGTTTCTTTGCTCCGTTTGATTTGATTCTTTTTGCAAACCAGAGTTCTTCAGTTGAACTTTCCGGTTAGATCTTCTTATTTGAATTTTACCCATGCATCTTTGCTTGATTGCTTATGTATGCTATTGTTTTTTTGTGATAGAATTCCCGGAGTGCGAAGCGTGCTACTACGAGTCCCTAGGTTTTGTGGATCGTCAACAAGGCAAGTAACACATTGATCATACTCTTTTCATACCCAGTTTTTATGCATTAGTTACAACCCTCAAACATTGCATGATTAGGATGTGTTTAACTTATGGGAATTTGGGAAGTAGTGATAAGGTAGAACTTATTGCCCTGTTTATTATCAAACCCTGGGAGTTACTTCTACGTTATGCTTATATTGCCATGCTATGCTCGTAGACGTTGATTGGGTTGAGTGTATCCATGACAGATGTGAGATTGTTAATTAATGGTTCAACTTAAGGTGGCAACTTTAACACACATCTGGGTGGAATGTTTGTTTTGGGCACCTGGGGAATCCAGTGTTGTCCTAGGATATCTCGGGGTTATACTGCATGCACCATCCTACGGTCCGCCACCCGTGCTCAAAGGGATCATAAGATTATTCATGCTAGAAACTTCCGTGTGTAGCCACAAGCCATTATGGGCTCTGGCATAGTTGAGTATGTTGTGTGACCTCTTTCAGTGGTGGGCTAGCAGATGTAGAGGGAAAGTAGGTGTAACTGCCCACCCAGTGTAAAGAGTTAATGCTTCTGAAAGACTGTGTCTCGGTCACCCGTTTCTCAAACACCATGTAGCGCGAGAAATCCAACGGAGGAGATCGAGTCTTGTGGGAAAAAGTGCGCAAACCTCTGCAGAGTGTATAAACTAATCATGGTTAGTCGTGTCCCTGCTATGGACATCTTGAGTATCTGGTATTTGAATTATTGATTTGATCTCATCACTCTAAATTAATTTGTTGGGTTGTTAATGATTACTTTAATTGGGATTGAGTTGGAGGAACCTTCTCAATGATGTTTCAACCACCATGATAGTTAAATAAAATTTATTCCTTTGTTGAAGGGAAAAATTGGCTTTTCATAAAAATCATATAACCATAGAGCTTCCACTAGCCATATATGCATGTAGTGATAGCATTTATCTGTTCATTGCTCTCATCAGGTTATATTGCCAGCATATTCCATGTGCTGACCCGTTCTCGGGCTGCAACGTATCATGTTGCAGACTTTTCAGACGAGGAGTAAGGTTTGCTAGGCCGTTGTCATGCACTCAGCTATGCCGTTGGAGTTGATGGAATCACTTTATCTTCCATGTCTTCCGATGTTATCTTATTTAGATGCCTTAAGCCATATTTATTGTAATAAGTTCTCTTTGGAGACATTCGATGTAATAAGTGTGTGATTGCTATTCTGTTATAAATCCTTCGAGTACTGTGTGTGTCAGCATTACCGATCCAGGGATGACACTGAGGCACAGAGACTTGACCGCCATAGGTCGGGTCGCTACAATCCATGTATGAGAACAAAGTGTGAACTTTGGTTGACTTGCCCGATGATCGACAAGCCATAGAGAATAAATGGATCTTCAAGAAGAAGACCGATGCTGACGGTAATGTTACTGTCTACAAAGCTCGACTTGTTGCGAAAGGTTTTCGACAAGTTCAAGGAGTTGACTACGATGAGACTTCCTCACCCGTAGCGATGCTTAAGTGTGTCCGAATCATGTTAGCAATTGCCGCATTTTATGATTATGAAATTTGGCAAATGGATGTCAAAACTGCATTCCTTAATGGATATCTTAAAGAAGATTTGTATATGATGCAACCAGAAGGTTTTTGACAGTCCAAAAGGTGCTAACAAAGTGTGCAAGCTCCAAATGATCCATTTATGGATCTGCAAGCCTGTCGGAGTTGGAATATACGCTTTGATAGTGTGATCAAAGCATAAGGTTTTATATGAGACTTTTGGAGAAGCCTCAGATTTACAAGAAAGTGAGTGGGAGCTCTGTAGCATTTCGATATTATGTGTGGATGACTTATTGTTGATCGAAAATGATATTGAATTTCTGAATAGCATAAAAGGATACTTGAATAAGAATTTTTCAATGAAAGACCTCGGTGAAGCTGCTTATATATTGGGCATCAAGATCTATAGAGATAGATCAAGACGCTTAATTGGACTTTCACAAAGCACATACCTTGATAAAGTTTTGAAGAAGTTCAAAATGGACCACCAAAGAAAGGGTTCTTGCACGTGTTACAAGGTGTGAAGTTGAGTCGACTCAATGCCCGACCACTTGAACATAGAGAGAAAATGAAAGTCATTCCCTATGCCTCAGCCATAGGTTCTATCATGTATGCAATGCTGTGTACTGCACCTCATGTGTGCCTTGCTATTAGTTTAGCGAGGAGGTACCAAAGTAATCCAGAGTGGATCAATCGACAGCGGTCAAGAACATCCTGAAATACCGAAAGGACTAAGGATATGTTTCTCATTTATGGAGGTGATAAAGAGCTCGTCGTAAATGGTTACATCGATGCAAGCTTTGACACTGATCCGGATGACTCTAAGTCACAAACCAGATACATATTTATATTGAATGGTGGAGCTGTCAGTTGGTGCAGTTCCAAGCAGAGTGTCATGGCGGGATCTACGTGTGAAGGAGTCTGGATGAAGGAGTTCATATCCGATCTAGGTGTCATACCTAGTGCATCGGGTCCAATGAAAATGATTTGTGACAATACTGGTGCAATTGCCTTGGCAAAGGAATCCAGATTTCACAAAAGAACCAAGCACATCAAGAGACGCTTCAATTCCATCCGCGATCAAGTTAAGGAGGGAGACATAGAGATTTACAAGATACATACGGATCTGAATGTTGCAGACCCGTTGAGGGAGTCCCGGATTAGGGGGTATCTAGACAGCCGGACTATATCCTTTGGCCGGACTGTTGGACTATGAAGATACAAGATTGAAGACTTTGTCCCGTGTCCGGATGGGACTCTCCTTGGCATGGAAGGCAAGCTTGGCAATACGGATATGTAGATCTCCTTCCTTGTAACTGACTCTGTGTAACCCTAGCCCCCTCCGGTGTCTATATAAACCGGAGGGTTTAGTTTGTAGGACCAAGAACAATCATACCATAGGCTAGCTTCTAGGGTTTAGCCTCTCCGATCTCGTGGTAGATCAACTCTTGTAATACTCATATCATCAAGATCAATCAAGCAGGAGTAGGGTTTTACCTCCATCGAGAGGGGCCCGAACTCGGGTAAAAACATCATGTCCCCTGTCTCCTGTTACCATCCGCCTAGACGCATTCGGGACCCCCTACCCGAGATCCGCCGGTTTGACAATCGACATTGGTGCTTTCATTGAGAGTTCCTCCGTATGCCGTCGTTAGGCTTGATGGCTCCTTCGATCATCGATAGCGATGCAGTCCAGGTGAGACTTTTCTCCCGGACAGATTTTTGTATTCGGGCGGCTTCGCATCGTGGGCCAACTTCGCCGCCATCCGGAGCAGATCGAGAGTTACGCCTCGCCACCAAGTCAGTTTGAAGATTAAACTACACGGCCGTCATCCGCAGACTTGATCTTCGACGGATTCGAGCCTCGCCGAAAGTCGCCGCGACGGTCACGATGAGCATGATTTAGCTCTGCCATCGGACAGTGTTCAGGAGATCGCACCGGCAACCGCTCCAACCCTCAATTCGGAGCCAATTGCGCCATCCAAGGACGGGTGGATAGACCCCGCCACGGAGGCTGCATTCTCAGCGGCGATCGAGCCAAATACAGACCCTACCCTTCACGAGAGCCGTGATGCCAAACTGTCGGATTCTTCCCCGGCCACGGACTCCGAACCGCCTGCGCCCGTGCCTATCGAATCCGACTGGGCGCCGATCATGGAGTTCACCTCCGCGGATATCTTTCAGCACTCGCCCTTCGGCGATGTACTGAACTCATTAAGGTCTCTCTCCTTGTCAGGAGAGTCCTGGCCGAACTATGTCCGGCAAGATTGGGATGCGGATGACGAAGAAATTCGCCGCCCACCCACCACCCACTTGGTAGCCACTATCGACGATTTGACCGACATGCTCGACTTCGACTCTGAACACATCGACGGTATGGACGACGATGCAGGAGACGAACAGGAACCACTGCCCACAGGGCACTGGACAGCCACCTCATCATATGATATATATATATATGGTGGATACACCAAAAGAAGGCAATGGCGATGAGACAGCAGAGGATGACCCTCCAAGAAGCAACCCATGCGCCGACGTCAGCGGCGCCACTCTAAGTCTCGCCAAGTAAAAAGCGGTGATACCGGCACAGGAGATAATAGCACTCCAGACAGTGCCAAAGATGATGACAATCCCCTCCAGCAAGATTTAGAGCAGGAGGATGGAAAAGCCAGCCCTCCTGAGAGAGCGGCAGATGGAGAGGCGGAGGATGATCATTACATGCCTCCCTCCAAAGACGAGGCAAGCCTCGACGATGATGAATTTGTCGTGCATGAGGATCCCGTCGAGCAAGAGCGCTTCAAGAGCCGGCTTATAGCCACGACAAATAGCCTTAAGAAAAAGCAGCAGCAGCTTCGAGCTGATCAAGATTTGCTAGCTGACAGATGGGCTGAAGTCCTTGCGGCCGAGGAATATGAACTCGAGCGCCTCCAAGAGTTACCCAAAGCGCAGTTGCTACCCCGATTGGAGGAGGAAGCATTGAAACCTACATCTCCAAAGATATGACATATTGATCGGCCACCTCGTGGCCGCGACAGAGAGGCATTTCAGCCAAAAGCCAAGCCCGCACCCCGACGCCACTCAAATAAAAATGTCAAGACACGGGGAAATACGCTAGACCTGCGAGATGTATTGGAGGACAAAGCAAAACACGCAAGATCGATCTACGGATCACGAGGGTGCGCCACTGCGCGAGACGACAACCGTCACGCCGATACAAGAAAGTAAATCCGGCCGGGCCGAACACAGCGAACAAGACTCGTATGAGTTGCGTCGTGACATAGCCTAGTACAGAGGCGTCGCACACCCCCTATGCTTCACAGACGAAGTAATGGATGACCAAATCCCAGAGGGTTTCAAACCCGTAAACATCGAATCATACGATGGTACAACAGATCCTGCGGTATGGATCGAGGACTTCCTCCTGCACATCCACATGGCCCGCGGTGACAATCTACATGCCATCAAATACCTCCCACTCAAACTCAAAGGACCAACTCGGCATTGGCTGAACAGCTTGCCGCCAGAATCCATTGGCCGGGAAGATCTCGAAGCCGCATTCCTCGACAACTTCGTGGCACTTATGTGCGACCACCGATGCCGATGACTTGAGCCACATAATTCAGCAGCCGGAGGAATCGGCCAGCAATTACGGACACGGTTCCTAACCAAGAAAAATCAAATCGTCGATCGGTATCGGATGCAGAGGCCCTAGCACTTTTAGGCACAACATCCGCTACAAGTGGCTCGCCCGCACCTTGGCCAGGAAAAGCCGAAATCTATGGCAGCCCTCACGACACTCATGATCCGCTTTTGCGCGGGAGAGACAGCTGGTTCGTCGCGATAAAGCATTATAGTCTGATTGCCTTGTTCGTCGGGATGAGCACCTCCCTCGAAGGACCCAACAATGGGGAAAAGAGTGCTTAGATTTATCCCAAACACCCCAGCACTAGTGGCATGGGGGCAGAAGCCGATGACTGGCCAACTCTCAGATTTAATAAACAGCCGCACGTAAGGTAATATTTTAAATTCAAACAAGCGTTGCATAGCGCATATGAACAAGTTTTCATACAGATCACATGAGCAAGTTCACTCAAAATTACATCTTTGGAACACTCATCCGCCACAAGGCGGCACCTTCAGACACCCTCATAATACATTTCGGGTGGCGATGCTCCTTGCCCCTGGGCGGCCCCTCCTTCACTAGCTTCTCGGCGTCCATCTTGGCCCAGTGCACCTTCAAGACGGGCAAAGCCCCGCGTGCACCTTCGATGCAGACGGACCGTTTTATGACTTCTAGCCGTGGGCAGGCATCCAGAAGCCGCCTCACCAGGCCGAAGTAGCTCCCAGGCAGGGCATCTCCAGGCCATAGCCGGACTATAAGACCTGTTGGGGACACAACTACTGAGTGTGAACCGCCCTGGAAGGGCCGGTTTACCCTCGTCCATGATCCAGGCCCACGGAGGAGGCCCGGAGCCCAGAGGCGACTTAAGGTCCATTTATGTAAACCGCCTTAGTGTTGTAACTTGTGTTGTAAGACAAGAGAGAAGAGACCGAACCGGACACTTGTATGAGCCGGATCGGGACTCTGTGGATCGGCCGGGTGTCAACCCGTGTATATAAGGGGACGACCCGGCGGCGGATTAAGGGGAGAGGATTCGAGGCTAAGGCAAAGCTATTGCTCCCTAGTCACCGAAATCATATCAATCACATCACAACTGGACATAGGCTTTTACCTTCATCGAAGGGGCCGAACCAAAGATAATTCCCGTGTCTTGTGTCCGCTTTTAACCCCTCTAGGTTAACCCGCACGATGGCCCCACGACTAAGTCCTTTCATGAGGACATCTGCCGTGACAATTCCACGACAGCTTGGCGCCACCGTGGGGCTATCGCATCGATGGTTTGATGATCTTAGAGGGCAAGTTCAAGGACTCGAAGGTTATCAATGGGCGGATGACTAAGAGTCGTCGCGGCAAGCTCTACATCGACGATGCGGATCGGGCCCCGAGGCCGCCCGCTTGAGTACGGGTACCGGGTCCCCTTCGCGGCATACACGAAGTTCATCGGCAAGATCGGCGAGCCAGGGCTGGGCCGGACGTCTGCGACCGACCTCGCCGAGACGGCTCAATGGGCGAAGAAGAGTCCTGCCTCGCTAAACCGGGCGGTGCATGTTTTCATGGGAGTCGCCCACGGAGGCTGCGAGGACGGATCAGCATCCGTGACGTAAACTGTTGTCTACTCTGGTGACGAATCGTCGGCCGGAGAAACCGAGTCTCTATACCAGCTGCAAGATGGCCAGATCGGGGGCTGTTCCGACGGTGAGAGTATTCCGGACCCCTTCGATCTACCCAACCGGGTTGGGATTTTCATGGCCGGTACGCAAGCGGCGCTTCACTCTTCGACCGCGGCGCCCCCGGTCGCCGGTTCAACAGCGGTGATGGCAGCCGGGGAAGGAGGCCCTGTGCGCCCGCCGGCTCAAGTTTTGTCAGAGCTTTTCGACGCGTTGGGCGTGCTCATGGCGAGGCTAATCCGCCGGATCGTGACCCGCACAACGCCGGAGATTGCAAAGGTGAGAGAATAGATCACTAAAGCTAAAGCGGACTGGCAGCCGCGGACGTGAGGATGGCAGCGTGAACGGGCCGCTTTGGATGCGCAGGCTTATAGGCTCATGCTGGATCAGAGCGCGTCGCATGAAGTCATGAAAAGGAAGTACAGGTCCCGTTTACCTTCGGTTTTCGAGGGAAGAGAGCTTTTCAACACCCCAGGGGCGGGGACCAGTAATCCGCCACCGGTGGTAAACCGGCCGGAAGCACCTGGGACGGCCGCGCCGGTTCAACCCTGTGTGGTAGATCTGCCTCGTCATCACACCGCGCATCCCAGTCAGTGCAGACACCTCCGGTCACTACTCCAACCCGATGGATAACCTTGTCGCGGCTGCGGCACGGTTGGAGGCGATTCCGATCGAGGGCGATTCACCACGAGCGGTCGAAACCCGCCCGGGTCAAGGAGCTCCTCAGACGGCCCGCTCAAGAAGAAGCGTATTCAGATACAGGGATCGGATCCACTCCACCCCGCCCTAAGCCGGAGCTATAGCCGACGTCGGCGAACCGCGGCCGTGTCAAGCAATGCGCGGCGTGGTCCGCCTCGCGGCAACAATCCGACGGGCGGCTTTGAGGATGCCCAAGTGGTAGTGGACCGCGCCCAGGCACGTAAGGGAGGCGAGTTAGCGGCACAAGCAGAGGATCATCCGCTCGCGCCCGGTTCGTCCGACCATCTTCGAGCTGTGGGTCACGTCTGGTTCTTTGGGGTGCCTTGCCTCGTCCCGCTTTACGTAACGTCGCTTGCCCAAGGACTTCAAGGGGCGCAAGGTGCCCAATTATACCGCCGATTTGGCTCCGAAGCATGGATAGAAAGCTATGAGATGGCCATGGAGATGCTAGATGTGGATGAAGCCGCATGTGCGAAATACTTCACAATGATGTTGGAAGGAACGGCCCGGACTTGGTTGAAAAATTTGCCGCCCAACTCTATCAGTTCGTGGACCCAGTTGCGAGCCCGATTCATTCAAAATTTCAAAGATACCTGTAAACAGCCCATGTCTGTGGTGGATTTAGCAGCTTGTGTCCAAAGCGGAGGAGAATCCACAACCCATTGGGTGCGCCTGCGTTTGAAGTTTTACATTCTTCGACCGGATCAACCACGATTCCGCGATCTTGACCTTGGAAGCCAATTGCGGTTCGAGCCATTGAAATTGAAGCTGGGCCGCATGAAGCGTTTTGCCATGACATGGGCACTCTAATGGGCGTTTTGGTAAAGTACGCTGATTCTGATAGTACCAAGGATCCCGAATCGAGAATGATGAAGTGGGAAGGGAAAACATAACGGCAACCCTGTGGGCTAGCAAGATCATTCGGCGTGCAATGGAGGGAACAAGCGTAAAGCGAGCGGTAGCATGGGCTTTGTGGCCAACACCAACGCTACAGGACAAGGGTCAGCGCGAGGGTAGGCAATCAAACCGGGCGATCACAATCCGGATCGCTTGCATT
Organism: Aegilops bicornis; assembly: GCA_021605145.1. NCBI lineage: Eukaryota > Viridiplantae > Streptophyta > Magnoliopsida > Poales > Poaceae > Aegilops > Aegilops bicornis. The sequence continues at coordinate 119,052 of JAHIAL010000102.1, forward strand.
TCATATTGAATCAACCTTGTCCGAAGCATGGGACGAAGGAGGCACCGCGAACCACCTTTGGAAGGATTGTTACATTATGCAGGAGTTCAAAACTCCAACTCTTTTCGGTATGATCAAGGGCCCGCGGCGGTTCGTGGTCCGCCCGAGTTACGGTGGAGGAAATTCGGTGAGGATTCGTGGTAATCCGGCGGGCAAGGCAATCAATAATCAAAGTAATCGTAGCAGTCGAACAATCGAGAACCAAGGGGCTACAATCAACAACAAGCGGATCGGGTTATCAAAGTAACCCAAAGCAGTTGAACGGGGACGATACCACGTCTTTACCACCAACTTGGACAGACGAGACCGAAAACTTGAGCGGGCGGTCGGCGTTGTTGAACTGCTGCGCCGCATTACCTACGCTGGTCCGAGCAACCGATCACGTGGAGCGAGAGGACCATCCTCCCGGGTTTACAATCCGGTCAGCTAGCCCCGTGGTGGCACCCCGGTAGGAGGGTACAAGTTTACTGTGGTCCTTATGGATGGAGGAAGCAGCATCAACATCCTCAGTACTACGAGACCTTCCGGTATGGGGTTGACGGATAGGCATCTTAGGCCATCCAAAGACAAGTGTTTCACGGAGTGGTGCACAGCAAGTCGGCGTATCCGATTCGGTAAGATAGCTCTGGAGGTGACCTTTGGGGACTAACATGACTCCAGATCGTAAACATTGACATTTGAGGTGGTGAAAATTCAAAGCCCTTACCACACCCTCTTTGGGCGGCGGCTTATGCTAAATTTATGGCGCGGCCCTGTTATGTTTACTTACAGCTGAAAATGTCGGGTCACAAAGGAACGATAACGGTTCATGGGAGCCGCCGGATCGCTTTGGAGTGCGAGGAAGGTGATGCGGCTTACGCAGAGGCGGTTTGTGCCTTGAGGAGCTAAAATATTATAAAGACAATGTTGATCCCGGATATGACCCCTTTGAAGAAGCCAACTACGGAGCATGATCCGGACTTGAAGTTCAAATCGGCTGAGACGAAGCTTGTTGATTTTGTGCCCGGCGATTCGTCCAAGCAGTTCACCATCAGTGCCAACTTGGATCCTAAATAGGAAAGCGCGCTCATCGAGTTCATCCATGAGAATCGGGACATTTTCGCATGGAAGCCTTCTGACATGCCAGGTGTACCGAGGGAACTCGCTGAGCACACTCTTAATGTTGACCCAAAATACAAACCCGGTAAAGCGGTTTCTTCACGGTTTAATGAGTAAAGGCGCAAGGCCATCGGAGAAGAAGTTGCTAGGCTCTTGGCAGCAGGGTTTATCGTTGAAGTCTTTCACCCAGAGTGGCTTGCCAATCCGGTGTTGGTTCTTAAGAAGAATGGCACTTGGCGCATGTGTGTGGATTACACAGATCTCAACAAGGCATGTCCAAGAATCCTTTCGCCCTCCCGCATTGACCAGATTATTGATGCTACGGCGGGTTGTGAGCGTTTGAGCTTTTTGGACGCCAGACTCCGGTTATCATCGATTAAGATGGCGATTAAGGACCAGGAGAAGACGGCGTTTATCACCCCTTTGGAGCCTTCGCTATGTATCTATGCCTTTTGGGCTCAAGAGCGTAAGCGACTTATCAGCGTTGCGTTCAGAGTTGCTTGCACGAACAGATCGGCCGTAACGTGCATGCTTATGTGGATGATATCGTGGTTAAGTCAAGGAAGAAGGAAACCTTGATTGAGGATATAAAGGAAACCTTTGACAATTTGCGGGTGTACAAGATGATGCTCAACCCGGCCAAGTGCGTTTTTGGTGTTCCGGCGAGGCAAGTTATTGGGTTTTCGTGTCCAACAGGGATCGAAGCTAATCCGGAAAAAATTACGGCTATCACCTCCTTGGCTAAGCGAAGTGCATCAATGACGTCCGGCGTTTGGCGGGCGGATTGCTGCGCTAAGCGGTTTATCGGCCGGCTGGCGAGAAGGCCATTCCTTTGTACCGGATGTTGAAGAAAACGGATCAGTTTGTCTCGAGTTCAAATTACCGATGAAGCATTGGAGGATTTGAAGCGGCGGTTGGCCAACCCGCGGTTCTAGCCGCCCCCATTGACAAAGAGCCGCCGCTGTTATATGTTGTCGCTAATGCCAGGCGATTAAGCGTGGCTATCGTGGTGGAGCGGAAGGAGGCGGGGAAGGAGTATCCGGTTCAACGGCGGTTTATTACATCGTGAGGTCCTCATTGAGTCTAGCGAGAGATATCCGCATTGGCGTAAGCTGGTATCTGAGGGTTTTATGGCAAGACGGAAGCTAAAGCAATATTTCCAAGGGCACCCCATCACGATTGGTCGATTCGGCTCCCTTGGGCGACATCATACGAGAACCGGAAGCTCTTGGCCGGATTGCTAAGTGGGCTATAGAACTTGGGCCGCACGGTTTAAGGTATGTGCCTCGGACGGTCGTAAAATCTCAGGCACTTGTGGATTTCATTACTGATTGGACGGAGTTGCAAGCGCCTGAAGAGAAGCCGGATCATACCTATTGGACCATCCACTTTGATGGGTCCAGCAGTTGGAGGCTCGGGGCTGGAGTCGCTTTAACTTCCCATGAGGTGACAAGTTCATACGTTCTCCGCCTAATGTTCCCTTGTACTAACAATGCAGCCGAGTATGAAGCTTTGCTCCATGGTCTCCGGATGGCTAAAGAAATGAATCTCAGCGGGTTAAATGCTTTGGTGACTTTCGGACTTGGTGGCTCGGCAAGTATCGTGTACTTGGGATTCCAAAGATCCACTCATGGCTGCATATCGTCGGGAGGTGGATGTTGTTGCAGGACATTTTAAAGGATATCAGTGGACCATGTGGATCGTCGGAAGAACGGCGGTGATGCTTTAAGCCGGGCTGGGCTCTCAACGTAAACCGGTCCCACCTAACGTTTTCCTTGATGTACTGCACAATCCGTCGATTAAGCTTCTGATGAAATTGGTTTGGCTATTCCTGACCCGGAGGCTCAATTGGTGGCGGCCCTGCATGTCATTCCGGATTGGACGCTCCCTTATTTGGCATACATGAACCGGGGCGAGTTACCAGAAGATGAGACGTTGGCCCGGCAGATAGTTCGGCGGTCTAAGTCTATGACCATTGTTAGTGGCGAGTTGCACCATTGCAGTGTGTCAGGGGCATTTCAGCGTTGTGTGTCCCCTGAAGAGGGCCGTGAGATATTGCGAGAGATCCATGAAGGGGATTGTGGTCACCACGCCGGTTCAAAGTCCTTGGTGGCCAAAGCGTTCGCCATGGTTTCTATTGGTTGACCGCCCATGCCGATGTGGAGGATCTGGTCGACGATGTGATGGTTGCCAAAAGTTCTCGAGGCGTGCTCATGTGCCACTCAAGAATTGAGGATGATTCCAATTACTTGGCCGTTTGCGGCGTGGGGGCTGGATATGGTTGGACCTTTCAAAAGGTCCAAGGACAAAAAGACCCACCTGTTGGTGGCGGTTGATAAGTTTACCAAGTGGGTTGAGGCGAGCACGTTAGCAAGTGTGATGCGGCCACGGCAGTTCAGTTCATCAAAAGGTGATTTTCCGGTTTGGGTTTCCACACGGTATCATCACGGACAATGGCACCAATTTGTCCAAAGGAGCTATGAAGGAATTGTGTGAACGAGAGCACATCCGGCTTGATGTTTCTTCCGTATCCCACCCGCAATCCAATGGTCAAGCGGAACGAGCTAATCAGGAGATCTTGAAAGGTATCAAACCCCGACTTATGGTCCCTTTAGAGAGGACGTCGGGTTGTTGGGTGGAAGAGCTTCCATCGGTGATATGGAGTATAAATACTACCCCCAACTGATCCACTGGATACACGCCGTTCTTTATGGTCTACGGAGCGGAGGCGGTCCTTCCCAGCGATATCCGTCACGACTACGCCTCGAGTGGCAGCTTATGTTGAGGCAGAATAGCGAGGCAAAGACGGCAAGACGATTTGGATCGACCGGATGAAGAGCGCGATATGGCAGCTGCTCGTTCGGCGGTTTACCGGCCAGGATCTTCGTCGGTATCACGGCGGCGGGTTAAAACCAGAACCTTTCGTGAAGGAGACTTAGTCTGCGGCTCATTCAAGACCGTAAAGATAAGCACAAGCTATCCCCACCTTGGGAGGGGCCTTTTGTGGTCAGCAAGAATCTATACAATGGGTCCTACTATCGATTGATGTTCGAGAGCCGAAAGGACTCACGCCGCGTCGGAGGAGGAGACCAACAGCCGTGGAACATAGCTCATCTTGACCTTATTATACCTGAGCCATTGGCTCCACTTATGTACATATTAAGACAATGTATATATTATGAATAAAAGCAATAAACCGGATCCTCGGCTAAAGCGGGTATCTGCTTACGTATCAAGGTCCGGTTTGGGTACATGGAGATCTTTGTCGTGAAGCGGCCTCCGGTTTAACCCTTGGCCTTGCTTTTGTGAAATTTTTGTCACTTGGGGCTTGGTCGTGTCCAACCAATGCAACACCTCTTGGCGGCGAAAGCCACCAGATCATTTGGGGGCTTGGTCGTGTCCGAACCAATGCAACACCTCTTGACAAAGCGAAGCCACCGGATCACTTGGGGACATGGTCACGTCTGAACCCGATCCACGCCTCTTGGTCGGCCTAAGGCCATAGAATCACTTGGGGCTTGGTCGAACCCGAACCAATGCAATGCCACTTGATCGGCGTAATGCCACGATGTCGATTGGGGACTGGCTGACTTGAACCATCGCTACACCTTATAGGGAGCTTGGTCCCGTCCGACCATGGTAACGCCCATCTCGATCAGACTCAATAAAGCCTCTTCTTGCAAACAGTCTTTGTTATTGTTTTTGCTTCCATGTGTTTTTATACATATAATTTGGCTTTTGTTTGTTGTCTTAAACCGACAAACCTTCTTTCAACCGGATTCAAGTTTTCAGAATTTGGTCCCCTTTTTCCGGCGATTGATTATTCCGGTTGGATTTTCTTTGTTAACATCCCATTATGGAGTAACAGGGCTTATCATACCGACACGATTTATTTACACGGTAAATCAGTATTATACACAGGATTATTCTCCTTTGACGGTGATGGTTTATAAAGCCTCCGCTTTAGGATTGGCTAAAGCCAAGCGTGTGCCCGCCATATGGCGAATATGTTTGTATCACAAAATTTTGATCGTATACCTCGATATTTTCTTATATAAATATATTGGTATCACAATCCGGCTAGGCGCAAGCCGCCATGGCGGTTTAAGAATTTGTGATTGCGAGCAAAATAGGTTGCGAGATTCACTACTTCAAAACCAAAGTATCCAAAGCACCGCCATGCAAAAGTTTACTGATCGAGTTGGTAACGGCATTGTTCAATACAAATCGACTATCCTATTACAAAGCCTTTTGCGTCCGGCGTTTCATGTGGGGTTATGCCTTGAAGCTGGAGGCGTCACCCGGCTTGACGAATTACGCTGCTTCGCCCGGGTTGACGTGAGGTAGAGGGGCACTGACGTCGGTTCAACTTCTTCTTCTTCCTCACCCAAAGCCGGAAGTCATTGGTAGACCGGTCAATCCGGGTTAAGGCACGAAAGACAGCTTCTTCACTTATCACCACGGATCAACGTCGAGGCGTAAAGTGTGCTTACGGATTGGGGAACAAGGCTCAGACTTCGGGGATGACAAAATCCACCCGCTTGTTGTTGGCGTCATAAAAGAGCGGTGCACCGTCAGTTGGCTTAACCGTCGGCCGATTGACTCGCCCGGTGACGCATTTCCTTTGTGATCCGTTTGAGCGTCGTTATCAAAGGCTTCACCATTCTCTTGAGCACCTGGGAAACCTTTGGCTATGTCCGCCGGATCAAGATCTGCTATCCACGCCTTGGCGCGTCGAGCGATAATGTGCCGGCCGAGCCGCGGATCGCTTCAACTCTTCAAGCTGCCCGGAACCATGGACAACGGTCCGTGGTTTCTCTCGATCGAGACGGCGCCCGTTTTGTCGTATGATGTATACGAGATGACTCATTGGGCGCCGGTATACAGCTGCTCAATCAGCGTATAAGCGGCCTTGATTTCTTCCGCACATCGTGAGCCCATATGTGCAATACGTTTGCTGGACGGTTTAAGACAACTCAGGATAAACCGGCGGAAATATCAAAATTAAGATAGCGATTGCATAGTTTCTTACCAAAAGACGGCAGAGGTCATGGTATGCACTTGGCGCTTGAGTCCGACAAGCTCTTGGTCACCGGTTTAAGGGCTGCTTGGCTTCTTCCGCCTGCTTTTTCAAACCGGCCTTCTCGGTGTCCCAGCTTGGCTTGTTCGGATTTATACCACTCCTTCACTGTTCCATAGTGGCCAAGGCCGTTCTCAATTCGCCTTGGCCTTAGTGGTTTCTTCTTTGAGTCTCCAGTTGGCTCGCAGTGTCTTTGAGTTGCAAGCCTTGCTGCTCTATTTCATTACGGTAACAAAGGAAGCATGTTAGGTGTCTCATTATCAAGTCCCAAGCTCAATATACATATTCACGTTGGCACTTGGGGGCTAATGGCTAATTGATCTCGGTTTGCCATTTGGGTACAGTAAATCAAGTCCGGTTTAACTATGCTTTGCGAGTTGAACCGACCCTTGGGGGCTACTATACGCTAAAGTACAGAAAGACATAATTCATTACCTCATAGTGGTCCTTCATCCGGTTTACTGCACCAGCTTCAAAGTCACGGCTAGTGTAGAGCCGGTTCGAGCCGGAATGAAGTTCTTGGCGAAGAAATTGTCGTAGTCGGCGAATCAGTCTTCCCTTGTCCTTGCTCATAGTAGTGGAACCTTCCTTGATGTTGTGCTTTGCTAAAGCGACCGGTCGGCTAGGAGCAGTGTAGCCAGTACCGGTCACAATAACATCGTCATTTTCAGCGGTCTTCTTTGGGCTTGATGTCGTCTTGCTCTGGATCGGCGGTTCAACAATCACGACCCGTTACGTGGGACGGGTTTGGTGGAGCAGGCGAAGTTTCCACTTGGACCTCCGGTTCAACTTCCGTGGGTCGGCAGTATCATCTTTGTACAACTCGCCGTAACTATCTTTGGCGGCTTCAGGATTGTCGTGGGTTTGTTCTGGGTCTTTTCCGGATCGACATCCGCAGTAGGGTCAAGGGTTTTTGCTTTCTTGCTCAAGCGAGCCTTGGTGCTGCAATATTCGGAATGGAATAAAGAAAAATTGGACAAAGCAATTGTAAACCGAACGGACGGGACAGCGGTTGCATACCCTGCAACAACTTTAAGCGGAGGCGCTTGCATGGTTGATGAACCGCCGGACGAACCGGAAGAGGCCTGATAATTTGGGTCGAGATGGATTGAGAGGACATCGGAAGAAACCCTTTAAGGGATAACGCTTTTCAGAGAGCAAGTCACCTCTGGACGACGCTTCGGTGGTGTGTCTGGTAAACCGGATGAGGTAATACGTTGGCCACTATGCCGGGTCGTGCGGCGCTCTTCAGCTTGTTGTGTCTTCAAAGAAAGGTTTGGATTTAAGTAAGCACAGGAATGATATCTTTTCACTTTCCGGACGGTGCGCCGAATTCTTTAACCGCACAAGGTCGGATTCGGAAGAAAGAAAGATTACCTCAACGGGGTCGGCATGGCTGGCTTCAGCATCATCCTGGGAAGTAAAGTTGCCAGTAAAAGGAGTACAAGGGAACAAATCATAAGCAAGAATGAACACAAAGCGGGAAGCCGGTTTACGGCGGCTCCCTCGTAAGAATGTCAAGTGTTACCTCAGCTCCTTACGATTCTTCGTCCTCTGGCGGGTCGAGGACTCGGCGGTTTTCTTCTTGCCTGCCTTCTTGGTGGCCTTGGCCTTTACACGCCGCCCGAACCGGTTTAGTACGTTTCCGAAGGAGCTGTCACCGAGAAATAACAAGGATTAATACATATCAACAAAGTTTTAAAGACCCAAGAACGGTGAATAGAGCTTTACCGCCGCGGTTTGTTGGCAACATTAATGGAGCCAGCCCGGTTAGGCTGCAAACGGAGATTGGTTCATCAAGCATCTTCTTTACAATCTCCGTAACTTCAAGTTCGGTTATGGGCAGCTCGTGACGTCTTTGAGGGTCTTTGAGGCTGCCGGTGTACTCATGCATCAATCCGGCCGGGCGGCTTAGCGGCAAGACGCCCCAAGAAACCCAACACCGCACAAGGTCCACGCCGGTTAAGCCATTGGCCATTAGAGCCCGGAGCTTGATTATTTGAGGCGAAGTTCTTCCGTTCATGGCGGTTAAGCGTCTGAGCAGCGGATGCTTTGTCGAAGCGGTGAGGACGATAACCCGGCAAGGGGTTCTCGCTAAGGAAGCGGTGTTCGGCAAGAGAACCAGGTTTGGTTCCAATCCTTTGGATGACTGTGGTGTTTGGCGTGAGGAAAATCCACCTCCTTCCTCTTTTGATTGAAACGCCGCCAGCTACGTGTTCGGACCATCGTAAAATTCGCACGGGCGGTTCAAGTGAAAAAATCCCGGAACAACTCCACAGATGGTTCTTCCCAAGGTAGACTTCACGAAGACTTGGAAGTTGCATATGTTTGACAGTAGTTCGGGTCGATATCCTGCGGATGGAGTTTCAAACTTGCGAGGACGCCCCGGAAAATTTTTGAACCGGGCGGCGTAATCCGGTCTAAGTGCTGCATAAACACGATTACTTCACCCTCTTGTGGCTCGGAGGAAACTTCGCCATCCGGAACACGCCAAGGAGGAGGACATTTTTGGCACCAAACCGCCGGTGGTGACATAGCCGTTCGATTGTGTTTGGTGATTTTGGACCGCCCAATTGCAAGCTGCGAATTGAGGGCCATTCCTAAGACTAAGCTGCGAAAGAAAGGAAGAGACGGTTTACCATTAAACGGTTCGGGCATATCATGCATTATTAAACCGGTGATTCAGCATCGGCTTCCTGCCCGGTTTAACTGAGGACTAATGGAGTGACGGATTAGTCAGTCGAAAGTTAAATCGCGAACATGGCAGAGTTGAAAAGTCTACTAAGTATGGATGTAAACAGTTTTCACATACGAATGGAGGTAATCGAGATCTACCAAGCTCTAGTAAGAAAAACTTTACAACCTATGCAAACCTTCATAAAGAGAGGGTTCAGATATTCTAAACTCGAGGATCTGAACAAAGGAAGGGTGCATAAAGAGTTCAATGGACGGGCGGAGCAGTCACTTATACAAGATGCACGGTATGGCTGAGGCGCACGGCCATGGTGGAGCAAGTGAGAAGAAACTGATATGAACTGCGTGATGAACAGGATCTACTGAGATGGGATCTAGGGCTTGAGAGGAACCTTACCCGACGAGCTAAACCGCGGAGGAGCGCCGAAAACTCGATACGGTCGAGGTTGATGCAATGCCCGGGCGATGAAGCGTCGGTCGAAGGTCGGGCACGACGGGCGAGCTTCGTGGCTAGAGCGTCGCGAGGAAGGAGAAGAGCGGAAGAAGAAGAAGAGAAAGGGCGACCGGTCTATTTATAAGGGACCGGAGCAATCAACGGGCGAGAATCAAGGAGTCAAAAGCGGCGGATTGTTGACGCCGCCTCGATTTCGGGATAGCATTAAATGAAGGGAATCTTACTGTTTGGATTTCTTTATTAAAGATGACGTCCACGGCGGTTCAAGCGGATGGCGGTTTACAAAATATGAAAGGAGATCAAAGAGGTTCCTGAAGGTGTTGAAGATTAACTTGAACCGTTCAGTCGATCTGGGGCCTAATGTTGGGGACACAACTATCGAGTGTGAACCGCCTGGAAGGGCCGGTTTACCCTCGTCCATGATCCAGCCCACGGAGGAGGCCCGGAGCCCAGAGGCGACTTAAGGTCCATTTATGTAAACCGCCTTAGTGTTGTAACTTGTGTTGTAAGACAAGAGAGAAGAGACCGAACCGGACACTTGTATGAGCCGGATCGGGACTCTGTGGACCGGCCGGGTGTCAACCCGTGTATATAAGGGGACGACCCGGCGGTGGATTAAGGGGAGAGGATTCGAGGCTAAGGCAAAGCTATTGCTCCCTAGTCGCCAAATCATATCAATCACATCACAACCGGACGTAGGCTTTACCTTCATCGAAGGGGCCGAACCAGTATAATTCCCGTGTCTTGTGTCCGCTTTAACCCCTCTAGGTTAACCCGTACGATGGCCCTACGACTAAGTCCTTTCATGAGGACATCTGCCGTGACAATTCCACGACAAGACCCTTCATGGCCTGTTCGGCCGCCTTGTGGAGCTCGACCAACTGCTTCAGCTGGTCGCTCAAGGGCAACGGGTGTTCGGCCTCAATATACTGAGACCAGAAGACCTTCTCCATCGAGCTCTCTTCCTCGGTCTGGTAGTGCTTTGCGGCATCCGAAATGCTTGGCACAAATCTATGACGCCTCCTGGAGAGCTCCGGACTCAGGTAAGTAACAAGTAATTTACTTTCACATGCTTGCTTTGCATAATGAATGCCTTATCCGCCGCTATCTTCTTCACTGCCTCAATTTCCTGGAGGGCCTTCTGGGCTTCAGCCTTGGCATGCTTGGTGTTCTCAAGGGCCGTGGCAAGCTCGGACTCTCGCGTCTTCGAGTCAAGCTCCAAAGTCTCGTGCTTCTGCATGAGAGCACAGAGCTCTTCTGCACCTCGCCCACCCGAGCCTCTTGTTTTCCCGCTCGGTGCGCTCCTTGGCCGCTTTGTTTTCGGCCTCGAACAGTGCTTGCTTCAGGGTCGCCACTTCGGTTGTGGCCCCTGGAACATTCATGATGATCCTCTCATTTTGCAACCACATCTCTTTTTTATATACTTAGACAAGGTATTACTTACCTTTGTTCTCCTCGAGCTGCCTTTTGGCAAGGCCGAGCTCTTTCTCGGACCTCTCGAGGTGCTGCTTCAGTGCGGCGACCTCCGCAGTGGGTGCGGCAGAGGTCAACAACGAAGCCTACATACGCATATAGACATGCTTGTATTAGACTCTTGCAATTATTATTTGATCCTCTATTCGGCTTTTCTTTGTGAACACCAAACAGAGCATCAGGGGCTACTGTCTATGCGGTAATATTTTCATATATTTTAAATACTTACCTCGAAGCCTGTTAGAAGGTCAACGAAGCTTGATCAGCCCGCTCTTGGCGGACTGAACCTTCTTGATCACCGCACTCATAATAGTCCGGTGCTCTTCGTTGATGGAAGCACCGCGAAGCACTCCCAGCAGACTGTCCGGTGCCTCTGGATGGACAGAGGTCACCGGCACGGGCGGCTTGACCCTCTTGGCAGGGGGCCGCCTGCCGTAGTCCGGAACCACTGGAGGTTCCGGAGCGGTGTTCGGCTGCGGGCCGGACGTGGAGCCCTTGGAAGTCTTGCTCCCTTTGCGCCTGAAGTCCGGAAGATCGCCTTGAGGCGCCTCCAGGACTACCTCCCCTCGGCTTGGTGCCCCTTGAGACAATACCTCGGCATTGTCCGTGGGGCGAGGAGAGGAGGCGGTCGGAAGTGAATCGGTATTCATATCCGACGAATCCAAAGAACCGCCCGACGAGGATACGTTGATACGGGCTCGGGACGGACTGCATAATCATATTCAGCGTTAGGAGAAGCAGTGCAATAAATGTATGCTATGAGTTACTCTGGTATCCAAATACTTACGACTTCGCCAGGGGCTTGGCCCTGGGTAACCACTCGTCTTCGTTGTCGGCGGCGGTGGTGGAATAGTCCGGAAGGAGAGTCCTTCCCTTCTTGGACCCTTCGGCCTCCCCGGTTGGGGCGCCTTCCTTTTCTTTTCTTCCCCGGCTGGAGGGTGAGAACTTTCCTCTTCTTCCTCCTCGTCTTAATGGGAGGAGTGCGCTTTGGAGTGTTCGGACGACGAGTCCGATATAACCCTGCGCCGGAGACCCTTCCTGGTCCCCGCGGTCTTCTTCTTGGCCTTCTTCTCCGGCACCACGTAAGGTGCCGAAACCAGCATCTCCGCTAAGCGAGCGTCTGCTTTGGGTCTTGAGCAGAGGGCGGGCGGTCGATCTGTTCGGCCGTCTCTAGCCATTCCTGTCAAAGGTACGGGAGTTTAGATTCTGCATATGATTATACTGGGGAAAATGATACCCTATAAGTAATAAAAGATCTTACCGCGCCGGCTTGGCGCTGCGCGCTGAGTCCGCGATCCTCGGTGAGGGGAGGGGGAACCTCGGCACTCTTGAACAGCACCTTCCAGACGTCCTTGTGCGTCATGTCGAAGAGCTCGCTCAGAGTCTGGTGCTGGGCCGGGTCAAATTCCCACAAATTGAACACCCGTTGTTGACACGGGAGGATCCGGCGGATGAGCATGACCTGGACTATGTTGACAAGCTTGAGCTTCCTGTTTATCATATTTTGGATGCAGGTCTGGAGTCCGGTCAGCTCTATCGGATTACCCTGTGGTAGGCCCTTCTCTTTCCAGGAGGTGAGCCGCGTGGGGATTCCGGATCGGAATTCGGGGGCCGCCGCCCATTTGGTGTCGCGCGGCTCGGTGATGTAGAACCACCCCGATTGCCACCCCTTTATGGTCTCCACATAGGAGCCCTCGAGCCATGTGACGTTGGGCATTTTACCCACCATGGCGCCTCCGCACTCCGCCTGCTAGCCGCCCACCACCTTCGGTTTGACGTTGAAGGTCTTCAGCCATAGGCCGAAGTGGGGATTGATGCGGAGGAAGGCCTCACACACGACGATAAACGCCGAGATGTTGAGGATGAAGTTCGGGGCCAGATAATGAAAATCCAGGCCGTAGTAGAACATGAGCCCGCGGACGAATGGGTGGAGGGGAAATCCCAGTCCGCGGGGAAAGTGGGTAAGGAATACTACCCTCTCATGGGGCCTGGGAGTAGGGATGATCTGCCCCTCATCTGGGAGCCGGTGTGCGATACCCTCGGACAGGTATCCGGCTCCCCTCAACTTTTTAACATCTCCCTCCATGACGGAGGATACCATCCACTTGCCTCCCGCTACGGACATGTTTGGAGAGGTTTGAGGAGAAAGATGCGGACTTGGGCGCTGGAGCTCGAGTGCGTGAGAATGGATGAGCAAGGAGGAAGAAGGCATGGGTAGAAAAAGGTGAACCCTTATCCCTTTATAAGGGCGGGCGAAACTATGCGCCCCCACCACCGGGTAAAACTTCGCTTATCCCCCAAGCGCCATAGTTGATGGCGCGGTTGGGTCACCCACGTCCCCAGATTAATGGGAATCCCGTGATAAGGGGACACGATCTACTGCTCGACAAGGACGTGCCAAAGGAAACCGCCTCATGAAACATTCTCGAGATTGGTTGTGAATAGTGACCGGCTGTGGTGTGATGTCGCCTTTGCGCAAAATACGTCGTGATTAGATTTGGGGAAATATTATTCTCTCTAGGGTGGTATGTGGAACTTGTTCTGCAGATCCGGGCACGATCCTCGTGTACAAAAATCTTCTATGAAGTATTCGGAGGAGGAACCTGCCTTGCAATGCCGAAGACAATCTGCGCGCCGAACTCATCGTCATTGAAGCCTGGTTCAGGGGCTACTGAGGGAGTCCCAGATTAGGAGGTATCCGGACAGCCAGACTATATCCTTTGGCCGGACTGTTGGACTATGAAGATACAAGATTGAAGACTTTGTCCCGTGTCCGGATGGGACTCTCCTTGGCGTGGAAGGCAAGCTTGGCAATACGGATATGTAGATCTCCTTCCTTGTAACCGACTCTGTGTAACCCTAGCCCCCTCCGGTGTCTATATAAACCGGAGGGTTTAGTTCGTAGGACCAAGAACAATCATACCATAGGCTAGCTTCTAGGGTTTAGCCTCTCCGATCTCGTGGTAGATCAACTCTTGTAATACTCATATCATCAAGATCAATCAAGCAGAGTAGGGTTTTACCTCCATCGAGAGGGCCCGAACACAGGTAAAAACATCATGTCCTCGTCTCCTGTTACCATCCGCCTAGACGCACGCTTTGGGACCCCCTACCCGAGATCCGCCGGTTTTGACACCGACATTGGTGCTTTCATTGAGAGTTCCTTCCGTGTCGTCGTTAGGCTTGATGGCTCCTTCGATCATCGATAGCGATGCAGTCCAGGGTGAGACTTTTCTCCCCGGACAGATTTTTGTATTCGGCGGCTTCGCACTGTGGGCCAACTCGCTTGGCCATCTGGAGCAGATCGAGAGTTACGCCCCTGGCCACCAAGTCAGTTTTGGAAGATTAAACTACACGGCCGTCATCCGCGCAGACTTGATCTTCGACGGATTCGAGCCCCTGCCGAGTGCGCCGCACGGTCACGATGAGCATGATTTAGCTCTGCCATCGGACAGTGTTCAGGAGATCGCACCGGCAACCGCTCCAACCCTCAATTCGGAGCCAATTGCGCCATCCAAGGACGGGTGGATAGACCCCGCCACAGAGGCTGCATTCTCAGCGGCGATCGAGCCAAATATAGACCTTACCCTTCACGAGAGCCGTGATGCCAAACTGTCGGATTCTTCCCCGGCCACGGACTCCGAACCGCTGCGCCTGCGTTTCATTTCGAATCCGACTGGGCGCCGATCATGGAGTTCACCTCCGCGGATATCTTTCAGCACTCGCCCTTCGGCGATGTACTGAACTCATTAAGGTCTCTCTCCTTGTCAGGAGAGTCCTGGCTGAACTATGTCCGGCAAGATTGGGATGCGGATGACGAAGAAATTCGCCGCCCACCCACCACCCACTTGGTAGCCACTATCGATGATTTGACCGACATGCTCGACTTCGACTCTGAAGACATCGACGGTATGGACGACGATGCAGAGAGATTTAACAGAACCATCGCCTTGTGGCAATCGGACAGCCACCTCATCATATGATATATATATATGGTGGATACACCCAAAGAAGGCAATGGCGATGAGACAGCGGAGGATGACCCTCCAAGAAGCAACCCATGCACCGACGTCAGCGGCGCCACTCTAAGTCTCGCCAAGGAAAAAGCGGTGATACCGGCACAGGAGATAATAGCACTCCAGACAGTGCCAAAGATGATGACAATCCCCTCCAGCAAGAAGATTTAGAGCAGAGGATGGAAAAGCCAGCCCTCCTGAGAGAGCGGCAGATGGAGAGGCGGAGGATGATCATTACATGCCTCCCTCCAAAGACGAGGCAAGCCTCGACGATGATGAATTTGTCGTGCCTGAGGATCCCGTCGAGCAAGAGCGCTTCAAGCGCCGGCTTATAGCCACGACAAATAGCCTTAAGAAAAAGCAGCAGCAGCTTCGAGTTGATCAAGATTTGCTAGCTGACAGATGGGCTGAAGTCCTTGCGGCCGAGGAATATGAACTCGAGCGCCCCTCCAAGAGTTACCCAAAGCGCAGGTTGCTACCCTGATTGGAGGAGGAAGCATTGAAACCTACATCTCCAGCATATGACATGGCTGATCGGCCACCTCGTGGCCGCGACAGAGAGGCATTTCAGCCAAAAGCCAAGCCCGCACCCCGACGCCACTCAAATAAAAATGTCAAGACACGGGGAAATACGCTAGACCTGCGAGATGTATTGGAGGACAAAGCAAAACACGCAAGATCGATCTACGGATCACGAGGGTGCGCCACTGCGCGAGACGACAACCGTCACGCTGGATACAGTAAAAGTAAATCCGGCCGGGCCGAACACAGCGAACAAGACTCGTATGAGTTGCGTCGTGACATAGCCTAGTACAGAGGCGCCGCACACCCCCTATGCTTCACAGACGAAGTAATGGATCACCAAATCCCAGAGGGTTTCAAACCCGTAAACATCGAAACATACGATGGTACAACAGATCCTGCGGTATGGATCGAGGACTTCCTCCTGCACATCCACATGGCCCGCGGTGACAATCTACATGCCATCAAATACCTCCCACTCAAACTCAAAGGACCAGCTCGGCATTTGCTGAACAGCTTGCCAGCAGAATCCATTGGCTGTGGGAAGATCTGGAAGCCGCATTCCTCGACAACTTCCAGGGCACTTATGTGCGACCACCAGATGCCGATGACTTGAGCCACATAATTCAGCAGCCAGAGGAATCGGCCAGGCAATTCTGGACACGGTTCCTAACCAAGAAAAATCAAATCGTCGACTGTCGGATGCAGAGGCCCTAGCACTTTTAGGCACAACATCCGCTACAAGTGGCTCGCCCGGCACCTTGGCCAGGAAAAGCCGAAATCTATGGCAGCCCTCACGACACTCATGATCCGCTTTTGCGCGGGAGAGACAGCTGGTTCGTCGCGATAAAGCATTATAGTCTGATTGCCTTGTTCGTCGGGATGAGCACCTCCCTCGAAGGACCCAACAATGGGGAAAAGAGTGCTTAGATTTATCCGAACACCCCAAAGACTAGTGGCATGGGGGCGTGAAGCGATGGGCCAACTCTCGATTTAATAAACAGCCGCATGAAGGTAATATTTTAAATTCAAACAAGCGTTGCATAAGCGCATATGAACAAGTTTTCATACAGGATCACATGAGCAAGTTCACTCAAAATTACATCTTTGGAACACTCATCCGCCACAAGGCGGGCACCCTTCAGGACACCCTCATAATACATTTCGGGGTGGCGATGCTCCTTGCCCTGCGGCGGCCCCTCCTTCACCAGCTTCTCGGCGTCCATCTTGGCCCAGTGCACCTTCGCACGGGCAAAAGCCCTGCGTGCACCTTCGATGCAGACGGACCGCTTTATGACTTCTAGCCGTGGGCAGGCATCCAGAAGCCGCCTCACCAGGCCGAAGTAGCTCCCAGGCAGGGCATCTCCAGGCCATAGCCGGACTATAAGACCCTTCATGGCCTGTTCGGCCGCCTTGTGGAGCTCGACCAACTGCTTCAGCTGGTCGCTCAAGGGCAACGGGTGTTCGGCCTCAATATACTGAGACAAGAACACCTTCTCCATCGAGCTCTCTTCCTCGGTCTGGTAGTGCTTTGCAGCATCCGAAACGCTGCGCGGCAAATCTGCGAACGCTCCTGGAGAGCTCCGGACTCAGGTAAGTAACAAGTAATTTACTTTCACATGCTTGCTTTGCATAATGAATGCCTTATCCGCCGCTATCTTCTTCATCGCCTCAATTTCTGGAGGGCCTTCTGGCTTCAAACCTTGGCATGCTTGGTGTTCTCAAGGGCCGTGGCAAGCTCGGACTCTCGCGTCTTCAAGTCAAGCTCCAAAGTCTCGTGCTTCTGCATGAGAGCCTGGAGCTCTTGCTGCACCTCGCCCACCCGAGCCTCTTGTTTTTCCCGCTCGGTGCGCTCCTTGGCCGCTTTGTTTTCGGCCTCGAACAGTGCTTGCTTCAGGGTCGCCACTTCGGTCGTGGCCCCTGGAACATTCATGATGATCCTCTCATTTTGCAACCACGTCTCTTTTGTATATACTTAGACAAGGTATTACTTACCTTTGTTCTCCTCGAGCTGCCTTTTGGCAAGGCCGAGCTCTTTCTCGGACCTCTCGAGGTGTCGCTTGATCTTGGCGACCTCCGCAGTGGAGTGCGGCAGAGGTCAACAACGGCCTACATACGCATATAGACATGCTTGTATTAGACTCTTGCAATTATTATTTGATCCTCTATTCGGCTTTTCTTTGTGAACACCAAACAGAGCATCAGGGGCTACTGTCTATGCGGTAATATTTTCATATATTTTAAGTACTTACCTCGAAGCCTGTTAGAAGGCTGGCACAGGCTTCAGTCAGCCCGCTCTTGGCGGACTGAACCTTCTTGATCACCGCACTCATAATAGTCCGGTGCTCTTCGTCGATGGAAGCACCGCGAAGCACTCCCAGCAGACTGTCCGGTGCCTCTGGATGGACAGAGGTCACCGGCACGGGCGGCTTGACCCTCTTGGCAGGGGGCCGCCTGCCGTAGTCCGGAACCACTGGAGGTTCCGGAGCGGTGTTCGCCATGGGCGGACGTGGAGCCCTTGGAAGTCTTGCTCCCTTTGCGCCTGAAGTCCGGAAGATCGCCTTGAGGCGCCTCCAGGACTACCTCCCCTCGGCTTGGTGCCCCTTGAGACAATACCTCGGCATTGTCCGTGGGGCGAGGAGAGGAGGCGGTCGGAAGTGAATCGGTATTCATATCCGACGAATCCAAAGAACCGCCCGACGAGGATACGTTGATACGGGCTCGGGACGGACTGCATAATCATATTCAGCGTTAGGAGAAGCAGTGCAATAAAAGTATGCTATGAGTTACTCTGGTATCCAAATACTTACGACTTCGCCAGGGGCTTGGCCCTGGGTAACCACTCGTCTTCATTGTCGGCGGCGGTGGTGGAATAGTCCGGAAGGAGAGTCCTTCCCTTCTTGGACACTTCGGCCTCCCCGGTTGGGGCGGCCTTCCTTTTCTTTTCTCCCCCGGCTGGAGGGGGAGAACTTTCCTCTTCCTCCTCCTCGTCTTAATGGGAGGAGTGCGCTTTGGAGTGTTCGGACGACGAGTCCGATATAACCCTGCGCCGGAGACCCTTCCTGGTCCCCGCGGTCTTCTTCTTGGCCTTCTTCTCCGGCACCACGTGCAGGTGCCAAACCAAGATCTCCGCTAAGCGAGCGTCTGCTGGGTCTTCGGGCAGAGGGGCGGGCCAGTCGATCTGTTCGGCCATCTCTAGCCATTCCTGTCAAAGGTACGGGAGTTTAGATTCCGCATATGATTATACTGGGGAAAATGATACCCTATAAGTAATAAAAGATCTTACCACGCCGGCTTGGCGCTGCGCGCTGAGTCCGCGATCCTCGGTGAGGGGAGGGGGAACCTCGGCACTCTTGAACAGCACCTTCCAGACGCCCCTTGTCGTCATGTCGAAGAGCTTCGCTTCAGTCCTGTGCTGGGCCGGGTCAAATTCGCACAAATTGAACACCCGTTGTTGACACGGGAGGATCCGTGGATGAGCATGACTGGACTATGTTGACAAGCTTGAGCTTCCTGTTTATCATATTTTGGATGCAGTGCTGAGTCCGGTCAGCTCTATCGGATTACCCCAGGGTAGGCCCTTCTCTTTCCAGGAGGTGAGCCGCGTGGGGATTCCGGATCGGAATTCGGGGGCCGCCGCCCATTTGGTGTCGCGCGGCTCGGTGATGTAGAACCACCCCGATTGCCACCCCTTTATGGTCTCCACATAGGAGCCCTCGAGCCATGTGACGTTGGGCATTTTACCCACCATGGCGCCTCCAAGACTCCGGGCTAGCCGCCCACCACCTTCGGTTTGGCGTTGAAGGTCTTCAGCCATAGGCGAAGTGGGGATTGATGCGAGGAAGGCCTCACACTGACGATAAACGCCGAGATGTTGAGGATGAAGTTCGGGCCAGATCATGAAAATCCAGGCCGTAGTAGAACATGAGCCCGCGGACGAATGGGTGGAGGGGAAATCCCAGTCCGCGGGGAAAGTGGGTAAGGAATACTACCCTCTCATGGGGCCTGGGAGTAGGGATGATCTGCCCCTCATCTGGGAGCCGGTGTGCGATACCCTCGGACAGTATCCGGCTCCCTCAACTTTTTAACATCTCCCTCCATGACGGAGGATACCATCCACTTGCCTCCCGCTACGGACATGTTTGGAGAGGTTTGAGGAGAAAGATGCGGACTTGGGCGCTGGAGCTCGAGTGCGTGAGAATGGATGAGCAAGGAGGAAGAAGGCATGGGTAGAAAAAGGTGAACCCTTATCCCTTTATAAGGGCGGGCGAAACTATGCGCCCCCACCAGCCTGGTAAAACTCGCTTATCCCCCAAGCGCCATAGTTGATGGCGCGGTTGGGTCACCCACGTCCGTATTAATGGGAATCCCGTGATAAGGGGACACGATCTCTGCTTCGACAAGACGTGCCAAGGAAACCGCCTCGCGAAACATTCTGAGATTGGTTGTGAATAGTGACCTGGCTGTGGTGTGATGTCACACTGCAAAATACGTCAGCAGATTAGAGTTGTGCAAATATTATTCTCTCTAGGGTGGTATGTGGAACTTGTTCTGCAGATCCGGACACGATCCTCGTGTACAAAAATCTTCTATGAAGTATTCGGAGGAGGAACCTGCCTTGCAATGCCGGAGACAATCTGCGCGCCGAACTCATCGTCATTGAAGCCTGGTTCAGGCTACCGAGGAGTCCCAGATTAGGAGGTATCCGGACAGCCAGACTATATCCTTTGGCCGGACTGCTGGACTATGAAGATACAAGATTGAAGACTTCGTCCCGTGTCCGGATGAGACTCTCCTTGGCGTGGAAGGCAAGCTTGTCAATACGGATATGTAGATCTCCTTCCTTGAAACCGACTCTGTGTAACCCCTAGCCCCTCCAAAGGTCTATATAAACTGGAGGGTTTAGTCCAGAGGACCAAGAACAATCATACCATAGGCTAGCTTCTAGGGTTTAGCCTCTCGATCTCGTGGTAGATCAACTCTTGTAATACTCATATCATCAAGATCAATCAAGCAGGAGTAGGGTTTTACCTCCATCGAGAGGGCCCGAACCTGGGTAAAAACATCATGTCCCTGTCTCCTGTTACCATCCGCCTAGACACACAGTTCGGGACCCCCTACCCGAGATCAGCCGGTTTTGACACCGACAACCGTTGACTAAGCCTCTCTCACGAGCAAAACATGACCAGCACCAAGACTCCATGGGTGTTAGAATCATTACTATGTAATATAGATTATTGACTCTAGTGCAAGTGGGAGACTGAAGGAAATATGCACTAGAGGCAATATTAAAGTTCTTATTTATATTTCCTTATATCATGTTAAATGTTTATTATTCATGCTAGAATTGTATTAACCGGAAACTTAGTACATGTGTGAATACATAGACAAACAGAGTGTCCATAGTATGCCTCTACTTGACTAGCTCGTTAATCAAAGATGGTTAAGTTTCCTAGCCATAGACATGTGTTGTCATTTGATGAACGAGATCACATCATTAGAGAATGATGTGATGGACAAGACCCATCCGTTAGCTTAGCATAATGATTGTTTAGTTTTATTGCTATGGCTTTCTTCATGACTTATACATGTTACTCTGACTATGAGATTATGCAACTCCTGAATACCGGAGGAACACCTTGTGTGCTATCAAACATCACAATGTAACTGGGTGATTATAAAGATGCTCTACAGGTGTCTCTGATGGTGTTTGTTGAGTTGGATAGATAAAATTAGGATTTGTCACTCCGTGTATCGGAGAGTATCGGTAATGATCATCATTATAAGCCTTGCAAGCAATGTGACTAATGAGTTAGTTGCGGGATGATGCATTACGAAACGAGTAAAGAGACTTGCCGGTAACGAGATTGAACTAGGTATGATGATACCGACGATCTAATCTCGGGCAAGTAACATACCGATAACAAAGGGAACAACATATGTTGTTATGCAGTTTGACAAATAAAGATCTTCGTAGAATATGTAGGATCCAATATGAGCATTGATACGTCTCCAACGTATCTATAATTTTTGATTGCTCCATGCTACTTTATCTATTGTTTTAGGCTTTATTGGGCTTTATTTTCCACTTTTATATTATTTTTGGGACTAACCTATTAACCGGAGGCCCAGCCCAGAATTGTTGTTTTTTTGCCTATTTCACTGTTTCAAAGAAAAGGAATATCAAACGGAGTCCAAACGGAATGAAACCTTCGAACGTGATTTTCTCATTGAACGTGATCCGAGAACTTGGAGTGCAAGTCAAGAAGCAACCGGAGCCTCCACGAGATAGGAGCCCCCCTATAGGGCGCCCCCTGTCTCATGGGCCCCTCAGCGCCACCCACGCATTTCTTCTTCCTATATATACCACGCACTCGAAAACATCCAGGGCACCACGAAACACAATTTCCACCACCGTAACCTTACAGATCCACGAGATCCCATCTTGGAGCCTTCGCAAGACTCTCTGGGAGGGAATCAAGCACGGGGCCTCTACATCAACATCCTTGCCCCTCCGATGAGTTGTGAGTAGTTTACCACAGACCTACGGGTCCATAGTTATTAGCTAGATGGCTTCTTCTCTCTTTTTGGATCTCAATACAATGTTCTTGTGGAGATCTATTCGATGTAATCTCTTTTTGCGGTGTGTATGTCGAGATCCGATGAATTGTGGGTTTATGATTAAGTTTATCTATGAATAATATTTGAATCTTCTCTGAATTCTTTTATGTATGATTGAGTTATCTTTGCAAGTCTCTTCGAATTATCGGTTTAGTTTGGCCTACTAGATTGATCTTTCTTGCCATGGGAGAAGTGCTTAGCTTTGGGTTCAATCTTGCGGTGTCCCTACCCAAATGACGTAAGGGGTTGCAAGGCACGTATTGTGTTGTTGCCATCGAGGATAACAAGATGGGGTTTATATCATATTGCATGAGTTTATCCCTCTACATCATGTCATCTTGCTTAAAGCGTTACTCTGTTCTTATGAACTTAATACTCTAGATGCATGTTGGATAGCGGTCGATGTGTGGAGTAATAGTAGTAGATGCAGCAGAGTCGATCTACTTGTTATGGACGTGATGCCTATATACATGATCATGCCTAGATAATCTCATAACTATGCGCTTTTCTATCAATTGCTCGACAAGAATTTGTTCACCCACCGTAATACTTATGCTATCTCCAGAGAAGCCTCTAGTGAAACCTATGGCCCCCTTGTCTATCTCTTATCATATTTGCTTTCAATCTACTTTTATTTGCATCTTTACTTTTTGCATCTATACCAAAAATACCAAAAATATTATTTGCTATCTTTATTAGATCTCACTTTCGCAAGTGGCCGTGAAGGGATTGACAACCCCTTTATTGCGTTGGTTGCGAGTTCTCAGTTTGTTTGTGTAGGTGCGTGGGACTTTTGAGGAGCCTCCTACTGGATTGATACCTTGGTTCTCAAAATCGAGGGAAATACTTACGCTACACTTTGTCAGATCACCCTCTCCTCTTCGAGGAAAACCAACGCAAGCTCAAGACGTAGCAAGCATCCAGGTTCCGCTATTGGTTATTGACCGGAGATGTGTCTCGGTCATGTCTACAAAGTTCTCGAATCCGTAGGATCCGCACGCTTAACGTTCGATGATGATTTGTATTATGAGTTGTGTGTTTTGATGAACCAAAGTCTGTTTGGAGTCCCGGATGAGATCATGGACATGACGAGGAGTCTCTAAATGGTAGAGAGGTAAAGATTCATATATTGGAAGGTTACATTCGGACACCAGAATGGTTCGGTCAGACGGATGAGTTTCGGCACCGCAGTTACCTAACCCTCCCCGGAAGTTAATGGGCCATACATGGGCCTTAGTGGAGGAGAGAGGGTCGGCCAGGGAGGTGGCGCGCGCCCCCCTTGCCTAGTCCGAATTAGACAAGGGGTGGGGGCGGTGCCCCCCTTTCCCACTCCTACTCCTCCTCTCTTTCCCTCTTTGCTATTCCGAAAAAGGAAAAATGAGAGGGGAATCCTACTTGGACTAGGGAGTCCTAGTAGGACTCCCCACACCTAGCGCGCCCCCCTTGGGCCAGCCACCTCTCCTCCCCCTTTATATACGTGGGAGGTGGGCACCCCAAAGACACACCAAGTCTTCTCTTAGCCGTGTGCGGTGCCCCCCTCCACAATTACACACCCCGGTCATATCATCGTAGTGCTTGGGCGAAGCCCTGCGCCGGTCACTTCATCATCACCGTCACCCCGCCGTCATGCTGATGGAACTCTCCCTGAGCCTCAACTGGATCAATAGTTCGAGGGACGTCATCGAGCTGAACGTGTGCTGATCGCGGAGGTGCCGTACGTTCGGTACTTGGATCGGTTGGATCGCAAAGACGTTCGACTACATCAACCGTGTTACTAAACGCTTCCGCTTTCGATCTACGAGGTTACGTGGACACACTCTCCCTGCTCGTTGCTATGCACCTCCTAGATAGATCTTGCGTGATCGTAGGTAATTTTTTTTGAAATATTGCGTTCCTCAACAGGAACATGTCACCTTTGTGGATGAAACCATATTCGTTGCCTCTTTTTGCTTTCAATTTTTTTCTAGTATGAACAGAGAACAACATGAGTATCGTTTTAAATTCTGTAATTTTGGGGGGTTCGTTTGGACATTTTTATAAATTAACTGACTTTTCTAGGCATTTTGTGGGCATAATTCAAATTTGAACTACATGCACATGCTCCAGTGCAGAAAAATGTGTTAAAAAATCAAATGCGTGCCCTTGGGTGCATTCTTAGGTCCCACGCAAGAAATGGGAATGAATTTGAAACACCTGGGCACCGTCGCTCGGCCGCAACCATTGAGATACATGGTTTTTAAATTCTAGTAATTCCAAAACTCGTCTGAAATTCATGAAACTTGGCATGCTATCATGGAATGGCATGAACATGATGTGGTAAAAATAAATCCCATTTGGGGCAGATTTGGGTATAAGGTTCTCACAAAAACCAGAGTTTCTCACAAGAAGCCTCATGGTTCCGGTAGGGAATGTCTCACCTTTGTGGACGAAACGATACTCGTTGCCTCTTCTTGCTTTCAATTTTTATCTAGTGTCAACATAGAACAACATGAGTGTCGTTTTAAATTTTGTACTTTTCCACGTGTTGTTAGGATATTTTTATACATTAACTGAGTTTTCTTAGCATTTTATGTGCATAATTCAAATTGAACTACATGCACATGCTCCAGCGTAGAAAAATGGGTTGGAAAATCAAATGTGTGTCATTGGGTGCATGCTTAGGTCACACGCAATAAATGGGAATGAATTTCAAACACCTCAACACTATTGCTCGACCGCAAACAGTGAGATACATGGTTTTTAAATTCTAGTAAATCTAAAACTTGTCAGAAATTCATGAAACTGGGTATGCTATCATGGAATGGCATCAAAATGTTGTGGTAGAAAATTTTTCCCATTTGAGGCAGATTTGGGTATAAGCTTCTCAAAAACAGAGCTTCTCACAAGAAGCCTCATGGTTCCGGTAGGGAACGTATGACCTTTGTGGACGAAACGATATTAGTTGCCTCTTTTTGCTTTCAAATTACCTCATGTTGATGATGAGTTTCAAATTCCTCTCAAATTTCTCTGTCGCAGGGTTCGTCATGTGGGTTCCAAGACTATTCCTCGGGTTCTTGTTGAGTGGTCTAGTTCTCCTTCGCTGATGCAAGACAAAAATTCATTGAAGGAAATGTTTCCTTGGTCTATGGCTTGGGGACAAGCCACTTCTCAAAAACTGTGGGGTGTGAGCGCTCCTGCATCTACGTCTGCGAAGAACGATGACACTGAAGGCGCAGTAATTCAAACTAAAGAGGCGGGCCGGCCCACCACGGGGGAAGGACCGCCTCATTGGCTTGCTGAAAAGAATTGGGCCAAACAGGTCTCGTAAAGTACATGTATAAATATTCCGCTTCCTTCTTCCTCTATCACTGGTTAGGCACGAATTGGCTTCGGGCGGATGGTTGAACTCGCTGTGAGGGTGGATGAGTGGTTAAGACAACAGATAACTAGTTCCCCATTTCTCTTGCTCCCGAGCATCCCAAGATCGATCACGAGTGCAAGGAGACGCTTACAATGGTGCTGGGGAGGACGACAATGGACGATGGCAAACGAGTAGGTGGTTCCCTTCAAGAGGTGTGGAGAGAGGAGGGGAGAGATATGAGTGAGCGGAGGCAAATCTGTCAACACACGTCTGCGTAGGATGGTACGCAAGTCGACTGATCCTTCCCAGGGATCATCCGGTTGATGTCTGGTAGGCGTTGTTTTTCCAACCATACTTAGAGAAGAGTGAGTAATTGAATCCAATCAGAAGGGTGATAAAATTGTCGGTATGAAGAAGCTTGATCAAAGTGAGATACGAGTAGAACAATGTCTTGATCTATAAAAGGTACTAGCATAGTATTACACACCATACTAACCACTCAGACACAAGTATCTCACGAGAAAAAGGTGGTTATACGAATTGTTGTACTCCAACTCACCAGAAATCAGAATGTCCCATTGATGCATTGTGTTTCTTTAGATGTGTGTAATATTTCCGTCGATAGTGAGATGACTTTATCGATTTTGAACTCCATGACTCCAGTTTTCAACATGCACCGTGAGCGCATGTGTAGGTGGTAGTGCGTGTGTGTGCACGCGCGCTTGGTTACCTTACGTTGTACTTTGTGTTTCTCAACAATTTCTGTTACCATTTTCCCACTGATACAATAGTACAAGAAACATGTCCTACTACCCAACTAGGAACAGGATTCCTCAATTTCCCATCTTTGCTCTTAGTCTCATCTTTGCTCTTAGTCTGCTTTCGTCTCCCTTTTGGCTAAAAAGCAAATCCCACCCAAAAGCTGCACAATATCCATCCATCCATCCACAAACGAAACCACCCCCAACCCACAAGTGACCAGCACGGCGTAGGCAATAACCACTTAACTGACCGTGTGACACATGAGCTTAGCCTTCCTACCCCCGCGCGCACCACCGACACTCCCTCGCCCGAACCTATCCGATCTCACCCCCGCCCGACAAATCATGGCCTCCTCCCCGCGCCACTTTGCACTGTTAAATCCAGTCCCCTCCTTTACTTATCACCACGCCGTTGTGCCCTATTCTAGTCATTTTACACTCCTTGGAAACGGAATCCATGGCGCATAGTAAGTCCACACAAAACCCTACATGTGCTTTGTAAAAATGCAACCTTACGCTCAATCATTTGTGGTTCATTGTGCAAATTATAAACTTGCATTCAAGTTATCTGGTCCGTATTTGACTATTGCCACTATTGGCGACATTGCTTACAGACTGGAATTACCAGATTCTAGCAGAATACATCCAAACTTCATGTTCTCCAATTGGAGAAGTATATTCTACTTGTGGTTCAAGTTCAACCATATTTACCTCATGTTGAGGATGAATTTCAAATTTCTCTCAAATTTATCCGTCGCAGGGTTCGTCATGTGGGGTCCAACACTATTCCTTGGGTTCTTGTTGAGTGGTCTAGTTCTCCTTCGGCTGATGAAAGACGAAGATTCATTGAAGGAAACGTTTCCTTGTTCTATGGCTTGAGGACAAGCCAGTTCTCAAGAACCGTGGGGTGCGAGCGCTCCTGCATCTACGACTGCAAAGAACGACAACATTGAATGCGTGGGAATTCAAACTGAAGAGATGGGTCGGCCCACCAGAGGAAAAGGACCGCCTCCTTGGCTTGATGACAAGAATTTCGCCAAACTAGTCTCGGGTGGAGATAAAGTACATGTATAAATATTCTGCTTCCTTCTTCCTCTATCGCTAGCTAGGAACAAATTAGCTTCGGGTGGATGGTTGAACTCGCTGTGAGGGTGGATGAGTGGTTTAACACAACAGGTAACTAGTTCGCCATTTCTCTTGCTCCCTAGCAACCCAAGATCGATAGCGAATGCAAGGAGACGCTTACAATGGTGCTACAGAGGACGGCAATGGACAATGGCAAACGAGTAGGTGGCCCCCTTCGAGAGGTGTGGAGAGAGGAGGGGAGAGATATGAGTGAGTGGAGGCAAATCGGTAGACACACATGTCAACGTAGGATGGTACGCGAGCCGACTGATCCTTCCAGGGGTCATCCGGTTGATGCCTCGTAGGCGCTGTTTTTTCAACCATACTTAGAAAAGAGTGAATAATTGATCCAATCAGAAGGGTGATAAAGTTATCGGCAAGAAGAAGCTTGATCGAAGTGAGATACCAGTACAACAATGTTTTGATCTATGAAGGTACTAGCACAGTATTACACACCATACTAACCTCTCATGCACAAGTATCTCATGGTAAAAAGATGGTTATGCGAATTGTTGTACCCCAACTCACCAGAAATCAAAAATATATTTGTTGACGCATTCTGTTTCTTTAACCGTGTGTAATATTTCCGTCGATAGTGAGATGACTTTATCAAATTTGAACTCCATGACTCCAGTTTTTAGCTGTCTCTGTGAGCGCGTGAGTAGGTGGGAGTGTGTGTGCGCGCGTGCACATGTGTTTACCTACATTGTACTTTCTGGTTCTCAACAATTTTCTCTTACCATTTCCCCACTGATACAGTAGTACAAGAAACATGTCCTACTACCTAACTAGGAACTGGATTCCTCAATTTCCCCTCTTTGCTCTTAATTTGCTTTGGCGTCCATTTTGGCTAAAATGCAAATCCCACCCAAAAGCTGCACAATATCCATCCACAAACGAAACCACCCTCAACCCACAGTGACCAGTACGATGTAGGCAATAACCACTTAACTTGTTCTATGGCTTGGGACAAGCCACTTCTCAAGAACCGTCGGGTGTGAGCGCTCTTGCATCTACGGATGTGAAGAACGACAACACTGAAGGCGCGAGAATTCAAACTGAAGAGGCAGGTTGACCCCCCCCCCCCCAGGGGAAAAAGGCGTCCTTGGCTTGTTGACAAGAAATGGGCCAAACAGGTCTCGTAAAGTACATGCATAAATATTCCGCTTCCTTCTTCCTGTATTTCTAGCCAGGAACAAATTGGCTTCAGACGGATGGTTGAACTCGCTGTGAGGGTGGATGAGTGGTTTAACACAGTAGATAACTAGTTCGCCATTTTCTCTTGCTCCCTAACAACCCAAGATCGATGGCGAGTGCAAGGAGATGCTTACAATGGTGATGGAGAGGATGACAATGGACGATGGCAAACGAGTAGGTGGTTCCCTTCGAGAGGTGTGGAGAGAGGAGGGGAGAGAGATGAGTGAGTGGAGGCAAATCGGTCGATACACGTGCCTGCATAGGATGGTATGCGAGCCGACTGATCCTTCCGAGGGATCATCTGGTTGATGCCTAGTAGGCCCTGTTTTTTCAACCATACTTAGATAAGGGTGAATAGTTAAATCCAATCAGAAGGGTGATAAAGTTATCTGCAGGAAGAAGTTTGATCGAAGTGAGATACCAGTAGAACAATGTTTTGATCTATATAAAAAGGTACTAGCATAATATTACACACCATACGAACCACTCACACACAAGTATCCGACGAGAAAAAGATGGTTATGAGAATTGTTGTATTTCAACTCACCAAAAAATGTCTTTGTTGATGCATTGTGTTTCTTTAGCCGTGTGTAATGTTTTCGTCGATAGTGAGATGACTTTATCAATTTTGAACTCCATGACTCCGGTTTTCAGCATGCACCGCCAACACGCGTGTAGGTGGTAGTGTGTGTGTGCGCGCACACATGTTTACCTACGTTGTACTTTGTGTTTCTCAACAATTTGTGTTACCATTTCCCCATTGATATACAGTACAAGAAACATGTACCAAACTAGGAACTGGATTCCTCAATTTCCCCTCCTTGCTCTTAATCTGCTTTGGCGTCCCTTTTGGCTAAAAAGCAAATCCCACCCAAAAGCTGCACAATATCCATCCATCCATCCACAAACGAAACCGCCCCAACCCACAGTGACCAGTAGTACGGCGTAGGCAATAACCACTTAACTGACCTTGTGACACATGAGCTCAGCCCAGCCGGTTCGTCCCAATTCCTACCCCCGCGGCGCACCACCGACACTCCCTCGCCCGACCCCATCCGATCTCACCCCCGCCCGACAAATCATGGCCTCCTCCCCGCGCCGCTTTGCACTGTTAAATCCAACCCCTCTTTACTTATCACCACGCCGCTGTGCCCTATTCTACTCATTTTACACTCCTTGGAAACGGAATCCATGGCGCATAGTAAGTCCACACAAAACCCTACATGTGCAGCTGCGCCTCGCACCCCTTTTATAAAACCCCGCACACACTCGCACACACCACTCCATCCCCCAAAGCAGCTCCCCCCCCAGTCCCAGCTCGCTCCACACTGGCCAGCCCGCAGCCCCTGGCACACGCTAGCTTGCTCTAGCTAAGCTAGCTAGCAGGGCCTCGCGCGTGGCATTGCCTCGTCCCGGCCACCGGCGAGGGGATCCAGCTTGGCCAAGGGCAAGGCGGGCGGGCGAGCGAGCGACTGATGGACGCGGCGGTGGGGCTGCCGGATGCGTGGTCGCAGGTGCGGGCGCCGGTGATCGTGCCGCTGCTGAAGCTGGCGGTGGCGGTGTGCCTGCTGATGTCCGTGCTGCTCTTCCTGGAGCGGCTCTACATGGCGGTGGTCATCGTCGGGGTGAAGCTCCTCGGCCGCCGGCCGGAGCGCCGGTACAAATGCGACCCCATCTGCGAGGACGACGACCCCGAGCTCGGCAGCGCCGCCTTCCCCGTCGTGCTCGTCCAGATCCCCATGTTCAACGAGCGGGAGGTACCGCATTTTCCATCCGCCCCATCGCCATTGCCGCCGAGCTCGCCTGTCCCTCTCTGCTCCTCTCACCCATTGGTTTCTTCTTGCATTTAACGTTTTTTTCATATTTCGATACGTGCAGGTGTACCAGCTGTCGATCGGCGCGGTGTGCGGGCTGTCGTGGCCGTCGGATCGGCTGGTGGTGCAGGTGCTGGACGACTCCACGGACCCCCTCGTCAAGGTGAGGAAGATCTCCCTTATCTCCGGCCGCTCCCGGGCCGAACAGTACAAGTAGTGGTGCCAGTGGTAGTACCGGCCTGGTAATTATGGAGGCTCATGTTCATCTGTCGGTGACTACGCCCCCATCCCCCACCCCCAAACTATCCATGGTCCGTCCACCCGAACCTCGAAGCTCCCGGGATTCCCTCTCACTCCACCGTCCCCTTTTCCATTTCTCCCAAAGGAAAAGCCGTGACACCCGGGGCGCTCGCTGCAGTGCCAGGCTCCGACCGGCCTTGTCTTTCAGACACGTCGCCTGGGCCGCATCATATGGTACTACTGCCTCGCGGTCGCCGTCACGGCACAGGGCTTCTCCCTGTTTATAATTAAGAGCAAGGAGCCACCCTCAAAAAGAGCAAGGAGACCACTCCCCAGCTTCCAGCGAGATTTGGCAGTTTGGGCATCGACCATTAGTTCCTAGTAATAACTCTCAGCTTCACCTGCAAATCTAACCATGTGCAGCACACGTCGTGTAACAAAACAATTCTGAACTGTTTATTTTTTTTACATTTGTGGCTAGTCAATTTAGACGCGTGTTCAGTAGTAGTGGTAGTAGTTGACACGCTTGGGACTGTCGGTGCCCAAAGCGATGTTGTGTCTTGTGTGTGCGGTTATACGGCTGTCTCTCCGTTTCCGTGATCGGAAAACAGGGCGGCGAAGATCAAAACCGTTTTCCATTTTTATCTAGCCTCCAAAATGCAGTGCCGGTCTCGGCAATCGAGGAAGAAGAGCCGAAAAAAATCTGGGCATCTTTCGCGCGCGAAGGAACGACTCCCGATGATTTTGGCGGGGCGGGCTATACCAGCGGTAGCAAGGGCGCGCGCGGTCCTGTGTCGTTAATTGGAGGTTGGGTGCGCATTAAATGCCCCCAACGGTTTGACCGACGGGCCACAAGTGGCGATTACCCTATCTTTTACGCGCCGGATCAACCAGAGCTGGCACTTGTCAGAGTATTTTCTTTTTTCTTTTATTATTACGGCCTTCCTTCCTTGAGGTAAAATGAAATAAAATAAACGGGAGCAAAGCAAGGCAAACTCCCTGCGTTGGACGACCATGTGTCGCGGTTATTCCTTGGAAATCACGTGCGGGGCACGTGACGGGGCACGCCGTTAAATGTGTAATCAAGTCGCCACCGTAGTTGTACGTGATCCTCGCGATCGGCAGACAAGATTCCAGTAATTAAGCATGGGGTACGTAGGCCGTGGCAAGGTATGCTTGGCTGGTACGGAGTTCCGTCGTCGGTTCTCATTACTCATTAGTTTGTTTAGGCCATGGTCAGCCCTTGCTTGGCCCAGCCTAGGACGTTGATTGTAATCCACGTTTGGTTCTACTACTACGCCACTAGCCCTTCCCGGCTTGGTCCTGGTTTACCAGGGTCCACGATGTGTAAACCATGTGTTTAGTACAATGTAGTAATGAGATGGTTTGCAGCTTAGTCATTTCCAAGCTTAGAAAGATGCCAACAGTATTATTATCTTAATAGTATTGGTTATGGTACTTGTCCCCCTAAAAGGAGGATACCATGATTGGAGCCCAACACCGCTACGGGAGCTGTGGGCATTTTAATCTACGCCCCAATAATTGCCTACTCGTTCTGAATGTGAAATGTGATACTCTGTGTGTGCCTGTCAATCAACGGCGGCTAATCATCATGTGTGCTTGGCCCGTGCAGGAAATGGTTCGGATGGAGTGCGAGCGGTGGGCGCACAAGGGGATCAACATCACGTACCAGATCCGGGAGGACCGCAAGGGGTACAAGGCCGGCGCGCTCAAGGCCGGGATGAAGCACGGGTACGTGCGCGAGTGCGAGTACATGGTCATCTTCGATGCCGACTTCCAGCCGGACCCCGACTTCCTGCACCGCACCATCCCCTACCTCCACCACAACCCGGAGATCGCCCTCGTCCAGGCGCGATGGAGGTTTGGTAAGTTTTCACCCAAAAAGAATCATTACTTCAGTTCAGTTCCTCAAAATTTGCGAGTTCAATTTCACTGGCGTGCCTTAGGGGACACAAAAGTAGAAAAATTTGGCATCTTGTATGTATGTAGGCTAGAATAATCAATCAAGAGAAAGAACGAAAAAGACAGAGGCCACCGTGCTTCAAAGGTTTCACCGCGGTTCAGTCTAGGAATCAGGATGGCTCGCCAGTTTCCCTGTTTGGAAGCGAGCCTAGGATGCGTCCAAGCCCAACTAACTCTTCTTCCAACCGTGCTGTCTCGCCCGAAGGCCACTGGGAGGATGCAGCTGGACACCTGAAGGAAGACTGAAG
Source organism: Aegilops bicornis (assembly GCA_021605145.1). NCBI lineage: Eukaryota > Viridiplantae > Streptophyta > Magnoliopsida > Poales > Poaceae > Aegilops > Aegilops bicornis. The sequence continues at coordinate 151,757 of JAHIAL010000102.1, forward strand.
TTTCCATTTAGCGTGATGGTGCCAGTACGCTCTGCTAGATCTGGCGGGTGGGTTGCGTACCGTGGCGCAATGGTACGGTTGGGAGGGATGGCAAGTTAAGTCCTTTGGAGGGACGGCACGTCCTCGTGGCTGCCCGCCACTGTTGCGTGCGGCGCGCCTCGTGCCTGGGTATGCATCCCTTCCCTGGGGCGGCCGGCTGTCGGTCGGCCGGAGTTTACTCCGGCCCGGCGGCTCCTCGACGATCCGATCGCGCCGCGCGCACGATCTAAACGAGGGAGACCCCCTCGGGCGTCGACTCGTCGTCGGTGGCGGGCGCCGTCGGTGATCCGAATAGTGCTGCGTGGCGTCCGCTCATCAGGCTCTCCACGCTTTTCCCGGTTAGCAGCGTGGGCCACCGGACAGATCTTCGGGCGTCCACGTGGTGCGGCCCGCCTCTACATGACCCGCGGGCCCGGGCGTGGGCCACGTCGGCCATGGCTTCTTGTCACTACCGCATCCAGTTGCGGTGCAGGCAGGGCTTGCCTTGTCCTGGCGCCCGAGATTTGTCCTCGCAGACAGCAATAGAAATTGCCACGGAAGAGATAAGCATATTGGTATACTACTAGCTCATAAGTGCGGCATCTGAGATTCTCGGTGTTTAGATCATCATTGCATGATGCCACCAGCTCGCGTCCTAGATTCACCTTTGGCGTCGTGGGGCGCGGCCAGACAGATTAGCGCGAGGTGGCGCCGGCTTGAATTGTGCCGTGATCCCGTGATGTGTCTGCAAAGACTGCATGGTCCGCCCTATAAAGCTCCAAGATTTACGAGTGCTCCCTGTGGCTAACCTCCAAGATTTACTTTTATTCGACCGTGTCAGTGCAGTGCGCCCACATCCTCTGCTCGGTCCAACTGTACTGTACGGGTGCACCACAGTTGGAAGTAACCGAACAAAACCAACCCTGTTATTCCCCCAACATAACGGAACAAAGCATGCTCAATGTGTTCGATGCCGGTAATAGTAAAAAGAAGGCGAGCAACTGTGTAAGTGTAACTATTTACTGTAAAAGTCAAGGGTAACAGTGAAAAGTAGGTCTGGTAGTGAATTTTGAGCTGTACATTTTTCCCTGGTGACAATCATACTGAAGATGCTGAGTGTCCTGTTGTTGGTGGTGATCAGTGAATGCAGATGAATGCTTGATGACGAGGATGCAGGAGATGTCCTTGGATTACCACTTCAAAGTGGAGCAGGAAGTGAGCTCCTCCGTCTGCGCCTTCTTCGGCTTCAACGGTGAGATTCAGTCTGGTCTTCCCTTCCGATGCTGTTATTCGACATTGGTGATTTATCCATGGCATCTGTCTAACAAATCTCAATGATTTCTTCTACCAGGAACCGCCGGTGTGTGGCGCATTTCTGCAGTGAATGAAGCAGGGGGCTGGAAGGACCGGACCACCGTGGAGGACATGGATCTGGCTATCCGGGCCAGCCTCAAGGGGTGGAAGTTTGTCTACCTCGGCGATGTTCAGGTACATTGATCAATCATATACACCATCACATTTAGATGATAGACAGCGCACATCCTTTGGCTTCTCTTTCATTACTACGTTGCTACCGTTCAAAATAGTAATAATTTGAGACAACAGTAAAAGGAATTTGACCGTGAAAAATTGGAGTTAACGAAAATTCTGCAATGTTTCTCAGGTTAAGAGTGAACTCCCAGCACTTTCAAAGCTTTCAGGTTTCAGCAGCACAGATGGTCATGTGGTCCAGCAAACCTCTTCAGGAAGATGCTGGTGGAGATTGTGACAAATAAGGTCTGCCCCAGCACCCATCAAGTCCAATTCTGTTTTAAGACAACACCTTAACTATGTTGCTAACTCAGATGCTATTGATCTTGTGTGTGTGTGCAGAAAGTGACAATCTGGAAGAAGTTTCATGTCATCTACAACTTCTTCTTGGTGCGCAAGATCGTTGCCCACATTGTGACATTCACCTTCTACTGCATCATCATCCCGACAACCATCTTTGTCCCCGAGGTTCATATACCGAAGTGGGGTTGCGTCTACATTCCAACAATCATCACTCTTCTCAACTCTGTTGGAACTCCCAGGTAATTATATTATAGCCAGTAAAGAGCTCACATTCACATAAAAGTATAATAAGCAAGTAATGATCGTTCAATTATGAGTAGTATTTGATCAAACTGTGTGTTTACCTGACGAAAATGCACCAATTTTGGCAGGTCTTTTCACTTGCTTTTCTTCTGGATCCTCTTCGAAAACGTCATGTCACTGCATAGAACCAAGGCCACATTGATTGGCTTGTTAGAGGCAGGCAGGGCGAACGAATGGGTCGTCACAGAGAAGCTCGGCAGCGCCATGAAGATGAAATCTGCTAACAAAGCGTCGGCCAGGAAGTCATTCATGAGGATGTGGGAGAGGTACTCAACAAATAAGACAACTGCACACATTTTGCCACCTTTTCCCCCTCGGCTTTCGGTAACTAACTTTCAGAGATGAAAATTTCAGGCTAAACGTTCCAGAGCTCGGCGTGGGAGCCTTCCTCTTCTCATGTGGATGGTACGATGTTGCGTTCGGGAAGGACAATTTCTTCATATACCTTTTCTTCCAGTCGATGGCTTTCTTCGTCGTCGGGGTTGGCTACGTCGGCACAATCGTCCCTCAGTCATAACTGAAAGAACGTCGGGATCATCCGCTCTGCAGTTCACAGTTCCCTGAGAAATCAGCAAAAGTTAGTTGGCCGTGCATAGCCAGTTCAAAAGTAAAGATCACGCAGTCTTCTCTCGGTTTCTCTCTGTTTTCCTTCCTCTTTGGAGACTGATAGTATTGCAGCATTCCCTTGAATGTGCTATTGTAAAAGAAAGCGAGGTGCAGTGTAAGGTCACTGCATGTGTATTTGTGGTGTTCTCTTTTTGCTTGTAGCAAGTACGTGCCCGTGGTTATGGGGAGCAGGGTGTCTGCTTCCAAGTCGAATGTAATACTAATAGTATAAGAAAGGAAAAAGGTTCAGGAATGTGTGAGCAAGATCAGATTGTTCGAATTTTCCGTGTGCTGCCTTCAAAATTTTACGTATGCAGTGTGCTAGATGAAACATTGTTCCCCAGGTAGCGTCGGTCGACACCTGTTGAAGCAGAAGAGAAGACACGCCACTGTTCCAGGAAAAAAAAAAACCCCATCAAACCAACCAAACAAACTAGTATTCAGAATAACTTTAAACATCTATCCTAACTAGCGTAGGTCTTCCTCCTCGTGGATTTCGATTTGCCTCCCTTTTCTGCAGAAGAGAAACATAGCTCGAACAGTTTTTTACCCCCATTTTGATTTGCCTCCCATTTCTGCAAAATCCACTAAAAATGAATCTAATAATCAATTGATTTGTCAGATTGTTTGCCCCTACAAGTTTTGCTTGAGGTCAGGAAACCTAACAGCCACCGCCTCCTCCCTTCCAAACTGCAGCCGCATCCTACCTCTCCGTCCTCTCTTCCCCTCGCTGCTGCTAGAGACTAGTGGCCGGGCTAAGCCTTGACACTGGTCGATGAAGGCGGCGATGGGAGATCTCTACTCTATTAACCTTAGTTGGTAAGATGTGATATATGGATGACGACTTGAGGCACACGTTATGGTTGTGCAATGGTGAAGGTGGTGTTTCCGGCCAGGTTGATGGTCTCTGGTGGCGAGGCATTGGTGGTCGTGATCCCATCTACAGCTCCGAGGGCACAATGGCAACCTTCTTTGATCCAATGAGGTGGTCCTCCATTTGGACGAGAAGATGGCGGTGTCGTCCTGCGCTGCTAGGCGGTGTTGCAATGGGCTGGAGGGTCTTGGACCTGCTAGGCGGTGTTGCAATGGGCTGGAGGGTCTTGGACCTGCTAGGCGGTGTTGCAATGGGCTGGAGGGTCTTGGACCTTCAGATCCATCCAGGCAACGACGAGTATGTTTTGCCGAAGGCAGGTGGCCGTACCTTTCCTACCCACCCATCTTCTCTACTACTTAAAAAGAACGTAAGGTTTTCATTTCACCTTTCTTCCCACCCCTCTTCGTCCAACCTATCCTATATGATAATCAATTAACTTAATTTACTTACCTTCTAAACCAATTTCACTTTATTTTACTTATACCAAACTTCTGATCAAAATATAAGAAAGAAAAAAGGTTCAGGAATGTGTGAGCAAGATCAGATTGTTCGGATTTTTCGTGTGCTGCCTTCAAAATTTTACGTGTGCAGTGTGCTAGATGAAACATTGTTCCCATGGTAGTGTCAGTCGACACCTGTTGAAGCAGAAGACAAGACACGCCACTGCTAAGAAAGGCCACATATACGTAATGTTCTATGAAACCTTACGTAAATCCTTTGAATCCTAATCAAACTGTTCCCGCCACTGCTCCAGGAAAAAGAAACCCATCAAACCAACCAAACAAACTGGTATTCAGAATAACTTTAAACATCTATCCTAAGTTGAATAGGTCTTCATCCCCGTGATATGCAGCAACAAGCATCACTAAGAAACATCGCTCGATCAGTTTTCTTCCTTCCAGTGGATTTCGATTTGCCTTCCTTTTCTGCAAAATCGACTAAAATGAATCTAATAATCAATCGGTTTGTCAGATTGTTTGCCTACCAGTTTTGCTTGAGGTCAGGAAACCTAACAGCCGCCGCCTCCTCCCTTCCCAACTGCAGCCGCATCGTACCTCTCCGTCCTCTCTTCCCTTCGCTACTATTAGAGACCAGTGGCCGGGCTAAGTCTTGACACTGGTCGATGAAGGCGGCGACGGGGAGATCTCTACTCTATTAACCTTCGTTGGTAAGATGTGATATATGGATGACGACCTGAGGCAAACATTATGGCTGCGCAACGGTGAAGGTGTGTGTTTCCGGCCGGGTCGATGGTCACTGGTGGCGAGGCATCGGAGGTCGTGATTCCATCTACAGCTACGAGGGCACAGTGGAAGCTATCGTGGAATTGTCACGGCAGATGTCCTAGTGTGAGGACTTAGTCGTGAGGCCAACGCATCTACGCGGTAGCTTGAAGGGATTGGTCGGAATCGAGAGACGCAAGGCGGATCAACACATAAGACAAGGATTTAGACAGCTTCGGGCCCCGAGAAACATCATCCGGTAATAGCCCTACATGTTGTTTGTGGCTAGGTCTCATTATGCTCATGAGGGAGTCGCCGCATAAGTCGTCTCCCCTTTAGTTGTGTCTGGCCCTAGAGATTGTTTCTTATTCCTTGTCCCCTCTTGGGGTGCCCTGCCCCTCCTTATATAAGTTGAAGGCGGGTTACATGACTAGTCGTAGTAGGATTAGGATTACTCAATTACAAGTGGAGTCCTAGTCTTGCTTCCTTTGTAAGGGAATATTCCTTACGCTTTCCTCTTAAGCCGCCTACCATAACATGAGCCGCCTTCGGGCCTTGGGCCTAGTCTTCTATCCGACCCGCCGTCAGGTCATCCGTGAGTCGTCAGCTCGTGAGTCATCGACCGATGAGCCGCTGCAGACCGTGAGTCGCCAGCCTCCCGTGGTCATCGGTGAAGCGCTAAGTCCGCCAGTCATACTTCCGCACGGTTCATACCAAGGTATATCCTCGACATTAGCCCCCAGCTTAATTTGGATTTATCCATGTTAAACTGATCTCAGAAACAAACACAAGAACAAATTTGACAGATTGTGTTTCGGGTTAAAATTCTTATAAGCCGCACCGATCATCCTTAATTCCTTGTGCTCGGGTTAAATATTCTCCTGAGCCGGGACCTGATTATCCTTAGGTCCAATTGTCATTTCCTTCATCTAGAAAATCCGGGTCAATAAGCTAGCTTCATACTCAATTTGCTGATGTTGGTTTCTCACAGAAAAATATTATGAAGAATAATCCACTTGAGTCGGCTTCCAAGGCGCCGGCTTAATAAACATATTGGACTCAAGATTCATCTGGTGATCCGCCGGTTTAAAGATGTAGAGGCTGGCGAGCAAAATTATGGCTTGTAAATATTGATAACACCGGTCATAATCGCTGCTTGATGCCGGGTTAATCTTATGATGACGCCGGGTCATAAACTTTGCAGATTTCTCTGATAATAATATAATACCTGATTTGCTCAAAACTGATAATTTGAAGTTATTCCTCCCTTATATGCATATCACATGTAGCCCCCAAGTGCCGGGTTGTCATGCTTGCAGCAACCTGGGACTTGTAATTGCCTTATGCTCATAAATATTTCAACCAGTGTAGCCCCCAAGGGCCGGGTCATTATGCAATAATGTGCAGGGACTTTGTAAATATGATCATGTAAACTTGAGCAACAACGTGTAGCCCCCAAGGACCGGCTCAATAAGATATTACTGAGCTGGGACTTTGTATATGATTCATTGATAATACGATCAAATGATGTAATCTCCTCCATGGGGCTTGAACCCACGTCCACAAGGTTAAGAGCTTTGTACTCTACCAACTGAATAATGGATCTTTCAATATAATGGATTAATGCTTGTGTACCTTGAATTTCCGACAGGTGCAATTGGTAGCCCCCAAGGGCCGGCTCATTTAAAATGTGATGAGTCGGGTCTTCAATAAGTTGAGCAAAAAATGGCTTTGCATTAGCCCCCAAGTGCCATGGTGCATGCTGGCAGTGACATGGGACTTGTATATTCGATGTAATCTCGATTTGAACAATGTAGCCCCCAAGTGCCGGGTCGTAAGCCTGCAGTGACTCGGGACTATTTTCTCCATTGTAAAATAAATCATGCCCATTGATAAAAATAATAGCCGCTATGCTTAAAGCGACTTTGAAAACCTCAATCATAACACTGGTTATTGATAATCACAATAGAAATCCAGCCATGTTGGCTATTCAAGATTTGAATAATATAATCCGGTATGAAAACCTCAATCATTCAATATCATCATGAATATCCAGCCATTTTGACTATTAAAGATTTGAATACCTCATCGGTTGACAAGTAAATTCGGAGTTTAAATACCTGGCGGCTCTTGGCCAATGACGACTTAATGCGCATTCATTGTAAGCCGGAATTTTTGTAACCCGGTGGCCTATAGCCTTTGAGAAAATCAATAATTGATAACCCTTTTGAGACACCAATTTCAGTGATGAGCTTGGACTGAAGCATTTATATAAGTCATAGTTCTGCAAATCCTGCACAAAGTTTAAACAACATATGCCCTGACGACTTAACGTCAAGAGCCGTAGGCGGGTAACCACCCAAATGTAGTCTTACCTCGCACACAAGTAGATCACAAGAACCCTTGGCGGTTTTGCATAAAGGCGGGTCATAATACCTCATATATAACCACCGTGATATTGAATTTGTACCCGGTTTACATGACCTGTCAGATGGGTGATAACCCAATCCTTAGAAGCCAATGCTTCCACATAGATGATGATTGTCATAAAATTTGGCGACTTATAGTCAAAAGTCAAGCCGGGTTAAGCATAAAACACTTATATACATTTGAGATATAATCCAAAAAAGTTCTCAAGTCAAACCCAAAATTGTTCGCAAAAAAGACTTCTGATTCGTATACGATCAGAAAACCGTTCCAAAGGGGTTGAGCTAAGATTCGAATACGATCATATAGCCCCCAGTGGCTTTGGCGTTGCCGATCAAGAGGGTACCGACAGCTATGTTCTCTTTGATTCGAATACGACCTATGTTTGAAGAGGAAGCCCCCAAATGACCTTGAGAGTTGTTTAACGACGCTGATTCAATCTGATCCACGTCGGACCCAAAAGAGGTTAAGCTATGATTCGGATACGATCAAGAAGCCCCCGAGTGAGTTTGGCAGTGTGCCGATCAAAAGGGTTTCGACAGCTATGTTCTCTTTGATCGAATACGACCTATGTTTGAACAGGAAGCCCCCAAGTGACCATATATTAGCATTGCACCGATCAAGAGGGTACCGACAACTATGCTCGATGAGCAGGAAGCCCCCAAGTGACCATAATAAGATAAGCCGTAAGGCAGGATACCTATGGTTGAACCGCGCATCATGGCAGCAAGTTCTTTTTGGCAACCTTTAATTTTTCTTAGAACTCGAACTTGCGAGAGATTAATTCTTTTTGAACCGGAACTTTAAACCGGATTTGAAAGCTTCAAAAATTTGTGAGGGACAAATTTACCTTGAGCCAGATTTTGAACCGGATTTGAGAGCTTCAAAAATTTGTGAGGGACAAATTTACCTTGGGCCGGCTTTTGAACCGGATTTGAGAGCTTCAGTGCTTAGTCGGAGAAAGATATCTCTTGAACCGGATTTTAAACCAGAGTCCTTATTTTGAGCCGGAAATCTTCTGACGGCTTTTAAATTTTCATCGATCTAGCAGTAATCTCCGGGGCCCGGGTTATTTTTCCCTTCAATGACCCGGAGTTCTTGAATTCAAGACGACTCGAGGAGTTGGCTTGAGATTCTCCATATTTGACCATAGCAGAAGGTATACATCATTGGCGTTGATAGCGCGATGTGAATCCACAGAAGGTTGAGGTGATTGCGGCGGGTTATAAATGATCCCGTATGAGCCGTGTCAGCAACTCGGCCAATGGTTCCTTCCAACTGGCTGTTTGAAGTTAACCAAACTGTAGTGACGGCGACTTGTGCACCTGCCCATTGAACCATCCAGTGCAGACGGTGGCTGATCATATATGATAATTTGCCTCTAATTTGTTGGAAGAAAACCGAGCTTCCCAAGTAGTGACTTGCTCATACTCAATAAACAGCTCATCCAGACAAGTGCGGTTTGGTGTGTCGATGTAGACCAGGCCGCGAAAGACGGACGGTAAAGACGACCGTAACATCAGAGGCGGCATAGACAGATGAACCGGCCGTGGCGTTGTAAGCCGGTGCGGATGGGAAAGTTGTCCTCCTTGTTGTAAGCCGGCGTGGTCGCGAGAGACGGCCACGGCGTTGTAAGCAGGTGCGGGAGTCCGTTGAGTAACGACGACCACCTGTGCCAAAAGATGTTGGCGTGCCTCCATCTCCGCGGTATAATATCACTTTTTGTCATAAATAATTTCCCTGCATAAACAATATTGCAGACCAAGGCAAAGATAAACTTGTTCTTTGACAAAAACAACATGTGCTAATAAAATAAACTTAGATGGATATCACCTATTTTGTTCGGATGATGGATGATCCATTCAACGTGACAGGGGCGGCTCAACGCAACGGGGGCGACTCACATATGTCCATTGGACAGCTTGTGTGAGCAGACATGGCTTTGATTTGTTGATATATATGTCGGAGTCAACCTGCGACATTTAGAAGACGAAGCGGACGCGTGAGTCGGCCGCGACATTGTAAGCCGTGCGGACAAACGAGTCGGTCGTGCGCGCGGACGGTTGAGTCGGCGCGGGCACGGTCAGATGAACCGACTGCAGGTGTGGCCCCGGTGAGTTGATGTAACCCGGACCACGGGGGCAGCGGCTCATACACATGTCCTTCGAGTAGCAAGGCACAGACGAACGCCGGTGCAAAAAGTTGCTAACACGTGCTGCGCCCCCGTGGTATAACACCAGCTTTGTAATAAATAACTTTGTCCTGCAGATGACAACACTGTATGGCAGAGTTGTTGTTTCACAAAAAATTTAACAAGCACTGATAAAAAATAAATTGAAAGGATATCACCTGGTATTTTTGTTAACCAAAAAAGATAGCAGATGCTCAGTTGATCTGATGATGTGCGTTCCCTTCAGTCCTTATTAGTCTGGAACAACACTAATAGTGCTCAAGTTGTTTCATGCATGTTGACTTTTTCTTCTGGCCGGCTTGTCCATACTAGAAAACTTGCATTGATGCTTCTTGTGTGACACTAGTTCAGAAAACGGCTCAAGCAGAGGCGTGGCGATGCCGGGTCAGTTCAACACAGCTGAGCTACGGCGGGCATGACGGAGGCGGCGCAGGTGAAGCCGTAGGAGCCTGCTCCAGGGCGGCTCGCAGACGGGACTGACCGGCAAGGCGGCGACTCGCCGTACAGAGGAAGATGGCGAGTTAAACAGAGGAGTCCGAATCCATTGATAATTTGCTTCCCGGGTCGTGGCTGTTGCCGGGTCGGTCCCAGTTGAACAGATCGGGTCGTGGTCTTTGCTTTGGTAATTGAAAAACTGAATCAATACTACTAGTAGTTTCACGTACTAGTACTAACTAGTAAAATGCCCGTGCGTTGTCATGGGCTCTTTAAATAGTTTACAATATAACATGTTAAATTCTATTTTTTTACAAACAATATAACACAAACACAATTATTTAATAACTGAAGTCCATTTTTGCAATGTAAATTGATAATATAAAAAAACAGCAACGACATGTCCATGTAAGAAACTGAGCGATGTTCCAACTAAATATCTATTACAAAACTATTAATGTCTAGATGATGCGCTTAAGAAATTCTTTCACAATATCCGGAAAGCTTTCTTTAGCTTCATTCCCACGATGTTTTAGCAAGTATAAAAAAACTGCTTCCTCAATTCATACCCATCCTGCACAAACAAATACATGTAGTTAGTATTAAAATTTCAAGCCGAAGATCTTAACACATGTAACGGACAATACTCACCGAGCAAATGGGCTTGACCAATTCTTTACTGTTCCACCAGAGCATAAAATGAAAAACAAAATAGCCAGACACATTCCTGCAAAACTTTAGATTAATAATATAAAGCATATAGAGATAACAAAAGTAAATGTTTTTCTTATGGATTCATTACCCATCTATACTTGTTGGAACACCGAACGGAAATAAACGTTGCCATTTAGATATATCATAATTCCAACCAGGCAGCTTTATTTCGAGTGCTTCTTTGAAATCCCTTGCAAAACTTTTTAATTTCAGTGCATGCCTCATATTTTTTTCCTCTAACGATTGTGATGTTTGAATAAGATCCATAATATATAGGCCACGTGCCTCTTTATCGATGACGCATAAGATGTATCGGCCGATTGATGAATAGGGAAGATAAATCTACAAGTAAAGATATTAGAAACAACAATAAACCATGATAACAATGGACAAATAACTTTACTTACCTTGTTGCATGATGATATGTCGTTGTCCATCCCAGGCCAACTATCAAATGATGTTGCCAACGTCTGGACAGTTTCCTTCTCGCAAAACTTCTGACCTCGTGTTGACTCTAGCAACATGGACTGAGCAAAAAAAGAAATATTGGTTCAACATGTTGTTAGTAATGACACATAGAATGAAGAGTTACGATAACTTACACAAAATCATAGATCCATGTAGTGTACGGGAGGGTCTGTGAACAATACTCCCTCGTCACATGCCAAGATACGATGCACGGTGTTGAAGCAATCATTGTCCATGGGCTGCTCCATGTTAAGTATGCACTGAAGTTTCTTAAGACTTAAGTCCATTGGATCGGGTGTCGAGCTCCGAACCCATAACTTCAATGTTCATATATAAGTTAGTTGTCATTTGATAATTATTTAGATTATTTTTGTAGGTTAAGAAAAATTGTAAAAAAAACATGCAACCAAACCTTCTTCAAACAACAAAATGTAATAATTTACACGGGCCAGAAACAGCACGTCCAGGCGCAGACCAAATGCGTCACGGGCTGGCGCAGTGACCCACCTCCCCCGCCCCGGTCGTCTTTCCACCTACCCAGCCGCTTTCCTTATCCAACCCAGTCGCTCCACTCCCCTCCACTCACTTCATCTTCCCACGTTCCCCTCCGCCGCCGCATCGCCGCTGGCCACAAGCCGGAGGTCAGCGCTGCTCCGCCACGCATCAGTCCCTTTCCTCTCCTCTCCACTCACCTCACATGATGATTCTCACTCGCCACCTCTCGCCCTGTCACCTCCCCCCGCCGCATCGCGGCGCGCGTCGCCGAGCCCGCAACCACCACGCCATCTTGCAGCGACCACCGCACCAGTCTCCGGCGAGCCGTCTTGCGCGATCGATGGGTGCGGGTGCCGGATCCGGTCTTTGCGGTGCCGGATCCGGCCGCGTTCGGTTGGGATCCGCTGATGAGCCACCGCACCGATCTTCGCCGCCGGTAGCGGTGCTGGATCCGGTCGCGTTCGGTTGGGATCCACGGCGGTGCTGGCCTCCGGCGAGTTCGACGGTGGATCCGAAGCGTGGCGACTCGATCTGCAACGACAGAAGCTCCGGTACACAGATCCGACCCCTTTCCTCCTCCAATGATCCTTTTGTTGCATCCATGAACTGATCTCCTGCTCGCATATGTATCGAGGCGCCATGAGATGCACTCACAGGCAGGGCAGGACGAAGACGGCTCCCCGACGGCCAAGACGCGGCCACGGTGGTGCAGCCTGTCGTCTACATCGCAGGGAAGAAGCACCACCAAGAGGTCGGGTCACGGTGGTGCAGACTGTGGTCTACATCGCCTACCACTCCGCCGTCTTCCGCAACCCCCACCACTTCGGCGGCAAGGTGAGACCTCGCGGCCCCTCCCGCTCCCCCGTTCACATGAATCCCAACAACATCATGCGAGTTCTATGCTTGTATACTCTATACTTCAAACTATAATCATGTTCATAACCAATGTTTACAGCAAGGTTTCTCCTTTTATGATCACATCGTGCTCTCTAGGTCTAACTTACAGCAAATTTGATTACCTTGTAGCTCGTTGTCATTAACGATCCCAGATGAGACCGTAGTTTTCTCAGGAAATGTTGACGCATCATTCGAGAATGATGTATAGCTAGTGGCTTTCTCTGGTGAACCAAAGTTGTCCAAACCTATTAAGCATTAATTAATTAGACGTTACTAACCAGAATGGTTAAATCATTATAAGTTCACCTGCTAAATTTTGGGTCAGTGCATGTTCAACTTGGGCATTAGGTTGCTTCTTCCGCCGATAGGAAGCCCTCCTCAGGGCGTTTCTATGGTCTCTCTTGCGTTCTTCTTCCGTTTTTTGCTCTGTTTCTGGGTTGTCATTCAAGATTACATTCACATCTGGTGTCATTCAGAACATTCCCAAACATTAGACAATAAAACAGATACATGCAAGCATTTGGTGTATGAGTAGGCACAATATGCTTACCTGGAAGCTCGTTGTCATAGATGAGTCCAGATGAAACTGTGCTTGAACTCGGAAATGTTGTAGACCTGGTTGGGTTGTCTGGCGAAGCAGAATTCATCAACCATATTAATGCTTGTTGGTTACGACGGGACCGAGTATAATGTTTAAAACATTTTAAACTTACCTGATAAAAAAGGGATACATTGGTTTTCATCTAGGATATTAGGTTGTTTTTTTCGCCGATATGACGCCCTCCTAAGTGCGTTTCTATGGTCTCTCTTTCGTTCTTCTTCCGTTTTATGATCTGTTTCTTGGGTGTCATTCAAGATTATATTGTCATCTGGTGTCATTCAGGGCAAACCGTTAAATTAGAGAATAAAACTGTAACAAGCCAGCCATTGCTGAATGAGTATCATGGTTAGAACCCTTTAAGATTACCTGCTGAATAAAGGGCATGTGCATTCTCATCTCGGTCATTAGGTTGTTTCTTCCGCCGACAGTTAGCCCTTTCAAGGGCGTTTCTTTGTTCTGTGTTGCAAAAATCTTCTGTCATTGTCGTATTTTCTTTGGTGTCATCAAAGTCACATAATCATGCCATTCATGTCATTATATCTAAAGCCAAATTAGAAAACACAACTTGAAATCTAATGACAGCAAAGATGGTGATATCATATTACCTTTTTATCTCTCAAACAAAGGACACCCGATGTGACCATAGCTTCATGAGGGTATGTTGCATTTTTCTTCTCTCCTGATGCATTCTTCGAGCTGGCTGAATAATATGATTCAACAAGCTTGGTCAGTAATTCTACAAATTGTGTAACAAGTGTCTACCTTCGTGCAAACACAGCACATACGGGACGTGGATCAATATACCAACCATGATAATCTGGCGTGGCTTTATTTATCTCCGTATCTTCCATGACATTTGTGATATCACATAGAGATCGGCGACGGGCTGACTGCCCATTGACTTGTTGGTTATCCAAACCATTTGTCTTGTTGGCTCGATAAGCCGCCCGCCTACGAGCGTTGATAAGTTCCCCATGATCTAATTTGCGACATAGTATGAGCATCATGTGCATTCTATATGCCTGCATATCAAACTGAGAGCATCCAGCAACCTCACGTTAATGAACTCACCAGATTTTGCAAGTACAGGCTGATTCTCCTCTTGTAAACTGACAACTTCCTCATTTTTGTTCTTCCGATAAGCTGCACGCTTCCGTGCATTGTACTGCTCCCTTGCTTCCTCAGCGTATTTTTTAGATTCATGAATTACAACTCCAGTTTCAAGCTGTTCAGAAACTGTGTTGTCTGCATCATGTTATAAGTACAAATAAAAAAACAAATAAAACACACTGAACCACCACTGCACAAGCCGGTTGGGAAGGTGGATACCTTCAGTGTCAACTCGTAGCTCCGTCAGATTAGCCGGAGCCGTTTGACCATCAGCATGGTACCCAGCCCTTACCCATTCTGATCCATCTGTAGATTTCTAGTCAGCATGAATACAAAACCAATGTCTGCCTGGTATCCAAGCAAACAACAAACCAATATCTGATCAATGATTGTACCTGTTTCCGTCGTGTATCTTGGGTCAACATTTCCAGATACGTTTACGATGCTTGAATTAGATTCTATCAGATTTGTCTCGCTCGTAGGGGCTGCAACACAATAAGCATGGTCCTTATTCTATCAGATTTGTCAGATATGCAAGTCAGGCAATACAGCACATAATTCTTCACAAAATTATATACCGGGTTCCGTCGCGTAATTAGCTTCATCTTGTTCATCAAAGGGTATCAAGGTTGTACTGTATTCTTCATGATTTGTACCGCTCGTCTGACCTGCAACACATTTTGCTAAAAGATTGTTAATGTCATAAATGCAAGTAAAATTGGTGCAGGATTATTACCTGTAGCTACGACCTCTTCTAGTTGATGTTCACCGTCCTTGCTTTTTGCATTACCCATTCGCAAATGTAATGATCGTTATCTCCAACTTGTGTCTGTCTGAGATGTTTTTGAGGCCTGGAAGAAACTTAAAGGAAACCTGACTTGGATGGAGATAGTAGATGCAAGATGAAAGACAGAAAGATGTCGCATGAGCAAGAGGGTGATTTACTTGAAGGCATGCAGAAGATGGTAATTTACTTGAAGGCATACACACTTTATCATTCAGTTTATTACTTTTAGACATGGTTTTATCATAAATTTTAAGCACAATTGCTTCTGCACCTAAACAGTTAGAAAAGCAGTGGCTGGTAATTAATATAATTCTGCAGGATCATTTATCATGTTCTAGACCACCGCAAACGTTGTTAATTGAAATCATTATAATTCTGGTAATTAAATGCTTCCATGAAATTCTAGACAGCCATAATTGCTCCATTTATTTTTATCACAGTATATCATTCTGTTCTTTTAAACAGTTTTACCATGCACTTTAAGCACTTGTGGGTGCTTTCATCAATTTCATATGTAGGGTGCTTTCATCATTTTCTACCTTGATAAAGATATTATGTTTTATACGTTTGTGGATGGAAAATGCAATACGATTTGTGCCCTGCAATGAACCTTACTTGCTGCTAATTTACAAGATCAGGGTGCTTTCTCAACCAGAACATATATTACTCCGTTCTTGTCAGCCACAATCGTTGTTGATTGAAAACTACAAAATTATGGTAAGGATTTGCTCCGTTGAAATATGTTATACTGCCATATATTACTGGTTGGCACTATACTAATTTTATTTCAAATTTTCTCAAAAGTTACCTATTTGGATGGCTGGTAGATTAGAAGATCAGGATGCTCTCTCATATTGTTGTGAGCGATAATCTGGTAATCATTACACTATAGCTATTCTCTCTGTATATTTCAAATTTAGAAGATCAGGATGCTCTCTCATATTTGTGTCCTGCACTGAACCTTACATGGTACTATTTTAATATGCAGTTTTGTCAGAGTTACAGATCTACAGATTTTGCTGCTATTTGGATGTCTGGTATATAGCTATTCTCTCTGTACGTGTGTGGATGAAAAATGCAGGACTATTTGTGTCCAGCCCTGAACCTTAATTGCTGTTATTTTATTTTGCAGTTTTGTCAGAGTTACATATCTACAGATTTTCCTGCTATTTGGATGCCTGGTAGATTACAAGATCTACATATCTCTATTTGTATCATGTGGTGCCTCTGATGCCTGTGATGCCTGACATATATGTGGTGGCTGTACATTCTTAAAACTAAGATTATGTGATGCATGTGATGGCTGTAGATCTCCTGGTGTGTGTGTATGCAATGACATGGATGTCAATTTTTGTGTGTTCCTAAGAAGGCTGTTTGAAAGGGATAGTCGGCTTAGGATATGTGATACCTGGAGTTTATGTGTCTGGCGGCGGATCCTGGACGCCTTCGGCGGGGGGAACGTGAAAGTGAAAGCCGACGCCACATCCTGGACGTCTCCGGCGACGGGTCCTGAAAGGGATCGGCTCCGGATCCGGGAAGCGCTCAGCGGAGGTCCTGAACAGGAGCAGAGCCGGATCAGTGGAGTCAGGCGGGTTTGAAGTTCGAAAGTTCTGCGCCGCGCGGCGCAGGGATGGAGCGGTGGCGGTGAAGTATCGAAGGGCGGCGGCGGGCGAATGAGGGCAGATTCGGGGAGACTGTCCCACGAGGAACACGAGACCTCGCTCGAGGGCACGAGACCTCGCTCAGTTGTTTTACAGAACTCTATGCACACTTGTATTCATATCTCGCAGGGTTATTTATACATGCGGAGAGGTACAAGAGGGTGAGGGAGAGATCGTGTACAATGGCCGTGGCCGAGCATGTCATGCATGCGTGGTGGACGTGCGCACGTAGTGCACGCACCTCCTGAACTGTCCGAAGGACCTGGTCAAGGCCGTTGTCCATCAGGTCGTGTAGTAGACTTCCAACAACCCCCCGCAGCCGAAACGTGGGGCTCCCGAACGTTGAGGTTGGACCGGAAGTCGAGGAAGATGCTCGTCGGTAGCCCCTTGGTGAAGACGTCGGCAAACTGGGAGCTCGTCGGGACATGGAGGACGCGAACCTCGCCGAGCGACACACGTTCCCGGACGAAGTGCAAGTCAATCTCCACGTGCTTCGTACGCTGGTGTTGCACAGGATTAGTCGACATGTACATCGCGCTCACGTTGTCACAATAGACCACGGTAGCACGCGTGGGAGCCTGGTGGAGCTCGCCAAGGAGTTGTCGCAACCAGACTGCCTCGGCAACGGCGTGCGCGACAGCCCGGTACTCAGCCTCCGCACTGGAGCGCGAGACGGTGTGTTGCCGCTTCGAGGACCACGACACAAGGTTGCCGCCGAGGAACACACAATACCCCGAGGTGGAGCGGCGTGTGTCGGGACACCCTGCCCAGTCGACGTCGGAATATGCGACGAGCTCGGTGGAGGTGGAACGATGGAACTGCAAGCCGAGATGCGTAGTCCCACGAAGGTAGCGCAGGATGCGCTTTAGCAACTGGAAGTGCGAGTCACGCGGAGTGTGCATGAAGAGACAACATTGTTGAACACCATAAGAAAGATCGGGCCGTGTGAGTGTTATGTACTGTAGGGCACCGGCAAGGCTCCTGTACAGAGAAGGATCATGAAATAGAGGGCCCGCATCAGCTGGGAGTTTTGCGTGTGTGTCTACTGGCGTGGGTAAGGGTTTGCAATTAAGCATCCCTGCTCGATCAAGGATCTCCAAGGCATACTGCTCTTGCGACAGGAAGAGACCGGCGGCAGTGGAAGTGACATTAATACCAAGAAAGTGATGCAGCGGGCCAAGGTCGGACATGGCGAATTCTTGGTGGAGCGAGGAGATGATGGACTGGAGGAGAGATGTGGTGCTCGCGGTGAGGATAATGTCATCGACGACAGCAACAAATATGCGAGCTGAGGCCCCACGGCGGAGGATGAAGAGAGAGGAGTCGGGCGAGACGCCACAAAGCCAAGCTGGAGTAGATACGTGGTGAACTGGAGAACCACGCCCGTGGCGCTTGTTTCAGCCCGTATAACGAGCGGTTCAAGCGGCACACACGCGCAGGGTTGTTGGTGTCGACGAAGCCGGAGGGTTGTTGGGCGTAGACCGTCTCGGCGAGGTGGCCGTGCAGGAAGGCGTTCTTGACGTCGAGCTGATGGATCGGCCAAGAACGCCCGCGGCGGCACGCCGAGCACGGTGCGAATCGTAGCCGCTTGACCACGGACTGAACGTCTCGCCGTAGTCGATGCCGGCTTGCTGCGTGAAGCCGCGAAGCACCCAACGAGCCTTGTAGCGAGCCAGCGAGCCGTCCGGATGGAATTTGTGCCAGTATATCCACTTCCCTGTGACCACGTTAGAACCTGCAGGACGAGCAACCAAAACCCAAGTGTTATTCTGCAAAGCGCGTTATATTCCTCTAACATTGCACGGTGCCAGTTTGGATCCTTCAAGGCGCGCGGTAGGAGGAAGGAATGGGGCTGAGCTGGGATGTGGTGGCGTGGAGGTTCAGTTGGTTTTTGGGAAGGTGAAACCCTGATTTTGCACGGGTGTGCATGTTATGGAGATTGGCAGGCGGCGCAACAGGGACGGCCTTGGGTGGGAGGCGCTATGGCGGCGGCTGCGTGGTACTAGCCGAGGCGTCATGCGCGGCGAGTGGCGGGCCGGGGGCGGCCTCAGCGCAGCTCGACGCGGATGAGATGGGCGGGCTTGGCGGGGTGGACGGTGGCATAGCGCTAGCCGGCGAAGGTGGGGTGGAGGGCGGGCGTTCAGGCGCGGATCCCGCGGGCGGCAGATGGGGAGCGGGGGCGACGCGGTTTGTTGGCTGTTGGGCCGGGATCCGAGGGAGGTCCGCTGCAGGGCCAGTACGAGGTAGGTAGGCGCGCCGCTTGGCGAGGATTGGGTGGGTGGGATCGTGTGTGGCCACGCAATCCGGTGGGTTTAACGGGCCGGGATCAACGAATGGACAAACTGCCTCATCGAAGGTGACATGACGCGAGACGATGACCTTACAGGTGTGCAAATCGAGACAACGATAACCTTTATGCTCAAGGGGATACCCTATGAAAACGCACCGAATGGCACGGGGTGAGAGTTTGTGCTCGATGGTGGGGTAGACGTTAGGGAAGCATAGACATCCAAAACCCGTAGATGATCGTATGTGGGGTGCTGGCCATAAAGCCGAAAGAACGGTGTGTCATTGCGAATGGCGAGGAAGGTCGCCCGGTTGAGTAGATGTGTAGCCGTGTGAAGAGCTTCAACCCAAAAATTAGGGGAAGATGGGCGTGGAGAAGGAGAGTGCGGAGCACGTCATTTGTTGTGCGGATCATACGCTCAGCCTTCCCGTTCTGCGGTGAAGTATATGGGCAGGAGAGGCGGAGAGAGGAGCCGCGGCAAGAAAGGAAATCACGTAGAGCTGTGGTGAGGAACTCGCCACCGTTGTCGCATTGTATGCATTTGATGGGGACACGAAATTGTGTGAGCACATATGCGAAAAAGCGAAGTAAGGTAATTGATGTATCGGATTTAGCGCGCAACGGAAATGTCCATGAAAAATGAGAGAAGTCATCAAGGATGACCAGGTAGAATTGGTAACCAGAGACGCTAGAGACGGGGGAGGTCCAGAGACCGCAATGCACTAAGTCAAAGGGAGCAGTAGTACAGGAACGAGAAGACATAAAAGGTCGTCTTGATTGCTTGCCATACTGGCAGGACTCGCACACATGGGAATTCAAACTAGCTTGATTACATGGTGATTGAAGAAAAGTTTTTGCTAAAACTGAAAGGGAACTACTGCTAAGGTGCCCAAGGCGTTGGTGCCACAAGCTGCCATCGACGGAGAGGACCTGCTGCACTATGCTGGAACTTAAGAAAGGGTACAAATCTCCATGGCTACTGGACGTCATTAGGATGCGCCGGGTTTTGAGGTCCTTCACAACAAAACCGAAAGGATTAAACTCGATCGTGCAAGAATTTTCGCGAGTAAAACGCATTTAACTGAAATTAGGTTCTTAATGATTGTGGGGAGACAAGAACATCGCGAGAGAGAAGGGGCCTAGGCGAGTGGAGCGGTGGCAACAACGGGATCCGTTAACCGTCACCAACTACAATGCTATTAGAAGAACGCGAAAGAGCGTAAGACGGTTGGGAGAGATTACCCGTCTCACCGGTTACGTGTGACGTGGCTCCGATGTCGAGGAACCACTCGCCGCCCGTCTTGCTGCTGCTGCGCCGCAATGTTGTTGAGGGCGGCGTGGAGGGCGGCGTAGTTGTCCCAGGGGGCGGGGTTGGAGGAGCTGGATGCACCGGCGTTGTAGACCTGGTGGTGCTGTCCGGGTCGGGCGCCGAGGACGCCGGCGGAGTTGGGCGCCGTCCAGGGGGCGCGCGGCTGCTGCGGAGGTGGGAAGGGGCTCCCGTAAGGGGCGAAGTACTGTTGGAAATATGCCCTAGAGGCAATAATAAATTAGTTATTATTATATTTCCTTATTCACGAT
The DNA here is from genome assembly GCA_021605145.1 of Aegilops bicornis. Classification (NCBI taxonomy): domain Eukaryota; kingdom Viridiplantae; phylum Streptophyta; class Magnoliopsida; order Poales; family Poaceae; genus Aegilops; species Aegilops bicornis. The sequence goes on from JAHIAL010000102.1 coordinate 172,265, forward strand.
AATCGTTTATTATCCATGCTATAATTGTATTGATAGGAAACTCAGATACATGTGTGGGTACATAGACAACACCATGTCCCTAGTAAGCCTCTAGTTGACTAGCTCGTTGATCAATAGATGTTTACGGTTTCCTGACCATGGACATTGGATGTCATTGATAACGGGATCACATAATTAGGAGAATGATGTGATGGACAAGACCCAATCCTAAGCCTAGCACAAAGATCGTAGTTCGTATGCTAAAGCTTTTCTAATGTCAAGTATCGTTTCCTTAGACCATGAGATTGTGCAACTCCCGGATATCGTAGGAATGCTTTGGGTGTACCAAACGTCACAACGTAATTGGGTGGCTATAAAGGTGCACTACAGGTATCCCCGAAAGTGTCTTTTGGGTTGGCACGAATCGAGATCGATTTGTCACTCCGTAAACGGAGAGGTATCTCTGGGACCACTCGGTAGGACATCATCATAATGTGCACAATGTGACCAAGGGGTTGATCACGGGATGATGTGTTACGGAACGAGTAAAGAGACTTGCCGGAAACGAGATTGAACAAGGTATCGGGATACCGACGATCGAATCTCGGGCAAGTACAATACCGCTAGACAAAGGGAATTGTATACGTGATCGATTGAGTCCTTGACATCGTGGTTCATCCGATGAGATCATCGTGGAACATGTGGGAGCCAACATGGGTATCCAGATCCCGCTGTTGGTTATTGACCGGAGAACGTCTCGGTCATGTCTGCATGTCTCCCGAACCCGTAGGGTCTACACACTTAAGGTCTGGCGACGCTAGGGTTATAAAGGAAGTTTGTATGTGGTTACCGAATGTTCTTGAGTCCCGGATGAGATCCTGGGCGTCACGAGGAGTTCCGGAATGGTCCGGAGGTAAAGATTTATATATGGAAAGTTGTTGTTCGGGTTCCGGAAAAGTTCGGGTTTTTTCGGTATTGTATGGGAAGCTTCTGAAGGTTCCGGAGGATTCGGAGGGGTCTGGAGGTCCGGAAATTGTTCCACCACGTCCAATACAGTAGCATGGGCTGTAGGGGGGCGCCTAGCCTTAATGGGGCCAGGGCACCAGCACCCCCAAGGCCCATGCGCATGGGAAGGGAAACCCTAAAGGGGGAGGCCTCCACTTGACTTGGGAGGCACTCCTCCCCCTTGGCCGCCCCCCCTAGATGGGATCTAGGGCTGGCCGCACCCCTTGGGGTGGGAAACCCTAAAGGGGGCGCAGCCCCCTCTCCCCCTATAAATACTTGAGGCTTGGGGGCTGCCCAACACATGAGTTTTCTCCCTTTATTGGTGCAGCCCTGCCTCTCCTCCTCCTCCTCTCCCGTGGTGCTTGGCGAAGCCCTGCTGGATTGCCACGCTCCTCCACCACCACCACGCCGTTGTGCTGCTGCTGGATGGAGTCTTCCTCAACCTCTCCCTCTCTCCTTGTTGGATCAAGGCGTGGGAGACGTCACCGGGCTGTACGTGTGTTGAACGCGGAGGTGCCGTCCGTTCGGCACTAGGATCTCCGGTGATTTGGATCACGATTTAGCACGACTCCTTCAACCCCTGCTTCTCATGAACGCTTCCGCTTAGCAATCTACAAGGGTATGTAGATGCACTCTCCTTCCCTCGTTGCTAGTTTCTCCATAGATAGATCTTGGTGACACGTAGGAAAATTTTGAATTTCTGCCACGCTCCCCAACAAAGTGGCATCATGAGCTAGGTCTATTGCATAGATTCTTTGCACGAGTAGAACACAAAGTAGTTGTGGGCGTTGATTTTGTTCAATATGCTTACCGTTACTAGTCCAATCTTGTTTCGATGGTATTGTGGGATGAAGTGGCCCGGACCGACCTTACACGTACACTTACGTGAGACAGGTTCCACCGATCGACATGCACTTGGTGCATAAGGTGGCTAGCGGTGCCGCTCTCCCACTTTAATCGAACGGATTCGATGAAAAGGGTCCTTATGAAGGGTAAATAGCAATTGGCATATCACGTTGTGGTTTTGCGTAGGTAAGAAACGTTCTTGCTAGAAACCCATAGCAGCCACGTAAAACATGCAAACAACAATTAGAGGACGTCTAACTTGTTTTTGCAGGGTATGCTATGTGATGTGATATGGCCAAGAAGAATGTGATGAATGATATGTGATGTATGAGATTGATCATGTTCTTGTAATAGGATTCACGACTTGCATGTCGATGAGTATGACAACCGGCAGGAGCCATAGGAGTTGTCTTTATTTATTGTATGACCTGCGTGTCATTAAACAATGCCATGTAATTACTTTACTTTATTGCTAACCGGTAGCCATAGTAGTAGAAGTAATATAGTTGGCGAGACAACTTCATGGAGACACGATGATGGAGATCATGATGATGGAGATCATGGTGTCATGCCGGTGATGATGATGATCATGGAGCCCCGAAGATGAAGATCAAAAGGAGCAAAATGATATTGGCCATATCATGTCCCTATTTGATTGCATGTGATGTTTATCATGTTTATGCATCTTGTTTACTTAGAACGACGGTAGTAAATAAGATGATCCCTTACAACAATTTCAAGAAGTGTTCTCCCCTAATCGTGCACCGTTGCTAAAGTTAAAGTTCGTCTTCTAAGCACCACGTGATGATCGGGTGTGATGGATTCTTACGCTCACATACAACGGGGTAAGACAGATTTACACACGCGAAACACTTAGGGTTAACTTGACGAGCCTAGCATGTACATATGGCCTCGTAACACGTAGACCGAAAGGTCGAGCATGATTCAGATAGTAGATACGATCAACATGAAGATGTTCACCGATGATGACTAGTCCGTCTCACGTGATGATCGGACACGGCCTAGTTGACTCGGATCATGTAATCACTTAGATGACTAGAGGGATGTCTATCTGAGTGGGAGTTCATAAGATGAACTTAATTATCCTGAACATAGTCAGAATCCCTTTGCAAATTATGTCGTAAGCTCGCGCTTTAGTTCCACTGTTTAGATATGTTCCTAGAGAAAATATAGTTGAAAGTTGACAGTAGCGATTATGCGGACAATAGATAGCTTATGTCCTTAATGCACCGCTCAGTGTGCTGAACCCCAAACGTCGTCTGTGGATGTTGCGAACATCGGACATACACGTTTTGATAACTACGTGATAGTTCAGTTAAACGGTTTAGAGTTGAGGCACCAAAGATGTTTTCGAAACGTCGCGGAACATATGAGATGTTTCAAGGGCTGAAATTGGGATTTCAGGCTCGTGCCCACGTCAAGAGGTATAAGACCTCCAACGATTTTCTTAGCCTGCAAACTCAGGGAGAAAAGCTCAATCGTTGAGCTTGTGCTCAGATTGTCTGAGTGCAACAATCACCGAATCGAGGGAGTTGATCTTCCAGCTTGAGATAGTGATGTTTCTCCAAAGTCATTGCCACCAAGCTGCTAGAGCTTCGTGATGAACTATAACATATCGAGGATAGATATGATGATCCTTGAGGTATTCACGATGTTTGACACCGCGAAAGTAGAAATCAAGAAGGAGCATCTATTGTTGATGGTTGGTGAAACCACTAGTTTCAAGAAGGGCAAGGGCAAGAAGGGATACTTCATGAAACGGCAAATCAGCTGCTGCTCTAGTGAAGAAACCCAAGGTTGAACCCAAACCCGAGACTAAGGGCTTACGTAAAAGGGGAGCAGAACCTTTGGAGCAGAATTACCCTAAATACTTGGTAGATGAGAAGGCCGGCAAAGGTCGATAGAAGTATATTGGATATACATTATGTTAATGTGTACTTTCCTAGTACTCCTAGTAGCACGATGGTATTAAGATACCGGTTCGGTTGCTAAGTGTTAGTACCTCGAAATAAAAGAGCTACGGAATAAACGGAGACTAGCTAAAGGTGAGCTGACGATATGTGTTGGAAGTGTTTCCAAGTTTGATTTGATCAAACATCGCACACTCCCTCTACCATCAAGATTAGTATTAAACCTGAATAATTGTCATTTGGTGATTGCGTTGAGCATAGACATGATTGGATTATGTCTATCGTAATACGGTTATTCATTTAAGGAGAATAATGGTTACTCTATTTATTTGAATAATACCTTCAATGGTCTTGCACCTAAAGGAATGGTTTATTGAATCTCGATCGTAGTGATACACATTTTCATGCCAAAAGATATAAGATAGTAATGATAGTACCACTGCTTGTGGCAATCGCCATTTGAGTCATATTGGTATAGGACGCATGAAGAAGCTCCATGTTGATGGATCTTTGGACTCACTCATTTTTTTAAAGTTTGAGACATGCGAACCATGTCTATTGGTGTATACGCATGAAGAAACTCCATGCAGATGGATCGTTTGGACTCACTTGATTTTGAATCACTTGAGATATGCAAATCAAACCACATGGGCAAGATGACTGAAAAGCCTCGGTTTCAAAGAAGATGGAACAAGATAGCAACTTGTTGGAAGTAACACATTTTGATGTGTGTAGTCCAATGAGTGCTTTGAGGCATGCAAAGGAATATCGTTATGTTCTTACTTCACAGATGATTCGAGTAGATGTTGAGTATATTTACTTGATGAAACACAAGTCTGAATTATTGAACGGTTCAAGTAATTTCAGAGTGAAGTTTAAGATCTTCGTGACAAGAGGATAGAATGTCTATGATATGATCATAGAGATGAATATCTGAGTTCTGAGTTTTGGCACACAATTAAGACATTGTGCAAATTGTTTCACAATTAATACCGCACGAACACCATAGTGTGATGGTGTGTCCGAACATCATAGTTGCACTCTATTGGATATGGTGCGTACCATGATATCTCTTATCGAATTACCACTATCGTTCATGGGTTAGGCATTAGAGCCAACCGCACTCACTTTAATGGTGCACCACGTAATTCCGTTGAGACGACACCGTTTGGAGAAACCTAAGTTGTCGTTTCTTAAAAGTTTGGGGCTGCGACGCTTATGTGGAAAAGTTTCAGGTTGATAAGCTCGAACCCAAAGCGGACAAAATGCATCTTCATAGGACACCCAAAACAGTTGGGTATACCTCCTAATTCAGATCCGGAAGCAATAGGGATTGTTTCTTGAATCGGTTCCTTTCTCGAGGAAAAGTTCGTCTCGAAAAGTTGAGTGGGAGGATGGTGGAGACTTGATGAGGTTATTGAACCATCACTTCAACTAGTGTGTAGCAGGGCACATGAAGTTGTTCCCGTGGTACCTACACCAATTGAAGTAGAAGCTTATGATAGTGATCATGAAGTTTCGGATTAAGTCACTGACGTACCTCGTAGGGTGACAAGGATGCGTACTACTTCAGAGTGGTACACAATCCTGTCTTGAAGGTCATGTTGCTAGACAACAATGAACCTACGAGCTATGGAGAAGCGATGGTGGGCCCAAAATTCTGACAAATGGTTAGAAGCCATGAAATCCGAGATAGGGATCCATGTATCATAACAAAGCATGGACTTTGGTGGACTTGCCCGATGATCGGCAAGCCATTGAAATAAATGGATCTTTAAGAAGAAGACGGACATGGACGGTAATGTCACCGTCTATGAAGCTCGACTTGTGGCGAAGAGTTTTTCACAAGTTCAAGGAGTTGACTACGATGAGATTTTCTTATCCGTAGCGATGCTTAAGTCCGTCGGAATCATGTTAGCATTAGCTGCATTTATGAAATCTGGCAGATGGATGTCAAGATGAGTTTCCTTACCGGTTACGTAAGGAAAGGTTGTATGTGATACAATCGGAAAAGTTTTTCGATCCTAAGGATGCTAAAAAGGTATGCTAGCTCCGGTGATCCTTCTAAGGACCGGAGTAAGCATATCGGAGTTGGAATATGCACTTTGATAGGATGATCAAAGATTTTGGGTTTATACAAAGTTTATGAGAAACTTGTATTTCCAAAGAAGTGAGTGGGAGCACTATAGAATTTCCGATGAGTATATGTTGTTGACATATTGATGATCGAAATGATGTAGAATTCTGGAAAGCAAATAGGGTTATTTGAAAGATGTTTTTCAATAGAAACCTGGATTAAGCTACTTGAACATTGAGCATCAAGATCTATAGGGATAGATCAAAATCGCTTAATGGTACTTTCAAATGAGCATATACCTTGACATGATCTTGAAGGTGTTCAAGATGGATCAGTCAAAGAAGGAGTTCTTGCTTGAGATGTAAGGTATGAAGTTAAGAGTTAAAAGCTCGACCACGGCAGACGAGAGACAATGGACGAAGGCCATCCCCTACGCTTGGGCGTAGGCTCTATAGTATGCTACTGTGTACCGCATCCGAAGTGTGCCTTGCCATGAGTCCGGTCAAAGGGGTACAAAATGATCCAGGAACGGATCATTGGACAGCGGTCAAAATTATCCTTAGAAGAATAAGGAACTAGTTCTCGCTTATGGAGGTGATAAAGAGTTCGGCGTAAAGGGTTACGTCGATGCCAGCGTTAACACCTCTCCGACTGACTCTGAGTAGCAAACCGGATACGTATAGTGGAGAAACCATTTGGAATAGCTTCAAGTGGAACGTGGAAGCAGCATTTACAATATGACATAGAGAATTGCGAAGTACATACGGATCCGAATACTGTAGACCCGTTGACTAAAACTTCTCTTACAAGCAAAACATGATCAAACCCTAGAACTCATTGAGACTTAATCACATGGTGATGTGAACTAGTTTAAGACACTAGTAGACTCTTTGGATGTTGGTCACATGGCGATGTGACCTATCGATGTTGATCACATGGCGATGTGAACTAGATTATTGACTCTAGTGCAAGTGGGAGACTGTTGGAAATATGCCCTAGAGGCAATAATAAATTAGTTATTATTATATTTCCTTGTTCACGATAATCGTTTATTATCCATGCTATAATTGTATTGATAGGAAACTCGAGATACATGTGTGGGTACATAGACAACACCATGTCCCTAGTAAGCCTCTAGTTGACTAGCTCGTTGATCGATAGATGGTTACGGTTTCTGACCATGGACATTGGATGTCATTGATAACGGGATCACATCATTAGGAGAATGATGTGATGGACAAGGCCCAATCCTAAGCCTAGCACAAAGATCGTAGTTAGGTATGCTAAAGCTTTTCTAATGTCAAGTATCATTTCCTTAGACCATGAGATTGTGCAACTCCGGATCTTTGTAGGAATGCTTTGGGTGTACCAAGCGTCCTGGCGTGAATCGGGTGGCTACAAAGGTGCACTACGGTATCTCGAAAGTGTCTGCATTGGGTTGTACGAATCGAGGCGGGATTTGTCACTCCGTGTAAACGGAGAGGTATCTCTGGGCCCACTCGGTAGGACATCATCATAATGTGCACAATGTGACCAAGGGGTTGATCACGGGATGATGTGTTACGGAACGAGTAAAGAGACTTGCCGAAAACGAGATTGAAGAAGGTATCGGGATACCGACGATCGAATCTCGGGCAAGTACAATACCGCTAGACAAAGGGAATTGAATACGGGATTGATTGAATCCTTGACATCGTGGTTCATCCGATGAGATCATCGTGGAACATGTGGGAGCCAACATGGGTATCCAGATCGCTGTTGGTTATTGACCGGAGAACGTCTCGGTCATATTCAAGATGGTTCCCGAACCCGTCGGGTCTACACACTTAAGGTTCGATGACGCTAGGGTTATAAAGGAAGTTTGTATGTGGTTACCGAATGTTGTTCGGAGTCCCGGATGAGATCCCGGACGTCACGAGGAGTTCCGGAATGGTCCGGAGGTAAAGATTTATATTTGGGAAGTCCTGTTTTGGTCATCGGAAAAGTTTCAGTTTTTATCGATAACGTACCGGGACCACCGGGAGGGTCCCGGGGGTCCACCAAGTGGGGCCACAAGCCCCGGAGGGCCGCATGGGCCAAGTGTGGAAGGGGACCAGCCCCAGGTGGGCTGGTGCGCCCCCCACAAGGGACCATGGCGCCTCCAAGTGGGAAGGGGGGCAAACCCTAGGGCAGATGGGCCCTAAGGCCCACCCTAGGTGCGCCTCCCCCTCTTCCCCTTGTGGCCGCCACCCAGATGGGATCTGGGGGCTGCCACACCCACAGGGAGGGAACCCTAGGTGGGGCGCAGCCCTCCCTTCCCTATATATACTTGAGGTTTGGGCTGCCCAACACAGATGAGAACTTCTCCCTCTTGGTGCAGCCCCGCCTCTCCTCCTCCTCCTCTCCCGCGGTGCTTGGCGAAGCCTGCAGATTGCCACGCTCCTCCACCACCACCACGCCGTTGTGCTGCTGCTGGATGGAGTCTTCCTCAACCTCTCCCTCTCTCCTTGCTGGATCAAGGCGTGGGAGACGTCACCGGGTTGTACGTGTGTTGAACGCGGAGGTGTTGTCCGTTCGGCACTAGGATCTCCAGTGATTTGGATCACGACGAGTACGACTCCTTCAACCCCGTTCTCATGAACGCTTCCGCTTAGCGATCTACAAGGGTATGTAGATGCACTCTCCTCCCCCTCGTTGCTAGTTTCTCCATAGATAGATCTTGGTGACACGTGGGAAAATTTTGAATTTACGCCACGTTCCCCAACAGGTGGCATCATGAGCTAGGTCTATTGCGTAGATTCTTTGCACGAGTAGAACACAAAGTAGTTGTGGGCGTTGATTTTGTTCAATATGCTTACCGTTACTAGTCCAATCTTGTTTCGACGGTATTGTGGGATGAAGCGGCCGGACCGACCTTACACGTACACTTACGTGAGATGTGTTCCACTGAACGACATGCACTTGGTGCATAAGGTGGCTAGCGGGTGCCGCCTCTCCCACTTTAGTCGGAACGGATTCGATGAAAAGGGTCCTTATGAAGGGTAAATAGCAATTGGCATATCACGTTGTGGTTTTGCGTAGGTAAGAAAGCGTTCTTGCTAGAAACCCATAGCAGCCACGTAAAACATGCAAACAACAATTAGAGGGCGTCTAACTTGTTTTTGCGGGGTATGCTATGTGATGTGATATGGCCAAGTAGAATGTGATGAATGATATGTGATGTATGAGATTGATCATGTTCTTGTAATAGGATTCACGACTTGCATGTCGATGAGTATGACAACCGGCAGAGAATATAGGAGTTGTCTTTATTTATTGTATGACCTGCGTGTCATTAAACAACGCCATGTAATTACTTTACTTTATTGCTAACCGGTAGCCATAGTAGTAGAAGTAATAGTTGGCGAGACAACTTCATGAAGACACGATGATGGAGATCATGATGATGGAGATCATGGTGTCATGCCGGTGACGATGATGATCATGGAGCCCCGAAGATGGAGATCAATGGAGCTATATGATATCGGCCATATCATGTCACTACTATATAATTGCATGTGATGTTTACTATGTTTATGCATCTTGTTTACTTAGCACGACGGTAGTAAATAAGATGATCCCTTACAACAATTTCAAGAAGTGTTCTCCCCTAGCGTGCACCGTTGCTAAAGTTCGTCAGCTTCTAAGCACCACGTGATGATGATCGGGTGTGATGGATTCTTACGTTCACATACAACGGTGTAAGACAGATTTACACACGAAACACTTAGGGTTAACTTGACGAGCCTAGCATGTGCAGACATGGCCTCGGAACACAGAGACCGAAAGGTCGAGCATGAGTCGTATAGTAGATACGATCAACATGAAGATGTTCACCGATGATGACTAGTCCGTCTCACGTGATGATCGGACACGGCCTAGTTGACTCGGATCATCTAATCACTTAGATGACTAGAGGGATGTCTATCTGAGTGGGAGTTCATAAGATGAACTTAATTATCTTGAACATAGTCAAAAGACCTTTTGCAAATTATGTCGTAAGCTCGCGCTTTAGTTCCACTGTTTAGATATGTTCCTAGAGAAAATATAGTTGAAAGTTGAAAGTAGCGATTATGCGGACGTTGAAAGCTTATGTCCTTAATGCACGCTCGGTGTCTTTGAACCCCAAACGTCGTTTGTGGATGTTGCGTAACATCGGACATACACGTTTTGCTAACTACGTGATAGTTCGGTTAAGCGGTTTAGAGTTGAGGCCGCGAAAGAAGTTTTTGAAATGTCGCGGAACATATGAGATGTTTCGAGGGCTGAAATTAGGATTTCGAGGCTCGTGCTTACGTCAAGAGCTATGAGACCTCCGGCGATTTTCTTAGCCTACAAACTAAGGGAGAAAAGCTCAATCGTTGAGCTTGTGCTCGATTGTCGAAAGTGCAACAATCACTTGAATCGAGTGGGAGTTAATCTTCCGGATGAGATAGTGATGTTTCTCCAAAGTCATTGCCACCAAGCTACTAGAGCTTCGTGATGAACTATAACATATCAAGGATAGAGATGATGATCCTTGAGGTATTAGCGTTGTTTGACATCGCGAAAGTAGAAATCAAGAAGGAGCATCAATTGTTGATGGTTGGTGAAACCACTAGTTTCAAGAAGGGCAAGGGCAAGAAGGGATACTTCATGAAGCGGCAAATCAGCTACTGCTCTAGTGAAGAAAACCAAGGTTGAACCCAAACCGAGACTAAGTGCTTACGTAATAAGGGGAACAACCACTGGAGCAGAATTACCCTAGATACTTGGTAGATGAGAAGGCTGGAAAAGTCGATAGAAGTATATTGGATATACATTATGTTAATGTGTACTTTACTAGTACTCCTAGTAGCACCAGGGTATTAAGATACCGGTTCGATTGCTAAGTGTTAGTAACTCGAAATAAAAGGCTACGGAATAAACGGAGACTAGCTAAAGGTGAGCTGATGATATATGTTGGAAGTTTTTCCAAGTTTGATGTGATCAAACATCGCACGATCCCTCTAGCATCAAGATCAGTATTAAACCTGAATAATTATCATTTGGTGTTTGCTTTGAGCATAGACATGATTGGATTATGTCTATTGCAATACGGTTATTCATTTAAGGAGAATAATGGTTACTCTATTTATTTGAATAATACCTTCGATGGTCTTGCACCTAAATAAATGGTTTATAGAATCTCGATCGTAGTGATACACATTTTCATGCCAAAAGATATAAGATAGTAATGATAGTACCACTTACTTGTGGCACTGCCATGTGAGTCATATTGGTATAAAAGCATGAAGAAGTTCCATGTTGATGGATCTTTGGACTCACTCGTTTTGAAAAGTTTGAGACATGCGAACCATGTCTATTGGTGTATACGCATGAAGAAACTCCATGCAGATGGACCGTTTGGACTCACTTGATTTTGAATCACTTGAGACATGCAAATCATACCACATGGGCAAGATGGTGAAAAGCCTCGTTTTCGGTAAAATGGAATAAGAAAGCAACTTGTAGGAAGTAACACATTTTGATGTGTGCAGTCCAATGAGTGTTGAGGCATGCAAATGAATATCGTTATGTTCTTACTTCACGAGATGATTCGAGTAGATGTTGAGTATATTTACTTGATGAAACACAAGTCTGAATTATTGAATGGTTCAAGTAATTTCAGAGTGAAGTTAAAGATCATCGTGACAAGAGGATAAAATGTCTATGATATGATCATAGAGATGAGTATCTGAGTTACTGAGCTTTGTACGCTATTAAGACATTGTGGAAATTGTTTCACAATTAATACCGCCTGGAACACCATAGTGTGATGGTGTGTCCGAACATCATAGTTGCACTCTATTGGATATGGTGCATACCATGACATCTCTTATCAAATTACCACTATCGTTCATGGGTTAGGCATTAGAGACAACCACACTCACTTTAATGGGGCACCACGTAATTCCGTTGAGACGACACCGTTTGGAGAAACCTAAGTTGTCGTTTCTTGAAAGTTTGGGGCTGCGGCGCTTATGTGAAAAAGTTTCAGGTTGATAAGCTCGAACCCAAAGCGGATAAAATGCATCTTCATAGGACACCCAAAACAGTTGGGTATACCTCCTAATTCAGATCCGAAAGCAATAGGGATTGTTTCTTGAATCGGGTCCTTTCTCGAGGAAATGTTTGTCTCGGAGATTTGAGTGGGAGGATGGTGGAGACTTGATGAGGTTATTGAACCGTCACTTCAACAAGTGTGTAGCAGGGCACAAGAAGTTGTTCCTGTGGCACCTACACCAATTGAAGTCGAAGCTTATGATAGTGATCATGAAGTTTTGGATCAAGTCACTACCGTACCTCTTAGGGTGACAAGGATGTGTACTGCTTCAGAGTGGTACGGTGATCCATCTTGAAGGTCATGTTGCTAGACAACAATGAACCTCACGAGCTACGGAGAAGCGATGGTGGGCCCAAATTCCGACAAATGGTTAGAAGCCATGAAATCCGAGATAGGATCCATGTATCATAACAAAGCATGGACTTTGGTGGACTTGCCCGATGATCGGCAAGCCATTGAAATAAATGGATCTTTAAGAAGAAGACGGACGTGGGCGGTAATGTCACCGTCTATGAAGCTCGACTTGTGGCGAAGAGTTTTTCACAAGTTCAAGGAGTTGACTACGATGAGATTTTCTCATCCGTAGCGATGCTTGAGTCCGTCGGGATCATGTTAGCATTAGCTGCATTTATGAAATCTGGCAGATGGATGTCAAGACGAGTTTCCTTACCAGTTTACGTAAGGAAAGGTTGTATGTGATACAATCAGAAAAGTTTTGTCGATCCTAAGGATGCTAAAGGTATGCTAGCTCCAGCGAACCTTCTAAGGACCGGAGTAAGCATCTCGAGTTGGAATATGCACTTTGATAGGATGATCAAAGATTTTGGGTTTATACAAAGTTTATGAGAAACTTGTATTTCCAAAGAAGTGAGTGGGAGCACTATAGAATTTTTGATAAGTATATGTTGTTGACATATTGTTGATCAGAAATGATGTAGAATTCTGGAAAGCATATAGGGTTATTTGAAAAGTGTTTTCAATAGAAAACCTGAATTAAGCTGCTTGAACATTGAGCATCAAGATCTATGAGGATAGATAAAAACCGCTAAATGGTACTTTCAAATGAGCACATACCTTGACATGATCTTGAAGGTGTTCAAGATGGATCAGTCAAAGAAGGAGTTCTTGCCTGAGTTGTAAGGTATGAAGTTAAGAGTTAAAAGCTCGACCACGGCGGAAGAGAGACAAAGGGCGAAGGCCGTCCCTACGCTTGACGTAGGCTCTATAGTATGCTATGTCGTGTACCGCACCGGAAGTGTGCCTTGCCATGAGTCAGTCAAGGGGTACAAGAATGATCCAGGAACGGATCATTGGACAGCGGTAAAAAATTATCCTTAGAAGAATAAGGAGAAATTCTCGATTATGGAGGTGATAAAGAGTTCGGCGTAAAGGGTTACGTCGATGCAAGCTTTAACACCTATCCGAATGACTCTGAGTAGCAAACCGGATACGTATAGTGGAGCAACCATTTGGAATAGCTTCAAGTGGAGCGTAGAAGCAGCATTTACAATATGACATAGAGAATTGCGAAGTACACACGAATCTGAAAGGTTCAGACCCGTTGACTAAAACCTCTCTCACAAGCAAAACATGATCAAACCTCAGAACTCATTGAGTCTTAATCACATGATGATGTGAACTAGTTACAGACACTAGTAAACTCTTTGGATGTTGGTCACATGGCGATGTGACCTATCAGCGTTAATCACATGACGATGTGAACTAGATTATTGACTCTAGTGCAAGTGGGAGACTGTTGGAAATATGCCCTAGAGGCAATAATAAATTAGTTATTATTATATTTCCTGTTCATGATAATCGTTTATTATCCATGCTATAATTGTATTGATAGGAAACTCAGATACATGTGTGGGTACATAGACAGCACCATGTCCCTAGTAAGCCTCTAGTTGACTAGCTCGTTGATCAATAGATGGTTACAGTTTCCTGACCATGGACATTGGATGTCGCTGATAACGGGATCACATCATTAACAGAATGATGTGATGGACAAGACCCAATCCTAAGCCTAGCACAAAGATCGTGTAGTTCGTATGCTAAAGCTTTTCTAATGTCAAGCATCATTTCCTTAGACCATGAGATTGTGCAACTCCCGGATACCGTAGGAATGCTTTGGGTTTACCGAACGTCACAACGTAACTGGGTGGCTATAAAGGTTCATTACAGGTATCTCCGAAAGTGTTTGTTGGGTTGGCACGAATCGAGACTGGGATTTGTCACTCCGTGTAAACGGAGAGGTATCTCTGGGCCCACTCGATAGGACATCATCATAATGTGCACAATGTGACCAAGGGGTTGATCACGGGATGATGTGTTATGGAACGAGTAAAGAGACTTGCCGAAAACGAGATTGAACAAGGTATCGGGATACCGACGATCGAATCTCGGGCAAGTACAATACCGCTAGACAAAGGGAATTGTATACGGGATCGATTGAGTCCTTGACATCGTGGTTCATCCAATGAGATCATCGTGGAACATGTGGGAGCCAACATGGGTATCCAGATCCCGCTGTTGGTTATTGACTGGAGAACGTCTCGGTCATGTCTACATGTCTCCCGAACCCGTAGGGTCTACACATAAGGTTCGATGGCGCTAGGGTTATAAAGGAAGTTTGTATGTGGTTATCGAATGTTGTTGAGTCCGGATGAGATCCCGTGACGTCACAGGAGTTCCGGAATGGTCCGGAGGTAAAGATTTATATATGGGAAGTCCTGTTTTGGTCACGGAAAAGTTTCGGGTTTTATCGGTAACGTCTGGGACCACCGGGAGGGTCCCGAGGTCCACCAAGTGGGGCCACAAGCCCCGGAGGGGTCATGGGCCAAGTGTGGAAGGGACCAGCCCAGTTGGCTGGTGAGCCCCACAAGGGCCCAAGGTGCCTCCAAGTGGGAAGGGGGCAAACCCTAGGCAGATGGGCCCTAAGGCCCACCCTAGGTGCGCCTCCCCTCTTCCTTGTGGCCGCCACCCAGATGGGATCTGGGGCTACCGCCACCACAGGAGGGAACCCTAGGTGGGGCGCAGCCTCCCTTCCCCTATATATACTTGAGGTTTGGGCTGCCCAACACGGATGAGAACTTCTCCCTCTTGGTGCAGCCTGCCTCTCCTCCTCCTCCTCTCCCGTGGTGCTTGGCAAAGCCTGCAGGATTGCCACGCTCCTCCACCACCACCACGCCACGTTGTGCTGCTGCTGGATGGAGTCTTCCTCAACCTCTCCCTCTCTCCTTGCTGGATCAAGGCGTGGGAGACGCCACCGGCTGTACGTGTGTTGAACGCGGAGGTGCCGTCTGTTCGGCACTAGGATCTCCGGTGATTTGGATCACGGCAGTACGACTCCTTCAACCCCGTTCTCATGAACGCTTCCGCTTAGCGATCTACAAGGGTATGTAGATGCACTCTCCTTCCCTCGTTGCTAGTTTCTCCATAGATAGATCTTGGTGACACGTAGGAAAATTTTGAATTTTTGCTACGTTCCCCAACAGTGGCATCATGAGCTAGGTCTATTGCGTAGATTATTTGCACGAGTAGAACACATAGTAGTTGTGGGCGTTGATGATGTTCAATATGCTTACCGTTACTAGTCCAATCTTGTTTCGACGGTATTGTGGGATGAAGCGGCCCGGACCGACCTTACACGTACTCTTACGTGAGACAGGTTCCACCGGTGACATGCACTTGGTGCATAAGGTGGCTAGCGGTGCCGCCTCTCCCACTTTAGTCGGAACGGATTCGATGAAAAGGGTCCTTATGAAGGGTAAATAGCAATTGGCATATCACGTTGTGGTTTTGCGTGAGGTAAGAAACGTTCTTGCTAGAAACCCATAGCAGCCATCGTAAAACATGCAAACAACAATTAGAGGACGTCTAACTTGTTTTTGCGAGGGTATGCTATGTGATGTGATATGGCCAAGTAGAATGTGATGAATGATATGTGATGTATGAGATTGATCATGTTCTTGTAATAGGATTCACGACTTGCATGTCGATGAGTATGACAACCGGCGAGAGCCATAGGAGTTGTCTTTATTTATTGTATGACCTACGTGTCATTAAACAATGCCATGTAATTACTTTACTTTATTGCTAACCGGTAGCCATAGTAGTAGAACTAATAGTTGGCGAGACAACTTCATGAAGACACGATGATGGAGATCATGATGATGGAGATCATGGTGTCATGCGGTGACGATGATGATCATGGAGCCCGAAGATGGAGATCAATGGAGCTATATGATATTGGCCATATCATGTCACTACTATATATAATTGCATGTGATGTTTATTATGTTTATGCATCTTGTTTACTTAGAACGACGGTAGTAAATAAGATGATCCCTTACAACAATTTCAAGAAGTGTTCTCCCTAACTCTGCACCGTTGCTAAAGTTAAAGCTTCCAAGCACCACGTGATGATCGGGTGTGATGGATTCTTACGTTCACATACAACGGGTGTAAGACAGATTTACACCTTGAAACACTTAGGGTTAACTTGACGAGCCTAGCATGTACGGACATGGCCTCGGAACACGAGACCGAAAGGTCGAGCATGAGTCGTATAGTAGATACGATCAACATGAAGATGTTCACCGATGATGACTAGTCCATCTCACGTGATGATCGGACATGGCCTAGTTGACTCGGATCATGTAATCACTTAGATGACCGGAGGGATGTCTGTTCGAGTGGGAGTTCATAAGATGAACTTAATTATCTTGAACATAGTCAAAAGACCTTTTGCAAATTATGTCGTAAGCTCGCGCTTTAGTTCCACTGTTTAGATATGTTCCTAGAGAAAATATAGTTGAAAGTTGAAAGTAGCGATTATGCGGACGATGAAAGCTTATGTCCTTAATGCACCGCTCGGTGTGCTGAACCCCAAACATCATTTGTGGATGTTGCGAACATCGAACATACACGTTTTGATAACTACGTGATAGTTCGGTTAAGCGGTTTAGAGTTGGCCTTACGAAGACGTTTTCGAAATATCGCGGAACATATGAGATGTTTCGAGGGCTGAAATTAGGATTTCAGGCTCGTGCCTACGTCAAGAGGTATGAGACCTCCGACGATTTTCTTAGCCTACAAACTAAGGGAGAAAAGCTCAATCGTTGAGCTTGTGCTCATATTGTCCGAGTACAACAATCACTTGAATCGAGTGGGAGTTGATCTTCCGGATGAGATAGTGATGTTTCTCCAAAGTCATTGCCACCAAGCTGCTAGAGCTTCGTGATGAACTATAACATATCAAGGATAGAGATGATGATCCTTGAGGTATTCGCGTTGTTTGACATCGCAAAAGTAAAAATCAAGAAGGATCATCAATTGTTGATGGTTGGTGAAACCACTAGTTTCAAGAAG
Organism: Aegilops bicornis; assembly: GCA_021605145.1. Lineage (NCBI taxonomy): Eukaryota > Viridiplantae > Streptophyta > Magnoliopsida > Poales > Poaceae > Aegilops > Aegilops bicornis. The sequence continues at coordinate 189,582 of JAHIAL010000102.1, forward strand.
GGCAAGGGCAAGAAGGGACACTTCATGAAACGGCAAATCGATTCTTTGCTCAGTGAAGAAACCCAAGGTTGAACCCAAACCGAGACTAAGTGCTTACGCAATAAGGGGAACAGCCCTTTGGAGCAGAATTACCCTAGATACTTGGTAGATAAGAAGGCTGGCAAGGTCGATAGAAGTATATTGGATATACATTAAGTTATTGTGTATTTTACTAGTACTCCTAGTAGCACCGAGGTATTAGATACGGTTCGGTTGCTAAGTGTTAGTAACTCGAAATGAAAGGCTACGAAATAAACGGAGACTAGCTAAAGGAGAGCTGACGATATGTGTTGGAAGTGTTTCCAATTTTGATGTGATCAAACATCGCACGCTCCCTCTACCATCAAGATTAGTATTAAACCAGAATAATTGTTATTTGGTGTTTGCGTTGAGCATAGACATGATTGGATTATGTCTGTCGCAATACGATTATCCATTTAAGGAGAATAATGGTTACTCTATTAATTTGAATAATGCCTTCAATGGTCTAGCACCTAAAAGGAATGGTTTATTGAATCTCGATCGTAGTGATACACATTTTCATGCCAAAAGATATAAGATAGTAATGATGGTACCACGTACTTGTGGCACTGCCATGTAAGTCATATTGGTAGAAAACGCATGAAGAAGCTCCATGTTGATGGATCTTTGAACTCACTCGTTTTTGAAAAGTTTGAGACATGCAAACCATGTCTATTGGTATATACGCATGAAGAAACTCCATGCAGATGGATCGTTTGGACTCACTTGATTTTGAATCACTTGAGATATGCAAAACATACTACATGGGCAAGATGACTGAAAAGCCTCGGTTTCAGTAAGATGGAACAAGAAAGCAACTTGTAGGAAGTAACACATTTTGATGTGTGCAGTCCAATGAGTGCTGAGGCATGCAGTGAATATCGTTATGTTCTTACTTCACAGATGATTCGAGTAGATGTTGAGTATATTTACTTGATGAAACACAAGTCTGAATTATTGAATGGTTCAAGTAATTTCAGAGTGAAGTTTAAGATCTTCGTGACAAGAGGATAGAATGTCTATGATATGATCATAGAGATGAATATCTGAGTTACGAGTTTTGGCACACAATTAAGACATTGTGCAAATTGTTTCACAATTAATACCGCCTGGAACACCATAGTGCGATGGTGTGTCCGAACATCATAGTTGCACCCTATTGGATATGGTGCGCACCATGATATCTCTTATCGAATTACCACCATCGTTCATGGGTTAGGCATTAGAGACAACCGCACTCACTTTAATGGGGCACCACGTAATTTCGTTGAGACGACACCGTTTGGAGAAACCTAAGTTGTCGTTTCTTGAAAGTTTGGGGCTGCGACGCTTATGTGAAAAAGTTACAGGTTGATAAGCTCGAACCCAAAGCGGATAAAATGCATCTTCATCGGACACCCAAAACAGTTGGGTATACCTCCTAATTCATATCCGAAAGCAATAGGGATTGTTTCTTGAATCAGGTCCTTTTCGAGGAAAAGTTTGTCTCGAAAAATTGAGTGGGAGGATGGTGGAGACTTGATGAGGTTATTGAACCGTCACTTCAACAAGTGTGTAGCAAGGGCACAGGAAGTTGTTCCTGTGGCACCTACACTAATTGAAGTCGAAGCTTATGATAGTGATCATGAAGTTTTGGATCAAGTCACTACCGTACCTCGTAGGGTGACAAGGATGCGTCTTTGCTTGAGTGAATACGATGATCCTGTCTTGAAGGTCATGTTGCTAGACAACAATGAACCTACGAGCTATGGAGAAGCGATGGTGGGCCCAAATTCTGACAAATGGTTAGAAGCCATGAAATCCGAGATAGGATCCATGTATCATAACAAAGCATGGACTTTGGGGGACTTGCCCGAAGATCGGCAAGCCATTGAAATAAATGGATCTTTAAGAAGAAGACGGACGTGGACGGTAATGTCACCGTCTATGAAGCTCGACTTGTGGCGAAGAGTTTGTCACAAGTTCAGGGAGTTGACTACGATGAGATTTTCTCATCCGTAGCGATGCTTAAGTCCGTCGGAATCATGTTAGCATTAGCTGCATTTATGAAATCTGGCAGATGTAAGGAAAGGTTGTATGTGATACAATCAGAAAAGTTTTTCGATCCTAAGGATGCTAAAAGGTATGTTAGCTCCAGCGATCCTTCTAAGGACTGGAGTAAGCATCTCGGAGTTGGAATATGCACTTTGATAGGATGATCAAAGATTTTGGGTTTATACAAGGTTTATGAGAAACTTGTATTTCCAAAGAAGTGAGTGGGAGCACTATAGAATTTCTGATAAGTATATGTTGTTGACATATTGTTGATCAGAAATGATGTAGAATTTCTGGAAAGCATATAGGGTTATTTGAAAAGTGTTTTCAATAGAAAACCTGAATTAAGCTGCTTGAACATTGAGCATCAAGATCTATGAGGATAGATAAAAACCGCTAAATGGTACTTTCAAATGAGCACATACCTTGACATGATCTTGAAGGTGTTCAAGATGGATCAATCAAAGAAGGAGTTCTTGCCTGAGTTGTAAGGTATGAAGTTAAGAGTTAAAAGCTCGACCACGGCAGAAGAGAGACAAAGGACGAAGGACGTCCCCTACACTTCAGACGTAGGCTCTATAGTATGCTATCTTTGTGTACCGCCGAAGTGTGCCTTGCCATGAGTCGATCGAGGGGTATAAGAATGATCCAGAACGGATCATTGGACAGATCAAAATTATCCTTAGAAGAATAAGGAGAAATTTCTCGATTATGGAGGTGATAAAGAGTTCGGCGTAAAGGGTTACGTCGATGCAAGCTTTAACACCTATCCGAATGACTCGAGTAGCAAACCGGATACGTATAGTGGAGCAACCATTTGGAATAGCTCCAAGTGGAGCGTGGAAGCAACATTTACAATATGACATAGAGAATTGCAAAGTACACACGAATCTGAAAGGTTCAGACCCATTGACTAAAACCTCTCTCACAAGCAAAACATGATCAAACCTCAGAACTCATTGAGTCTTAATCACATGATGATGTGAACTAGTTTACAGACACAAGAAAAGTCTTTGGATGTTAGTCACATGGCGATGTGACCTATCAATGTTAATCACATGACGATGTGAACTAGATTATTGACTCTAGTGCAAGTGGGAGACTCTTGGAAATATGCCCTAGAGGCAATAATAAATTAGTTATTATTATATTTCCTTGTTCATGATAATCGTTTATTACCCATGCTATAATTGTATTGATAGGAAACTTCGGATACATGTGTGGGTACATAGACAACACCATGTCCCTAGTAAGCCTCTAGTTGACTAGCTCGTTGATCAATAGATGGTTACGGTTTCCTGACCATGGACATTGGATGTCGTTGATAACGGGATCACATCATTTGGAGAATGATGTGATGGACAAGACCCAATCTTAAGCCTAGCACAAAGATCGTAGTTCATATGCTAAAGCTTTTCTAATGTCAAGTATCATTTCCTTAGACCATGAGATTGTGCAACTCCGGATACCGTAGGAATGCTTTGGGTGTACCAAGCGTCCTGGCGTAATCGGGTGGCTATAAAGGTGCACTACGGTATCTCCGAAAGTGTACATTGGGTTGGCACGAATCGAGACTGGGATTTGTCACTCCGTGTAAGCGGAGAGGTATCTCTGGGCCCACTCGATAGGACATCATCATAATGTGCACAATGTGACCAAGGGGTTGATCACGGGATGATGTGTTACGGAACGAGTAAAGAGACTTGCCGGTAACGAGATTGAACAAAGGTACCGTATACCGACGATCGAATCTCGGGCAAGTACAATACCGTTAGACAAAGGGAATTGTATACGGGATTGATTGAGTCCTTGACGTCGTGGTTCATCCGATGAGATCATCGTGGAACATGTGGGAGCCAACATGGGTATCCAGATCCGCTGTTGGTTATTGACCGGAGAACGTCTCGGTCGTATGCGCATGTCTCCCGAACCCGTAGGGTCTGCACATAATGTTCGATGGCGCTAGGGTTATAAAGGAAGTTTGTATGTGGTTGCGAATGTTGTTGAGTCCCGGATGAGATCCCGGACGTCACGAGGAGTTCCGGAATGGTCCGGAGGTAAAGATTTATATATGGAAAGTTGTTGTTGGGTTAGAAAAAGTTCGGAGTTTTTCGGTATTGTCTTGAAGCTTCCAAAGGTTCCGGAGGATTCCGGAGGGGTCCGGAGGTCTGAAATTGTTCCACCACGTCCAATACAGTAGCATGGGCTGTGAGGCGCCCTAGCCTTAATGGGCCAGGGCACCAGCCCCCAAGGCCCATGCGCATGGGAAGGAAAACCCTAAAGGGGGAGGCCTCCACTTGACTTGGGAGGCACTCCTCCCCCCTTGGCCGCCCCCCCTAGATGGGATCTAGGGCTGGCCGCACCCCTTGGGGTGGGATACCCTAAAGGGGGCGCAGCCTCTCTCTCCCCTATAAATACTTGAGGCTTGGGGGCTGCCCAACACATGAGTTTTCTCCCTCTATTGGTGCAGCCCTGCCTCTCCTCCTCCTCCTCTCCCGTGGTGCTTGGCGAAGTCCTGCTGGATTGCCACGCTCCTCCACCACCACCACGCCATTGTGCTGCTGCTGGATGGAGTCTTCCTCAACCTCTCCCTCTCTCCTTGCTGGATCAAGGCGTGGGAGACGTCACCGGGCTGTACGTGTGTTGAACGCGGAGGTGCCGTCCGTTTGTCACTAGGATCTCCGGTGATTTGGATCACGACGAGTACGACTCCTTCGACCCCGTTCTCATGAACGCTTCCGCTTAGCGATCTACAAGGGTATGTAGATGCACTCTCCTTCCCTCGTTGCTAGTTTCTCCATAGATAGATCTTGGTGACAGGTAGGAAAATTTTGAATTTCTGCTACGTTCCCTAACAAGTACCCCATCCACGGATGTGCGCCCAGCGGCTGCTGTGGAGAGCCGCGCCCAGCTGGAGCGGTGGAGCTGCTGCCCGGCGCTGGTGGCATGACCGTGACGGCATGCCTTGGCGCCACGTCCCACGGTCGCCGGAGAGGAGCTCGGCGGCGGCCTTCCCCTTTTCCGCCTGGTTGCGAGGCGGTGCGATCGCCACGCAGTACCGCCGCGATCGCCTGTACCGCCAGAGGCGTGACCGATGGAGAGCGCGGTGGAGCCGTCCGGCGCCCGTCGGCCCGAAAGCGCTGTTTCTGCGTGATCTCCTCAAGGAGGAGACGTGGCCGGCCTAAGCGAGCGTGGGGAACGGCACCTGCAGGGGAGCACCGTCGCGAGCACATGGAACCGCCGGTGAGACCGTGGATGAACTGGAGCGTCGAGGTCCTGCCGGTGATGGGCTCTCGGCGTCATCGGCCGCCGCCAGAGGCTGCAGACGGCGGGCGTGCTAAACGATCGAGTCCCCACTGGACCGTGCTACGAATTCCGCCGAGAGGTGAATCGCACGGCGGCCTGATTGTCGAGGAAGAATAGGCGCGGTGTGCCACACACAGTGCGCGCCGTCTTTGGCCGGGCGAAATCACGGCGTCGTACAACTCATCGAGATTGTGGAATAGATCCACAACACGATGGTTATATCATCGTTGCGCCCGATTAGCGTCCTCATGCGATGGCTCCGGTTCTCATCGACGTGATGCTGCACGTTATACTTGCAGAGGATAAAGTAGAACAGGTGGCGCCATCTTGAGTAGTTACCGGCGGCGAGGTCGAGCTTGAATCGCAGGAAGTGGGTGATGGAGGGCGGAAGACCCTCTCCTGGTGCCGGCGCACCCGGGATGTCGAGGCAGGGGATGAGCTCACGGCCGACGTCGCGATGGAGTAGAGCCGCCACAGGGGCGGCATCAACAGCCGCAGGTGCAGCGGGTGCGGCTTGGCCGAGGCGCACCGAGGCAGGCGTGGGAGCCCGGGGATGAAGACCCGCCGCGCCCGGAGCTGCATGGGCGGGTGGGATGGCAGCAAGAGGAGCCAGGGGAGGGAGGTTCGCCGCCGAGGTCGGTGGCCGGGATCGGCGGAGCAGCCGATTCATGGCAGAAGCGTGGGATAGGATTGGAACTGCTCAGGTATCAAGTTGTTTTACAGAACTCTATGCACACTTGTATTCATATCTCGCAGGGTTATTTATACATGCGGAGAGGTACAAGGGGGTGAGGGAGAGATCGTGTACAATGGCCGTGGCCGAGCATGTCATGCATGCGTGGTGGACGTGCGCACGTAGTGCACGCACCTCCTGAACTGTCCGAAGGACCTGGTCAAGGCCGTTGTCCATCAGGTCGTGTAGTAGACTTCCAACACGCTCGAGGACGCACATTACGGCATTTTTTTTTCGCTGGTTAATTTTCGCCGGTTTTTTTATGGTGGTTTTTTTTCAACTGTGTTAGTTAACTGCGACGGGAGGTTGGGCTTCGGCGGCACTCGATCACGGGGTTAATCGTGGTTTTTCGCGGCTGAGACGGGAGTATAGAGCAAGTACCAAAGAAGTACCAAATAAAACATGTTTAGATGAGACTAAAAATAAACCTGAAACGCGGACTATCAACTGAGACATTAGGAATAGAGATACTAGTTGCTGACTTGATCAAAACAAGGACCGGCTGGGACTTGATTAAAACAATGATTAAGAAACAAACTCTGGATCTTGTTGGATAGATTACTCTCATGGACAGTACTCAAGTACTTGGTGGGTCACAAACAGTAGCAGCGAAGTAGTACTCGTGATTTGACCCTTGCTCACACACGCGCAGGCTGATACGGATTGATCTGACACGGCGGTCGCAGCCTAATTTCTTGCTGGCCTCGACGACACACAACTGTAGCCGCAAAAAATTGATCTTCTATTCGGTTTCGACGGATCGCGTCAAACGGCAATATACAGCAGACCCAAAATCCTAAACTCCTTGAACTCAATCTCATCGGCGTCATCGCTGACCACTTTTTTAATCCTGACCAATGATCTCATAATTGGTGTGAATTTTTTCACGCCGGCTTTTGTTCAGCCGAAAAATTACAAACTCCTCGATCTCTAGGGAGATCCCTCCAAGAACTCAATACCACCGTACGCGAACCTTACGGTGGGCGTCAATTGTTGTGGAATTGTCACGGTAGATGTCCTAGTATGGAGACTTAGTCGTGAGGCCAACGCATCTACGCGGTAGCTTGAAGGGGTTGGTCGGAATCGAGAGACGCAAGGCGGATCAACACATAAGACAAGGATTTAGACAGCTTCGGGCCCCGGAAAACATCATCCGGTAATAGCCCTACATGTTGTTTATCGCTAGGTCTCATTATGCTTAACAGGGAGTCGCCGCATAAGCCGGCTCCCCTTTAGTTGTGTCTAGCCATAGAGATTGTTTCTTATTCCTTGTCCCCTCTTGGGGTGGCCTGCCCCTTCTTATATAAGTTGAAGGGGCGGGTTACATGACTAGTCGTAGTAGGATTATGATTACTCAATTACAAGTGAAGTCCTAATCTTGCTTCCTTTTAAAAGAATATTCCTTACGCTTACCTCTTAAGCCGGCCTACTATAACATGAGCCGGCCTTCTGGGCCTTGGGCCTAGTCTTTTATCTGACCCGCCGTCGGGGTCATCCGTGAGTCGTCAGGACCGGTGACGAAGGAAGGAGACCTCGAGCTCGAGTCATGTTGGCTTGCCGGCCGCGCCGCGAGCTCCGCCGCGACTGCCACGCCTATGTGCGAAAAAGAGAGATGTTGCCAGGCCTGGGACGACCACCTCAAACGTTTTCGGTAGTTTTTTGTAACAAGATTACTTGAAAATGGTAGTTTTTAGTTGATTTTTTGAAAGTGGCAATTCAGTGGGACGACCACCTCAAATGTGGTATTTTTGTGAAATACTCGGCTTGCGTCCGTCAATTGGATATACTATATGTTTTTTGTTGACAAATGCTAAAGTTAGCGAAGTTATTGCATTTTTCAGTCTTGCGGTGCCTGTGCTTTTGTTGTGTTTGTGTTTTTTTCTCTCTCCGTTTTCAGATTTCCACAACTCCGTGAATTAAGAAAACACTTAAGCATGGGCAAAATGGCATCAAAAGTTCACAGAATGACAGACAAAACTAGAAAAAGAACGCGACCGTATGGCGAACTAATTCGTGCCATACGCGCGTCGTTCACAATAGTACTCACATTACTCAGTAGGGTGGGAGCCACGAAATACCGACAGGATGAATGGCCAAAGTAGGCTCCTCAATAGGGTGGACGAACTCGAATAGCTGGTGACGTGTACGTAGATTGGTCGTGCCGTCATCATTCGGACGCTGGCTAAGAGAAGGCGGCGAGGGGCTACCATTGCCATTACCCTGCACAACAAGCACGGCGACGACTTTCTCCATGATCTCGACCAGAACATCCGGACAGAACTCCTTGAGCGACACGTACGCGTCGGAGCCGATCATGGCCTTCAACACTCCCGGGCTTGGCGATGTACTCGACGCAGAAGGCCTTGAGCTGCGTGCAGCGGAGCCGGACGGCGAGCACCAGCGTGGCGGCCGCGGTGTCCGCGTCGGGGACGGCCTCGCACAGCGCGCGCTCGCACAGGAGACGCATCCTCTCCATGCCGTACGTGTCGGCCGCGGCGATCAAGTCCCCAGCCGCCTCCATCCTCGTGCCGGTCGCGGCCGAGCCGGCGGCGAGAAGCTCGGCCGTCGCCGGGGGCAGCTCGTCCGCGTAGGCAAAGTGGAGGAGCGCCTCGAAGGCGGCCTCCCCCACGCCATCGACACGTACGGCACCACGCGCCGGGGAGCCGTTTGTCTGCTGCTGCTCGAAGAACGTCGCGTGGAAGACCGGCGATCGAGCGGCGAGTACGAGCGTGTGCGCGGCGAACTCGCGGCTGCCGACCTGGAAAGTGACGTCCGCCCCCTCCTTGCTGTCCAGCAGGCGGAGGAGCTGCTCGCCGATGTTGGACGGCGGCACCGCGACGAGCTGGCCAGGAGATGACTTAGGCGAGGCCATGTTGTGTGGCAGTAGAGAAGCACACGCGGGCGCTGAATATATAGACGAGTGTACGTTCATGGCGTCTGGCTCGGGGACCGGAGTCGGAAGATGAACGTCGCACACGCATTACTAGCACGGACGGCCGGGTGTGGAGCGGCTCATTTTCCCCACCTGGCGCTTCGGTCCTCGCTCCTCCGCAATTCGTGCATGCAAGAACGCGTGCATCTTCAACACCTGTGCCAAACCTAACGTCATACATTACGGGACTCCACCGCCGCCGTGACACTGCCGGAGAAGGCCGCGAGCAACTGCCATGCCTAGAAGACCTCTATTGCAGAGCATGTTGCCTATTCAGTTAACTATAGATGGCACGCCGCACGTGATGAAACCCAGTCTTTGTGGCACATCGACCCGTATCATCCCGAACGTGCCAGATCCCAGCCCCACCGTCTTCGTTCAACTTGGTCAGAGATGAGCACCGCAGCAAGCCGCCATCCCTACATCACACTCCAAAATGGTGCAAACTCTACGCAAGTGGCCATCGCCCTGAAGGACGAGTGGCTATCTGCTTATTGTCCCCGCAAAAAAAAATGCTTATTGGTGCCATTGGTGCCGCTGATTGGAGCACTGCCAAGGCAAGGGAGACACTACAACAAAAATAAGTACACCGTGTTAGCGCCCAGTACACCAAGCGAGCCCTTTTGTCACCAAAACTTTTCTTCTACCGCCCCCCATCATTCAGCCAGTGGCGGAGCTCCTCAGGGGCCAACCTTGGCAGTTGGCTCCTTAGCCCATGAAAGTTTTCGGAAATAATCCTTAGTATTTAGCCCATATGTCAAGGAAAATCAGCCCCCATAACACATATTGTTTGCCACCCGCTAGCCCGTTGCTGCCCCCCCCCCTCCCCCCACACACACACACAGGATGCAGCCCAAACCTCCGCCACCGATTCAGCCTACTCGTCATTTGAATGAAGATTGAGATCCGCCTCCCATCAAGGGCTTCGGTCTCCACAAAAAGCTCAACTTTATGCAGTTTTGTGTCCCGGGCTCCCGAGCCTCATAGGAAAGACTATAACGGACCCGTCAGCGCATACCATTGATCGATGAGGCCCCACCTAGCACGAGTAACCTCCCTAAATTTGTGTCATTTATCTACCACAAAGGGCATGAATCCCTCACCCCCCAAACCAACTAGTTCCAGAGTAGAATCTAGGGTTATGCTCCTTTCCACCTTCCTTGAGCTCAGAAGCAGAGGGGTGTGATCCAACCCAATCCTAGTCTCAGCCACCAACGAGCACACAGGGGGAAACATCCTCCTAGTCGACGATCACGATGACACGATCCAGGACACTTCGGATAGGTTTGATCTATCTATTCGTCCATGTGAATCTGGCTCCGCCCCTACGAAATGCTCGCAACACCATCACAACAAATAGCGTCGTTGAACTGGTGGACCCACGGTTAGCATATATTGGCGTTGTTTTCTCCACACCGCAGAAAATAGGGTTAAAGTCACTTCCCATAATACTGGTAGCGCGTTCGAAGTCACCTTATTATAGATTTCACCAAGAATTTCTGGTGAGCAATTATGGTCAGCCAGACCATACACCACTATCATCTCCCATGATCGTTTAGTGGCACGATGCACAACCTGCACAGTCAAAAAATAACGTCCAATATCCCATGTCACTTTCCAAGATGTCAAAATATCCCGCAGGCTCTGGTTGGGCCAAGAAGGCTTGATGTCCCCATTGTGATTCAACATTGTCGCCGATGGTCTTGCTGCGATGTTTGATAGGGCTTGGGAGGTCGGTCATCTAACTGGTGTATGTCCCACTTGATTCCTGGGGGAGTCTCCCAGCTTCAATATGCTAACGGGATTATGTTCCTCGTTGAACTTGACAACCAAAGAATTGCAATTGTCAAACTTGTTGCTTCTTCGTTTTGAAGCAATGTCCGGGTAAAAATTAACTTCCATAAGTGCGAAGTCGTATGGCCATGGGGATGGCTAGTGTGAGGCTATCTTGCTTACTTGTAAATTGGTGCCTTTACATCTCCTATCTAGGATTGCCTCTGATCGCTCGACCTTAGCATCGTTGAGTGGGAAGCCCTCTGCATCTGAGGTTGCGTGATAGGTGGCTGCATGGAGGGCCAAATTCGCGTCCTTTGATGTGAGATTTAGTATAACTAACTCGTGTCCTATCTTCCATCCCGGCGTACTCAACGGGGATGTTTTTATTGGGAAACATGGTCCATGCCTAGTTTGACAAAGCACGTGTCAGGTTTTACTAGAAAAGGTGGGCGTTATGAATTCTAATGTCATGAATACTGCACTTGTGGTTAAGTGGGTTTCAAAATTGAGTCAGAATGCTACACGGATTTTCAGCGAACTCCTAAAGCCAAATAACCCCCCTTGCCAACTTTCTTCGAATCATCGATGCGTGACTCCCTATTTGGAATGGGACCAATTGGGTTATGCCTGCATTTTCTGTCGGAATTAGGGCTCCGCAGACCCAAATGAAGGTTCGAAATCTAGGGTAAACATGAAGAATTCCGCTAAGCTACAACTTGTCGCTCATCGTCTCATGGCCAAGCTACGACGAACTCCTAAAACCCTACTCCTGCTTTGTGGTGGATTGCCTCGCGAGGAGGATGAGTATGAACTAGTACAGGGATGGACTGCCTCGTGAGGGCTTGAGGATGGATGAACTCGACCCCTCTCTATGGTGGAAACTAGCCTATATTTGTAGTGGCCTTGGTCCTCTTTCCGCTTGCTTTAGGCGGGAAGGGATACCATAGTGGCCAATTTTGAAGGGGGTAGTACACCCTATCTTGACTAAAGGTGGTATTCGTCTGCAAAGCTTCTGGTCGTGACGCAGATGTGGGCTCGGTGATGACCTCCGCCCTACTATGCTCGTGATCTTGGTCTTGTTGCACCGGAATGGAAACCTTTGAGGGATTCCTTGGGAACCCGCATATGTCCTTGCCTCCTTAGCACCAAAGGGGAAACTGTCCTCGCCTGCGCCCGCTGGCACCCTTCTGGTTCTAGTCGTCATGGCTCATGTCATCGCGTGCCTCGCGAGGTGGGTGCGATTCTAGAGATATCCGCTCCTCAAGAGGCCACTCCTTAGGAGGTCTTGATGTCACTTGCCCCGTGAGGAGGGGGCCCTCGCGAGGGTCTTGCTCGTGAAGTCCTAAAGTTGGGCCTCGCCGGGCCCGTTGGTGGAGCCATGCACTGGTTCGTAGGCAGATGGGTTTGGGTACCCCCAGTCCCAGAACCTCGACAAGAGTCCCCTGCCCACTGTGCGCCTGGGTATTTTTTAGAACCGAGCTTTACCCTTTCCATTGCATAGAACGGAAATACTACCAGTTCCAATCAGAGAAGTCAAGAGAAGGGAAAGAGGTAGGGCGAGTTCCCGCACTACTAGGAAACCCACCACACTCACTCGCCATCGAAACGAGTGATGTGGGGCGAAAACCTGAGTAGCACGATATAAAGTCTAGCCTATTACAAGCTCAAAAGACCAAACTAGAGCAGACATAGAAACATTTGCCAGTCAGGTAGACATCATCTCCGGGTAGAAGCACCAAAAGGTAGACGACTCGTGCCAACCATCTTCAGCTAGAGCGTCTCGAAGCATCAGGCACCTTGGATCATTTGCTTGGCGGCATCGCAGATGTTCATCAACTGCATTGTGCTAGCCCTGATCATCTCCGCTCCCGTGCGTAGCTCCCTGGCGGCATCTCCTTGCTGTAAACCTGTCCAGTAAAGCTGAAAAGAGCATAGAGAGAACACGATCTCAAAAGGAGTCTTGATTTTTTTCTTTTCAAAAGTAGCTCGATTGCGCGCCAACCATATCGCCCAACAGGTGGCCGCTAAGCCCACCGTGTAAAAAGTTTTCTTCCCAGGAAGAAATTTTTGACACCACACGAAGTATTGCCAGTAGTTTTTGGGGCATTTGTCAGTGCCCAGCACCACCCCGATGGAACACCAGACTACCTTGGCCACTGGGCAAGGGAAAAAATGCTGAGTTGTCTCCACCCCTTTGCAAAAAGAGCAACTCGGGTTTCCTGGCCATTTTCTTTTCCTCATCACTTGCCTAGTAAGCACCGCGTCTTGCGATAACTGCCAGAGAAAGATTTTTATCTTCAGAGGAATTTTGGCTCTCTAAATCCACTTGTAATGGCACCCACTAAGGGGGTTTTCTAGCATCTTATAAACCGATTTGGTGGTGAACTTGACATTTTGATTTAGGCCCCAAAAGACTCGATCATTCTTCTCGGTCAGAGGGATGCTTTTAATTACAGCATGCATGTCTTTCCACTGTTTAGACAGTTCAGGGGTAAACCTACGTCTGAAAACAGAAGTGGTATCGAGCTCATCTCTCCTGTCCAGGGTGCTTTCCGGACAATTGCAAATCTCAAACAAACGTGGGTATTGATCCTGCACTGGGAGCAGCCCATTCATTGAATCTTTCCACAATCTAATTAAGTTTCCAGTCCCAATCTCAATTTTCCTGCCCATCATATAGATGTCTTTCACCTCAAGCAGGGCTTTACAGCATGGTGAGTCAGAGAACTTAGGAGTAACTTCTGCAACTGATTTGTTGCGAAGATATCTGGCACGGACGATGTCTTGCCATAACCCATTTTGAGTCTCTAGCTTCCACCACCATTTAACCATGAGGCTAATATTGTGCTTCCGGAGGTCTTTTATGCCTAAACCCCCTTTGTCCCTGGAGCTACAGATTCTGCTCCACTTGACAAGATAGTATCTCTTCTTTTTGTTGCACCCTTGCCAGAAGAATCTGCGTCTGTGTTTATCTATCTTTTCAATGAAGGTTTTGTTCATTAGCCACACCGACATGTGGTATAAAGAAATCTGTGTAACCATAGAGTCAAGCAGGGTATGTCTACCCCCCATCGAGGCAGCATTGCCAATCCAGGCTTCAAACCTCTTCAAGTACTTACTAACAATGAATTCTCAATCAGAGATTTTCAGGTTAGCATAACTGACAGGCATGCCAAGGTATCTAAGTGGGAAATTTCTGACCTCACAGTCGAAGATCTCAACATGTTTATTAACAACAGTCTCATCCCCACCTACAGTAAGAATTTTGCTCTTCTGAAAGTTAACTTTCAGGCCAGACATCATTTCAAACATATACAACAGCAAATTCAGGTTGACTGCTTTATCAATGTCATATTCTATGCAAATGATAGTATCATCTGCGTATTGAAGGACCGCCACCCAATCAGGAATAAGATCGGAAGCTAGACCCACAATCAACTTATTTTTCTAGGCATTTTAATCATTCTGGTGAGGCACCCAACAGCCAGATTAAAAGGGGCGAAGCGGCATGGGCCCCAACCGCATGCGGGCCAGGCTGGATGCGTGGCACCCGATAGTACGTGGGACGTCCCCACTTCCCCACGATGCCTCGACAACTGCCATGGCTAACAAAAAGCCTGGCGCATGTTGCGGGGCCATCTGTCCACCGCCGCGCGCCCATCCTCTGCTCCATCCTTCTCCATGAAGCTTGCGTCTTGCACGCCGGATCTTGCGCTGCCCTCGGCTCGCCGCAGCACCATGGCCCCCCAAAAGAGGAGGAGCGGCGCCACCATGGCGGCGGACCGGCGTGCGGGGCTCGAAGCTGCCCTGGGCCGGTCCACGGTGCTCAACCGTGAGGGGCTGGACAAGGTCCTCCCCGTGATCACGGCCGATTCCAATAAGTGGAAAGCAACAAAGATTTGGCCTCGTTCTCAGCCTCTTGCTGAGTTGGAAGCTACCGCTGTCGCCCTTCACCTTCATGCCCTCTTCACCAGCTTGCTGCAGCCGTTCTCGGATTTTCAACGCAGTGCTCTCGCGTTATCAGGTTCGCGCACTGCATTTCGACCCAAGATCCATCCTCCTCCTTCTGCCTTCGCGTTCCCGTGTGAGGCCTTCGTGGGCATTGCTCCCTCGGTGGCGCTGCTTCGCCACTTCTTCTCCCTGCGGCTGACCGCCGACACACAGTGGTCTGGGTGCGTGTCACTCTGCGCGGTCAGCGCGACAACGGGCGAGGGCATCGACATGGAGGTTCGCCCAAATGCAGAGGGCTTTCGAAGGCAATGGGCGTACGTCGACATGGGGCAGTTCAACCCGTTACTTCAAGTTCCATCGTCCCCCGCGAAAGCGAGCTCCGGATGGAAGCATGAGAGGCTCGTCGACCTGAGGATCTTGCGGGTCACGACAAGGATGGTTGACCTGAGGCCGGCAGGAGTGATGGTGGCAATGGTGGTGAGGGAGTTCATCCGACGGTGAATCGCCCTCTTCATCGCCATTCCCGCCCAATGTGGGCCTTCACCGGCCACGGGGACGCTATGAGGCTCCAAGTGGCTTCCCTGCCCCCTGATACATCTCCAATGTATCTATAATTTTTGATTGTTCCATGCTATTATATTATCTGTTTTGGATGTTTTATATGCATTAATATGCTATTTTATAGTATTATTTTTGGGATTAACCTAGAGCCTAGTGCCAATTTCTGGGTTTTCCTTGTTTTTGAGTTTTACAGAAAAGGAATATCAAACAAAGTCCAAACGGAATAAAACTTTCGCGGTGATTTTTCTTGGACCAGAAGACATCCACATAGCTTGGAGAGGGGGACAGAAGCTTCCCAAGGAGGCCACAAGCCTCCTAGGCACGCCCAGGGGGGACACCCTGAGGGCTTGTGGGCCCCTCAGGAGTCCTGAAACCCTAATTCTTGCGTATAAATTTCCAAATATTCCCAAACCATCATAGGCATCCACCAAAATACTTTTCCGCCGCCGCAAGCCTCTTTTCCTGTGAGATCCCATCTTGGGGCCTTTTCCGCCATCCTGCCAGAGGGGGGTTCAATCACGGAGGGAACCTACATCAACCTTGTTGCCCTTTTGATGAAGCGTGAGTAGTTTACCATAGACCTAAGGGTCCATAGCTAGTAGCTAGATGGCTTCTTCTCTCTCTTTGATCTTCAATACAATGTTCTCCTCGATGTTCTTGGAGTTCTATCCGATGTAATATTCCTTTGCGCTGTGTTTCTCGAGATCCGATGAATTGTGGATTTATGATCAGATTATCTATAAATATTATTTGAATCTTTTCTGAACTCTTTTATGCATGATCAATTACCTTTGTATTTCTCTTCGAATTATCAGTTTGGTTTGGCCAACTAGATTTGTTCTTCTTGCAATGGGAGATGTGCTTAGTTTTGGGTTCAATCTTGCGGTGTCCTCACCCAGTGACAAAGTAGGGGTAGCGAGGCACGTATTGTATTGTTGCCATCAAGGGTAAACAGATGGGGTTTTCATCATATTGCTTGAGTTTATTCCTCTACACCATGTCATCTAACTTAAGGCGTTACTCCATTCTTATGAACTTAATACTCTAGATGCATGCTGGATAGCGGTCAATGTGTGGAGTAATAGTAGTAGATGCAGGCAGGAGTCGGTCTACTTCACGTGGACGTGATGCTTATATTCATGATCATTTCCTTGGATATCGTCATAACTTTGCACTTTTCTATCAATTGCTTGACAGTAATTTGTTTACCCACCGTGTGTTTTCCTTCAAGAGAGAAGCCTCTAGTGAAACCTATTGTGACTCCCCCGATTCGACCGTACACTAATCATACACGCAAACGTGTACAATCAAGATCAGGGACTCACAGGAAGATATCACAACACAACTCTAGACACAAAATGAAATAATACAAGCTTCATATTACAAGCCAGGGGCCTCGAGGGCTCGAATACAGAAGCTCGAACACAAGAGTCAGCGGAAGCAACAATATATGAGTACAAACATAAGTTAAAAAGGATGCCTTAAGAAGGCTAGCACAAACATCAACGATCGAAGAGGCAAGGCCTCCTGCCTGGGACATCCTAACTACTCCTGGTCGTCGACAGTCTCCACGTAGTAGCATCCGTCGGCGGTGGCATCTGGCTCCAAGGATCCACCATCTGGTTGCAATAACCGGAAATAAGAAAGAAGGGGGGAAAGGGGTAGCAAAGCAACCGTGAGTACTCATCCAAAGTACTCGCAAGCATCAGATCTATACTAAGTACGCATTGGTATCAAATGGAAGGGTTGTGTCTGTGGACTGAACTGCAGAAAGCCAGAATAGGGGGAAGGCCTAGCCTATCGAAGACTAGCATCTTCAAGCAGCTCCAAGTGTCTTGCAGCATGTAGAAGAGTAAAGAATAGCATATTATAATTAACAAACATGTTGTAGCATTAATGCCCAGAGATCCTTCCTCGACTCCTCATGAGAAAGCAATCCCGGAGCCACATATCTCAAGTACCCATTTCTAGTTGTAAAAGACCAGGATATAAGTCTGAACATCCGTTACCGTGGACATGGCTATTAATAGATAATCTTCCCTGCAGGGTTGCACCATGTTTTCCAACACGCTTGATTACTCTGTCCGGACACACTTTTCTGGGTCAATGCCCGGCCTCGGCAGATCAACACGTCATAGCCCTACCTAGGCTTAGCAGAGAGGTCCCCGCCGGTCTACATCCTAAGAGCATCTCCAATAGATGGTCCAAAATTTGGCGGTCCAAAACCGGAGATGTAAAATTTGTACTGCCAAAAAGTGCGTTTTGGAGCTCCGAAAAAAGCTCAACTCCAACAGATGGCCCAAATTGATGGTCCAAAAGAGCAACTCCAATAGATGGTCAAAAATGAAGATGTAAATTTCTTAAAACGACATACTACTAGTCCATTCAACATAGTTCAAACATCAAATTCAACATAGTTTCATACATGAACTTCAACTACTAGTTATTCAAACTACTAGATAATCTACTCCTCATCGTCGGAGCTGCGGAACTGCGCCCAGAACTCCTCCTTCTCCGGGTCATCGCATCCCTCCTCCTCCTCCTCCTCCTCCGAGAAGTTTGAAGTAGGACCTTGAAGTATGTCTAGAGGGGGGGGGGTGATTAGACTACTTGACCAATTAAAAACTTAACCTTTTCCCAATTTTAGACTTTGGCAGATTTTAGCTATCTTTGCACAAGTCAAGCAATCTTCACACAATTCAAGCAAGCATGCAAAGAGTATATGAGCAGCGGAATTTAAAGCATGCAACTTGCAAGAATGTAAAGGGAAGGGTTTGGAGGATTCAAACGCAATTGGAGACACGGATGTTTTTGTCGTGGTTCCGATAGGTGGTGCTATCGTGACATCCACGTTGATGGAGACTTCAACCCACGAAGGGTAGCAGTTGCCGAGTCCACGGAGGGCTCCCCCACGAAGGGTCCATGAAGAAGCAACCTTGTCTATCCCACCATGGCCGTCTCCCACGAAGGACTTGCCTCACTAGCGGTAGATCTTCACGAAGTAGGCGATCTCCTTGCCCTTACAAACTCCTTGGTTCAACTCCACAATCTTGTCGGAGGCTCCCAAGTGACACCTAGCCAATCTAGGAGACACCACTCTCCAAGAAGTAACAAATGGTGTGTTGATAATGAACTCCTTGCTCTTGTGCTTCAAATGATAGTCTCCCAACACTCAACTCTCTCTCATAGGTTTTGGATCTGGTGGAAAGAAGATTTGAGTGGAAAGCAACTTGGGGAAGGCTAGAGATCAAGATTCATATGGTAGGAATGGAATATCTTGGCCTCAACACATGAGTAGGTGGTTCTCTCTCAGAACTGGTAAGCTGGAAGTGTAGGTTTGTTCTGATGGCTCTCTCCACGAATGAAGAGGAGGTGGAGGGGTATATATAGCCTCCACACAAAATCTAACCGCTACACACAATTTACCAAACTCAAGAGGGACCGAATCAACAAACTCGGTCGGACCGATTCAAGAAACCTAGTGACCGTTAGTGATTTCGGTGGGACCGACATGCAACTCGGTAGGACCGATATGGTTAGGGTTAGGGCATAACGTAATCTCGATGAGACCGACATACAAACTCGGTGAGACCGATTTTGGTAATTAGCTAACCGTAGAGTTGGTCGTGTAAACTCGGTGGGACCGATGCGCTCTTTTCGGTGAGACCCGAAATGTTACGAAAGGGAAACAAAGAGTTTACATTGCAATATCGGTGGGACCGATTGCTCACTTGATTAGGCGAAACGCGTTACAAAGGGAAACAGAGAGATTACAATCCCATCTCGGTGAGACCGAGATCCCTATCGGTGAGACCGATTTGCCTAGGGTTTGTGGCGATTGGCTATGACATTTGAACTCGGTGGCGCCGGATAGAAAGAATCGGTAGGACCGATTTTGACTTTGGATTTAGGTCATATGTGGATGTGAGAAAGTAGTTGAGGGTTTTTGGAGCATATCACTAAGCACTTGAAGCAAGAGGCTCATCAAGCAACACCTCATCCCTCCTTGATAGTATTGGCTTTTCCTATAGACTCAATGTGATCTTGGATCACTAAAATGCAAAATGTAGAGTCTTGAGATTTTGAGCTTGAGACAATCCTTTGTCCTTAATATTTTGAGGGATCCACTTTCATCATCCATGCCATGCCATTCATTGAGCTTTCCTGAAATATTTGTCTTGGAATAGCATTAGCTCAATGAGTTATATGTTGTTATGAATTACCAAAACCACCTAGGGATAGTTGCACTTTCATTCTCCCCCTTTTTGGTAATTGATGACAACATATAGATCAAGCTCGACAAATGATAATAAGATTGAAAAACATCGTCGCTTTGAGAAGTATGTGATAAGCAAGAGCTCCCCCTAAATTTGTGCATAGTTTAAGATTTGCTTTGGACTGCAAATGCACAAGTAATTAGGTTCATGGGTTACTCTTCCATGTCACATACATCTTGGTGGAGCGCTCAAAATAATAAAGATTGAATACATGCACTCATCACCAAGCAAAGTGAAGGATCATATAAGGATAAGTAAGATAATATCATCTAACAAGCATAAGTGTAGCTTATGATCAAACACATGATCATCAATGTCTCACAGATAATAGCATAGTATCTCAAGCAATCAAAAGCAAACAAAGTTCAACCAAGAAGACAAGAGGGAACAAAAGCAAACTCTCTCTCTCGAAGCCTATGATCTATACATTTTTCTCCCCCTTTGGCAACAAGTTACCAAAAGTTCCTAGAAAATGCATAGTACTATATCGCCTCAAAGCGTGGTCTTCAGTTGGTGGCGTAGAGATGGCTCCTTGGACGAAGACTTCCGTTGATGTGGATGGAGTCAAGGAGTTGGTCTTGGAGCTGGTTGCACTTTGGAGCTGTAGCTGGTGCGGATGAAGTGCCTCTGGTGTCTCATTCTTGGCTCTGCAGTGATCTCTCGAGCTCGAGGCACTCTGAAAAATGCATCGATGGTTGTCCTACCCTTCCTCTCCTGCATGTCATCCTCAGTAACTTCTTCACAACCGACTGAATCTCGCCATTTTGACATCTAAATCATAGAATTTTTGTTCCATGATTCTTTCCGTGCTCTCTGGTTTTGAGTTAGGGTGGCCAACCCCTTCTCAATCCTCGAGTTGATGCTATCAAGTAATCAAGCTGGTCCCGCTTGCTCTTCAAAAGTACTCAGATGCCTCCTCTTGAGTTGGCATCTTGGCAGCCTTCTCTTTCTTTGCTTTCTCCTTCTTCTCTTGAGCTTGTACTGATGATGGTTCATTCTCATTCATCACAACTTGATTGTCCTCAAAGTCTGGATACAAAGTGTTCCTTATCCAACAGATATTTTCCTGTGCCCATCTTTGAGTTAATCAACTCCTGAATTTGTGGGGCATATCCACAACTTCTCTTTTGGTCTGCTACTGTCCTCTTGATAGTCTCAACCATGAGGCTCATGACCTTGAATTTCTGTGGCACATCAAATATGTGTAGAAAATTAATTGCATGCCCTCTGATCATGTTGTGGTCAGCTGACTTGGGCAAAAGAGTGTGCCTTAGGATCCAGTTGATCGTTGGCACTCTGACGTAAGAAAATGGACTAACCCAAACTTGAAAGTCTCAAGAGCTTTGTCTGGGATCTCCTTGTACATATGTGACATAGAATTGTGATCCATCTTTTTCTTGGCATAGACGTCCAAGTCATCTTCATTCTCCTTTGGGGCATTGATCAGATTGGCCCATTCCTCAATAGTTGATTGGTATCTCATACCTTCAGACATCCAAACTATCCTGCCATCTGGATAGAAATGTGATGTGGAGTAGAATTGCATAATGAGCTCATCATTCCAGTTTGTGAGCTTCTGCCCAACAAAGTCTGCAATTCCACACGCACTAAAGCTGTCATATACTCCTGGGTAATGTTCCTCATTCTCCTTTATGTAGGTCCAGTCGACCCACCTCATATCACACACTATAGGCTTCTTGTCCAACAAGATTGTCTCATAGAAATCCCGCTGTTCCTTTGTGTGGAACCTGTAATCAACAACAGTCCTTCTCCTGGTGGCATATGGATCTGAATCTGCCCCTCTGACTTGTTCTGGCTGTCACTTTGGTCAAACATGTTGCAAACACTGACTGCAGACCCTGCGAATAGTTATAGATGAGATAGAGTGGATGAGCATCACAAAATGCAGAGATTTTTGCAAAAGAATGATTCAAAAACTTAGTTTTAGTTTTCCACATAAAGCATTTCGGATCATCCGATTTTCAAACTCGGTGATACCGAAGCAGTTTTGGAACCTAAACTAGTGAACTCGGTCAGACCGAGTCACAGTTCAGTGGCACCGAGACTGCTAGGGTTTCACAAAGTTCTAAAGTCGGTCACACCGATTAGCAATTCTCGGTCAGACCGAGAGTTACTAGTGCAATGACATTAGCTGAATCGATGGGACCGAGTTTTTCAACTCGGTGGGTCCGAGATGGTTTCGCCGGAAACCTAACCCTAAATTATCAAATCACATCTATTCTAAGGATTGTTTTGACTGGATAGAGGTGTTTCAATCGTGGCAAGAATCATAATGAACACAATGTGCTGAGAATCGCACGAGGATAACCTGCGTGATCGAGTTCATACCCTAGTTCGGCGATGAACTCGCCACGGCTGGCAACGGGCGGAGATGAAATCCATTGACGGCGGCGGAGACCAGCGTGAGGCGGCCGGCAACGAAGTCGACGATCCGGAGACCTAGAAGGCAGAAGCGAGCTATCTTGTGGCGAAGAAGTTTGGAGAAAGTTTTCCAAATTTTTGCCCGTGTGAATATATAGCCCGACAACATCGCTTGTGGTGAGTGGAACAACTTCGGTGGCACCGAGATGCATAACTGTTGACGATTATGACAACTCGGTGTGACCGAAAAGTTCAAATCGGTTGCACCGAGATTGAAAACCTAGATCGACTTAGTAATCTCGGTATGACCGAAATGGAGGAATCGGTCAATCGAAAAGCACAAAGAAGTTTTGGAAGTTTAAGTCTATGACGAATCGGGACTCGAAAGTGCTCCTCACACAGAGTGGTTCGAATCTGACTTGATCAAATTTTGTGATGTAGCATGAATATAGTTTGAGACGAGAAAATCATAGATAGCTAGAGAAGGTTCTTAGGCATTCTTGTCCATCCACTTGGCCAAAGAAAAAGAAACCAATCAATCAAAACAACAAGTGGATGTCCTCGAATGAGTAAAATATGCAACCAACATGCTCACACAATAAAATGACAAATGAAATATGTGACAAAGCATGCACAAACAATTCTAGCATCTATCAAACAATTGGCGATGACTAGGTCATCTATATATGAGTATATTGACTTAGGAGTCAAATGAGAACATTTGATCATAGGTCATACTCATCGTTTAAGCTCATGTGGGGTTACCACTTTTAGATAATGCATTGATGTGTTCAGATCAGTAGAGTTGCTTTGACTCAATTCTTAGAGTTAAGCTCCCCCTAGATGTGAGATCCCCCCTTAGAGGGATGAACTAACCTTGGGTTTTGTCGATGATGACTTCACGTAGGTGTTGAAGATGTGGATGCTCATTGTTGATGTAGATCATTTGGAGCAATCCTTTGGAGTGAGTTGCACTTTCAATACCTAGATGGGTTAGTCCCACAAGGAACAAACAAGAATATCCATAGACATAGAGTGATGCACACACAAGATGATGTCCATGAAAACATTAGGTTACCTTGTCCCTTGCCTTACCAACATGAGGGTTTGTGACTCCTTGAACTAGTGCAAGATATGGAAGTTGATTGCACTTGTCCTTGCCATAATGATATGAGTGAAGAATATTGGTGGAGTCACCCTCAAGAACACTCTAGTTCTTCTTCATCGGGATCCACATCATCTTGATGGGAATCCTTGGAGTTGTATTTGTACTTGATGAAGTAGAACTTGACGTAGTCTTGGGAACCCACTTGACCAAGGCCTTAGGTGCTTCTTCAAATGCATCAATCTCCTCTTGAAGCTTGTCCTTGCCTTTGTTCTTGTGGTCTTGTGGTGGAAGATCATATTGTGCTTGTGTTCCCTTGAAGGAAGTAGGATCATACTTCTCTTGTTGAGGAACAAACTTCGTCTTGGAGTATTGATCTTCTTCCCACTCAACTCCATTGGCATTGAACTTTCGTTCAAAACCAACACCTTGATTCTTCCGGTGCCTTCCTTGCTTGCGTACAATTTCCTTGAATTGCTTACTCCCGGCAAGGCTCTTGTATACACATTTCTCTATAATTCCCTTCAATAAGCTATTTTCTTGCTCAAATGTAACTTGGCTAAGAGAATCATTAGTGGAATCAAGAGAACTACTAGAAGCAACAATATTGGATTTAGCATTATTATTGTTACTACTAGAGGAAGAATCTTTCTTTTTCTTGTTACTAGACTTGACTCGAGGCATGTAAGTAGATAAGAGTAAACGCTTGGGAATGTAAGAAGAACTTTTCTTACGGAGATCATCATTGATTGCCTTTAAGAACTCATGCTCTTGCTCAAGATTGAGCTTTTCAAAGCATAACTTCTCATGAGCCCTTAAAAGTTCTCGATGATCTTCGAAGATAGTTTCATGAGCTAACTTAAGAGTGTTTAGTTCTTTAATTAGAAGCTCAATCTTCTCCTTATCATTGCCATTTGTTTTATCTTGATTAGCATGATTAATTGACGTTTCATCATAGTATTCATCACTAGAGTTGTCAATAAGTAAATCATCATCACCTAGCAAGTCATTTTCATCACTACTAAAATCAACATACTCGTGGTGTGTTACCTTAGGACCTTTGGCCATGAAGCATCTTCCAATTCCTTCATTTGGTGAATCAAATATGTCGTAGGAGTTGGTTGACACAAGTGCTAGACCGGCAACACCTTCATCTTGAGTATGTTCGGAGCTGGAGTGATAGCTTCTCTCGGAGTGATTGTCGGAGTCGGAGCCAGATACCCATTCACCAACGTGAGCTTGATGTCTTTGTTTTGTGTAGCTCTTTGATGACCTGTCCTTCCTTTCCGAATCCTTGCTTCTCCGTGAGGGTCTTCGTTCATAACGATCATCTCTACTCCTTCTCTCTTTTGGTGGTGATTCTTCTCTTCTACTTCTTCTTTTTGGAGAATCTTCTCTTCTTTTGTAGGATGCCGTACACTGATTGGAATAGTGTCTGGGTCTCCCACAATTGTAGCAATTTCTCTCTCGACTAGAAGATCTTTTGTCATTGTAGGACCTTGACTTAGAGCTTCTTTCTTTGCTTCTACTCTTGTAGAATTTGTTGAAGTTCTTCACCATTAAGCTCAATTCTTCATTGAAGGTTTGTTTCTCACTTGATGATGTGGGGGCTTCACATGAGGCTTTGTAAGCACCACTTGACTTGTTGTGAAGTTCCTCCTTATCCTTGAGTGACATCTCATGCGCAACAATTCTTCCAATGACTTCCATTGGCTTGAGATGGCATCATTTGGATCAATGTGCACACGGTATCATATTTTCCATCCAATGCTCTTAGGATCTTCTTGATGATGATTCTGTCGGTCATTTCTTCACTTCCTAAGCCGGCAATCTCATTTGTAATAAGAGCAAGCCTAGAGTACATTTCAGCGACACCTTCACCATCCTTCATTTTGAACTTGTCACGGTACCTTCATGCATATCAATCAAAGTATCCCAAATTTCCTTTGCATTCTCAAGACGGCTGATTTTGTTGAATTCTTCGGGGCATAAGCCATTGAAGAGGATATCACAAGCTAGAGCGTTGTATTGCAGCATCTTCAATTCATCCGCACTAGCTTCATGGTTCGGTTATCTCCCATCAAAGAATTCACCTTGCAAGCCAATACACACAATAGCCCAAACGGCGGGGTTATGTCCGAGAATATACATTTTCATCTTATGCTTCCAACTAGCAAAATTAGTGCCATCAAAGTAAGGACCTCTACGGTGATAATTTCCCTCGCTAGACGCTATACTCTCCTAGGTTGTGAAACCAAGGCTATGACCACCAAAAGCTATGGAAATCAAAGCAAATGGAGACCAAAGCTCTGATACCACTTGTAGGACCTTGAAGTTTGTCTAGGGGGGGGGGGGGTGATTAGACTACTTGACCAATTAAAAACTTAACCTTTTCCCAGTTTTAGACTTTGGCAGATTTTAGCTATCTTTGCACAAGTCAAGCAATCTTCACACAATTCAAGCAAGCATGCAAAGAGTATATGAGCAGCGGAATTTATAGCATGCAACTTGCAAGAATGTAAAGGGAAGGGTTTGGAGGATTCAAACGCAATTGGAGACACGGATGTTTTGTCGTGGTTCCGATAGGTGGTGCTATCGTACATCCACGTTGATGGAGACTTCAACCCACGAAGGGTAACGGTTATGTGAGTCCACGGAGGGCTCCACCCACAAAGGGTCCACGAAGAAGCAACCTTGTCTATCCCACCATGGCCGTCTCCCACGAAGGACTTGCCTCACTAGCGGTAGATCTTCACGAAGTAGGCGATCTCCTTGCCCTTACAAACTCCTTGGTTCAACTCCACAATCTTGTCGGAGGCTCCCAAGTGACACCTAGCCAATCTAGGAGACACCACTCTCCAAGAAGTAACAAATGGTGTGTTGATAATGAACTCCTTGCTCTTGTGCTTCAAATGATAGTCTCCCCAACACTTAACTCTCTCTCATAGGATTTGGATCTGGTGGAAAGAAGATTTGAGTGGAAAGCAACTTGGGGAAGGCTAAAGATCAAGATTCATATGGTAGGAATGGAATATCTTGGCCTCAACACATGAGTAGGTGGTTCTCTCGTAACTGGTAAGTTGGAAGTGTAGGTTTGTTCTGATGGCTCTCTCCACGAATGAAGAGGAGGTGGAGGGGTATATATAGCCTCCACACAAAATCTAACCGTTACACACAATTTACCAAACTCGGTAGGACCGAATTAACAAACTCGTTCGGACCGATTCAGTAAACCTAGTGACCATTAGTGATTTCGGTGGGACCGACATGCAACTCGGTAGGACCGATATGGTTAGGGTTAGGGCATAACGTAATTCCGGTGAGACCGATTACACAAACTCGGTGAGACCGATTTTGGTAATTAGCTAACCACAGAGTTGGTCAGGTAAACTCGGTGGGACCGATTCGCTCTTTTCGGTGAGACCGAAATGTTACGAAAGGGAAACAGAGAGTTTACATTGCAATCTCGGTGGGACCGATCGCTCACTTCGGTTAGATCGAAACGTTATGAAGGGAAACAGAGAGATTACAATCCCATCTCGGTGAGACCGAGATCCCTATCGGTGAGACCGATTTGCCTAGGGTTTGTGGCAGTGGCTATGACATTTGAACTCGGTGGCGCCGGATAGAAAGAATCGGTAGGACCGATTTTGACTTTGGGTTTAGGTCATATGTGGATGTGAGAAAGTAGTTGAGGGTTTTTGGAGCATATCACTAAGCACTTGAAGCGAGAGGCTCATTAAGCAACACCTCATCCCTCCTTGATAGTATTGGCTTTTCCTATAGACTCAATGTGATCTTGGATCACTAAAATGTAAAATGTAGAGTCTTGAGCTTTTGAGCTTGAGCCAATCCTTTGTCCTTAATATTTTGAGGGATCCACTTTCATCATCCATGCCATGCCATTCATTGAGCTTTCCTGAAATATTTGTCTTGGAATAGCATTAGCTCAATGAGCTATATGTTGTTATGAATTACCAAAACCACCTTGGGATAGTTGCACTTTCATCTGCCCAGTCCTCCTTGGAAGAGGACTCGATGGGGATCACCGTCGAGGGACTGGCCTCGTCCTCCTTCTTCGGCCCCTTCTTCTTCTGCTCCGCTTCACGCTTCCAGTAGTACTCCATCTCGGCCTGGACGTACTCTGGATGCTCCCGAGCAAACCTCACCATCGCCTCCTCGTCGGTGTCGCCAGCACTGACGACAACCGACGGTTTCTTTGTCGTCTTCTTCTTGGAATGCTTTGGCCCACCCGAATAGGAGTGCGAGGCCAGGGTTCCATAGTGTGGGTAAAGTGCGCTACCTCTGCAGAGTGTATTTAATCTATCGATAGCCGCGTCCTCGGTTATGGGCATAACTCGTGAGTAAGTCACACCATGGATCAACTTCTAAAATTAATCTTGCAAACTAAATGATTGTGTGGTGCATTGTTGTTCGCGCGAATAATGAACTCGTGAGTTGTTCATGAGTTGTTGGTTTCAAATGTGACCCCGGTATGGTCACCGTTTGGGTTACGAGGTAACCATCTGGTAGGCGAGTCCGTGAGACTCAGTGCACGCATCGTTTGCTTTGCATCTGTAGTAGTTCTTGCATTGCATTAATCTAATTAATTGTCATGATATTGTCTGCCATCATGCTTATGTTTGTTGTGAGCTTGCAAGTACATTCAATGTACTGACCTGGCGTGTTATGCCAGCTTTCAGGCAAGTCGGTTCGCATCGGAGCGCACCTCGTGTCTAGGCCGTGTCCACGTTGGTGTCCCTGTGCTATGGAGTTTCCACTTCGCCGTTCTTCCGCTGCTGCGTAGTTTGTGTTATCGAGGCCCCTGCCATGTTCATTAAATAGTGTACATACTGTCCAGCAGCACCGTGTGTGCCGCTTGGCCTCGTATCTCGATGTAATATCAGACTTATGTAGTCCGCTAGCATCAATAAAGTGGTTGTTTCTGTACCATGTTGTTGTGTATTTCCAGAAGACTTGATCCCTGGGCTGGCAATGCAAGGTAAACCGGTTGCTCTGAGCCGGGATGCCACAACGCTTGGTATCAGAGCCGCGCTGATTGTAGGACACGCTAGACCAGTGCGTTAGTGAAACGGTAGGTAGCTTAGTTTGAGTGCCGGTAGTCATAGAAACTGGTTGTTGCATTGCATGCATGTTTATTTGTTGTTATTACTAACCGTATGGTTTGTGAGTGTAGATGGCTCCAGTACTGATCTTGTACCATCCTGAGCCAGCTCTGTACACATTGCCGCACCTGCTTCAGAACATGTGGCGACGACTCTACCCAGAGGGTGCTAATCCAGAGTATCGGGTGTACCGGGAGCATCTGGCCGGTGAATTGTATGAGTATTATGATGAGGTCAGTCTACACCACAGTTCCCATTCCGGCGCTTACACTTGTTCTTCTAAGGGTGACCTTGCTTCTACGCCATCTTAGGCGGTTCAGTTTGCTGCTATCGAGGCTCTTGTAGACTTGCGCTACAACGAGGTTTGCATGCACACCCACCCAGGTTTCTTCTACTACCCATCTCCGCACGAGAATGGGCGTATCCGCTTTCCTTTGATTAATCCGGCGTGCGATCATCCCACTAGCCACCTTTCTCGCTATATCACTGCTAGTTATCTCCTGAACTACGAGTTAGCTCAGGAGCTTTCACGCGCCCGGACAGCTCTCGCCACCGCTTGTATGAGGAACCCTCTTCCCACTGTCATCTATACTTCTTCAGTTCCTCCAGTCTCTGTTCCACCGGTGACATCTCAGGGTACCGTTAACCCTCTGACGGTGACCCCTCGCAGTGCTCCTACTGCGTGGGCTTCCCTTGTCGCTACTCCTGCCGCTCCTATGCTTAGATCCCATCCTGCTCGCTTACGAGGGAGAGTCCTCGAGGCAGCGCCGTCGCGTCTCTCTTAACCCGGAGGTCTCTACTATCAGTTCAGGATCTGGGTCTGGCTCAGGAGAGGAGCCCGCAGTAGCGTAGTCTGAGCAGTAGACCGTTAGAGTATCGCTTTCATCATGAGTATTATGTATGGGTGTAATCGCACGTGTCATGATGCTTAGTTTCATGTATGGGGGTAGTAGACCCGTTGTGATGTTTACTTTCATGTTGAGCCTATGTATAATTATGTTGGAACCTTTTATTCGCTTTGGTCTTCATTCGTTGTTTTCTTCCGGGATTTGTCATTGGCTTTCCTCCCATTTTGGAATTTTCTCATCATGGTTGCTATTATTGGGAAAAACAAATAAAAGGATGACGCGTGGAGGCAGCAGCATTCAAGCTTGTGAGGATGCCCCTGTCCGTCGCTCTGCAAGACAGGCAGGGCATTCCCCTGAGCCATACCAGCCACCTCCGTCTCCACCGCCAAATCCACGGTCCATTGAGCAAATCCTGAGAATGTTTAAAGAAAGAAGGAGCAACGATCTGCTGGAAATATTGAAAAGTGTGCAAGTTATGGTTGGGCAGAATGGAAACCAGAATGGCCATCACTCCAAGCTGTCAGATTTTCAGCGAACCAAGCCTCCCAGCTTCAGCCAAGCTATTGATCCACTGGACGCCGACGACTGGCTAAGGACTATTGAGAGCAAACTGGAGATTGCTCGCACTAAAGAGGGAGACAAGGTTCCTTTCACAACGCATTATCTCAAAGGAGATGCCGCAATATGGTGGGATAATGCTAAGGCAATATGGCCCGCGGATGAGGAAATTACTTGGACAAAATTCAAGGACCATTTCCGCAAGTATCATATTCCCACCGGAATTATGAAAATCAAGCAGTGCGAATTCCTCGCCCTCACTCAAGGCAGCATGACAGTCAACGAGAATCTGAATAAATTCAACCATTTGGTCCGCTATTCTCTCCACGATGTGGCCACGGAGGAACGGAAGATCGACATGTTTCTTGGAGGACTGAATCAGCATCTTAGGTGCACTCTCAGTATGTTTGATTTTCTGGACTTCCTGACTCTGGTGAACAAGGCCCTCATTGCAGAAAGGGAAGACAAACTCCTCCACGACAACAAGCCAGCTGTTAACGTCCACAAGCGCAAATTCGAGCCGAAGAAGGATATGCAACCAGTGCAGAAGGCTCTTACTTGGCAACAGACTCAAGTTGAGTACAAACCCAATTGGCAGCAGAATGTCAACAAGACTACCACTCAAGTCAGGAATGTCGTGACCAGCCCGGTGTGCGAAGATTGTCAGCGGAACAATTCATGCTTCAGCTGTGGTCAAACCGGACACTATGCCAGGCAGTGTCCCAAGAACAACAAACAAGCCGCTCCATTCCATCCGCAAGTCAACTACATGGAGCCGTATTCCGCCCCAGATATGATCCAGGGGCAAATTCACCATATCTCCGCAGATGAAGCTCAAGAGGACCCGGAAGTCGTCATTGGCATGTTTCTTGTCCGCCATAATTTTATTTGACTCTGGGGCTTCCCACTCTTTTATTTCACGGAGTATTGCTTCCCAAAACAATTTTATTGCTTGATTTTGGGAAAACACATGCTGGTACAATCCCCGGGATCCCTACTCAGAAGCAATCTTGTCTGTCGTAATTTGGAAATTGACACCAAGGGCGTCAAGTTTCCAACATCCTTGATAATCATCGACTCCAACAAATTGGATGTTAGTTTCGGCATGAATTGGTTAACCCAATACAAAGTATGCATCAGCTGTGCAACCAGAGAAGTTACCCTGAAAAATACGGAAGGTCGCACCACAAGTTCTTATGCCCACAAGCGCATACCCACGAAAGATATGGTTTTGGCAGCCGTGGCAGAAGAGGTGGAATTAATTCCAGTGGTCAGTGATGTCGGATGTGGGGGTTCCGGCAAACCCTTAAGGTTCGAACACTGGGGTGTGCGCAAAGTCTTTCCCTCCTACCGATCTACGCTCAAGCTCGCTAAGATCTTGCGGACGAACTCGACGAACTCACAACACATAAAGAGACACGGGGTTTATACTGGTTCGGGCCACCGTTGTGGTGTAATACCCTACTCCAGTGTGGTGGTGGTGGATTGCCTCCTGGGTTGATGAAGAGAAATACAAGGGAAGAACAACCTCCTGAGGTCGAGGTGTTCTTGTGGGAGTGTTGGCTTCTCGATCTGTTCGAGTTGTTTCTACTACTGTAGTGGCTAGACCTATTTATAGAGGCCCTGGTCCTCTTCCCAAATGTTGAGCGGGAAGAGAGCCAACAACGGCGGGCAAATTTGAAGGGGGACAACTAGTACAAGCTATCCTGACAAAAGCGGTCTTCGCCTGCGAAAAGCCCTGGGGTGACGCCGTCTTGGGCTCCATGATGACCTCCGCCTGGTCGTCCTCCTGGTTTTGGTCTCGTTGCACCAATATGGCAACCTTCGCCTGATGCCTCGGTACTCTTCGTCTGCGCTTGCCTCCTTAGCACCAAAGAGGAAATGGGGATGCTGTGCGCACTGGCGCCCGACTGGCACTCACCTGGCGCCGTTCATCATGGCTCACGTCACGAGTGCCTCATGAGGTTTGCCCCGCCTTGATATCTCCGCTCCTCGTGAGCCTGCCTGGCTAGGCCACTGCAGAGGAAGTCTTGCATCGTCTGCCTCGCGAGGCTTGGACCCTCGCGAAGGTCTTGGATGCCTTGTTGATGAAGATGGGCCGTACGGCCCACTTCTTAGCCACGCCATGGGCCGCAGGCAGGCAAGTCTGGGGACCCCCGTTCCTAGAACACCGACAGTAGCCCCCGGGCCCAAGGCACACTCGGGCTTGGCTTCGCGGCAAAGCCAAGGGTCAAGTTCGGAGCGCCGCGGGCCCCTAAAGCCTGCGGCCTCGGTCGACGCGTGGTGGTTGATTGGACATGGGCGTCTCTGCTTCCCCACGCTGCCTCGACAACTGCTCGCCCTGACAAAAGCTGGCGTGGGCAGTTCTTTCCTTCATTGCTTCTTCCTTGCCTTGCTCCAGATCCCCTTTCTCGCCCTTCGCCGCCTGCTTCCTCCAGACCTGCTCCACCCTTGCTCTGCTTCTGCCGCCCATGGCATCGCGCAAGGTCAAGTCTTCCTCAATGCCGACTTGGTACGAGCCTGCCCTCGAGAAGCCCACCATCACGGAGAAGAGCCTCGCCTCCGTGCGCCTGCTGACAGTGGGCGAGAGCAACGAGTGGGGGAAGACGGAGCTCCGTCTTGCGTCCGACGAGCCAGAGCCCGAGGGGAGCACCTTCTTCCCCTTCTTCTCGAGCAGCGTTGCCGTCGGGTTGGTTCCTCCGTTCTCTGATTTCTTTTATGAAGTCCTCGACCACTATGGGCTGCAGGCGCTGCATTTCCATCCCAACTCTGTCCTCCTCCTGTCTATCTTCGCCTACTATTGCAAGGCATACCTGGGCGTCATGCCGTCCGTGGCGCTCTTGCGCCATTTCTTATTCCTCCATGTCACCGGCGAGCATATCACCGGATGCGCTAATTTCGTCGCCTGCGGCAAGGCCAACTCGATCTCGAGCACCGGGAAGAGGGCCGACAACATCCGATCCAAGTGGGTCATGATGGATGTTCAGCGCGCTGACCCGTGCCTGGAACTTCCCACAGCGGCGCCTCCTCCCAACGGGAGGGGGGGGGGGGGGGGTGGCCCAAGGCGGAGTTTGTCGACGAGCGGGCATCGCTGGTGCTGGGGCAGATGATGACCGATCTGAGGCCGGGAAACGCAAGGACGACCAAGGTGATGGGGGCGATGCTCCTGAGGGAGTTCTTGATGCTGCGGGTTGCCCCGCTCCAGGCGCGCGCGCCCCCTCTCGGAGCTTGACGAAAAGGAAGCCAAGGCCCCCCTGAGGCCGGGGGACTTGCCTGATGACGAATTGGACGCCGTCTTGTGCCTCATAGTCGGGGACAACCAGGAGTACCCGGCTAGCGCCTTCCTTCCCCTGTTCAAGCACAGGGACTGGGAGGAATTCGTCGCCTCCAGGCCGACTTTTTGATCTTTGATGGGCTGGTGCCGCCGGGCGCTTGAGAAGCTCCCTATGGCGCAGAACACGGTGGAGGTGTCTTCTGATGAGTCCCTCGGAGGGGGAGAAGAGGGGGAGGACTCGGAGAAGACCCTGGAAGAGGTGGGGGAGACTTCCCCTCTGAGCAAGGACGAGATTCTTCGCGCCCTTCCTGATGATGCCGATGCCGATGCCCACCGAGGGGGTAGGGAGCAGCCTCCCACACCGACGAAGAGCAGGTCATCGTTGGTGGCCCGAGGTGCTGCTTCCGCCCCGACACCTCCTGGGGCTGGATCCGACTCTGCCTCCTCTTCGCTCGGCGCCGCCGGTGTCAGAACGCCCGCCCCTCAGGTCCCGCAGCTGTCAGGCCTCAAGCTTCTCAAGTGGTCAGTGGAATACGTTGCAGTGGACCGGTGAGTGTCTCAAGCTTCGCCTTGTCCTTGTTCGCGCTCGTTGTTTCCTGATGTTCGCTCCTGGTTGATCAGGCCGACACCTTCGGCGAAGAAGAGGAAGGAGGATTCGGCGACCATGCCTCCCTCCGCGGGGAAAGGAATCAGCAGCGCCCGTGTCTCCCCATCTCGGTCATCCTCGCGAGGCCAAGAGGAGCCTCGCCGCGTGGAGTTAGCCCCCATGGCCCCCTGGCTCCGAAGGTGCCGGCACTTGGCGCGGCTGACAAGGTCCCAGCTGCTCCGGAACCCGCGGTCTCCCAAGCCCTGGTAACGACGTTGCTTCCTCCTTTCGCTACATCTCCACTTCCTAGTCCTTCTGCTCCTGCTGCCATCTTGGAGCGTGCCATCTCGGAGATGACCCAGCTTGTTGGGGAACGTTGAGGAAATTAAAAATTTTCCTACGGTTTCACCAAGATCCATCTATGAGTTCATCTAAGCAACGAGTCATGGGAGAGAGATTGCATCTACATACCACTTGTAGATCGCGTGCGGAAGCGTTCAAGGGAACGGGGATGATGGAGTCGTACTCGCCATGATCCAAATCACCGATGACCAAGTGCTGAACGGACAGCACCTCTGCGTTCAACACATGTACGGAGCGGACGACATCTCCTCCTTCTTGATCCAGCAAGGGGGAAGGAGAGGTTGAGGAAGAAGGCTCCAGCAGCAGCACGACGACGTGATGATGGTGGAGAGGCGATACTCGGCAGGCTTCGCCAAGCACTCAACAGAGGAGGAGAGGTGTTGGGGAGGGGAGGGGCTGCGCCTTGGATGTGTATTGCAGCCCTCCCCTCGCCCCTCTATTTATAGGGGAAGGGGGAAGGGGGGCCACCCCCTCTAGATGAGATCTAGAGGGGGGGGGGGGGGCGGCCAAGGGAGGGGGGCTTGCCCCCCAAGCAAGGGGGGCGCCCCCAAAAGGGTTCCCCCCAAACCCAAGGCGCATGGGCCCAAGGGGCGCCCAGCCCTCCAGGCTGGTTCCTGCCCTTGCAGCCCATGAGGCCCTCCGAGAGGGGTGGCCCCTCCCGGTGGACCCCCGGAACCCCTCCGGTGGCCCCGGTACAATACCGATATGCCCTCGAAACTTTCCGGTGTCCGTATGACAACTTACCATATATAAATCTTCACCTCCGGACCATTCCGGAACTACTCGTGATGTCCGGGATCTCATCCGGGACTCCGAACAACATTTGGTAATCACATACAAGTCTTCCTAATAACCCTAGCGTCACCGAACCTTAAGTGTGTAGACCCTACGGGTTCGGGAGACATGCAGACATGACCGAGATGGATCTCCAGTCAATAACCAATAGCGGGATCTGGATACCCATGTTGGCTCCCACATGCTCCTCGATGATCTCATTGGATGAACCACCATGTCGAGGATTCAATCAACCCCGTATACAATTCCCTTTGTCAATCGGTACGTTACATGCCCGAGACTCGATCGTCGGTATCCCAATACCTCGTTCAATCTCGTTACCGGCAACTCACTTTACTCGTACCGTAATTCATGATCCCGTGACCAAACACTTGGTCACTTTGAGCTCATTATGATGATGCATTACTGAGTGGGCCCAGAGATACCTCTCCGTCATACGGAGTGACAAATCCAGTCTCGATCCGTGTCAACCCAATGCAGACACTTTCGGAGATACCTGTAGTGCACCTTTATAGTCACCCAGCTTATGTTGTGACGTTTGGTACACCCAAAGCACTCCTACGGTATCCGGGAGTTACACGATCTCATGGTCTAAGGAAGAGATACTTGACATTGGAAAAGCTCTAGCAAAACGAACTACGATCTTGTGCTATGCTTAGGATTGTCTTGTCCATCACATCATTCTCCTAATGATGTGATCCCGTTATCAATGACATCCAATGTCCACGATCGAAACCATGACTATCTATTGATCAACGAGCTAGTCAACTAGAGGCTCACTAGGGACATATTGTGGTCTATGTATTCACACGTGTATTACGATTTCCGGATAATACAATTATAGCATGAATAAAAGACAATTATCACGAACAAGGAAATATAATAATAATCCTTTTATTATTGCCTCTAGGGCATATTTCCAACAGTCTCCCACTTGCACTAGAGTCAATAATCTAGTTACATTGTGATGAATCGAACACCCATAAAGTTCTGGTGTTGATCGTGTTTTGCCCGCGGAAGAGGTTTAGTCAACGGATTTGCGACATTCAGATCCGTATGCACTTTGAAAATTTCTATGTCTCCATCTTGAACATTTTCACGGATGGAGTTGAAGCGATGCTTGATGTGCTGGTCTTCTTGTGAAACACAGGCTCCTTGGCAAGTGCAATAGCTCGGTGTTGTCACAGAAGAGTTTGATCGGCCTCGACGCATTGGGTATGACTCCTAGGTCGGTGATGAACTCCTTCACCCAAATTGCTTCATGCGCTGCCTCCGAGGCTGCCATGTACTCCGCTTCACACGTAGATCCCGCCACGACGCTCTGCTTGCAGCTGCACCAGCTTATTGCTCCACCATTCAACATATACACGTATCCGGTTTGTGACTTAGAGTCATCCAGATCATGTCGAACCTAGCGTCGACGTAACCCTTCTGACGAGCTCTTCGTCACCTCCATAAACGAGAAACATGTCCTTAGTCCTTTTCGTGTACTTCAGGATATTCTTGACCATCGGCCCGGTGTTCCTTGCCGGGATTAATTTGGTACCTTCCTACCAAACTTACGGTAAGGTTTACATCATGTCTGGTACAAATCATTGCATACATAATAGACCCTATGGCTGAGGCATAGGTGATGACACTCATCTATTCTATATCTTCTGCTGGTGGGACATTGAGCCGAGCTCAATTTTACACCTTATGTCTGAGCAAGAACCCTTTCTTGGACTGATCCATTTTGAACTTCTTCAATATCTTATCAAGGTATGTGCTTTGTGAAAGACCTATGAGGCGTCTCGATCTATCTCTATAGATCTTGATGCCTAATATATAAGCAGCTTCTCCAAGGTCCTTCATTGAAAACTTTTTATTCAAGTAGGCCTTAATGTTGTCCAAGAGTTCTATATCATTTCCCATCAAAAGTATGTCATCTACATATAATATGAGAAATGCTACAGAGCTCCCACTCACTTTCTTGTAAACGCAGGCTTCTCCATAAGTCCGCATAAACCCAAACGCTTTGATCATCTCATCAAAGAGAATGTTCCAACTCCGAGATGCTTGCACCAGCCCATAAATGGATCACTGGAGCTTGCATACCTTGTTAGCATTCTTAGGGTCGACAAAAGTGTAACGCCCCGGATTCAATGCGCCAGGTGTCCGCCAGTTATTTGCCGTCCTTGCCATGTCATGTGCTAGCGTGTTGCACTTTGCCATGTCATCATCTGCATTTCATATCATGTCGTCATGTACATCGCTTTTGCATACGTGTTCATCTCTTGCATCCGAGCATTTTCCCCGTTGTCCGTTTTGCAATCCGGCACTCATATGTCCCCCGGCGTCCCCCTTTTGTCTCTCCTTGTGAATGGCCTGAGGTTTGCCAAGCGGCCTTGGTATAGCACCGGTAGACCGCCTGTCAAGTTTCGTGCCATTTGGAGTCCGTTTGATACTCCAACGGTTAACCGGGGAACCGTAAAAGCCTCCTTCTCTTTGCAGCCCAACACCCCTCCAAAGTGGCCCAAAACCCAGCAAACTCCCCTCCATGCTCTCGGTCGTTCGATCACGATCGCGTGGCCGAAAACCGCTCCTCATTTGGATTCTCCTAACTCCCTATACCTATATAAACACCCCTCCCCCGAAATTCGCGGATCAATTCCACCCTAACCCTAGCCTTTCCTCTTCCTCCCGCAACCGGACGCGTCCACCCGCCGCCCGGACATGTCCGCCCTTGGCCGCCTAATCCGAAGCCCGCCACCTGTTATGCCATCCGTCGTCCCAGCGGCCGCCGAGCCCATCGCCAGCCCGTGCGAGCTTGACCCGCCGCGCCGCCGCCAGCGAGGCCCGTCCGCGCCAGCCTTGCCTTCGCCGCCGTTTACGCCGCCCGCCGCGGAGTAGCTTCGCCGGCTCCCTCTGCCGCTTGCGGACTTCCGCTGCGCCCGCGTCTCCGTCGCCTCGTCGCCTCGTCCTCCGACCAGCGCCGCCCGCCATGCTTGCGCCACCAAAGCGCCCCATACCGCCGCCCGGCAGCCAGCGCCTCCGCGGTGCCTACCTCGCGCCCGCTCCTCCTCTGCCCCGAGCCGCCGGACCCGCGCCCGCCGCCAAAACTCCTCCCTGTCCGCGCCTCGCCGCGCCTCCCGACGGCGCCGCCCAGTCCTCCGGCCGCCGCCGCCGGCCGTCTCGTCGTCGGATCCGGCGGGTGGGATGAGATCCACCCGCCCGGCAAACCAAACGCCCCGCCGTCCCGCTCCGATTCGTTCCCGGGATCACATCGTCCAGTTTTTCCCGTGAGGTTATTTTGACTAAATCCCAGAAATATTTACATTATCATGCCATGTTCATCGCATCATATCTTGCTGCATACTGCTCCGTTTCGTGCGTGTGATTTGTCAAATTATTCGCCCCGATGAGTACTTCATTTGTTTGCGTTGCATCATGTTCATTTGAGTTCATCTTGATGCCTGAATCTTCGTTGCAAGAGTGCTATATGATGTTAACCTGCTGAAACTGTTATAACTTGATGTTTTGTCATTTTTGTTGCATTTGATGTGTGCATCTTATGAGCTTGAGCTCTACATGTGTTTTGTGCTATTTTATGCCATCTTCACAGTGGTGCTATCCATGTATTTTTGTGAATCTTGTACTGAGTGAATCAAGGTTGTTAAGTAGGGCACTTGCTGTTGCTGTTTTGCATGTCTGAATCTGCTATATCATGATGCTATGTTAACCTGCTTCTACAAGTCATTGTATGCATAATATGGAGATGTTCACTAATGATGTTTTGTTATAAATGTCATGCGCTATCCATTCATGCCCCTGGTTGCATTTATAGCCTGCTGTAACATGTTGTAATCTTGCTCCAAACTTGCTAAATAATGTTGCTGTTAGCCTATTAACATTAAGTTCAAGGTTGCCATGATTGTTGTTAGTGATCTATGCGTACTATAAACCTGATCTTGCCATGCTTAGCTTCATAAACATGTGTTCTTATCGTTGATTACCTTGTCATGCCATGTGTTGCTCTGTGGTGAGTGTTTCAAGCTCACCAACCTGCCTAGTTATTGTTGTTCCTGCCATGTTTGAATCTGTCATATCTTTTGTCACGTTTACATGGGTGGCACCATATCTTCTGATCCTTTTTGGCTCATGGTCATTAAAGGACTTTTGTTCTATGAGATTAGTAGATTTATTCCATGCCTTATTTTGCTATGATAAGTCCTGTAGCATGTTGTTTGATAGCTCTAAAGATTGCAACCTAATGTTATTTCTGCAAAGTCTGAAACTGTTATTATTTGCAATCTTTCTATGTGTGTTTGAACATGTTCTAGTGATTTCTGGAGATAGTTCAGTGTTCATGTTTTGTCATGCTTTACCTGTACATCATGACAATGCCTTTTGTTCTCATGTTGTGGTGCTGTAGCATATTGTTTTGATGCTTGTAATATGCCTAGTTGCTGTTTTGGACAGATTGTTGCTATAACTTGTTTCATGTGTATGTGTTGAACCGTTGCTCCGTTTTGAGTATGCTCTATATGAAACTTGCTTAGATTTGCATGTAGTTTCATATTATCATGTTGCATCCTTGGTTTGAGAGGGTTTGCTTGATGTTTGTATGCATTTTGCATCAATGCCATGTTTAACTTGTTTTGCTCATATCTTCTAGGCCGTAGCTCCGAATCTAATGAACTTTATATGTAAATTGACTAGAATTTTGTGTAGATCATCTTGATGCATCTTAACTTGCTGTTTAACAACTTGAACATAAGGTTTATTAAGATCTGGACCAATTTTGAAATTTGCATATGAGGACTTACCGGAATTGTTATATGTCGTTTCTGGCCTCATTTAAACTTGCTTTGATGTGTTGCTCTTGTTTGCATCGTCTCTTGCCATGAGTAGCTTCATGTAGCTTTGTCATGTATCATGCTTGTTGTGCATCATGTCTTGTCTATGTGTGGTGTGTTTACCATGTTGTGTGCTTCTTCTCGATAGTTCCCGTTACGTTGCGATCGTGAGGACTCGTTCGTCTATGCTTGGTTCGTCTTC
Source organism: Aegilops bicornis (assembly GCA_021605145.1). Lineage (NCBI taxonomy): Eukaryota > Viridiplantae > Streptophyta > Magnoliopsida > Poales > Poaceae > Aegilops > Aegilops bicornis. The sequence continues at coordinate 229,289 of JAHIAL010000102.1, forward strand.
GTGGCTTCATCTTCTTCATGGACTCATTCTTCTTCCTTGCGGGATTTCAGGCAATATGACCGTCACCTTGGATCTCATTACTATCATTGCTATGCTAGTTGCTTCGCTCTATCGCTATGTCGCGTTACCTACCACTTGCTTTGCTCAAGCCTCCCAAATTGCCATGAACCTCTAACCTTTGTCACCCTTCCTAGCAAACCGTTGCTTGGCTATGTTACCGCTTTTGCTCAGCCCCTCTTATAAGCGTTGCTAGTTGCGGTGAAGATGAAGTTTGCTCCATGTTGGATTATGTTTATGTTGGTATATCACAATATCTCTTATATTATTAATGCATCTATATACTTGGTAAAGGGTGGAAGGCTCGGCCTTATGCCCAGTGTTTTGTTCCACTCTTGCCGCCCTAGTTTCCGTCATATCGGTATTATGTTTCCGGATTTTGCATCCCTAACGGTTGGGTGATTTATGGGACCCCCTTGACAGTTCGCTTTGAATAAAACTCTTCCAAAGAAGGCCCAACATTGGTTTTACCATTTGCCTCACCTATGTTCTTTTTTCCCTTGGGTTTAGGAACTGAGGGTCATCTTCATTTTAGCCCCCGGGCCAGTTCTCCTTCGAAAGTCTTTGGTCCAAACCGAAGCGATGTCCGGCGCCTCGGGCAATAAGGGTCTATGCCAACCCGACGTCTGCTCATCTGGTGTGCCACGAGAACGAGATATGTGCAGCTCCTATCGGGATTTGTCGGCACATCCGGCGACTTTCTTTGGTCTTGTTTTATTATGTCGAAATGTCTTGTAGCCGGATTCGAGACTGATCGGGTCTTCCCGGGAGAAGGAATATCCTTCGTTGATCGCGAGAGCTTATCATGGGCTAAGTTGGGACACCCTGCAGGTTTTGAACTTTCGAGAGCCGTGCAGCGGTTATGTGGCAGATGGGAATTTGTTAATATCCGGTTGTAGTAAACTTGAAGTAAACTCTTCTAAAATACACCAACCGTGTGCGTAATCGTGAGTGTCTCTTTTCGGGTTGATCGAGAGGAGAACACGGTTTACGGGTTATGTCTGACGTAAGTAGGAGTTCAGGATCACTTCTTGATCATTGCTAGTTTCACGACCGTTCCTTTGTTTCTCTTCTCGCTCTCATTTGCGTATGTTAGCCACCATATCATGCTTAGTCGCTGCTGCAACCTCACCACTTTACCCCTTCCTTTCCCATTAAGCTTTGCTAGTCTTGGTACCCATGGTAATGGGATAGCTGAGTCCTCGTGGCTCACAGATTACTACACCAACAGTTGCAGGTACAGGTTATGCGGTGATCATGACGCGAGAGCGATGTTTGCTTGTATTGGAGTTCTTCTTCTGCTTCTTCGATCAGGGGATAGGTTACAGGTCGGCAGCCTGGGCTAGCAGGGTGGATTGTTTGAGTTTCTGTTTATGTTTCATCCGTAGACGGATGTTGATCTCTTGTATGATGTTGATGTATTCTTGTGGCATTTGTGCCTTTTGTATGTATCCCTATCTATTATATAGTGTTGATGTAATGATATCCACCTTGCAAAAGGGTCTTCAAGATGCGCTTCTATCCTTGGTGGGACCTTCGAGTTCCTTTAGGATAGGATCGCATCTTGGGCGTGACAAGTTGGTATCAGAGCCTCGACCGACCTTAGGAGCCCCTTGATTGATCGTGTAGTTTGGCCGTTGTTGAGTCTAGAAGAAAACTGTTTTCGGAGTCTAGTTATATCGGAGAGTAGGAATTCTTTTTACTCCTCAGCCCCTTCGTCGCTCTGGTAAGGAATCTTGACGTAGGTGTTTTGAATTACTCCTCTTCCCCTTCAAAAATTTTCTTTAGGATCACGCAGTTGGTTTTCCGATCGTTGGCTCTCAGCTCTTTTCATCCGGTGCATTTCTCGTCAAGTTGACTTGAGCCTATTCATCTTTGCCAAGTTCAATCCTCAGTTTGCTCTCAATGAAGTTATTTCTCTATCCTCAGTTGTTTTCTTTTCCCACCCGCCCACCCTTCTTCTTCTCGGAGCCGGAGTCCGTAATCGAGTATCCATCCTACTCGTGCGAAGTCGTTGCTTTTCTTTCCTCAATGATTTCAACCGGTGTTGTCTCTTCAAGATATTCGTCGTTTCCCCTCCCGAGTTTCCTTTGTTTTTCCCGCCCACCCACCCTTTTCTTCCCGGAGTCTGACTCTCTCTCGACCAGCTATCTCATTCGTGCGGAACCTCTTGAGTCTTTCGTAAATTATCTCAACCAGTGAATCCTCGTCTCGTTTGACATCCTTCATCTCTTTTCTTTTCTGGTGGATTCAATTCACGTTTTTCGGGTTAATCATATTCTTTTACTTCGAAGTGTTCTCTTTGCTCGTTCACCTCTCGCCAGTCTATCATTCCGGAGTTCGGAAGACATCTCAGGAGATTCGTCTGTTTTCCAATTAATTCGAGGTTTTCACCTCATTCAAATCTTTCAATTGTTCCGGTGCATCATCTATCTGTTGAACAATTCTTTCCAACGGTGTTTTTCTCTTTAGTGGGCCCTAACCCACAGGTCTTTTCCCAGGATCTTACCTAACTCTTCTGATTTTCCCGGAGTTATTCTCAAATCCTTTTCAAAGTTTGACGTAAGTATGAATTTCACAAGTCAGATCTTTTCCAAGATCAATTTCTAATTATTTTCATTGTTGCCTCAACCTCTTCGCTTTTCATTCTTCCGGAGTACCTCAACAATTTTGATGGTGTTTCTCGTCGTCATTCTCAACTTTGAAGATCGAGGAAGAGTTTCTCTAAATCTTGCCCGTTCTCTCGAAGATTCGTGGTTCTAGATTCTTGTTACCCTCTCGAATTATTCTGTTTGTCGGAAATTCTTTTTTCTCAACCATCCGGAGTATTTCAGGAGTTGATTTCTGTTTCTTTTCACTTGAGGCCATCATTCCAGAAGAATTCTTCGTCCTCACATTTCAGCTACCGTTATCCAATTATCCCGGTGCTTCGTTCAAGTGTTCTTTATTCAGTTCATGATCTCTTTGTTCTTTTGCATCTAAATCCCCTCGAGCATATTGGTTCTTCTAATTCTTCCCGGTGATTCTTTCTTTTTTCTTTGTTCATTTTCATTTCTTACGGTGGTTCGTGCAAGATTCTTTTTCTTTAATTATCATTTTATCCATTCGTTTTTTTTTCAATCCTACTGGTGGTTCAAGAAGACTTTCTCAAGTTTTGTGCTATACCCCCCCTTAATCCTTTTCAAGAAGAATAAGTAGTATGCAAAAATCCATTGCTTCTCATCAATTTAATTGGTGGAGGATAAGCATAACATAATTATTATTCTCATTTCATCGTGGTCAAGTTGATTAATTCTTTCTTTGGAGATTGTTCGTGATGAGTGATTTTCTCGGATCTAAGTCGTTCGTCTTTTCTTTTCCGGAGTTCAAATTTCCCTCGACCATCTCGTCGGAACCTCCATCTAAATCATCGCAACACTCATCTATTCTTTCATCCTTCATTTTATCTCGTCATCCTTTTGTTACCGGAGTTCTTCATGGTGGTTCTTCATGATTTAATTCATTCTTCAAGAGTTCATCAAGTTTCATTCCATCTTCTTAAGCTCGTGTTCTATTCCTCCATGTTTTAGCCGGAGTGCTGCCTAAATCCTTTCAGTCTTATTTGTTTCTTATCTCGTTCTAACCGGAGTGGTTTCATAGTCTATCTAATTTCCGTGAGCTTTTGATTCTCGTCATTCTCGTCGTTCCTCCCTTCTTCTCAAGTGTTCTCGATTCTTTGCTTCTTCTCTTGAGTTCTTGTTTCACCTCATCTATTTTCCCTTCCGTCTCGGTCCTAAGATCTCGGGACGAGATCTCTTGTTAGTGGAGGAGTGTTGTAACGCCCGGATTCAAGCGCCAGTGTCTCGCCGATTATTTGCCGTCCTTGCCATGTCATGTGCTTGCGAGTTGCACTTTGCCATGTCATCATCTGCATTTCATATCATGTCGTCATGTACATCGCTTTTGCATACGTGTTCATCTCTTGCATCCGAGCATTTTCCCCGTTGTCCGTTTTGCAATCCGGCACTCCTATGTCCCCCGGCGTCCCCCTTTTGTCTCTCCTTGTGAGCGAGTGTTAAACTTTCTCAGAATGGCCTGAGGTTTGCCAAGCGGCCTTTGTATAGCACCAGTAGACCGCCTGTCAAGTTTCGTGCCATTTGGAGTCCGTTTGATACTCTAACGGTTAACCGGGGAACCGTAAAAGCCTCCTCTTTGCAGCCCAACACCCCTCCAAAGTGGCCCAAAACCCAGCAAACTCCCCTCCATGCTCTCGGTCGTTCGATCACGATCGCGTGGCCGAAAACCGCTCCTCATTTGGACTCTCCTAGCTCCCTATACCTATATAAACACCCTCCCCGAAATTCATGGATAAATTCCACCCTAACCCTAGCCTTTCCTCTTCCTCCCGCAGACGCGTCCACCGCCGCCCGGACATGTCCGCCCGCCGCGCCAATCCGAGCCGCCACCTGTCCGCCGCCCGTCGTCCCTTGGGCCGCTTCGCCGAGCCCATCGCGGGCCCGTGCCGACCACGCCCGCCCGCGGCCAGAGCCGTCCGCCAGCCAGCCTCCGCCGCCGTTTGCCGCCGCCCGCCGCCGGAGTAGCTCGCCGGGGCTCCCTCTGCCGCCTTGCCGGACTTCGCCTGCGCCGCGTCTCCGTCGCCTCGTCGCCCCGTCCTCGACCCGGCCGCCCGTCGTAGCCCCGCTGCCACTAAAGCGGCAGCCGGCAGCCGCCCGGCAGCTCGCGCCTCGGCGGTGCCGACCTCCGCGCCCGCTCCTCCTCGCCCCGAGCCTCCGGTTCGCCCGGCGCCCCGAGCTCCTCCCTGTCCGCGCCTCGCCGCGCCTCCCGACGGCGCCGCCCAGTCCTCCGGCCGCCGCCGAGGGCCGTCTCGTCGTCTGATCCGGCGGGTGGGATGAGGTCCACCCGCCCGGCCAACCAAACGCCCCGCCGTCCCGCTCCGATTCGTTCCCGGGATCACGTCGTCTAGTTTTTCCCGTGAGGTTATTTTGACCAAGTCCTTGAAATATTTACATTATCATGCCATGTTCATCGCATCATATCTTGCTTCATACTGCTCCGTTTCGTGCGTGTAATATGTCAGATTGTTCAAATCGAGGAGTAATTCATTTTGTTACATTGTATCATGTTGATTTGAGTTCATCTTGATGCCTGAATCTTCGTTGCAAGAGTGCTATATGATGTTAACCTGCTGAAACTGTTATAACTTGATGATTTGTGATTTTTGTTGCATTTGATGTGTGCATCTTATGAGCTTGAGCTCTACATGTGTTTTGTGCTATGTCATGCCATCTTCACAGTGGTGCTATCCATGTATTTTTGTGAGTCTTATCCTGAGTGAATCGAGCTTGTTAAGTAGGGCACTTGCTGTTGCTGTTTTGCATATCTGAATCTGCTATATCATGATGCTATGTTAACCTGCTTCTACAAGTCATTCTATGCATAATCCGGAGATGTTCACTAAGGATGTTTTGTTATACATGTCATGCTCTATTCATTAATGCCCCTGTTTTCATTTATAGCCTGCTGTAACATGTTCTAATCTTGCTCCAAACTTGCTAAATAATGTTGCTGTTAGCCTATTAACATTAAGTTCAATGTTGCCATGATTGTTGTTAGTGATACATGCACCCTATAAACATGATCTTGCCATGCTTCATAAACATGTGTTCTTACTGTTGGTTACCTTGTCATGCCATGTATTGCTCTGTGGTGAGTGTTTCAAGCTCACCAACCTGCCTGCTTATTGTTGTTCCTGCCATGTTTGAATCTGTCATATCTTTTGTCATGTTTACATGGGTGGCACCATATCTTCTGATCCTTTTTGGCTCATGGTCAATAAAGGACTTTTGTTCTATGAGATCAGTAGATTCATTCCATGCCTTATTTTGCTATGATAAGTTCCTGTAGCATGTTGTTTGATTGCTCTAAAGATTGCAACCTGATGTTATTTCTGCAAAGTCTGAAACTGTTATTATTTGCAATCTTTCCATGTGTGTTTGAGCATGTTCTAGTGATTTCTGGAGATAGTTCAGTGTTCATGTTTTGTCATGCTTTACCTGTGCATCATGACCATGCCTTTTGTTCTCATGTTGGGGTGCTGTAGCATATTGTTTTGATGCTTGTAATATGCCTATTTGCCGTTTTGGACATATTGTTGCTATAACTTGTTTCATGTGTATGTGTTGAACCGTTGCTCCGTTTTGAGTATGCTCTATATGAAACTTGCTTAGATTTGCATGTAGTTTCATATTATCATGTTGAATCCTTGGTTTGAGAGGGTTTGCTTGATGTTTGTATGCATTTTGCATCAATGCCATGTTTAACTTGTTTTGCTCATATCTTCTAGGCCGTAGCTCCGAATCTAATGAACTTTATATGTAAATTGACTAGAATTTTGTGTAGATCATCTTGATGCATCTTAACTTGCTGTTTAACAACTTGAACATAAGGTCTCATTTCGAAATTTGCATATGAGGACTTACCGGAATTGTTATATGTCGTTTCCGGCCTCATTTAAACTTGCTTTGATGTGTTGCTCTTGTTTGCATCGTCTCTTGCCATGAGTAGCTTCATGTAGCTTTGTCATGCATCATGCTTGTTGTGCATCATGTCTTTTCTATGTGTGGTATGTTTACTATGTTGTGTGCTTCTTCTCGATAGTTCCCGTTACGTTGCGATCGTGAGGACTCGTTCGTCTATGCTTGGTTCGTCTTCGTGGCTTCATCTTCTTCATGGACTCGTTCTTCTTCCTTGCGGGATTTCAGACAAGATGACCGTCACCTTGGATCTCATTACTATCATTGATATGCTAGTTGCTTCGTTCTATCGCTATGCTGCGTTACCTACCACTTGCTGCTCAAGCCTCCCAAATTGCCATGAACCTCTAACCTTTGTCACCCTTCCTAGCAAACCGTTGCTTGGCTATGTTACCGCTTTTTCTCAGCCCCTCTTATAGCGTTGCTAGTTGGAGGTGAAGATGAAGTTTGCTCCATGTTGGATTTTGTTTATGTTGGGATATCACAATATCTCTTATATTATTAATGCATCTATATACTTGGTAAAGGGTGGAAGGCTCGGCCTTATGCCTGGTGTTTTGTTCCACTCTTGCCGCCCTAGTTTCCGTCATATCGGTATTATGTTCCCGGATTTTTGCGTCCCTAACGCGGTTGGGTGATTTATGGGACCCCTTGACAGTTCGCTTTGAATAAAACTCTTCCAAAGAAGGCCCAACATTGGTTTTACCATTTGCCTCACCTATGCCCTTTTTCCTTGGGTTTAGGAGCCCGAGGGTCATCTTCATTTTAGCCCCCGGGCCAGTTCTCCTTCGAGTGCTGGTCCAAACCGGCGATGTCCGGCCCCACAGGCAATCGTGGTCTATGCCAACCCGACGTCTGGCTCATCCGGTGTGCCCTGAGAACGAGATATGTGCAGCTCCTATCGGGATTTGTCGGCACATCCGGGCGGCTTTGCTGGTCTTGTTTTATTACTGTCGAAATGTCTTGTAGTCGGGATTCTGAGACTGATCGGGTCTTCCCGGGGAGACGGAATATCCTTCGTTGATCGCGAGAGCTTATCATGGGCTAAGTTGGGACACCCTTGCAGGGTTTGAACTTTCGAGAGCCGTGCCCGCGGTTATGTGGCAGATGGGAATTTGTTAATATCCGGTTGTAGTAAACTTGAAGTAAACTCTTCTAAAATACACCAACCGCGTGCGTAACCGTGAGTGTCTCTTTTCGGGGTTGATCGAGAGGAGAACACGGTTTCTGGGTTATGTCTGACGTAAGTAGGAGTTCAGGATCACTTCTTGATCATTGCTAGTTTCACGACCGTTCCTTTGTTTCTCTTCTCGCTCTCATTTGCGTATGTTAGCCACCATATCATGCTTAGTCGCTGCTGCAACCTCACTACTTTACCCCTTCCTTTCCCATTAAGCTTTGCTAGTCTTGGTACCCATGGTAATGGGATTGCTGAGTCCTCATGGCTCACAAATTACTACACCAACAGTTGCAGGTACAGGTTATGCGGCGATCATGACGCGAGAGCGATGTTTGCTTGTATTGGAGTTCTTCTTCTGCTTCTTCGATCAGGGGATAGGTTCCAGGTCGGCAGCACAGGCTAAAGGTGGTGGATATTGTTTGAGTTTCTGTTTATGTTTCATCCGTAGACGGATGTTGATCTCTTGTATGATGTTGATGTATTGTTGTGGCATTTGTGCCTTTTGTATGTATCCCTATCTATTATGTAATGTTGATGTAATGATATCCACCTTGCAAAAGCGTCGTCAAGATGCGTTTCTATCCTTGGTGGGACCTTCGAGTTCCTTTAGAATAGGGTCGCATCTTGGGCGTGACAAAAACCTTCCGGCTGCATCATATACAGTTCTTCCTTAAGATAGCCGTTAAGGAATGCCGTTTTGACGTACATTTGCCATATCTCATAATCATAGTATGCGGCAATTGCTAACATGATTCGGACGGACTTCAGCTTCTCTACGGGAGAGAAAGTCTCATCGTAGTCAATCCCTTGAACTTGCCGATAACCCTTAGCGAGAAGTCGAGCTTTATAGATGGTGACATTAACATCCGCGTCCGTCTTCTTCTTAAAGATCCATTTGTTTTCTATCGCTCGCCGATCATCGGGCAAGTCAGTCAAAGTCCATACTTTGTTTTCATACATGTATTCTATCTCGGATTGCATGGCTTCTAGCCATTTGTTGGAATCTGGGCCCGCCATCGCTTCTTCATAGTTCGAAGGTTCACCGTTGTCTAACAACACGATTTCCACGACAGGGTTGCCATACCACTCTGGTGTGGAACGTGTCCTTGTGGACCCTCTGAGTTCAAGAGCAACTTGATTCAAGTACCTTGATCATCATCATTAATTTCCTCTCCGGAGGTGTAGGCACCATAGGAACATTTTCTGAGCTGCACTACTTTCCGGTTCAAGAGGTAGTACTTCATCGAGTTCTACTTTCCTCCCACTTACTCCTTTCGAGAGAAACTCTTTTTCGTAAAGGATCCGTTCTTGGCAACAAAGATCTTGCCTTCGGATCTAAGGTAGAAGGTATACCCAATGGTTTCCTTAGGGTATCCTATGAAGACGCATTTTTCCGACTTGGGTTCGAGCTTTTCAGGTTGAAGTTTCTTGACATAAGCATCGCATCCCCAAACTTTTAGAAACGACAGCTTAGGTTTCTTCCCAAACCATAATTCATACGGTGTCGTCTCTAGTGCGTATCCCCAAAATGATAGCGGTAAATCGGTAAGAGACATCATAGATCGCACCATATCCAATAGAGTGCGATTACGACGTTCGGACACACCATTACGCTGAGGTGTTCCAGGCGGCGTGAGTTGTGAAACGATTCCACATTTCCTTATGTGTGTACCAAATTCGTGACTTAAATATTCTCCTCCACGATCTGATCATAGGAACTTTATCTTTCGGTCACGTTGATTCTCTACCTCATTCTGAAATTCCTTGAACTTTTCATAGGTCTCAGACTTGTGTTTCATCAAGTAGACATACCCATATCTACTCAAGTCATCAGTGAGAGTGAGAACATAACGATATCCTCCATGAGCCTCAACGCTCATTGGACCGCATACATCGGTATGTATGATTTCCAATAAGTTGGTTGCTCGCTCCATTGTTCCGAGAACGGAGTCTTGGTCATTTTACCCATGAGGCATGGTTACTTGCGTGTCAAATGATTCATAATCGAGAGACTCTAAAAGTCCATCAGTATGGAGCTTCTTCATGCGCTTGACACCTATGTGACCAAGGCGGCAGTGCCACAAGTATGTGGGACTATCGTTATCAACTTTACATCTTTTGGTATTCACACTATGAACATGTGTAATATTACGTTCAAGATTCATTAAGAATAAACCATTGACCATCGGAGAATGACCATAAAACATATCTCTCATATAAATAGAACAACCATTATTCTCAGATTTAAATGAGTAGCTATCTCGTATTAAACGAGACCCTGATACAATGTTCATGATCAAACTTGGCACTAAATAACAATTATTGAGGTTTAAAACTAATCCCGTAGGTAAACGTAGAGGCAGCATGCCGACGGCGATCACATCGACCTTGGAACCATTCCCGACACGCATCGTCACCTCGTCCTTCGCCAATCTCCGCTTATTCTGCAGCTCCTGCTGTGAGTTACATATATGAGCAACGACACCGGTATCAAATACCCAGGAGTTACTACGAGTACTGGTAAGGTACACATCAATTACATGTATATCAAATATACCTTTAGTGTTGCCGGCCTTCTTGTCTGCTAAGTATTTGGGGCAGTTCCGCTTCCAGTGGCCCTTCCCTTTGCAATAAAAGCACTCAGTCTCAAGCTTGGGTCCATTCTTTGACTTCTTCCCGGCAACTGGCTTACCAGGCACGGCAACATCCTTGCCGTCCTTCTTGAAATTCTTCTTACCCTTGCCCTTCTTGAACTTAGTGGTTTTATTAACCATCAACACTTGATGTTCTTTCTTGATTTCAACTTTGTCTTGACTTCAAAGATTGAGAATACTTCAGAATGGTCTTCACCATCCCCTGCATATTGTAGTTCATCACAAAGCTCTTGTAGCTCGGTGGGAGCGATCAAGGATTCTGTCAATGACCGCCTCGTCCGGAGGTTAATGTCTAGCTGGGACAAAGGTTGTGCAACCTGCACATTTTGAGTATGTGCTCCTTGTAACTATTTTCCTCCATATTACAACTGAAGAACTTGTCGGAGACTTCATATCTCTCGACCCGGGCATGAGCTTGGAAAACCATTTTCAGCTCTTCGAACATCTCATATGCTCCGTGTTGCTCAAAACGCTTTTGGAGCCCCGATTCTAAGCTGTAAAGCATGCCGCACTGAACGAGGGAGTAATCATCAGCATGAGACTGCCAAGCATTCATAATGTCTTGGTTCTCTGGGATGGGTGCTTCACCTAAGCGGTGCTTCTAGGACATATTGTTTCTTGGCTGCTATGAGGATGATCCTCGTGTTAGGACCCAGTCTGAATAGTTGCTGCCATCATCTTTCAGCTTGGTTTTCTCTAGGAACGCGTTGAAGTTCATGGTGACATGAGCGTTGGCCATTTGATCTACAAGACATTTTGCAAAGGTTTTAGACTAATGTTCATGATAATTAAGTTCATCTAATCAAATTATTTAATGAACTCCCACTCAGATTTGACATCCCTCTAGTCATCTAAGTGTTACATGATCCGAGTCGACTAGGCCGTGTCCGATCATCACGTAAGACGGACTAGTCATCGTCGGTGAACATATACATGTTGATCGTATCTACCATACGACTCATGTTCGACCTTTCGGTCTCTTGTGTTCCGAGGCCATGTCTGTACATGCTAGGCTCGTCAAGTTAACCCTAAGTGTTTTGCATGTGTAAAACTGTCTTACACCCGTTGTATGTGAACGTAAGGATCTATCACACCCGATCATCACGTGGTGCTTGAAGCAACGAACTTTAGCAACGGTGCACAGTTAGGGGAACACTTTCTTGAAATTATTATAAGGGATCATCTTATTTACTACCGTCGTTCTAAGTAAACAAGATGCATAAACATAATAAACATCACATGCAATTATATAAAGTAGTGACATGATATGGCCAATATCATATAGCTCCTTCGATCTCCATCTTTGGGGCTCCATGATCATCTTAAATCGCGGCATGACACCATGATCTCCATCATCATGATCTCCATCATCGTGTCTTCATGAAGTTGTCACGCCAATGACTACTTCTACTTCTATGGCTAACACGTTTAGCAATAAAGTAAAGTAATTTACATGGCGTTTCTTCAATGACACGCATGTCATACAAAAAATAAGACAACTCCTATGGCTCCTGCCGGTTGTCATACTCATCGACATGCAAGTCGTGATTCCTATTACAAGAACATGATCTCATACATCACAATATATCATTCATCCTTCATCACAACTTCTGCCATATCACATCACATGACAATTGCTGCAAAAACAAGTTAGACGTCCTCTAATTGTTGTTGCATCTTTTACGTGGCTGCAATTGGGTTCTAGCAAGAACATTTTCTTACCTACGAATAACCACAACGTGATTTTGTTAACTTCTATTTACCCGTCATAAGGACCCTTTTCATCTAATCCGCTCCAACTAAAGTAGGAGAGACAGACACCCGCTAGCCACCTTATGCAACTAGTGCATGTCGATCATTTGTAACCTGTCTCACGTAAGCGTACGTGTAAGGTCGGTCCGGGCCGCTTCATCCCACAATACCGCTGAAGCAAGAAAAGACTAGTAGCGGCAAGCAAGTTGACAAGATCTACGCCCACAACAAAATTGTGTTCTACTCGTGCAATAGAGAACTACGCATAGACCTAGCTCATGATGCCCTTTGTTGGGGAGCGTTGCGAGAAAATTAAAAATTTTCCTACGGTTTCACCAAGATCCATCTATGAGTTCATCTAAGCAAAAAGTCATGGGAGAGAGATTGCATCTACATACCACTTGTAGATCACGTGCGGAAGCGTTCAAGGGAACGGGGATGATGGAGTCGTACTCGCCGTGATCCAAATAACCGATGACCAAGTGCTGAACGGACAGCACCTCCGCGTTCAACACACGTACGGAGCGGACGACGTCTCCTCCTTCTTGATCCATAAAGTGGGAAGGAGAGGTTGAGGAAGAAGGCTCCAGCAGCAGCACGACGGCGTGATGATGGTGGAGAGGCAAGATCTCGGCTGTGGCTTCGCCAAGCACTCAACGGAGGAGGAGAGGTGTTGGGAGGGAGGGCTGCGCCTTGGATGTGTCTTGCAGCCCTCCCTCGCCCCTCTATTTATAGGGAAGGGGGAAGGGCGGCCCCTCTAGATGAGATCTAGAGCGGCGGCCAAGGGAGGGGCTTGCCCCCCAAGCAAGGCGCCCCACTAGGGTTCCCCCAAACCCTAGGCGCATGGGCCCAAGGGGCGCCCAGCCCTCCAGGGGCTGGTTCCCTGCCTTGCGGCCCATGAGGCCCTCCGAGGAGGTGGCCCCTCGGTGGACCCGGAACCCCTCCGGTGGCCCCGGTACAATACCGATATGCCCCCGAAACTTTCCGGTGTCCGTATGACAACTTCCCGTATATAAATCTTCACCTCCGGACCATTCCGGAACTCCTCGTGACGTCCAGGTTCTCATCCGGGACTCCGAACAACATTCGGTAATCACATACAAGTCTTCCTAATAACCCTAGCATCACCGAACCTTATGTGTGTAGACCCTACGGGTTCGGGAGACATGCAGACATGACCGAGATGGCTCTCCGGTCAATAACCAACAGCGGGATCTGGATACCCATGTTGGCTCCACATGCTCCTCGATGATCTCATCGGATGAACCACGATGTCGAGGATTCAATCAACCCGTATACAATTCCCTTTGTCAATCGGTGCGTTACATGCCCGAGACTTCGATCGTCGGTATCCCAATACCTCGTTCAGTCTCGTTACCGCAAGTCACTTTACTCAGATCAGTAATGCATGATCCCATGACCAAACACTTGGTCACTTTGAGCTCATTATGATGATGCATTACCGAGTGGGCCCAGAGATACCTCTCCGTCATACGGAGTGACAAATCCAGTCTCGATCCGTGTCAACCCAATGACACTTTCGGAGATACCGTAGTGCACCTTTATAGTCACCCGATTCGTTGTGACGTTTGGTACACCCAAAGCACTCCCTACGGTATCCGGGAGTTACACGATCTCATGGTCTCGTGAAGAGATACTTGACATTGGAAAAGCTCTAGCAAAATGAACTACACGATCTTGTGCTAGGCTTAGGATTGGGTCTTGTCCATCACATCATTCTCCTAATGATGTGATCCCGTTATCAATGACATCCAATGTCCATAGTCAAGAAACCATGACTATCTATTGATCAACGAGCTAGTCAACTAGAGGCTCACTAGGGACATATTGTGGTCTATGTATTCACACGTGTATTACGATTTCCGGATAATACAATTATAGCATGAATAAAAGACAATTATCACGAACAAGGAAATATAATAATAATCCTTTTATTATTGCCTCTAGGGCATATTTCCAACACAGCTGCGGGCGGATCTCTTGAGCGTGGACCCGCGCTTGGTGGCCGCGCGTCTGGAACTAGCCTCTGGCTGGCTTCACTCTGATCTGGCAGTTCACGTGGCGCTGGGCCAAGCTGCTGCGGCTTTCGAGAAGGACAAGCAAGGCGCCGCCAGCGCTGCAGCCGATCATGAGGCGGCACTGAAGGACGCCAAGGCCGCCCATGACCGCTGCCAAGAGCTGGAGGGCGAGTTGCAGAGCCTGCGTGACAAGCATGCTGGAGAGGTGCGCTGCCGCCAGGAGAAGGAGGAGGAGATGAAGGCCCGGGAGGAAGCCGTCAAGAACCGAGATGCTGAACTGGTGGAGCTGGGGAAGAAGCAGGCTTCCGAGCGCAACCGGTTGGAGGAGCTGGAGCGGAAGATGAGGAAGAGGGAGGCCGATCTTGACGCCAAGGTGTGAGTCCTGGCGGAAGATCGCGTGGCCTTCGCCGATCTTGAGAGGAGGTCACGTGAGGCCCTGAAGACGCTCTACGAGCGCGGCCTAGAGAAACCTCTGGACACAGACGAGGACGGCCCTGCCCAGCTGTTTCCTATCATGGTGAAGGCGCTTGAGGAGGTCGTCGACGGCATCGCTCCCATGGCAGAGGCAGAAGCTCGCGTCCTGTCCTCAGCTGCACTGGCTCGGGTCTTTAGCCATCTGCACCTCCGCGGCCCCAACGCTCGCCTTGACGACCTGCTAGAGCACATGGTGAAAGATCAATCTGAGGCAGCCGCTGTCTGTGCGGGATCAGGTGGGGGCCTTGCTGCGGAGGTTCCGCGGCTTCGTCTCCGCTCCTCTGTCCGGCGTCGTCGACCTTGCGGCTGGTGGTGAAGACAAAGCCGATCACGAGTGAGCGCCTTTCGCAGGTGTTGGCGACGCTTGGAGGTGACCCGCGGCCATTTCTCCTGTTCCGTTCCTGCAACATGTAACCAGCCTTGTGGAGGCGTTTAGAATTTTATTTGGTATTGTGAGGAGAATATGCTTGTAATATTTGCTTCGAGATTTTTCGATTTCATTCCTATTTTCTTTGTGTTCTGCGTCGGCAGAGCCCGGCCCCATGCATACCTCAACTGCCATTGGGACGGCCAAAGACCAGGATGGACCAAGGAGTGAGGGGCTATGTCGGTGTCAAAACCGCCGGATCTCGGGTAGGGGGTCCCGAACTGTGCGTCTAGGCGGATGGTAACAGGAGACAAGGGACACGATGTTTTTACCCAGGTTCGGGTCCTCTCGATGGAGGTAATACCCTACTCCTGCTTGATTAATATTGATGATATGGGTAGTACAAGAGTAGATCTACCACGATCGTAGAGGCTAAACCCTAGAAGCTAGCCTATGGTATGATTGTTGTATATGAGATTGTCTATCGACTAGCATGGCCTCGGTTTATATAATGCACCAGAGGCCTTGGATAACAAGAGTCCTAGCCGAATACGCCGGTGGGGAAGGAGTCCTTGTCTTGATCGCCAAGTCTTGTGGAATCTTCCTTGTATACGGCAACTGTCCGGACTGGCCCATGAGTATGCGGCCCCGGGGGTCCTCGGCCCAATCTAACTGATCGGGGGACGACGTGGTGAGTACCCCCTAGTCCAGGACACCGTCAGTAGCCCCCTGAACCGGTCTTCAACTTAGGGACGCTCCTCGATTCTTCCGAACTGTTCTTCATCTTCGGTTGCCGTTCTTGAAAACTGGTTCAACAAATCTTCTCATCTTCGATCTTGAGGATCGCCGAAATGCATTCGACGAGTTTACACGTCGGGTATCCAAGGAGCCCCTTTAAGTTTCCGGCCTTTATCAATGCCTTATTATTTTTATGCCACACCTCGGGTTCGAAATTGTTCCCGGGAGGCAGTGTCCTCTTGCGTCCGAGCTCTAACGCGGACTGCATTCAAGGTATCTCTTGCAGCCCAGCACCAATGCCGGACTGCTTCCCAGCTCTAATGCCGGACAGTATCCGAGCTCCAACGCCGGACTATGTATCCTAGCTCCAACGCCGGACTGTATCCGAGGTGTCATAAATCACCTTGGTTCAAAGAAGTCTGAAGGAGTTTAGCCGAGCTTAATGCCGGAAATGCCCTCTATGGAGCCAGCCACTAGCACCCGAGCTTTATGCCGGACTGCTTCCGAGGTGGTGCACCACCCCAAATGTGGGCCGATTTTTGTCAATATTTTTGATTGATGCAATTTATTCTCTGCCGAGATACATGGCCAGTAGCCCTCAAGGTGTGTATCGGTCTAAAACCCGAGATGCCCATGAAGGATGACATAAGACCACTGATCCCCGTAGCTGCTGAGACTCAGGTTGATTTGCAAAATCGGTCCGAGGATCAAGTCCTAGCTCGCGAGAATACTTCGGGACACAAAAAGCGGCGTGCTCAGTCCTCAAGACTCGGGTTGGGTGCGGCCGACCAACCCGAGGATCAAAATCTCCTCGAGATCAGATTACACTTAAAATTTTCTGCATTGGACATGCAATGCAGTAGCCCCCGAGACACTGGTCGGGTGGCAATGCCAGATCAGGGGATTGATGTGCCCCTTTAATATTTGTAAATAATAAGCCCAAAGCCCAGTAGCCCCCGAGCCTTAATGCGGGCACGGGAGGCCGAATTAAGGATCGATATCCATAGCAAAATCACAAATTATGTGTAATGACTCTATGTATCCAAGTACTTTACGTCATTAATGCTCGAATCCGTATTGTAGAAAACTTTGTTGACCGACCATCAGTTTCCACCTCCTCGGCCAATAGCCGAGGAGTGTTTTTCCTACTTTATAAAGCCTTTATGAGGGCAAAGATTTACAACAAACAAGGCAATCTGGCCATACGGTTTTATAAACAAAGGTACGCGGAGAGACATGTTATATTACTGTTTAAGAGAAGAAATGTCTTCCAAAGAAAATAGTCCCGCTATCAGTTCCTTTCTTTGGTTGTCATGCTAAGCATGATCATGAAACCTCATCTCCAATGTAAGAGCAAAATATCGAGGATTTAGTTTGGGAGGCCAGTTAATAGCCCCCTGTAGTGTTCGGCGACAGTCGAGGTCAAGCCGGAAACACTTCGGCCAATTTTATGAATGGCCCGTCATTTAATATAGTCATCGGATCGCTGACCAGTTTACACCTATTGTGACAGTCAGTTTTCGGCTTTCTCCACTGAGGTGCTTGACCATGCGAGCTGGAAGCACAATCGTAGTGGTTGTCCCTTTGCACACCTAGCCGAACAAAGCGGAACGTAGGAGGCAAGCGGGAGCCGGGCAACCCAACTATTGACCAAGACACAATTCAAACTGATGCATATATAGCAATATCCGAGAATGTTTTTGCCGAATCTCTAAAGGTGTCCGCCTTGCATCGCGAGACTTGTGCTGAAAACACACAAATAGTTAAAAGTGCCAAAAGCTTGGAAAACCAAAAAACGTCAGTAAAAACATGACGTCTGAACAAGATCAAGTGTTCGGCGCCAATCCGAAAATTGGACTTGAGAAAAAAAAGTGCTTCTGCCGTGCTTTAACTTTGCAACGACTAAGAAGAAAAACACTTAGTATGAAACGACTCAAATAAACATAAGAGCCCCCAAGTGACTTGGGTAAAAGTTGACTATAAAATGTAAGGTGACATGTAGAATGCCTTCTAGCCGGATTGTAGATCGTTTGTCGAAGCGGACCTTTTCGCTTCAACCTCTGGACCCAATAGTCCGAGTGTGTCCGAATACCCTCGCGGTTATAAGAACCGGGCATGCGTGGAGACCAGGCGTAGGAGTCATTAGTGCTTTATCGGACAAGTGCCCAACTAGTTATGTTATATTACATGGTTAGTAAGAAACATCTTCCAGGAGAATAGTTCCGTTAGGGGTTCCTTTCTCGGGAGGCATGCCCTAAAGTGCATGTCCGGACTGCGAAAAGAGCAGAAAAACATCTCAGGGCAGGTAAATAAATAGGTAAGAAATCATCTTTTAGTTCACCGACCGAGTATTCCCTTAAGAACGCTTAGCTTCGGCTTCACCCGGTCTGAGGTACACATCCGGTGACCCGGCAAGAATAATCGCAGAGGTGCTCCTTTACCACCTAGCCGAACAATCGGGAACGAGGGGTAAGCACAGAGCCAGCAACCAAGCTTGGCCAAAACTTAGGTCATATCGATGCAAATAATGGTGAATAAAAGGTACATGCGGAAGTGTGACACATGTGTTGGGCATAAAGCCCGTATTAATAAGCTTCTGTTAAAGAAGCCCCCAGGTATAATGAGCGCGGGTAGCGCGTCAAGTGTGTGCGAACAAAGTTTGGACAAGGAAAATTTTTACAAGCAACTTTTTCCCAAAAAGCATAATGCTTGGTCGAACCGAACACAAGTTAGAAATTTAAAACTTTGAGCATGAAGGCAACTTAGCTGGTTAATGTGTTCGGTATTGACGACGTAGTCCGAGCTTGATGCGGGACAAGGTTCCATCCCCCAAGCCGGTCCCGAGGTGGCGGAGCAAAGAGCTCGACCCTCCGAAGTGGTGACATAGCACGGTCAATGCAGGACGGCAGCGTGATGCCGAAGTCCCTGGCATGGGGTAATGAAGTGTTGACGAAGCCCCCCGTCCAGCCGAGGTGACGTCAAAGGATATAGTCCGGCTGAATCATTTTCCTGTGCACAAAAAATAGTGCAAACCAGAGATAATAGTAATAAAAAAATGTTGCATAATAAATAATTTATGCAAAGTGAGTAATAAAAGAAATATGGCCTAGCGCCGAAGTCGATGTCGATGCAGGTCATCGGCGTAATGCAATAAAGGCGTGGCAAAGCCTGGATTCACAGGTCGGTCCGAGTTCCGAATGCGGCATTCGCCGGACTATGTATGGAAACTGACCAAACCATCATGCGACCGTCGATAATGCGGCCACCATTTGATAGACCTGTGTACATATGATGGACAAACCAGAGTAATAATTCCTTGGGAAAAATTAATTCAAACAAGCTAAAAGAAATTCTAGGATTAATAGCACCTGGTTTAGTTGTTGTAGCAATCCGAAAGAAGGTGATTCCCAAAATTGGGACTCGATCCGCGCACCCATTGCCTGGTCGGCTAGTGACGCCGAAGTGTCCGGAGTAGGTTGATGAAGAGATGGCGAAGCTCCCGGTCCAGCCGAGATGTGGAGGTAGGTCGGCGTGATGGACACCAGCTTGAAGAATCAATAGTGCAGCCCTGCCGATGCAGGTCGTGACGTGGTCGATGCCGGCTTGATGAAGCGACCGTGCAGCGATACCGGTATGCCCGCTCCGTGTAATCCGTGGGGCGGCGATGTTGGTGATGATTTATCCTTCGTGATGCCGGACTCTTGTTCGGCTTGCCGAGATGATGATCCGAAGAAGTTGAGCTCGGCTCAACAAAGTGACGACGTGTCTAGCGCAGGTCGGCAGCCATGGAGCAATATTGCCGGACTGGTTTGACACCAGCATGATGTTGAAGATCATATTCAAAAGATCTTAAAGTTAGTGGGATGTGTTTGGAAACAAAACACAATACCCCATACAAAACTTCCTTCAAAAAGGATGTCCGAAATCCCGTTCATAAAAAAGACGAACTTCGGGTCGGATTCGTTTGTATGAAAACAGATCCGAAAAGTGATGCACTAATCAGAAGGTTCCCGGAGTTTGGACGGTTGGATCGAGCTGAAATTTTGAGGGGTGGTAGATATAGGAATTCCGCAGCCGATCAACAGTTGGATCTTCCAAAGGAAGTCCGAGCTAGAAGCTGGACACCATGCCCTAAACTCGTCCAGATTCTCGTCCAGATTCAATGCGGCTCGGGTATATCGAAGATTGCCAGAGATTCCTCGATCGGAACTCGACGAACTTTTCCAGGGTTGTTGTAAACTCAATTCCGCACAATTCCACCGAAGCAATCGTTAAAACGACGCTTGAGGAGGTGGTGGCGGCGGACACAACTCCGCTGTCCAGAAAAACAGTACGGTCGCCCGAGGGCAATGTTGACGTTGAGCCCCCGGGCTCCCTGGATGATTCCTCCATGATCTTGATAGAGATCGGAGTTGATGTTGATGAAGGCCCTCATCCGAACATGTAGATCGGAGATAGGGCGCAGTCCTTGGCCGAACCAAGGTGACCAGTCGAGCTGGTGACGAAGATGCCGAAGTCGCAGTTGATCTGCAGGCGAGCCATCGACCTTTTGCCGAACACATAGAGGAACTCTCAATGAAAGCACCAATGTCGGTGTCAAAACCGGCGGATCTCGGGTAGGGGGTCCCGAACTGTGCGTCTAGGCGGATGGTAATAGGAGACAAGGGACACGATGTTTTTACACAGGTTCGGGCCCTCTCGATGGAGGTAATACCCTACTCACTGCTTGATTAATATTGATGATATGGGTAGTACAAGAGTAGATCTACCACGAGATCGTAGAGGCTAAACCCTAGAAGCTAGCCTATGGTATGATTGTTGTATATGAGATTGTCTATCGACTAGCATGGCCTCGGTTTATATAATGCACCAGAGGCCTTGGATAACAAGAGTCCTAGCCGAATACGCCGGTGGGGGAGGAGTCCTTCTCTTGATCGCCAAGTCTTGTGGAATCTTCCTTGATACGGCAACTGTCCGGACTGGCCCATGAGTATGCGGCCCCGGGGGTCCTCGGCCCAATCTAACTGATCGGGGGACGACGTGATGAGTACCCCCTAGTCCAGGACACCGTCAGGCTACGTGACCAGTTAGGCTCCTGAGTCGCGATGCTCAGGAGTCCCCCTTGACGCGCAAACAACATATAGGGAGAGTTCGCTGGGATAGATTATTGTTCTACGTCGGTAGAGCCTGGCCCCGCGCATACCTCAACCGCCATTGGGCCGACCGGAGACCAGGACGGGCCAAGGAGTGAGGGGCTACGTGACCAGTTAGGCTCCTGAGTCGCGATGCTCAGGAGTCCCCCTTGACGTGCAAACAATCCCGTACCTGCCCTCGCCGAGGCCTCGGGAGGGGCACGTGATGCGCAGGTCCGGAGGACCTGGTTGGGTGGCGTGCGCTTGGGCGTGACCCATGTGCAGCCCCCGTGCCCAGCCCCATGCGTGTCTTTCCCAGGAGGCGTTGCGGTAAGGCTGGCCGAGCCTGGGCTCCCTGAGGTTGGCATGACCGTGGGGTCGCCCTCAGTTGTTTATCACCAGCACGGAGCATAGTGCTTCCGCTTGTGCACGGGCATAGCCGCTCCTCGGCAGTGTCGTCAGCCAGCACGGAGCATGGTCCTTCCACTCGGGCGTGGGATGGGGGCCCCCCTTCGGGAGGAGCCCCCGGGGCGTGTATAGCCCCGCCCTGACATGTGGCTTGCACGGTAGGGTTGCGAGGTGTATCTGGGCACTCATGAGCCAGCACGGGACTCACGAGGCCCTACCTCAAGGCGGGATGCACCTGGTCTTGAGTCTTGGTGAATGTATGTTCCTGCAAGGCGGTTAGATGCAAGCACTCTACGTCCTCAGGTCCCGGCCCTCGAGCGAGCTCAGCCGCCGCTGGTATGCCAGGTCGCAATGCCGTGGTCAAGGCCAGGGGGTGAGGACTGGAGAGCCAGTAAGAGCTCCTGAGTCGCGATGCTCAGGAGCCCCCCTTTTAACGTGCAAGCGGATTGCATAGGGTGAACAGGCCCGCGGCGGGCGGCAATCGAGCAGGAGATAGCCATTCACAGGTTAAGCATAAAGGGCAGATTGACTTGGATAAATGAAGGAAGATACATGCCACTGGGTCTGGCCCGAGCGGCTTGGGGATGATGCAGCCCGAGGGGCGCCCCCAGCAAGGTAAGCTAAAGACTTCAGCAAAAGGGGTACATGCCGCAGGGACGGACCCGTGCGGCTTGGGAATAATGCTGCCCGAAGGGCGCTCCCAGCTTAAACGAACTTGGAAGATGTCACCTGGTTCTGTAGACGAAGTAGAGTTGATGTAGCTAAAGCCACGCGTTGAAGGGGTGACTCCTCATGAGCCACCGGGACCCTGAGCCTCGGGAGGCTCTGGGGGCTCGGGAGGTTCGCTGAAGAGCATCTCCATCTCCTCCTCAACGGCGTGGATCCTGGCCTCCTGAGACGCCAGGACCTGCCGCAAGTTGCACTGATGGGCCGACGCCACGCTCGGCAAGCCGAAGGGCATGCGAATGTAGCTGCATGGTGGGCCCTCACAGCGGCCCACACGTGACGGCCAGAAGCGCTCTTGAGATGCGGCCCTGTTGAGCCCTGGGACATCGACGCAGAGACGCAGCCCGGCATCCTCGCCCGGATGGGTTGCTCTGCCCTGTTTGCGGCTGTGGCCGCGCATGGCTCTTGCTTCTTGCAATTCTTGGGTGGTCTTGGCGATGAATTCCTGGGTGGTGGGCGCTCCTTGCCCTGTGTTCTCCTAAGGGAAACGTGCCGCGAAGCACGCCTCCAAGTGGTGCCCAAGTGCCTCCCTCGCGAGGTTGGCAAGGTCTGAGGCCCTCCAAAAGAGAGCCCCTGAGCCCTGCCCGAGGAGGGCGCCGGGCGCGCCTTCCTATGCGATGGAGGGAGGCGCCCCTAGAACGGGCGCTGATCCTGATGAGGCTCCTGACGCGGCGCCATCTCCTTGGGGTCCTGCGCGGCGTGGCAACTTCTTCTTGGGGACGGTCTCTGGAGGGCCTTCACTTCTTGTGTCGGGGTCATCGATTGCTGCGGCTTGAAAGGCGCGCTCAAGAGAGCACACCGCATCCCTCTCTTCACACGGGACCGTGATGACTCCTCCGTTTCCTGGCATCTTGAGAACGTTGTAGCCGTGATGAATGACTGCCATGAACTTGGCCAGGGCTGGATACCCGAGGATGGCGTTGTACGGCAGGCGGATGTGCGCGACGTCGAAGTTGATGAGCTCGGTGCGGTAGTTGTCGCGCTTGCCGAAGCTGACGGGCAGGCGGACTTGCCCTATCGGTGTGGTGGAACCATCAATCACTCCTGAGAAAGGCTTGGTTGGCTGGAGCTGCTCATAGGGCACTTGAAGGTTGTCGAACGTGTCGACGGATAGGACGTTGAGCCCAGCGCCGCCGTCGATGAGAGTCTTGGTGACTTGCACATTGCTGATGACTGGGAAGCACAACATAGGGAGTGCGCCGCAGTGGGTGCGCACTTGAGCTGGTCTGCCGAGTTGAAGGTGATGGCACATTGGGACCACCTGAGCGGGCGCGTGGCCTCGAGCTTGGGGAGTGCCGCATTCACCTCGCGAGCGAACTGTTTGAAGATGCGCTGAGAGGCCGGGGCTTGTGCACCGCCCAAGATGCAAGCGATCGCACGCGGCTCCTGTAAGCCCCCAGCCCCCTCGTCCTGGTGGTGGTGGTCGTTCCTCCTTTGTGGTGGCAGCGGGGGAAGACCGGCATTGCCTTGGGGGCGATCCTCACGAGGCGGGTCTCTCCAAGCGCCCTCGCACGGTTGGTCCTGCCAGCGGTCCTCGCCGGTCACGCCATTCCTGGCGCGGGCCACGGTCATCCCAGCGTCCACCTCCACGTCCTCCTCGGCGGCCGTAGCTCTGGTCGTTGCGCTCGGGGCGTTGACCGTAGCGTCCTTCTCGTATGGCCCTGAGCTCTTGGCAGTCGCTGGTGTTGTGGGTGTTCAGGTTGTGGAAGGCGCAGAACGGTCGGCCGTTCTTGGATGACTCAGGCTGATCTCTGGCTCGCTTGGTGTCGGGCTCCGCTGCGAGCACCACTGCCTCCTTGCGCTTCACGTCCTTGGCCTTGGTCTTCTTTTCTTCCGCTCCTGCAGCTGGCAGCTCGAGGAGAGAGAGACGCCCTTCCTCAGCTTAGCGCACTTGGTCGCCAGGTTGAACAACTCCTGAGAGGTGCAGAGCTCCTCGTGGATAGCCAACTCTTCCTTCATCTTGACATCACAGACGCCATCGAAGAACGCGGAGATGATGGCCTCGTCCGTGACCTTGGGGATCTTGAGGCGGGTGTTGTTGAAGCGCTGGATGTACTTCTGGAGGGTTTCTCCTGGTTGTTGCTTGATGAGGCGTAGGTCACCCGCGGCCGGTGGGCGGTCATGAGTGCCCTGGAAGTTGGCGACGAAGCGGTCACGCATCTCGTCCCAGGAGGAGATCGAGCCGTGCTGCAGGTTCAGGAGCCAAGAGCGGACCCCATCCTTGAGAGCCATGGGAAACAAGTTCGCCATGAATTTTTCGTCGCTGTTGGCCGCTTTGATGCTCAGCTCGTAGAGCTGCAGGAACTCCGCGTGGTCCGCGGTGCCGTCGTAGCGAGGAGGCAGGTCTGGCTTGAACTTGCGTGGTCAGGCGACGCAACGCAACTCGGGGGTGAAGGCGCGGCAGCCGGCTGTGGTTGCCGGGGCCCGCTTCAGGGGTGGAGCTTGGTCTCGAGGGGGTTCACGCCGCGCCGCTGCGGCGGTGCGCTGTCTTGACGAGGTGGTGCGGGGAGCACCGACGCAGCTTCTCGCGGCCGCGGGATTTCTTGGCAGCTTCTTTCTTCGCGCGCGTGCGCCGGGCACGGTGGATCACGCCGTGGAGGTGCGCGCCTTGGTGCCAAGGCACCGTCTTGGGGGTGAGGTGGTGGAGGCACGCCATGAGCCCCATCGCCCGCGGCTGGTTGAGGAGGAGGCAGAGAGTTGGACGGCGCTGGAGAGCCCCCTGCGGCGCGGACGAGCTCGGCGACGCGGTCGAGCCACTCCTCGTAGACGTCGTCGACAGGGCGGTAGCGCAGGAGCTCATTCGCCGCGATGAGCGCGGCTCATGCCTCCATGGGAGCGCGGTGCGCGCGGGACGAAGAACTAACCGAGGTGAGCGACGGAGTAGCGGTGCGACCGTCCTGCCGCACCGAGGGGTGCTGCGAGGACGCCTGCTGCTCGTTCCCTGCTGGGCCGGTGGCAACATTGGCGATGGGAGATGGAGAACAACGAGGCGGCCCACCTACAGGAGCCGTCTGAGCGACGCATGCGGAGAGGGCAGCCCGACGCTCAGCTCGAGCACGGCGAGCGTCCGCCATGGAAACGACGGAGCGACGGAGCAATGAACCGATGGGAGGGAAACCATGGCGCACCCCTACCTGGCGCGCCAAATGTCGGATATGGGGGTTCCGGCAAACCCTTAAGGTTCAAACACTGGGGTGCGCGCGAAGTCTTTCCATCCTACCGATCTACGCTCAAGCTCGCTAAGATCTTGTGGACGAACTCACAACACAGAAAGAGATACGGGGTTTATACTGGTTCGGGCCACCGTTGTGGTGTAATACCCTACTCCAGTGTGGTGGTGGTGGATTGCCTCCTGGGCTGATGAAGAGCAATAAAAGGGAAGAACAACCTCCTGAGGTCGAGGTGTTCTTGTGGGAGTGTTGGCTTCTCGATCTGTTCGAGTTGTTTCTACTACTGTAGTGGCTAGACCTATTTATAGAGGCCCTGGTCCTCTTCCCAAATGTTGAGCGGGAAGGGAGCCAACAACGGCGGGCAAATTTGAAGGGGGACAGCTAGTACAAGCTATCCTGACAAAAGCGGTCTTCGCCTGCGAAAAGCCCTGGGGTGACGCCGTCTTGTGCTCCACGATGACCTCCGCCTAGTCGTCCTCCTGGTCTTGGTCTTGTTGCACCAATATGGCAACCTTTGCGTGATGCCTCCTGCGCTTGCCTCCTTAGCACCAAACAGGAAATGGGGACGTTGTGCGCATTGGCGCCCGCCTGGCACCCGCCTAGTGCCGTTCGTCATGGCTCACGTCACGAGTGCCTCGTGAGGTTTGCCCCGCCTTGATATCTCTGCTCCTCGTGAGCCTGCCTGGCTAGGCCACTCCAGAGGAAGTCTTGCGTCGTCCGCCTCGCGAGGCTTAGACCCTCGCGAAGGTCTTGGATGCATTCTTGATGAAGATGGGCCGTACGGCCCGCTGCTTAGCCACGCCATGGGCCGCAGGCAGGCAAGTCTGGGGACCCCCGTTCCCAGAACGCCGACAAGTGAGTATCCAGATGTATTTCCTGAAGAATTACCTGGCATGCCACCAGACTAAGAACTAGAGTTTGCAATTGATTTGGTTCCTGGAACCAACCCGATCCACAAGAAATACTATCGGATGCCTTCATCAGAATTGGTGGAATTGAAGAAACAACTGGATGAGATGCTACAGAAAGGATACATCCGTCCAAGATCTTCACCATGGGGATCACCAGTGATCTTTGTGGACAAAAAGGATGGCAGTCTACGAATGTGCGTAGACTACCGACAGCTGAATGACATGGTCGGTGTCAAAACCGGCGGATCTCGGGTAGGGGGTCCCGAATTGTGCGTCTAAGGCGGATGGTAACAGGAGGCGGGGGACACGATGTTTACCCAGGTTCGGGCCCTCTCGATGGAGGAAATACCCTACTTCCTGCTTGATTGATCTTGATGATATGAGTATTACAAGAGTTGATCTACCACGAGATCAAGAGGCTAAACCCTAGAATCTAGCCTATGGTATGATTGTTGTTGTCCTACGGACTAAACCCTCCGGTTTATATAGACACCGGAGGGGGCTAGGGTTACACAGAGTCGGTTACAAGGGAGGAAATCTAAATATCCGTATTGCCAAGCTTGCCTTCCATGCCAAGGAGAGTCTCATCCGGACACGGGACGAAGTCTTAAATCTTGTATCTTCATAGTCCAACAGTCCGGCTAAAGGATATAGTCCAGCTGTCCGAGGACCCCCTAATCCAGGACTCCCTCAGTAGCCCCCGAACCAGGCTTCAATGACGATGAGTCCGGCGCGCAGATTGTCTTCGGCATTGCAAGGCGGGTTCTTCTCCAAATTCTGAGTACCTGTCGAGTAGTGTCCGGCTTCCCATAAATGTTGCATTCTTTGGCTTCTGCGCCCAATAATGGCAATCCTCCACGTGTCGAGCGAATGCGAGAAGTCGGGGCATTTTTACACTTGCCACCCTAATCATGTAAGTAAATCGTCTATTTAAAGAGACGGGGATCCGCAGATCCAGATCACACCATCCTCCCACAACGAGTATCCATCGGAGCGCGCCCGAAAAGATCCATCCCATCATGGCCGGCCATCGCAGCTCCTCCTCTCGCCCCCGTAGCCCTAATCCAGGCAATTGGAAGAAGTGTTCCGTCCCTCACAGCCAATTAGTAGAGTTACAGACCCAGGGATTCCTCCCTCCAGTGTATATGGTCCCCGTTCGAGCCGGACTCGCCACCTACAACGGCGGGGAGAAAGCGGAGAGCTTTCCCAACCCATCCACGGGGGAGCGGGTATGCCTTGTCCCTTACTTATTAAGGGGGCTCGGATTTCCAATCCATCCGCTCCTCTGCGGGCTCCTGAGTTCTCTGACCTCCGGTGCATAACTGTACTCCCGCCTCCATAGTACACATCGCTGGCTACGTCGCCCTTTGCGAGCTGTTTTTGGGATGCGAAGCTCATTTCGAGCTATGGAAGAGGTCATTCTGCCTCGTGCCCCATACACAGGAGGGTTCAATATATCAAGTGGCTGGAGCCGAAATATGGCGCATCGCCGGGACCGGATACCTGTCCGTTACTCCGAAAAAGACATCCGAAGACTGGCCTCCGTAGTGGTTTTATATGGAGGACGTCCCCCTTCCGGACCCTATTCGAATGGGCCTTCCTGAGTTTGACAATGCTCCCTTGAAGAAACGCCGCAGCTGGCGCCCTCGGAGCCCCCAGGAGGAAGATAACGGGGAAGTCCTTTACCTGATGGGCCGGATACAGACGTTGGCCAAGTCAGGATTGATAGTAATCGAGGTTATGTCAATATGTATAATGCGGAGGGTGCAGCCACTTCAATATCGGGGGCAACCCATGTGGCACTTCAACGGAGAAGACGATGCCATCCGCTGTGGCCGTAAGGGACCGGACTCAGTCGCTGCCCTAGCAAAAATTCTGTCCGACTTGTACAAAGGAGAGGAAGAGGAGTTCATCCGCATCAAGCCATGGGATGGATTCTCAATGTACAACCCTCCAAGCTGGGTGAGCTGCTACTTTTTACTCCAAACCTTCCCGCATTCTTCGTCATAAGTATTTACCTTGCCATTTCATAGCAGGAACTGCGAAAAGCTGTAAGGGAGGTCCACAGCCCGCCTCCACAACCGGAGGACCCTGACCGGGCCCTCGACCCCGGACTCGAAGAAGATCCGGACACATTTGTGGAGCTTATTGACAGGAAGTTCTATCAATTAAGCTGCGTTGGTGCCATGGTGGCCATCATAGCCGATTATCCGGGACTACTCCCTGCATCGCATAAAAGTAAAACCGGAGTCCTAACTTCCAAGAAGGATCCCTTTTTCTGCACCTCACCTACCACACACATATGGTGTCTTACAGGGAAGGCCCTCGGGACGCCATGCCGAACCCGCAGTGACTCACCAAAAAGGGGCACCGAAGCAGGGTAGGCTTAAAAGGAAGGAGGTCAGGACTGAGACGCCGTCGCAGAGGTATGAAAGAGAACCCCGCTCCGTGGTGGCCGTCTTTTAAAATATAATAATGCCCCTGTTTCCTAGTAGGAAAAACGCTCGCCGGACTACATCCGGAGAGGTTGCTAGTCACGCCTCCACCAGTCGGGCTCCAGAGCTGGACTTAGAGGTGGACGCTAACATGGGGCCAACGCCGTATGTTCCTCCTACAGAGGATGCGGATAGGCTATCCGCTACAAATTCCGAAGTGGAGAGCGCCATGAATCACAAGCGTCGCCGGGCCGTACTCCACGATGCTTGTTTCTCCCAAGAGGCGTTTGATGCCTTCAACTCAGGAGACGCATCCATTCGAGCTGCTCAAAATGGTCTTGCTAGAGCCACGGACCAGTATGTAAAGGATATACGGGTAAGAAAATATAATAATTATGTATATCAGTAGCCCCTGAGACTTGAAACAGTTGGTACAACTGATTTAAGGATCATTGTTTGCATAGGTTCTTACGGAGAAGAATACCCAGTTGTCTCAAGAGCTGGAGGAGTGCAAAGCCCAGCTTCAGGCCGCAGTTGCCGCTTTGAAGGAGTCCGAGAAGGCCCCATCTGGTAACACTTGTTTTCATTGCAAAGAATGTCATGTACCAGGTAGTGTGCGGCATGCGTGCAAATCTAATAATAGATTCTGCAGATGACTCCGGAGTGAATCCGGAGGTCATGCGAGGGGATGAGAAACATGCTAACCGACAGCTAAAGGCTGGCGAGTGCTTACATGGGATAGGTGGGAGAAAACAAGCTCCAAGACGCCAATACCCGGCTAGGTGTTGAATTGAAAGATGTTCGAGCCCAGCTTGCTGACTCTGTAAAGGAGAATAAGAGGCTTCGATGCGGCATTTTCAGTAAGTGCTTGAAAAAACTTTTAAAGAGTTCGGCGAAGAAACCGGCTGACAGAGTTATATCTTTAGGTATGCTGACGGGTCGTCTCGTGGAGGAGATGCTCGGGTCTGCAGGCGATCTTCTGCCAGAGCTCTCACAACTGCACGGACAAGTAGGGCAGGTGATGCAGGGTATTGCCCAAGCCTTGTGGCCATCCGCCTCCCTGCCAGGAGGCATGAGAGAGCTTGTAGAAAAGCTCAAGGGAGCGCGGCGGCGCTTCCGATTATGGAAGATATCAGCCTGCCGACAAGGTGCAAGGGAAGCCTGGGCGATGGTGAAGACGCGATATACCAAGGCTGACCCGAACCATATGGCCGAGGTCGGACCTGTGGGGCCTGATGGGAAAGAGATCCCCGTCAGTTTGGTTTATGACCAGGTAGAATTAGCCGCAAAGTATTCCCAACAGGACTGCAGGCTAGACAGCCTGTTGGATGGTATAGAAGAAGAATTTAGTCAGTCTAAATGATCGTACTTCAAGTGACATATATTGTCCCTAGCGGATTGTAAATCATTTGTCATGGCGGACCTTTTCGACCTCCGGACCCGACAGTCCGAGTGTATCCGAATACCCGCCGATTATGTAAAAACCGGGTATGCATGGAAACCAGCGTAGGGGTCATAAGTGCTTGAATGCATAAGTACCCAGCTAGCTATGTTATATTACATGGATAGTAAGAAACATCTTCCAGGGAGAATAGTTCCGTTAAGGGTTACTTTCCCTGGGTACGCATGCACTAATGTGCATGTCCGAACTGCGAAAAGAGACGCAGGATATAAAAATCTGGGGGCATGTAGTACAATAGATAAAAATCGTCTTTTGTTCACCAACCGAATATTCCCTTAAGAACGCTAGCTTTCGGCTTCATCCAGTATGAGGTACACATCCGGCTAACCCGGTAGTAACAATCGCAGAGGTGCTCCCCTTATGCCCTAGCCGAATTAACGGGAACGTAGGGCATAAACACAAGAGCCAGGCAACCCAGCTTGGCCAAAACTTAAGTCATATCGATGCATATAATGGCGAAAAAAGGTACATGTGAAAAGTAACACATGTGTGGGGCCTTGAGCCCAGAACATAGCTATAATAAGCTTCTGTATAAGAAGCCCCCAGGTATCAGGAGCGCGGCTAGCGCGTCAAGATTGTGTAGTCAAGACACATTTTAGCCTTTTAAGGCCTTGAAGAAAAAAAGGAAGAAAGAAAGAAAGAAAAGACAGATAACAAATATATAAAAAATTGACAGAGGTAAGGAGACGAACATAGAGTCCGACACTAGGCGTAGAACCTTCGGAGTCTGGCTGCGTTCCATGGGTTTGGCTCGAGTCGATTGTACGATGCATCCCGCAGACGGTATGCTCCACCGGTCAGAACTTGGTCAATAACGAAGGGACCTTCCCATTTGGGCTTGAGCTTGTTCTTTTTCTTCTCCGGTAGGCGTAGAACGAGTTCGCCAACATTATAAGTTTTGGCCCCTACATCTCTGCTTTGATACCTTCGAGCCTGTTGCTGATAGAATGCGGAACGTGCTTTTGCCACGTCACTGTCCTCCTCCAGAGCGTCCAAACTGTCCTGCCGATCAAGCTCGGCCCCTTTCTCTTCATACATGCGCACTCTAGGTGAGTCATGAATTATGTCACAGGGCAGTACCGCCTCTGCACCGTACACCATAAAAAACGGTGTGTATCCGGCAGTGCGATTCGGCCTTGTCCACAGCCCCCATAGTACGGAGTCGAGCTCCTCTACCCAGTGCGTGTCTGTAACACCCCGGATGTAACTTTCCATATTTGTAACTCCAACTCTTGCCATTTTCGGCATTGTGATATGATATTCCCTCCGTGGTTGGGTTTTTGTCTTTTGTTTTGCATTTTGTCCATGTCATGCATCTCATATCATGTCATCATGTGCATCTCATTTGCATACGTGCTCGCCTCATGCATCCGAGCATTTTCCCGTTGTCCGCTTTTGCAATCCGCACTCCTATGTCCCTGGCGTCCCCTTTTACATTTTTCCGTGAGCGGGTACTAAACTTTCTCGGAATGGACCGAGGTTTGTCAAGTGGCCTTGGTACACCACCGGTAGACCACCTGTCAAGTTTCGTGCCATTTGGAGGTCGTTTGATACTCCAACGGTTAACCGCATAACCGCAAAGGCCTCCTTTGGGTTGCAGCCCAAAACCCCATCAAAACAGCCCAATAACCCATCTAAGTCACTTCCATGTCCATCGCCGTTCGATCACGATCGTGCGGGCGAAAACTACACTCCATTTGGAGCTTCCTAGCTCCTTCTACCTATAAAAACACCCCCTCCCCCGAAATTCTGGATCAAATCCGTCCCTAACCCTAGCCCCGCTCCCCTCGCGCCGCCGGACATGTCCGGATCGGGCCGGACGCCTCCGTCCACCGCCGCCAGACGAACCGCAGCCCGCCATGTGGCACGCCGCCGCGCCCGTCGCCGCCCGGCCCTTTCGGCCGCTCGTGGCCCCAAGCCGCCAGCCTCCTCAGCGCCCGGCCAGCGTCGCCGCCGCCGCGCTCCTCCGCCGCCTCCGTCTGTCGCCGAGTCCGCCGCCTGCCCGCGCCTCCGCCCGACGCCGCCGGCGCCGGATCCGGCCAGATCCGGCCGCCCCGGCCTCTCCTCCCTCCTTCTCCGGCACCAACTCCGGCGAGCCCGGCCTCGCCTCGGTTCGCGCGCGCCTCGGACGAACCCTAGATCCACCCGAGGTTGACCCCGTTTTTCCTCTTAAGTCTTTATCTGCAGATTATTTGTTGCATTTTCATCATGCCATAACTTTGCACTCGCGGCTCCGTTTTGGGTGTGTGGCATATCTAATTGTTCGCCTCGATGAGTAAATAATTTCGTCTCATTGCATCATTTTCATTTTAGCTCATCTTGATGCCCTAAATGCTGGTAGAAGAGGGCTATGTGATGTTAGTTTCAGATTCTTATCAGAACATGCACTTTTGTCATTTTTTCCATGGTTGATGTGTGCATCCTATGAACTTGAGTCCTACATGTGTTTTGTAATATGCCATGCCATCTTTACAGGGGTGTATGCCATGTATTTTTGTAATCTCTGTGGTGACTAGCACAAGCATTCAAACTAGGCTTCATGATGTTGCTGATTTCAGCCCTTGTTTTGCTGATATTTTTATGCCATGTAAACTTGATGCTACTGAGAGATCCATGCATAGTTTGAGATACTTCAGTAAGGATGTTTTTAAGATATGGTTATTCCCTATCCATCCATGCCCTTGTTTGCAATTATGGAGTGCCATAGATTGAGTCAATAGAGCTCTACTTTTGCTATAAAATGTTTACTGGCAGATTGTTTACATTTTATTCAATTTTGCCAAGGTTGTTGTAGTTGATCCGTATATGCTATGATGTTGTTCTTGCCATCTATAGCTTCTATGTCATGTATTTATGATGGATGTATGCTTAGTTTATCTTGAAATGCTATGCTCTGTAGTGAGTGCATCAAGCTCGCGAAGATGCCTTCATATTTCTGTCAATGTCATGCCCTGTTTGCTGAATCTATTAACGAAACTTGCCATGTTTACGTGGGTGCAATCATATCTTCTGATCCTTTTTGGCTCATGGTCAGTAAGGTACATTTGTTTTATGCTTTTAGTAGATTCATGCCATGCCTTGTTTTGCTATTATAAGTTCCTGTAGCATGTTGTTTGCTTGCTCTGAACATTGCTTCCTGATGCTGATTCTGCCATGTTCAGTATTTTCACCAAGTCCGTGAAGTCGGGTATATTTTGCACTTTTGTCATGCTTGTTTGTACCTGTTATAATGTGAATTAGCTGTATCTCAGTGTTCATCTTTTGTCAAGCATCTTCAGTAGATCACTGCCATATGCTTTATTGGTACGTCTGGGTGCGATAGTTTAATTTCTTGTTGCTTGCTATGTGGTATCATGCTGTGAATGGCAGACTTGTGCAATTCTTGTTTCGCTTGTCATTTGCAAACCGTGCATCCGATTCCGGTGATCTTTATATCGATTTCAACCGAAAACATCTCAACTTTCCAGCGGCATACTTGGTTTGCCAAGTTGATGCCTTGTTCATCAGTTTCCTTACGAAGCACGCATATGCATTGCATCTCACATCTAGCATATCATGCCATGTTTTGCATCATGTTGTTTGTGCATCGCCCGTGATTTATTGTGGTTCCATTGTTTGTGTTCTTGCTTTGGGTAGAGCCGGGAGAAGAGTACGTGAACGAGGAACCTGTTGAGAACGTTCTGAGGATCAAGCTTTCGACAACTCGAGAACCTTGCGGCGCAAGATGACCATACCCTCGAAATCACTTCTATCTTTGCTTGCTAGATGCTCGCTCTTTTGCTATGCCTATGCTACGATGCCTATCACTTGCTTATCATGCCACCCATATTGCCATGTCAAGCCCTAACCATCCTTTCCTAGCAAACCGTTTTTTGGCTATGTTATCGCTTTGCTCAAATTTCTCTTATAGCGTTGCTAGTTGCGGTGAAGATGAAGTTTGTTCCTTGTTGGAACATGGAGATGTTGTTCCTTGTTGGAACATGTTTACTTGTTGGGATATCACAATATCTATTGTTTAATTAATGCATCTATATACTTGGTAAAGGGTGGAAGGCTCGGCCTTATGCCCGGTGTTTTGTTCCTCTTGCCACCCTAGTTTCCGTCATACCGTGTTATGTTCCTTGATTTCACGTTCCTTACACGGTTGGGTGATTTATGGGACCCCTTGACAGTTCGCTTTGAATAAGACTCCTCCAAAGAAGGCCTAACATTGGTTTTACCATTTGCCACCTAAGCCTTTTCCCCGGGTTTCGCGAGCCCGAGGGTCATCTTTATTTAACCCCGGGCCAATGCTCCTCTGAGTGCTGGTCCAAACTAGAGCCACTTGCGGTGCCACCCTGAGGCAACTTGGGGTATCTTCGGTTACCGTACGTAGTGTTCATCCGGATGTGCCCTGAGAACGAGATATGTGCAGCTCCTATCGGGATTTGTCGGCACAATCGGGCGGCTTTGCTGGTCTTGTTTTACCATTGTCGAAATGTCTTGTAGTCCGGGATTCCGAGATCGATCGGGTCTTCACGGTAGAAGGAATATCCTTCGTTGACCGTGAGAGCTTATAATGGGCTAAGTTGGGACACCCTGCAGGGTATTATCTTTCGAAAGCCGTGCTGCTGTTATGAGGCGATGGGAATTTGTTAATGTCCGGTTGTAGAAAACCCAAAGTTGACCTTAATTAAAATACATCAACGCGTGTGTAGCCGTGATGGTCTCTTCTCGGCGGAGTCCGGGAAGTGAACACGGTGTTGGAGTTATGCTTGACGTAAGTAGTTCAGATCACTTCTTGATCGCTACTAGCTTCACGACCGTGCCTTGCTTCTCTTCTCGCTCTCTTTTGCAGTGTAGCCACCATATATGCTAGTAAACTGCTGCAGCTCCACCTCACAACTCTGTCCTTCCTATAAGCTTAAATAGTCTTGATCTCATGGTGTGAGATTGCCGAGTCCCCGTGACTCACAGATTCTACCAAAACAGTTGCGGTGCCGACGATGCGGTCTGCAGATGACGCAACCGAGCTCAAGTGGGAGTTCGACGAGGAACGTGGTCGTTACTATGTGTCTTTTCACGATGATCGATGGTGGAGCCCAGCTTGGGACGATCGGGATCCGTGTAGCATTTGGGGTAGTCTTCTTTTATTTTGGTTCCGTGAGTCGGACCTTGAGTGTAATCTGGATGATGGATGTTTATTTATGTATTGTGTGAAGTGGCGACTGTAAGCCAACTATGTATCTCTTTCCCTTATGTATTACATGGGTTGTGTGAAGATTACCTCACTTGCGACATTGCCTCTAAGTCGTGCTTCGACACGTGGGAGATATAGCCGCATCGAGGGCGTTACAAGTTGGTAATCAGAGCCATCCCCGACTTAGGAGCCCCCTGATTGATTGTTTGCTGGCGTTGTTGAGTCTAGAACAAAAATGTTTTGAGTCTTAGGATTATATATATCGGAGAGTAGGATTCTTTTTACTCCTCGGTCCCTTCGTCAGCTCTGGTGAGGTCTCCCGACGTAGAAGTTTTGACTCTCCTCTCCTCAAATTTCACTAAATTTTTTTGTTAGGATCACGTGGGTATCTTGGAAACGTTCCATGGTTTTGAGACGAGAACATAGTACTTGGTGACTCCTGACATATAGGGGTTGTGGCAGTGTCCCTGGGAGTTGAGCTCCGAGGTGTTGACGTCACAATTTTATCGTTGCATTCTGGAATACTGAAGCTTTGCCGACATCGAAAATCTTTTTATACAGCTTGTTGGTGAGATAACCCCGATAACCCAAAGATCTTGAAGCGAGCTCGAGTATTGCCATGACTCAGATAACAGATGCTTTTCAAGGTCGAGGTACCACGATTTCAAGGTTTCTTGGTTATGTGTTGACGGATGGATACAGCTTGGATCTAGGTATTGTTAGTTTGGGTGATATATTTTGTGTCCCTGTATCCCCAACACCAGATTGCATAACCGTAAAGTTTCGAGTTTATAGGTGGGATTCAAGTAGCTCTTAGCATTTCTTCCCGCAGATATTTGGTTTGCGATTGGGTAATCCTTATCACTTATTTGTTCCAGTCGTACCTTGTTTTTTTTTCGTCAACCCTTAATCAAGTGGCTTCTCACCTTAATGGACGTGTGACGTTAACTTTGGAATTCATTCATTCATCCTTGTTCGAATGTTTATTGTGAAGACTATATGTTGCAATTTTTATCCGTTGATTCAACTTGTCTATCATCTCATCAAAGTGCTAACGGATGTCACCCTCTTCGTGGTGGCTCCGCCAACGCGTCTGAATCCGGACGCAATGATGGGAGTCGGTCAGAACCCTCCACCTCCACCTCCGCCTCCCGAGGCATGGCAAGCTATCATGGCAGCCACCAATGCAAATGCTCGAGATGATTTTGCAACTCTTGCAAGAGCGTGCACTCCAAGGGCAAGGCAATCAAGGAAATCAAGGCCAAGGCAACAACCAGCCGCACTTTTCTACCCTCAATCAGTTCCTCGCTAATCAGCCGAAGTCTTTCAGCTTCTGTGTCGAGGCCACAGACGCCGACGATTGGCTTTTGGACATCTGCAAACATTTTGAATGTAGCAATGTCAGACCTGAGGACTTTGTCAAGTTTGCTTCGTTTCAACTCAAGGACCAAGCTGCCGAGTGGTATCGACCAATACAAAGATTCCAGAGGAGGTCGTGTAATTACCGGGATGAGTTCCGCCGAGACTTCAAAGCTCACCACATTCAAAAGTGTTGTTGAGAGAAAGCGTGAGGAGTTCCACAATCTCAAGCAAGGCAACATGTCCGTGTATCAATACAATATCCAGTTCCAGAAACTCGCCGCTTCGCTAAGCAAGACGTCCACGATGAAAAGAGTATGATCTATCAATTCAGAGGTGGCCTCAGAGAAGATCTGCAATTAGCTCTCGTGCTTTTTGAGCCGGAAAAGTATGATGAATTCTACAACATGGCACTGAAGCAAGAAGCTGCCCAACTCAAGTGCGAGGCTTCTAAGAAGAGAGTCAGGGATGCAGTTCAGTCTTCTTCTTCCTCACTAGTGGCAGCTAAGCAACACAAGTTCTGGTTGCCTCCTCCTCCTCCGTTCCGTCAGCCTTATCAGCAGAAGAACTCAGGTGGTCGTGGATCTTCCCACCCACCCAACCCAAAGCTATCGTAACAAGTCTAATTCTCAAGCTCCAAGGTCAAATGCTCCTTATCACCGTCCTCTCTTAGAGGTGACTTGCAACAAATGTCGTGAGAAAGGTCACTACGCGAACAAGTGCTTCAACCAAAGGCGCCTTCCTCCTCCTCCTCCTGTGAGGTCTTCAAGCAATGCAGTGGTCAAGCATAATCCAAAGCATGCCAAGGTGAACATGATGAATGCAGCTCAAGCGGAGGAATCTACTGACGTGATAATGGGTAATCTTCCAGTTAATGATATTCCTGCAAAAGTTTTATTTGATTCTGGTGCATCGCTTTCTTTCATTTCGAGACCTTTTGTTGCCAAGCATGAGTTTGTGACGGAAAAGATTCCTATTCCGTTGAAGATTGTGTCCCGGGTAAGCAAATGACATCTAATATTTGCGTCCCGGATGTTTCTATCAAGATGGGCGACTATAGATTTACGGCTAAACCATTTGTCCTTGGTGACTCGGATATTGATCTAATTCTCGGGATGGATCGGCTTTCTCAGCACAAAGCTCGGCTTGATTGTGCTGCCAGGAAATTCAATTGACTCACTCTTCCGAGGATGTGATCATCTATGCCGCTCGTGATGAAACCATTCGGTTGTTTTCTCTCAATGAGAAGGGCGAATTGGATGATATCTCTCGATTCCATCGTTTGTGAGTACCAAGATGTCTTTCCGGAAGAGCTTCCAGAATGCCTCCTCACCGCCGATTGAATTCGTTATCGATCTTGAGCCCGCATCGAACCCGTTTGCAAGCGCCCATACAAGCTTGGACCTAATGAGCGGAAGGAATTGAAGAAACAGCTCGATGAACAAGAGTGTCCGGGTCCGATCGGACCGAAGTTCATCTCCTTGGGGTTGTGGTGTTCTTTTTGTCCGGAAGAAGGATGGCACGGACGGCTTTGCGTCGATTACCGTCCATTGAATAAAAGACAATCAAGAACAAGTATCCATTTCCCAACATCAATGAGCTTTTCGAGCAACTCAAAGGTGCTAAAGTGTTCTCCAAGCTTGACCTTCGTATGGGTTATCATCAAATTCGCATTCGTGAACAAGATATTCCCAAGACAACATTCAGAACAAGCTTTGGTTCTTTTGAATATACTGTCATGTCTTTCGGCCTTGTCAATGCTCCTCCAACATTCTCTCGAATGATGAACTTCATCTTCAACCCCTACACCAATGAATCCGTCTTGGTCTATCTTGATGATATTTTGGTCTTCTCCAAGAATAAGAAGGACCATGCCAAACATTTGCGATTGGTGCTCGACAAGCTCAGAGAGCACCAATTCTATGCGAAGTTTTCCAAATGTAAATTTTGGCTTGATGAAGTTCTTTACCTTGGTCACATCATCTCCGCCAAGGGCATCACTGTTAATCCCGAGAAGGTGTCCGCAGTTGTGAATCGGGAACCTCCTCAGAATATCAAGCAGCTTCGTAGTTTTCTTAGACTTGCAAGCTATTGCCGAAGATTCGTTGAGAACTTCTCTAAGATTGCAAAGCCTCTTTCCAACCTCCTCCAGAAGCATGTGAAGTATGTCCGGTCTCCGAGTGTGACGTTGCTTTCAATACTCTCAAAGAGAAACTCGTCACAGCTCTGTCTTGACTCCTCCCGATGAATCCAAGCCATTCAAGTTTTCTGTGATGCTTCTCTTCAAGGTCTCGGTGCGTGTTAATGCAAGAGAAGAAAGTTGTGGCCTATACCTCTCGTCACCGAAGCCCAACGAAAAGAACTACCCCACTCACGATCTTGAGTTGGCGGCGATTGTCCATGCATTGATAACATGGAGACATCTCTTGTTGGGAAGGAAAGTGGACATATTCACCGATCACAAGAGTCTCAAGTATATCTTCACTCAACCCAACCTCAACCTCGTGCAAACTCGATGGGTCGAAATGATTCAAGAGTACAACCCAAGTATTGAATATACTCGAGCAAGGCCAATGTCATTGCAGATGCTTTGAGCAGAAGGCTTATTGCAACAGCTTAATTCTCAAGCCCTTCCAACCGGATCTCTGTGAAGCTTTCCGCAAGCTGAATCTTCAAGTTGTTCCTAAAGGCTTTCTTGCCAACCTCATAGTCTCTCATACTTTGGAAGATCAGATTCGTGAGGCTCAACTCCTGGATACCATGGTGAAAAAGGTGAAACGTGGTATCGACAAGGGCATTTCCAAATACAAGTGCTTCCACATTGACGACAAAGATACTCTTTTCTTCGAGGACCGGATTGTGGTTCCAAAGGGTGATCTACGTAAAGTCATCATGAATGAGGCACACAATTCCCTTCTATCCATTCATCCTGGAAGTACAAAGATGTACCATGACCTCAAGCAGTCATATTGGTGGACTCGAATGAAGCGAGAAATTGCTCAATTCGTGAATGAGTGTGATGTCTGCAGAAGAGTGAAAGCAGAACACCAACGACCAGCTGGTCTCCTCCAACCTCTTGCTATTCCGTAATGGAAGTTTGATCATATCGAGATGGACTTCGTGGATCGGATTTCCTAAGTCCAAGCGTGGAAATGATGCTATCTTCGTTGTCATTGACAAGCTTACTAAAGTGGCTCATTTTCTCCCTATCAAAGAATCTATCACAGCAGCTCGGTTGGCGAGAACTATACACCTCCGTGATTGTCTCCTTGCACGGCATTCCACAATTGATCTCTTGAGACCGTGGCAGCATCTTTACCTCCAAGTTTTGGGATTCTTTTCGTAAGGCCATGGGCATCAACATTTGTTTCAGACAGCTTTCCATCCTCAAACAAGTGGCCAAGTCGAGCGAGTCAATCAAATCCTTGAAGATATGCTCGGGGCTTGTGTCATTTCCTTCGGTATGAAGTGGGAAGATTGTCTTCCATATGCCGAGTTCTCCTACAACAACAGCTTCCAAGCGAGTTCGGCAAGGCCCCATTCGAAATTCTCTATGCCACAAAATGCCGTACTCCTCTCAATTGGTCCGAGACAGGTGAACGCCAACTTCTTGGCAACGACTTGATCACGTAGCGAAGAAATGTGCAAAGTCATTCGTGAGAATCTCAAAGCAGCAATCGCGCGGAAAGGGATATTATGATGACAAGCACCGTGATGTGGCTTTTGAAATCGGAGACCATGTCTACCTCCGCGTCTCTCCAATGAAAGGCACTCGTCGCTTCGGTATCAAAGGGAAGCTTGGCCCTAGATACGTGGGTCCTTTCAAGATCATTGGTAAAAGAGGCGACCTCGCCTATCAACTTGAGCTTCCCTCCAACTTCGCAAATGTGCACGATGTGTTTCACGTGTCACAGCTTCGCAAGTGCTTCAAGACTCCTGAGCGCACTATCAACTTCGAAGAAATTGACCTCCAAGAAGATCTCTCTTATCATGAGCACCCCGTTGCTATTCTTGAAGAAACCGAGCGCAAGACTCGCAACAAGTCAATCAAATTCCTGAAAGTGAAGTGGTCACACCATTCCGACCGAGAAGCCACACAGGGCCGAGGATCACCTCCGTTCCGAATATCCGGAGTTCTTTCAGTCCTAGATCTCGGGACGAGATCCTCTTGTAGTGGTGGAGTGCTGTAACACCCCGGATGTAACTTTCCATATTTGTAACTCCAACTCTTGCCATTTTCGGCATTGTGATATGATATTCCCTCCGTGGTTGGGTTTTTGTCTTTTGTTTTGCATTTTGTCCATGTCATGCATCTCATATCATGTCATCATGTGCATCTCATTTGCATACGTGCTCGTCTCATGCATCCGAGCATTTTCCCGTTGTCCGTTTGCAATCCGCACTCCTATGTCCCTCGGCGTCCCCTTTTACATTTTTCCTGAGGGGTACTAAACTTTCTCGAAATGGACCGAGGTTTGTCAAGTGGCCTTGGTACACCACCGTAGACCACCTGTCAAGTTTCGTGCCATTTGGAGGTCGTTTGATACTCCAACGGTTAACCGCATAACCAAGAAAGGCCTCTATTGGGTTGCAGCCCAACACCCTTCAAAACAGCCCAATAACCCATCTAAGTCACTTCCATGTCCATCGCCGTTCGATCCGCGATCGTGGTGGAAAACT
Organism: Aegilops bicornis; assembly: GCA_021605145.1. NCBI lineage: Eukaryota > Viridiplantae > Streptophyta > Magnoliopsida > Poales > Poaceae > Aegilops > Aegilops bicornis. Next base: position 270,545 of record JAHIAL010000102.1, read on the forward strand.
ACACTCCATTTGGAGCTTCCTAGCTCCTTCTACCTATAAAAACACCCCCTCCCCCGAAATTCCGAATCAAATCCGTCCCTAACCCTAGCCCTGCTCCCATCGCGCCGCCCGACACGTCCGGATCGGGCCGGACGCGTCCGTCCGCCGCCGCCCGGCGAACCGCAGCCCGCCACGTACGCCGCGCGCCGCCGCCGCCCGGCCTGCTCGGCCGCTCACGGCCCCGTGGGCCAGCCAGCGCCGCCTACCCAGCGCCCGGCCTTGTCACCGCCCGCGCTCCTCCTCCGCCTCGGCCGCCCGCCGCCGCCACGAGCTTCGCCGCCCACGCCACCGGGCTCGTCGCCGCGCCTCCATGATGCCGCCCGCTTCCGTCCGTCGCCGGTCCGGCCCGACCTCGCCTCCGCCAGCGCCCGCCCGCCGGATCCGGCGAATCCGGGCGCCCGGCCTCTCCTCCCTCCTTCTCCGGCACCAACTCCGCGAGCCCGGCCTCGCCTTAGTTCACAAGCGCCTCGGGCGAACCCTAGATCCACCCGAGGTTGACCCCATTTTTCCTCTAAGTCTTTATCTGCAGATTATTTGTTGCATTCTAATCATGCCATAACTTTGCGCCATGACTCCGTTTTGTGTGTGAGGGATAACGAATTGTTCGGCTCGGCAGTACATCATTTCTTCTCATTGCATCATTTTCATTTGAGCTCATCTTGATGCCCGAAATGCTGGTAGACGAGGGCTATGTGATGTTAGTTTCAGATTCTTATCGAACATGCACTTTTCTCATTTTTCCATGATTGATGTGTGCACCCTATGAACTTGAGTCCTACATGTGTTTTGTAATATGCCATTCCATCTTTACAGGGGTGTATGCCATGTATTTTTGTGATCTCTATGGTGACTAGCACAAGCATGCAAAATAGGCTTCATGATGTTGCTGATTTCAGCCCCTGTTTTGCTGATATTTTTATGTCATGTAAACTTGATGCTACCGATAGATCCATGCATATTTTGAGATACTTCAGTAAGGATGTTTTGGACATATGGTTATTCTCTATCCATCCATGCCTTTGTTTGAAATTATGGAGTGCCATAGCTTGAGTCAATCGAGCTCTACTTTTGCTATAAAATGTTTCCTGGCAGATTGTTTACATGTTATTCAATTTTGCCAAGGTTGTTGTAGTTGATCCGTGTATGCTATGATGTTGTTCTTGCCATTTATAGCTTCTATGCCATGTCTTTTTGATGGATGTATGCTTAGTTTATCTTCAAATGCTCTGTAGTGAGTGCATCAAGCTCGCGAAGATGCCTTCATATTTCTGTCAATGTCATGCCCTGTTTGCTGAATCTATTAACGAAACTTGCCATGTTTACGTGGGTGCAATCATATCTTCTGATCCTTTTTGGCTCATGGTCAGTAAGGTACATTTGTTTTATGCTTTGAGTAGATTCATGCCATGCCTTGTTTTTCTATTATAAGTTCCTGTAGCATGTTGTTTGCTTGCTCTGAACATTGCTTCCTGATGCTGATTCTGCCATGTTCAGTATTTTCACCAAGTCTGTGAAGTTGGTATATTTTGCACTTTTGTCATGCTTGTTTGTACCTGTTATAATGTGAATTAGCTGTATCTCAGTGTTCATCTTTTGTCAAGCATCTTCAGTAGATCACTGCCATATGCTTTGTTGGTACGTCTGGGGTGCAGTAGTTTAATTTCTTGTTGCTTGCTATGTGGTATCATGCTGTGAATGGCAGACTTGTGCAATTCTTGTTTCGCTTGTCATTTGCAAACCGTGCATCCGATTCCGGTGATCTTTATATCGATTTCAACCGAAATCATCTCACCTTTCCAGCGGCATACTTGGTTTGCCAAGTTGATGCCTTTTCATCAGTTTCCTTACGAAGCACGCATATGCATTGCATCTCACATCTAGCATATCATGCCATGTTTTGCATCATGTTGTTTGTGCATCGCCCGTGATTTATTGTGGTTCCATTGTTTGTGTTCTTGCTTTGGGTAGAGCCGGGAGACAAGTACATGAACGAGGAACCTGTTGAGAACGCTTACGAGGATCAAGCTTTCGACAACTCTGAGAACCTTCTTGAGCAAGATGACCATAACCTCGAAATCACTTCTATCTTTGCTTGCTAGATGCTCGCTCTTTTGCTATGCCTATGCTACGATGCCTATCACTTGCTTATCATGCCACCCATATTGCCATGTCAAGCCCTAACCATCCTTTCCTAGCAAACCGTTGTTTGGCTATGTTACCGCTTTTGCTCGGCCCTCTTATAAGCGTTGCTAGTTGCGGTGAAGATGAAGTTTGTTCCTTGTTGGAACATGGAGATGTTGTTCCTTGTTGGAACATGTTTACTTGTTGGGATATCACAATATCTATTGTTTAATTAATGCATCTATATACTTGGTAAAGGGTGGAAGGCTCGGCCTTATGCCTGGTGTTTTGTTCCACTCTTGCCACCCTAGTTTCCGTCATACCGTGTTATGTTCCTTGATTTCTCGTTCCTTACGGTTGGGTGATTTATGGGACCCCCTTGACAGTTCGCTTTGAATAAGACTCCTCCAAAGAAGGTCCAACATTGGTTTTACCATTTGCCACCTAAGCCTTTTTCCCCGGGTTTCGCGAGCGAGGGTCATCTTTATTTAACCCCGGGCCAATGCTCCTCTCGAGTGTTGGTCCAAACTAGAGCCACTTGCGGTGCCACCACAGAGGCAACTTGGGGTATCTTCGGTTTGCCGTCACGTAGTGTTCATCCGGATGTGCCACGAGAACGAGATATGTGCAGCTCCTATCGGGATTTGTCGGCTGTCGAGGCTTTCTTTGGTCTTGTTTTACCATTGTCGAAATGTCTTGTAGTCCGGGATTCCGAGACTGATCGGGTCTTCCTGGTAGAAGGAATATCCTTCGTTGACCGTGAGAGCTCATAATGGGCTAAGTTGGGACACCCCTGCAGGGTATTATCTTTCGAAAGTCGTGCCCGCGGCTATGAGGCAGATGGGAATTTGTTAATGTCCAGTTGTAGAAAACCCAAAGTTGACCTTAATTAAAATACATCAACCGCGTGTGTAGCCGTGATGGTCTCTTCTCGGCGGAGTCCGGGAAGTGAACACGGTGTTGGAGTTATGCTTGGCGTAAGTAGTTCAGATCACTTCTTGATCGCTACTAGCTTCACGACCGTGCCTTGCTTCTCTTCTCGCTCTCTTTTGCAGTGTAGCCACCATATATGCTGGTCGCTTGCTGCAGCTCCACCTCACAACTCTGTCCTTCCTATAAGCTTAAATAGTCTTGATCTCATGGTGTGAGATTGCTGAGTCCCCGTGACTCACAGATTCTACCAAAAGCGATTGCAGTGCCGACAATGCCGGTCTGAGATGACGCAACCGAGCTCAAGTGGGAGTTCGACGAGGAACGTGGTCGTTACTATGTGTCTTTTCACGATGATCGATAGTGGAGCCAGTTGGGACGATCGGGGATCTGTAGCATTTGGGGTAGTCTTCTTTTATTTTGGTTCCGTAGTCGGACCTTGAGTGTAATCTGGATGATGGATGTTTATTTATGTATTGTGTGAAGTGGCGATCGTAAGCCAACTATGTATCTCTTTCCCTTATGTATTACATGGGTCGTGTGAAGATTACCTCACTTGCGACATTGCTTTCAATGCGGTTATGCCTCTAAGTCGTGCTTCGACACGTGGGAGATATAGCCGCATCGAGGGCGTTACAAGTTGGTAATCAGAGCCATCCCCGACTTAGGAGCCCCCTGATTGATTGTTTGCTGGCGTTGTTGAGTCTAGAACAAAAATGTTTTGAGTCTTAGGATTATATATACCGGAGAGTAGGATTCTTTTTACTCCTCAGTCCTTAAATGCGCTCTGGTGAGGTCTCCCGACGTAGAAGTTTTGACTCTCCTCTCCTCAAATTTCACTAAATTTTTTGTTAGGATCACGGGTATCTTGGAATCGTTCGATGGTGTTGTGGCGAGAACATTGTTCTTGGTGCCTCGACATTTAGGGGTTGTGGCGGTGTCCGGGAGTTGAGCTCCGAGGTGTTGTCGTCACAATTTTATCGTTGCAGTTCTCGAATACCGAGCTTTGCCGACATCGAAAATCTTTTTGTACAGCTTGTTGGTGAGATAACCCGATAACCCAAAGATCGGGCAAGCTTCGGAGTATTGCCATGACTCATATAACGGATGCTTTTCGAAGGTCGAGGTACCACGATTTCGAAGGTTTCTTGGTTATGTGTTGACGGATGGATACAATTTGGATCTAGGTATTGTTAGTTTGGGTGATATATTTTGTGTCCCTGTATCCCCAACACCGCATTGCATAACCGAGAAAGTTTCGGAGTTTATAGGTGGGATTCAAGTAGCTCTTAGCATTTCTTCCCGCAGATATTTGGTTTGTGATTGGGTAATCCTTACCACTTATTTGTTCGATTGTACCTTGTTATTTTTTTTCATCAACCCTTAATCAAGTGGCTTCTCACCTTAATGGACGTGTGATGTTAGCTTTGGAATTCATTCGTTCATCCCTGTTTGAATGTTTATTGTGAAGACTATATGTTGCAATTTCTATCCGTTGATTCAACTTGTCTATCTGTCTATCAAAGTGCTAACGGATGTCACCCTCTTCAGGATTGCTCCGCCAACGCGTCTGAATCCGGAACGCAATGATGGGAGTCAGTCGAACCCTCAACCTCCACCTCCGCCTCCGGAGGCATGGCAAGCTATCATGGCAGCCACCAATGCAAATGCTCAGATGATTTTGCAACTCTTGCAAGAGCGTACCCAAGGGCAAGGCAATCAAGGAAATCAAGGCCAAAGCAACAACCAGCCGCACTTTGCTACCCTCAATCAGTTCCTCGCTAATCAGCGAAGTCTTTCAACACGTAGCCGAGGCCACAGACGCCGACGATTGGCTTTTGGACATCTGCAAACATTTTGAATGTAGCAATGTCGGACACGAGGACTTTGTCAAGTTTGCTTCGTTTCAACTCAAGGACCAAGCTGCCGAGTGGTATCAGCAATACAAAGATTCCAGAGGAGGTCGTGTAATTACCTGGGATGAGTTCCGCCGAGACTTCAAAGCTCACCACATTCCGAAAAGTGTTGTTGAGAGAAAGCGTGAGGAGTTCCACAATCTCAAGCAAGGCAACATGTCTGTGTATCAATACAATATCCAGTTCCAGAAACTCGCTCGCTTCGCTAAGCAAGACGTCCCTGATGAAAAGAGTATGATCTATCAATTCAGAGGTGGCCTCGGAGAAGATCTGCAATTAGCTCTCGTGCTTTTTGAGCCGGAAAAGTATGATGAATTCTACAACATGGCATGAAGCAAGAAGCTGCCCAACTCAAGTGCGAGGCTTCTAAGAAGAGAGTCGGGGATGCAGTTCGGTCTTCTTCTTCCTCACTAGTGGCAGCTAAGCAACACAAGTTCTGGTTGCCTCCTCCTCCTCCGTTCCGTCAGCCTTATCAGCAGAAGAACTCAGGTGGTCGTGGATCTTCCCACCCACCCAACCCAGGCTATCAGAACAAGTCTAATTCTCAAGCTCCAAGGTCAAATGCTCCTTATCACCGTCCTCTCTTAGAGGTGACTTGCAACAAATGTCAGCAGAAAGGTCACTACGCGAACAAGTGCTTCAACCAAAGGCGCCTTCCTCCTCCTCCTCCTGTGAGGTCTTCAAGCAATGCAGTGGTCAAGCATAATCCAAAGCATGCCAAGGTGAACATGATGAATGCAGCTCAAGCGGAGGAATCTCTTGGCGTGATAATGGGTAATCTTCCGATTAATGTTATTCCTGCAAAAGTTTTATTTGATTCGGTGCATCGCTTTCTTTCATTTCGAGACCTTTTGTTGCCAAGCATGAGTTTGTGACGGAAAAGATTCCTATTCCGTTGAAGATTGTGTCCCGGGTAAGCAAATGACATCTAATATTTGCGTCCGGATGTTTCTATCAAGATGGGCGACTATAGATTTCTGGCTAAACCATTTGTCCTTGGTGACTCGGATATTGATCTAATTCTCGGATGGATCGGCTTTCTCAGCACAAAGCTCAGCTTGATTGTGCTGCCAGGAAATTCAATTGACTCACTCTTACGAGGATGTGATCATCTATGCGCTCGTGATGAAACCATTCGGTTGTTTTCTCTCAATGAGAAGGGCGAATTGGATGATATCTCTCGATTCGATCGTTTGTGAGTACCAAGATGTCTTTCCGGAAGAGCTTCCAGAATGCCTCCTCACCGCCAGCTTGAATTAGTTATCGATCTTGAGCACAGCATCGAACCCGCTTTGCAAGCGTCCATACAAGCTTGGACCTAATGAGCGGAAGGAATTGAAGAAACAGCTCGATGAACAAGAGTGGCTGGGTCTCGATCGCACCGAAGTTCATCTCCTTGGGGTTGTGGTGTTCTTTTTGTCCAGAAGAAGGATGGCACGGACCGGCTTTGCGTCGATTACCGTCCATTGAATAAAAAGACAATCAAGAACAAGTATCCATTTCCCAACATCAATGAGCTTTTCGAGCAACTCAAAGGTGCTAAAGTGTTCTCCAAGCTTGACCTTCGTATGGGTTATCATCAAATTCGCATTCGTGAACAAGATATTCCCAAGACAACATTCAGAACAAGCTTTGGTTCTTTTGAATATCTTGTCATGTCTTTCGGCCTTGTCAATGCTCCTCCAACATTCTCTCGAATGATGAACTTCATCTTCAACCCCTACACCAATGAATCCGTCTTGGTCTATCTTGATGATATTTTGGTCTTCTCCAAGAATAAGAAGGATCATGCCAAACATTTGCGATTGGTGCTCGACAAGCTCAGAGAGCACCAATTCTATGCGAAGTTTTCCAAATGTGAATTTTGGCTTGATGAAGTTCTTTACCTTGGTCACATCATCTCCGCCAAGGGCATCACTGTTAATCCCGAGAAGGTGTCCGTATTGTGAATCGGGAACCTCCTCAGAATATCAAGCAGCTTCGTAGTTTTCTTAGACTTGCAAGCTATTGCCGAAGATTCGTTGAGAACTTCTCTAAGATTGCAAAGCCTCTTTCCAACCTCCTCCAGAAGCATGTGAAGTATGTCTGGTCTCCTGAGTGTGACGTTGCTTTCAATACTCTCAAAGAGAAACTCGTCACAGCTCTTGTCTTGACTCCTCCTGATGAATCCAAGCCATTCAAGTTTTACGTGATGCTTCTCTTCAAGGTCTCGGTCTTTGTGTTAATGCAAGAGAAGAAAGTTGTGGCCTATACCTCTCGTCACCGAAGCCCAACGAAAAGAACTACCCCACTCACGATCTTGAGTTGGCGGCGATTGTCCATGCATTGATAACATGGAGACATCTCTTGTTGGGAAGGAAAGTGGACATATTCACCGATCACAAGAGTCTCAAGTATATCTTCACTCAACCCAACCTCAACCTCGTGCAAACTCGATGGGTCGAAATGATTCAAGAGTACAACCCAAGTATTGAATATACTCGTGAAAGGCCAATGTCATTGCAGATGCTTTGAGCAGGAAGGCTTATTGCAACAGCTTAATTCTCAAGCCCTTCCAACCGGATCTCTGTGAAGCTTTCCGCAAGCTGAATCTTCAAGTTGTTCCTAAAGGCTTTCTTGCCAACCTCATAGTCTCTCATACTTTGGAAGATCAGATTCGTGAGGCTCAACTCCTGGATACCATGGTGAAAAAGGTGAAACGTGGTATCGACAAGGGCATTTCCAAATACAAGTGCTTCCACATTGACGACAAAGATACTCTTTTCTTCGAGGACCGGATTGTGGTTCCAAAGGGTGATCTACGTAAAGTCATCATGAATGAGGCACACAATTCCCTTCTATCCATTCATCCTGAAGTACAAAGATGTACCATGACCTCAAGCAGTCATATTGGTGGACTCGAATGAAGCGAGAAATTGCTCAATTCGTGAATGAGTGTGATGTCTGCGAGAAGAGTGAAAGCAGAACACCAACGACCAGCTGGTCTCCTCCAACCTCTTGCTATTCCGTAATGGAAGTTTGATCATATCGAGATGGACTTCGTGACTGGATTTCCTAAGTCCAAGCGTGGAAATGATGCTATCTTCGTTGTCATTGACAAGCTTACTAAAGTGGCTCATTTTCTCCCTATCAAAGAATCTATCACAGCAGCTCAGTTGGCAGAACTATACACCTCCAGGATTGTCTCCTTGCACGGCATTCCACAATTGATCTCTTCGCACCGTGGCAGCATCTTTACCTCCAAGTTTTGGGATTCTTTTCGTAAGGCCATGGGCATCAACATTCGTTTCAGACAGCCTTTCCATCCTCAAACAAGTGGCCAAGTCGGCGAGTCAATCAAATCCTCGAAGATATGCTCAGGGCTTGTGTCATTTCCTTCGGTATGAAGTGGGAAGATTGTCTTCCATATGCCGAGTTCTCCTACAACAACAGCTTCCAAGCGAGTTCGGGCAAGGCCCCATTCGAAATTCTCTATGCCACAAAATGCCGTACTCCTCTCAATTGGTCCGAGACAGGTGAACGCCAACTTCTTGGCAACGACTTGATCACAGAAGCCGAAGAAATGTGCAAAGTCATTCGTGAGAATCTCAAAGCCGCGCAATCGCGCCAGAAGGGATATTATGATGACAAGCACCGTGATGTGGCTTTTGAAATCGGAGACCATGTCTACCTCCGCGTCTCTCCAATGAAAGGCACTCGTCGCCCGGTATCAAAGGGAAGCTTGCCCCTAGATACGTGGGTCCTTTCAAGATCATTGGTAAAAGAGGCGACCTCGCCTATCAACTTGAGCTTCCCTCCAACTTCGCAAATGTGCACGACGTGTTTCACGTGTCACAGCTTCGCAAGTGCTTCAAGACTCCTGAGCGCACTATCAACTTCGAAGAAATTGACCTCCAAGAAGATCTCTCTTATCATGAGCACCCCGTTGCTATTCTTGAAGAAACCGAGCGCAAGACTCGCAACAAGTCAATCAAATTCCTGAAAGTGAATTGGTCACACCATTCCGACCGAGAAGCCACACAGGGCGCGAGGATCACCTCCGTTCGAATATCCGGAGTTCTTTCAGTCCTAGATCTCGGACGAGATCCTCTTGTAGTGGTGGAGTGCCGTAACACCCGGATGTAACTTTCCATATTTGTAACTCCAACTCTTGCCATTTTCGGCATTGTGATATGATATTCCCTCCGTGGTTGGGTTTTTGTCTTTTGTTTTGCATTTTGTCCATGTCATGCATCTCATATCATGTCATCATGTGCATCTCATTTGCATACGTGCTCGTCTCATGCATCCGAGCATTTTCCCCGTTGTCCGTTTTGCAATCCGGCACTCCTATGTCCCTCGGCGTCCCCTTTTACATTTTTCCCTGAGGGGGTACTAAACTTTCTCGAAATGGACCGAGGTTTGTCAAGTGGCCTTGGTACACCACCGGTAGACCACCTGTCAAGTTTCGTGCCATTTGGAGGTCGTTTGATACTCCAACGGTTAACCGCATAACCGCAAAGGCCTCTTTTGGGTTGCAGCCCAACACCCCTTCAAAACAGCCCAATAACCCATCTAAGTCACTTCCATGTCCATCGCCGTTCGATCACGATCGTGTGGGCGAAAACTACACTCCATTTGGAGCTTCCTAGCTCCTTCTACCTATAAAAACACCCCCTCCCCCGAAATTCCGAATCAAATCCGTCCCTAACCCTAGCCCTGCTCCCATCGCGCCGCCCGACACGTCCGGATCGGGCGGACGCGTCCGTCCGCCGCCGCCCGGCGAACCACGGCCCGCCACGTGGCACGCCGCCGCCGCCCGCCGGCCTGCTTTCGGCCGCTCCTGGCCCCAGCAATCCAGCCCGCAACCGCCTACCAGCGCCCAGCCTTGTATCGCCGCCCGCGCTCCTCCTCCGCCTCGGCCGCCCGCCGCCGCCGCCACCGCTTCGCCGCCACGCCACCGGAGCTTCGTCGCCCGCGCCTCCCATGATCGCCCGCCGCCTCCGTCCGTCGCCGAGTCCGCCCGGCCTCCGCCTCACTTGGCCGCGGCGCTGATCCGGCCAGATCCGGCCGCCCCGGCCTCTCCTCCCTCCTTCTCCGGCACCAACTCCGGCGAGCCCGGCCTCGCCTTGGTTCGCGCGCGCCTCGGACGAACCCTAGATCCACCCGAGGTTGACCCCATTTTTCCTCTAAGTCTTTATCTGCAGATTATTTGTTGCATTCTAATCATGCCATAACTTTGCGCTCGCGGCTCCGTTTTGTGTGTGAGGGATAACGAATTGTTCGGCTCGACGAGTACATCATTTCTTCTCATTGCATCATTTTCATTTGAGCTCATCTTGATGCCCGAAATGCTGGTAGACGAGGGCTATGTGATGTTAGTTTCAGATTCTTATCAGAACATGCACTTTTCTCATTTTTTCCATGATTGATGTGTGCACCCTATGAACTTGAGTCCTACATGTGTTTTGTAATATGCCATTCCATCTTTACAGGGGTGTATGCCATGTATTTTTGTGATCTCTATGGTGACTAGCACAAGCATGCAAAATAGGCTTCATGATGTTGCTGATTTCAGCCCTGTTTTGCTGATATTTTTATGTCATGTAAACTTGATGCTACCGATAGATCCATGCATATTTTGAGATACTTCAGTAAGGATGTTTTGGACATATGGTTATTCTCTATCCATCCATGCCTTTGTTTGAAATTATGGAGTGCCATAGCTTGAGTCAATCGAGCTCTACTTTTGCTATAAAATGTTTCCTGGCAGATTGTTTACATGTTATTCAATTTTGCCAAGGTTGTTGTAGTTGATCCGTGTATGCTATGATGTTGCTCTTGCCATTTATAGCTTCTATGCCATGTCTTTTTGATGGATGTATGCTTAGTTTATCTTCAAATGCTCTGTAGTGAGTGCATCAAGCTCATGAAGATGCCTTCATATTCTGTCAATGTCATGCCCTGTTTGCTGAATCTATTATGAAACTTGCCATGTTTACGTGGGTGCAATCATATCTTCTGATCCTTTTGGCTCATGGTCAGTAAGGTACATTTGTTTTATGCTTTGAGTAGATTCATGCCATGCCTTGTTTTGCTATTATAAGTTCCTGTAGCATGTTGTTTGCTTGCTCTGAACATTGCTTCCTGATGCTGATTCTGCCATGTTCAGTATTTTCACCAAGTCTGTGAAGTTGGTATATTTTGCACTTTTGTCATGCTTGTTTGTACCTGTTATAATGTGAATTAGCTGTATCTCAGTGTTCATCTTTTGTCAAGCATCTTCAGTAGATCACTGCCATATGCTTTGTTGGTACGTCTGGGGTGCAGTAGTTTAATTTCTTGTTGCTTACTATGTGGTATCATGCTGTGAATGGCAGACTTGTGCAATTCTTGTTTCGCTTGTCATTTGCAAACCGTGCATCCGATTCCGGTGATCTTTATATCGATTTCAACCGAAATCATCTCACCTTTCCAGCGGCATACTTGGTTTGCCAAGTTGATGCCTTTTTCATCAGTTTCCTTCCGAAGCACGCATATGCATTGCATCTCACATCTAGCATATCATGCCATGTTTTGCATCATGTTGTTTGTGCATCGCCCGTGATTTATTGTGGTTCCATTGTTTGTGTTCTTGCTTTGGGTAGAGCCGGGAGACAAGTACATGAACGAGGAACCTGTTGAGAACGCTTACGAGGATCAAGCTTTCGACAACTCTGAGAACCTTGCAGGCAAGATGACCATAACCTCGAAATCACTTCTATCTTTGCTTGCTAGATGCTCGCTCTTTTGCTATGCCTATGCTACGATGCCTATCACTTGCTTATCATGCCACCCATATTGCCATGTCAAGCCCTAACCATCCTTTCCTAGCAAACCGTTGTTTGGCTATGTTACCGCTTTGCTCGGCCCTCTTATAGCGTTGCTAGTTGCGGTGAAGATGAAGTTTGTTCCTTGTTGGAACATGGAGATGTTGTTCCTTGTTGGAACATGTTTACTTGTTGGGATATCACAATATATATTGTTTAATTAATGCATCTATATACTTGGTAAAGGGTGGAAGGCTCGGCCTTATGCATGGAGTTTAGTTCCACTCTGGCCACCCTAGTTTCCGTCATACCGGTGTTATGTTCCTTGATTTCTCGTTCCTTACGGTTGGGTGATTTATGGGACCCCCTTGACAGTTCGCTTTGAATAAGACTCCTCCAAAGAAGGTCCAACATTGGTTTTACCATTTGCCACCTAAGCCTTTTTCCCCGGGTTTCGCGAGCCCGAGGGTCATCTTTATTTAACCCCGGGCCAATGCTCCTCTGAGTGTTGGTCCAAACTAGAGCCACTTGCGGTGCCACCACGAGGCAACTTGGGGTATCTTCGGTTGCCGTCAGTAGTGTTCATCCGGATGTGCCACGAGAACGAGATATGTGCAGCTCCTATCGGGATTTGTCGGCTGTCCAATCGGGCGGCTTTGCTGGTCTTGTTTTACCATTGTCGAAATGTCTTGTAGTCCGGGATTCCGAGATCGATCGGGTCTTCCGGTAGAAGGAATATCCTTCGTTGACCGTGAGAGCTCATAATGGGCTAAGTTGGGACACCCTGCAGGTATTATCTTTCGAAAGTCGTGCCCAGCGGCTATGAGGCGTATGGGAATTTGTTAATGTCCAGTTGTAGAAAACCCAAAGTTGACCTTAATTAAAATACATCAACGGCGTGTGTAGCCGTGATGGTCTCTTCTCGTGAGTCCGGGAAGTGAACACGGTGTTGGAGTTATGCTTGACGTAAGTAGTTCAGATCACTTCTTGATCGCTACTAGCTTCACGACCGTGCCTTGCTTCTCTTCTCGCTCTCTTTTGCGAGTGTAGCCACCATATATGCTAGTCGCTTGCTGCAGCTCCACCTCACAACTCTGTCCTTCCTATAAGCTTAAATAGTCTTGATCTCGGGTGTGAGATTGCTTTGAGTCCCGTGACTCACAGATTCTACCAAAAGCAGTTGCAGTGCCGACAATGCCGGTCAGATGACGCAACCGAGCTCAAGTGGGAGTTCGACGAGGAACGTGGTCGTTACTATGTGTCTTTTCCTGATGATCGATGAGTGGAGCCCAGCTTGGGACGATCGGGGATCTGTGTAGCATTTGGGGTAGTCTTCTTTTATTTTGGTTCCGTGAGTCGGACCTTGAGTGTAATCTGGATGATGGATGTTTATTTATGTATTGTGTGAAGTGGCATTTGTAAGCCAACTATGTATCTCTTTCCCTTATGTATTACATGGGTCGTGTGAAGATTACCTCACTTGCGACATTGCTTTCAATGCGGTTATGCCTCTAAGTCGTGCCCGACACGTGGGAGATATAGCCGCATCGAGGGCGTTACAAGTTGGTAATCGAGCCATCCCGACTTAGGAGCCCTGATTGATTGTTCTTTGGCGTTGTTGAGTCTAGAACAAAAATGTTTTGAGTCTTAGGATTATATATACCGGAGAGTAGGATTCTTTTTACTCCTCGGTCCCTTAAATACGCTCTGGTGAGGTCTCCTGACGTAGAAGTTTTGACTCTCCTCTCCTCAAATTTCACTAAATTTTTTGTTAGGATCACGCTGGTATCTTGGAATCGTTCCGATGGTGTTGTGGCGAGAACATTGTTCTTGGTGCCTCGACATTTAGGGGTTGTGGCGGTGTCCGGGGAGTTGAGCTCCGAGGTGTTGTCGTCACAATTTTATCGTTGCGATTCTCGAATACCGAGCTTTGCCGACATCGAAAATCTTTTTGTACAGTTGTTGGTGAGATAACCCGATAACCCAAAGATCTGGGCAAGCTCGGGAGTATTGCCATGACTCATATAACGGATGCTTTTCGAAGGTCGAGGTACCACGATTTCGAAGGTTTCTTGGTTATGTGTTGACGGATGGATACAATTTGGATCTAGGTATTGTTAGTTTGGGTGATATATTTTGTGTCCCTGTATCCCCAACACCAGATTGCATAACCAGAAAGTTTCGGGCGTTTATAGGTGGGATTCAAGTAGCTCTTAGCATTTCTTCCCGCGGATATTTGGTTTGTGATTGGGTAATCCTTACCACTTATTTGTTCCAGTCGTACCTTGTTATTTTTTTTCATCAACCCTTAATCAAGTGGCTTCTCACCTTAATGGACGTGTGATGTTAGCTTTGGAATTCATTCGTTCATCCCTGTTTGAATGTTTATTGTGAAGACTATATGTTGCAATTTCTATCCGTTGATTCAACTTGTCTATCTGTCTATCAAAGTGCTAACGGATGTCACCCTCTTCAGGATTGCTCCGCCAACGCTGGCTCAATCCGGACGCAATGATGGGAGTCGATCAGACCCTCAACCTCCACCTCCGCCTCGAGGCATGGCAAGCTATCATGGCAGCCACCAATGCAAATGCTCGAGATGATTTTGCAACTCTTGCAAGAGCGTACCCAAGGGCAAGGCAATCAAGGAAATCAAGGCCAAAGCAACAACCAGCCGCACTTTGCTACCCTCAATCAGTTCCTCGCTAATCAGCCGAAGTCTTTCAGCTTCTGTGTCGAGGCCACAGACGCCGACGATTGGCTTTTGGACATCTGCAAACATTTTGAATGTAGCAATGTCGGACACGAGGACTTTGTCAAGTTTGCTTCGTTTCAACTCAAGGACCAAGCTGCCGAGTGGTATCGATAATACAAAGATTCCGGAGGAGGTCGTGTAATTACAGGATGAGTTCATGAGACTTCAAAGCTCACCACATTCGAAAAGTGTTGTTGAGAGAAAGCGTGAGGAGTTCCACAATCTCAAGCAAGGCAACATGTCGTGTATCAATACAATATCCGATTCGAGAAACTCGCCGCTTCGCTAAGCAAGACGTCCCTGATGAAAAGAGTATGATCTATCAATTCAGAGGTGGCCTCAGAGAAGATCTGCAATTAGCTCTCGTGCTTTTTGAGCCGGAAAAGTATGATGAATTCTACAACATGGCACTGAAGCAAGAAGCTGCCCAACTCAAGTGCGAGGCTTCTAAGAAGAGAGTCGGGGATGCGATTCAGTCTTCTTCTTCCTCACTAGTGGCAGCTAAGCAACACAAGTTCTGGTTGCCTCCTCCTCCTCCGTTCCGTCGGCCTTATCGTGAGAAGAACTTCGGTGGTCGTGGATCTTCCCACCCACCCAACCCGAGCTATCGTAACAAGTCTAATTCTCAAGCTCCAAGGTCAAATGCTCCTTATCACCGTCCTCTCTTAGAGGTGACTTGCAACAAATGTCAGCAGAAAGGTCACTACGCGAACAAGTGCTTCAACCAAAGGCGCCTTCCTCCTCCTCCTCCTGTGAGGTCTTCAAGCAATGCAGTGGTCAAGCATAATCCAAAGCATGCCAAGGTGAACATGATGAATGCAGCTCAAGCGGAGGAATCTACTGACGTGATAATGGGTAATCTTCCAGTTAATGATATTCCAACAAAAGTTTTATTTGATTCCGGTGCATCGCTTTCTTTCATTTCGAGACCTTTTGTTGCCAAGCATGAGTTTGTGACGGAAAAGATTCCTACTCCATTGAAGATTGTGTCCCCGGGTAAGCAAATGACATCTAATATTTGCGTCCGGATGTTTCTATCAAGATGGGCGACTATAGATTTCTGGCTAAACCATTTGTCCTTGGTGACTCGGATATTGATCTAATTCTCGGGATGGGTGGCTTTCTCGGCACAAAGCTCAGCTTGATTGTGCTGCCAGGAAATTCAATTGACTCACTCTTACGAGGATGTGATCATCTATGCCGCTCGTGATGAAACCATTCGGTTGTTTTCTCTCAATGAGAAGGGCGAATTGGATGATATCTCTCGATTCGATCGTTTGTGAGTACCAAGATGTCTTTCGGAAGAGCTTCCAGGAATGCCTCCTCACCGGCCAGTTGAATTCGTTATCGATCTTGAGCCTGGCACTGAACCCGTTTGCAAGCGTCCATACAAGCTTGGACCTAATGAGCGGAAGGAATTGAAGAAACAGCTCGATGAACAAGAGTGGCTGGGTCTGATCAGACCGAGTTCATCTCCTTGGGGTTGTGGTGTTCTTTTTGTCGGAAGAAGGATGGCGCGGACGGCTTTGCGTCGATTACCGTCCATTGAATAAAAAGACAATCAAGAACAAGTATCCATTTCCCAACATCAATGAGCTTTTCGAGCAACTCAAAGGTGCTAAAGTGTTCTCCAAGCTTGACCTTCGTATGGGTTATCATCAAATTCGCAGTCGTGAACAAGATATTCCCAAGACAACATTCAGAACAAGCTTTGGTTCTTTTGAATATACTGTCATGTCTTTCGGCCTTGTCAATGCTCCTCCAACATTCTCTCGAATGATGAACTTCATCTTCAACCCCTACACCAATGAATCCGTCTTGGTCTATCTTGATGATATTTTGGTCTTCTCCAAGAATAAGAAGGATCATGCCAAACATTTGCGATTGGTGCTCGACAAGCTCAGAGAGCACCAATTCTATCTGAAGTTTTCCAAATGTGAATTTTGGCTTGATGAAGTTCTTTACCTTGGTCACATCATCTCCGCCAAGGGCATCATATTAATCCCGAGAAGGTGTCCGCAGTTGTGAATCGGGAACCTCCTCAGAATATCAAGCAGCTTCGTAGTTTTCTTAGACTTGCAAGCTATTGCCGACGTTGAGAACTTCTCTAAGATTGCAAAGCCTCTTTCCAACCTCCTCCAGAAGCATGTGAAGTATGTCTGGTCTCCTGAGTGTGACGTTGCTTTCAATACTCTCAAAGAGAAACTCGTCACAGCTCATCTTGACTCCTCCTGATGAATCCAAGCCATTCAAGTTTTACGTGATGCTTCTCTTCAAGGTCTCGGTCTTTGTGTTAATGCAAGAGAAGAAAGTTGTGGCCTATACCTCTCGTCATTTGAAGCCAACGAAAAGAACTACCCCACTCACGATCTTGAGTTGGCGGCTGTCCATTCATTGATAACATGGAGACATCTCTTGTTGGGAAGGAAAGTGGACATATTCACCGATCACAAGAGTCTCAAGTATATCTTCACTCAACCCAACCTCAACCTCGTGCAAACTCGATGGGTCGAAATGATTCAAGAGTACAACCCAAGTATTGAATATACTCCAGGCAAGGCCAATGTCATTGCAGATGCTTTGAGCAGGAAGGCTTATTGCAACAGCTTAATTCTCAAGCCCTTCCAACCGGATCTCTGTGAAGCTTTCCGCAAGCTGAATCTTCAAGTTGTTCCTAAAGGCTTTCTTGCCAACCTCATAGTCTCTCATACTTTGGAAGATCAGATTCGTGAGGCTCAACTCCTGGATACCATGGTGAAAAAGGTGAAACGTGGTATCGACAAGGGCATTTCCAAATACAAGTGCTTCCACATTGACGACAAAGATACTCTTTTCTTCGAGGACCGGATTGTGGTTCCAAAGGGTGATCTACGTAAAGTCATCATGAATGAGGCACACAATTCCCTTCTATCCATTCATCCTGGAAGTACAAAGATGTACCATGACCTCAAGCAGTCATATTGGTGGACTCGAATGAAGCGAGAAATTGCTCAATTCGTGAATGAGTGTGATGTCTGCAGAAGAGTGAAAGCAGAACACCAACGACCAGCTGGTCTCCTCCAACCTCTTGCTATTCCGTAATGGAAGTTTGATCATATCGAGATGGACTTAGTGGACTGGATTTCCTAAGTCCAAGCGTGGAAATGATGCTATCTTCGTTGTCATTGACAAGCTTACTAAAGTGGCTCATTTTCTCCCTATCAAAGAATCTATCACAGCAGCTCAGTTGGCAGAACTATACACCTCCAGGATTGTCTCCTTGCACGGCATTCCACAATTGATCTCTTCAGACCGTGGCAGCATCTTTACCTCCAAGTTTTGGGATTCTTTTCAGAAGGCCATGGGCATCAACATTCGTTTCAGCACAGCTTTCCATCCTCAAACAAGTGGCCAAGTCGAGCGAGTCAATCAAATCCTTGAAGATATGCTCAGGGCTTGTGTCATTTCCTTCGGTATGAAGTGGGAAGATTGTCTTCCATATGCCGAGTTCTCCTACAACAACAGCTTCCAAGCGAGTTCGGGCAAGGCCCCATTCGAAATTCTCTATGGCGAAAGTGCCGTACTCCTCTCAATTGGTCCGAGACAGGTGAGCGCCAACTTCTTGGCAACGACTTGATCCACGAAGCGAAGAAATGTGCAAAGTCATTCGTGAGAATCTCAAAGCCGCGCAATCGCGCGGAAGGGATATTATGATGACAAGCACCGTGATGTGGCTTTTGAAATCGGAGACCATGTCTACCTCCGCGTCTCTCCAATGAAAGGCACTCGTCGCTTCGGTATCAAAGGGAAGCTTGCCCCTAGATACGTGGGTCCTTTCAAGATCATTGGTAAAAGAGGCGACCTCGCCTATCAACTTGAGCTTCCCTCCAACTTCACAAATGTGCACGACGTGTTTCACGTGTCACAGCCATAAGTGCTTCAAGACTCCTGGCGCACTATCAACTTCAAGAAATTGACCTCCAAGAAGATCTCTCTTATCATGAGCACCCGTTGCTATTCTTGAAGAAACCGAGCGCAAGACTCGCAACAAGTCAATCAAATTCCTGAAAGTGAAGTGGTCACACCATTCCGACCGAGAAGCCACACAGGGGCGCGAGGATCACCTCCGTTCGAATATCCGAGTTCTTTTCAGTCCTAGATCTCGGGGCGAGATCCTCTTGTAGTGGTGGAGTCAGTAACACCCGGATGTAACTTTCCATATTTGTAACTCCAACTCTTGCCATTTTCGGCATTGTGATATGATATTCCCTCCGTGGTTGGGTTTTTGTCTTTTGTTTTGCATTTTGTCCATGTCATGCATCTCATATCATGTCATCATGTGCATCTCATTTGCATACGTGCTCGTCTCATGCATCCGAGCATTTTCCCCGTTGTCCGTTTTGCAATCCGGCACTCCTATGTCCCCCGGCGTCCCCTTTTACATTTTTACGTGAGCGGGTACTAAACTTTCTCGAAATGGACCGAGGTTTGTCAAGTGGCCTTGGTACACCACCGGTAGACCACCTGTCAAGTTCGTGCCATTTGTAGGTCGTTTGATACTCCAACGGTTAACCGCATAACCGCAAAGGCCTCTTTTGGGTTGCAGCCCAACACCCCTTCAAAACAGCCCAATAACCCATCTAAGTCACTTCCATGTCCATCTCCGTTCGATCACGATAGTGTGGGCGAAAACTACACTCCATTTGGAGCTTCCTAGCTCCTTCTACCTATAAAAACACCCCCTCCCCCGAAATTCCGGATCAAATCCGTCCCTAACCCTAGCCCCGCTCCCCTCGCGCCGCCGGACACGTCCGGATCGGGCCGGACGCGTCCGTCCGCCGCCGCCCGGCGAACCGCAGCCCGCCACGTGTACGCCGCGCGCCTCGCCGCCCGCCCGGCCGCTCGGCCCGCTCCACGGCCCCAGCGATCTGACCGCCGCCGCCTCTCCGCGCCAGCCTTCGCCGCCCGCCGCCGCTCCTCCGCCGCCTCGGCCGCCCGCCACCGCCACCGGAGCTTCGTCGCCCGCGCCTCCATGATCACCGCTCTCCGTCCGTCCCGAGTCCGGCGCCCGCCCCGCCTCCGCCCGGCGCCACGGCGCCGGATCCGGCCAGTTCCGGCCGCCCCGGCCTCTCCTCCCTCCTTCTCCGGCACCAACTCCGGCGAGCCCGGCCTCGCCTCGGTTCGCGGGCGCCTCGGACGAATCCTAAATCCACCCGAGGTTGACCCCGTTTTTCCTCTTAAGTCTTTATCTGCAGATTATTTGTTGCATTTTGGGCGTCTAGCATACCAAATTGTTCGCCTCGATGAGTACATCATTTCCTCTCATTGCATCATTTTCTTTTGAGCTCATCTTGATGCCCGAAATGCTGGTAGAAGAGGGCTATGTGATGTTAGTTTCAGATTCTTATCAGAACATGCACTTTTCTCATTTTTGCAATGATTGATGTGTGCACCCTATGAACTAGAGTCCTACATGTGTTTTGTAATATGCCATGCCATCTTTACAGGGGTGTATGCCATGTATTTTGGTGATCTCTGTGGTGACTAGCACAAGAATGCAAACTAGGCTTCATGATGTTGCTGATTTCACTGCTTTTCTTGATATTTTTATGCCATGTAAACTTGATGCTACCGAGAGATCCATGCATATTTTTAGATACTTCAGTAAGGATGTTGTGAACATATAGTTATTCTCTATCCATCCATGCCCTTATTTGCAATTATGGAGTGCCATAGCGTGAGTCAATCGAGCTCTACTTTTGCTATAAAATGTTTTCTGGCAGATTGTTTACATGTTATTCAATTTTGCCAAGGCTGTTGTAGTTGATCCGTGTAAGTGATGTTGTTGTTCTTGCCCTGTATAGCTTCTATGCCATGTCTTTTTCATGGATGTATGCTTAGTTTATCTTCAAATGCTCTGTAGTGAGTGCATCAAGCTCGCGAAGATGCCTTCATATTTCTGTCAATGTCATGCCCTGTTTGCTGAATCTGTTAACGAAACTTGCCATGTTTACGTGGGTGCTATCATATTTTATGATCCTTTTTGTCTGATGGTCGGTAAGGGACTTTTGTTCTATGCTTTGAGTACATTCATGCCATGCTTTGTTTTGCTATTATAAGTTCCTGTAGCATGTTGTTTGCTTGCTCTGAACATTGTTCCTGATGCTGATTCTGCCATGTTCAGTATTTTCACCAAGTCTGTGAAGCTGATATATTTTGCACTTTTGTCATGCTTGTTTGGACCTGTTATGGTGTGAATTAGCCGTAGCTCAGTGTTCATCTTTTGTCAAGAATCTTGAGTAGATCACTTCCATATGCTTTGTTGGTACGTTTGGATGCAGTAGTTTAATTTCTTGTTGCTTGCTCTTTGGTATCATGCTGTGAATGGCAGACTTGTGCAATTCTTGTTTCGCTTGTCATTTGCAAACCGTGCATCCGATTCCGGTGATCTTTATATCGATTTCAACCGAAATCATCTCACCTTTCCAGCGGCATACTTGGTTTGCCAAGTTGATGCCTTGTTCATCAGTTTCCTTCCGAAGCACGCATATGCATTGCATCTCACATCTCGCATATCATGCCATGTTTTGTATCATGTTGTTTGTGCATCGCCCGTGATTTATTGTGGTTCCATTGTTTGTGTTCTTGCTTTGGGTAGAGCCGGGAGACGAGTACGTGAACGAGGAACCTGTTGAGAACGCTTACGGGGATCAAGTTTTCGACAACTCTGAGAACTTTGCAGGCAAGATGACCATACCCTCGAAATCACTTCTATCCTTGCTTGCTAGATGCTCGCTCTTTTGCTATGCCTATGCTACGATGCCTATCACTTGCTTATCATGCCACCCATATTGCCATGTCAAGCCCTAACCATCCTTTCCTAGCAAACCGTTTTTTGGCTATGTTATCGCTTTGCTCAGCCCCTCTTATAGCGTTGCTAGTTGCAGGTGAAGATGAAGTTTGTTCCTTGTTGGAACATGGAGATGTTGTTCCTTGTTGGAACATGTTTACTTGTTGGGATATCACAATATCTATTGTTTAATTAATGCATCTATATACTTGGTAAAGGGTGGAAGGCTCGGCCTTATGCAGTGTTTTGTTCCACTCTTGCCACCCTAGTTTCCGTCATACCGGTGTTATGTTCCTTGATTTCACGTTCCTTACACGATTGGGTGATTTATGGGACCCCCTTGACAGTTCGCTTTGAATAAGACTCCTCCAGCAAGGCCTAACATTGGTTTTACCATTTGCCACCTAAGCCTTTTTCCCCCGGTTTTTCGCGAGCCCGAGGGTCGTCTTTATTTAAGCCCCCCGGGCCAATGCTCCTCTGAGTGTTGGTCCAAACTAGAGCCACTTGCGGTGCCACCCTGAGGCAACTTGGGGTATCTTCGGTTGCCGTACGTAGTGTTCATCCGGATGTGCCCTGAGAACGAGATATGTGCAGCTCCTATCGGGATTTGTCGGCACAATCGGGCGGCTTTGCTGGTCTTGTTTTACCATTGTCGAAATGTCTTGTAGTCCGGATTCCAAGACTGATCGGGTCTTCCGGTAGAAGGAATATCCTTCGTTGACCGTGAGAGCTTATAATGGGCTAAGTTGGGACACCCTGCAGGTATTATCTTTCGAAAGACGTGCCCGTGGTTATGAGGCAGATGGGAATTTGTTAATGTCCGGTTGTAGAAAACCCGAAGTTGAACTTAATTAAAATACATCAACCGCGTGTGTAGCCGTGATGGTCTCTTCTCGGCGGAATCCGGGAAGTGAACACGGTGTTGGAGTTATGCTTGAAGTAAGTAGTTCAGGATCACTTCTTGATCGCTACTAGCTTCACGACCGTGCCTTGCTTCTCTTATCGCTCTCTTTTGCGAGTGTAGCCACCATATATGCTAGTAAACTTGCTGCAGCTCCACCTCACAACTCTGTCCTTCCTATAAGCTTAAATAGTCTTGATCTCATGGTGTGAGATTGCTGAGTCCCGTGACTCACAGATTCTACCAAAACAGTTGCAGTGCCGATGATGCGGTCACGGATGACTTAACCGAGCTCAAGAGGGAGTTCGACGAGGAACGTGGTCGTTACTATGTGTCTTTTCCTTTTGATCAGTAGTGGAGCCCAGTTGGGACTATCGGGGATCTGTGTAGCATTTGGGGTAGTCTTCTTTTATTTTGGTTCCGTAGTCGGACCTTGAGTATAATCTGGATGATGGATGTTTATTTATGTATTGTGTGAAGTGGCGACTGTAAGCCAACTATGTATCTCTTTCCCTTATGTATTACATGGGTTGTGTGAAGATTACCTCACTTGCGACATTGCTTTCAATGCGGTTATGCCTCTAAATAGTGCTTCGACACGTGGGAGATATAGCCGCATCGAGGGCGTTACAGTGTCGGATTCCTTCAAGGATCACACTAACCTGGGTTTAATGCCGCTCATGATAAGACCATTTGCTCGCTCGACTTGACCATTAGTTTGCGGGTGATAGACAGAAGCATAATCGAGCTTGATGCCCATGTTGCTGCACCAAAGTTTTACCTCGTCGGCTGTAAAGTTCGAGCCGTTATCGGTGATGATGCTGTGGGGAACGCCATAATGGTGTACAACCCCGGATATGAAATCTATCACTGGTTCGGATTCAGCCGTTTTAACTGGTTTGGCTTCTATCCATTTGGTGAATTTGTCCACCACGACCAATAGGTATTTTTTCTTATGGCTTCCCCCTTTAAGGGGTCCGACCATATCAAGCCCCAGCACCGCAAAGGGCCAAGTGATGGGGATTGTTTGGAGATCGGTAGGTGGCATATGGCTTTGGTTTGCGAAAAGGCGACAACCGACCTTAGCGTTGAGCGAGGTCTGTCGTCTGCCGGGCTGTAGGCCAATAAAAACCTGTACGGAAGGCCTTGCTTACAAGGGCCCGAGCTGCGGCGTGGTGGCCGCCAAGTCCAACATGAATTTCTGCCAAAAGTTGCCGTCTTTCCTCTTCGGTGATGCACCTTTGAAGGACTCCGGTAGTGCTTTTCTTATAAAGCTCTCCCTCATGGACCTTGTAGGCTTTAGACCATCGCACAATGACACATGCCTCGTTTGGGTCCTCAGGTAGTTCCTGCCTAGTTAGGTAAGCCAAGAAGGGTTACATCCCGCAGGCGATGACGGCCATAATCACATGGGCCGAAGGTGTTATTTCGGTGGCAGAGCCTCCAATTACGTCAGAGTGTTTGGTGTCTGGTGTTCTGGCCGGGTCCGGACTATTGTTACCGGTCTCTCCTTCCCATACCACGGATGGCTTAAACAACCTTCCGAAGAAGATGTTAGGTGGGACAGGGTCGCGCTTAGCGCTGATGTGGGCGAGGATATCCGCCGCCTGATTGTTTTCCCGGACCACATGGTGGAATTCAAGCCCTCGAACTGAGCTGACATTTTGAGGACGACATTGCAATAAGCCGCCATTTTTGGATCCTTGGCGTCGAAGTCTCCATTTATTTGAGATATTGCGAGGTTCGAGTCCCCACGCACCTCCAGGAGTTGAATGCCCATGGGGACTGCCATCCGGAGACCATGTAACAGGGCCTCGTATTCTGCTGCGTTGTTGGAGTATGTGTATAGTATTTGGAGTACGTATTGGACTGTACCTCTGGTGGCGGATGTCAGGACGACGCCAGCCCCCCAAACCAGCCAGCATTTTAGAGCCGTCAAAGTGCATAATCCAATTGGAGTACGCGTCGTACTCTTTAGGGAGTTCGGCTTCTGTCCATTCGGTGACGAAATCAGCCAGTACTTGTGACTTAACGGCTCGCCGTGGTTTGTATATTATGCCGAACGGGGGAGCTCAATAGCCCATTTAGCAATCCGGCCCGTGGCCACGCGGTTGTTTATTATGTCGTTGAGTGGTACTTCAGAGGCCACCGTAATTGAACACTCTTGAAAGTAGTGTCGTGGTTTGTGGGATGCCATGAAGACCGTGTATGCTATCTTTTGATAATGTGAGTACCGTGATTTGCATGGAGTGAGGACAGTGGATACATAGTATACCGGCTTTTGAAGCGGGAACTTATGTCCGTCCATCTCTCGTTCGACGACGAGCACTGCGCTTACAACTTGGTGTGTTGCCGCTATATATAACAGCATTGGTTCACCGACATTTGGCGTGGCCAAGATTGGGTTTGTGGCCAAAACGGCTTTTATTTCTTCTAATCCGGTCGTGGCCGCATCCGTCCACTCAAAGTGTTCGGTGCGTTGAAGAAGGCGATAAAGAGGCAGTGCCTTTTCTCCTAATCGGGAGATGAAGCGGCTTAAGGCAGCCACGCATCCAGTTAGTTTCTGGATTTGCTTGAGGTGCATTGGGATGGCCAACTGTGATGAGCTTCGGATTTTAGCCGGATTTGCTTCGATTCCTTTGTTGGAGACGATGAAGCCTAAGAGCTTTCCGGCAGGCACGCCGAAGACGCATTTTTCCGGAATGTTCGGAGATTGTCAAATGTGAGCCTCAAGTCGTCTATTAAGGATTCGACGTGTCTGGTTTTAATGACCACATCGTCTACGTATGCCTCCACTGTTTTGCCAATCTGTGTCTCCAAGCATGTCTGAATCATGCGTTGATAGGTTGCACCGGCGTTTTTGAGCCCGAAAGGCATGGTGTTAAAACAGAAGGGGCCGTATGGAGTGATAAATGCCGTTGCGGCTTGATCGGACTCCGCCATCTTAATTTGATGGTATCCGGAGTATGCACCGAGGAAACACAATGAGTCGTGTCCTGCGGTAGCATCGATAATTTGATCGATGCGAGGGAGGGGGAAGGGATCCTTGGGGCAAGCCTTGTTAAGGTCCTTGAAGTCGACTGAGGGAGTCCTGGATTAGGGGGTATCCGGACAGCCGGACTATATCCTTTGGCCGTACTGTTGGACTATGAAGATACAAGATTGAAGACTTCGTCTCGTGTCCGGATGTGACTCTCCTTGGCGTGGAAGGCAAGCTTGGCGATACGGATATGAAGATCTCCTCCCATTGTAACCGACTCTGTGTAACCCTAGCCCCCTTCGGTGTCTATATAAACTAGAGGGTTTAGTCCGTAGGACAACAACAATCATACCATAGGCTAGCTTCTAGGGTTTAGCCTCTACCATCTCGTGGTAGATCAACTCTTGTACTACTCATATCATCAAGATCAATCAAGCGAGAAGTAGGGTATTACCTCCATCGAGAGGGCCCGAACACAGGTAAACATCGTGTCCCCTACCTCCTGTTACCATCCGCCTTAGACGCACAGTTCGGGACCCCCTACCCGAGATCCGCCGGTTTTGACACCGACATTGGTGCTTTCATTGAGAGTTCCACTGTGCCGTCACTGTAAAGCTGGATGGCTCCTTTGATCATTGGTAACGATGCAGTCCAGGGTGAGGTCTTCCTCCCCGGACAGATCTTTGTATTCGGCAGCTTCGCACTGCGGGCCAACTCGTTTGGCCATCTGGAGCAGATCGAGAGCTACGCCCCTGGCCATCATGTTAGGTTCGAAAACTTGAATTACACTGCCGACATCCGCGGAGACTTGATCTTGGACGGATTCGAGCCCATGCCAGGTATGCTGCACGATTGCTACGAGCATGATATAGCTCTACTATCGGACAGTGTTCGGGAGATCACACCAGAAACTACTCCGGCCTTCAATCCGGGGCAAGTTGCGCCATCCGAGGACGGGTGGATAGACCCCGCCCTGGAGGTTGCACTCTCAGCGGCGATAGAGCCGGATACTGACCTTACCCCTCACGAGATCCGTGACGCCGAACTACTGGATTCACCTCCGGCCATGGACTCCAAACCACCTGCGCCCACGCCTATCGAATCCGATTGGACACCGATCATGGAGTTCACCTCCGCGGATATCTTTCAGCACTCGCCTTTCGGTGATGTGCTAAACTCGTTAAGGTCTCTCTCCTTATCAGGAGAACCTTGGCCGAACTATGTTCGGCTAGAATGGGATGCGGATAATGAAGAAATTCACTCCCCACCACCACCCGCTTAGTAGCCACTGTCGATGATTTAACCGACATGCTCGACTTCGACTCCGAAGACATCGATGGTATGGACAATGATGCGGGAGATTAACAGGAACCACTGCCCACAGGGCACTGGACCGCCACCTCATCATATGATATATACATGGTGGATACACCCAAAGAAGGCAATGGCGACAAGACAGCAGAGGATGACCTCTCCAAGAAGCAACCCAAAGCGCCCGGCGTCGGCAAGCGCCGCTCTAAGTCTCGCCACAGCAAAAGCGGTGATACCGGCACAGGAGATAATAGTACTCCGGACAGTGCCGAAGACGATGACAATCCCCTCCAGCAAGATTTAGGGCCGGAGGATGAACAAGCCAACTCTCCTGAGCGAGCGGCAGAGGGAGAGGCGGAGGATGACAATTACATGCCTCTCTCCGAAGACGAAGTGAGCCTCGGCGATGAAGAATTGGTCGTGCCTAAGTATTCCGTCGAACAGGAATGCTTTATGTGTCGGCTTATAGCCACAGCAAATAGCCTGAAGAAAAAGCAACAACAGCTTCGAGCTGGTCAGGATTTGCTAGCAGAAAGATGGACTGAAGTCCTTGCGGCCGAGGAATATGAACTCGAACGCCCTTCCAAGGGTTACCCAAAGCGCAGGTTTCTACCCCAACTCGAGGAGGAAGCATTGAAACCTACATCACCAGCGTACGATGCGGCTGATCGGCCACCTCGTGGCCGAGATAGAGAGGCATTCCAGCCTAAAAATCAGCCTGCACCCCGCCACCATTCAAACAAAAACACCAAGTGTAAGGGCATATTTATCCCGTAAGTGTTTTGGTGATTGATGACGATACTTTTGCGGACTAATCGTATGCTTTGAGTTCCTCAGATGGTTCATCTCTAGGCTCGAGACGATTCGGTGCCCCTCGGAGACTATTGAAGACGGCGTCGTCCACGTTTCTTTTTGGTGGATTTGAGTCGTGGGAGAGCCGTACTATTAAGAGGGGTCCGTCGGAAAGGTTAGGGCGGAATCAACACGTACACTTGTCCCTCCTTTCCCTGCACTTTGGAGCTTCCCTTCGTTATCTTGGTTGTGCGGAAATCTGACATTTGCCTCTGTACTTGCAGTAGTACCGCAGGTACACACGGTAGTACCGCAGGTACTCGCGGTAGTACCGCGGGGCGCCACGGTAGTACCGCTCCCCAGGAGTGGTAGTACCGCGGCTCCTAGGCCTAGTGCCGCTCCGGTCTTGATAGTAAGGCGGATGTAATTTTTACATCCGCGCCACCACGGTAGTACCGCTCTGCAGGCGGTAGTACCGCTGGGCGCCACGGGTAGTACCGCTCCCGGGAGCGGTAGTACCGCTCTCCTAGGCCTAGTGCCGCCTGAGTGCGGTAGTAGGGCGGATGTAATTTTTACATCCTCGCCCACCACGGTAGTACCGCTCTGAGGAGCGGTAGTACCGCGTCGGATTTTCGCACTACCGCGGTTTCAGCGAAAGTTGGCACGGATGTAATTTATTTCGTCTGCCCTTCTCGTGTCGTGACTCCCACGCCTTACGGTAGTACCGTAAGGGAGCGGTAGTACCGCCAGCGGTAGTACTGCCCTGGTCGAACTAGTTCCGGCTGTCTTCTTTCTTGATAGTACCGTGGTCCTCCACGGTAGTACCATCTTGACCTCAGCGGTAATACTGGCGCCCCTGAGCGGTAATGGCGCTTCATGTGACTAAGTGGATAACGGTTGGATTTTTCCCACGTCTATATAAGGGGCTTCTTCAACCTCTAGTTGACCACCTCTTCCCCCTCTAAGCTCCATTGTTGCTCCAAGCTCCATTTTGGCCCGATCTCTCTCCCTAGCCAATCAAACTTGTTGATTTGCTCGGGATTGGGTGACAAGGGCCCGATCTACACTTCCACCACAAGATATTTGATTCCCCACTTATCCCTTGCGGATCTTGTTACTCTTGGGTGTTTGAGCATCCCAGACGGTTGAGGTCACCGTGGAGCCATATTCCATTGTGGTGAAGCTTCATTGGTGTTGTTGGGAGCCTCCAATTAAGTTGTGGAGATTGCCCCAACCTTGTTTGTAAAGGTTCGGTCGCCGCCTTCAAGGGCACCAATAGTGGAATCACGGCTCTTGCATTGTGCGAGGGCGTGAGGAGATTCTGATGGCCCTAGTGGCTTCTTGGGGAGCATTGTGCCTCCACACCGCTCTAACGGAGACGTACTTCCCCTCAAAAGGAAGGAACTTCGGTAACACATCCTCGTCTCCACCGGCTCCACTCTCGGTTATCTTATCCCTTTACTTGCAAGCTTATTTGTGTTCCTATCCTTGCTTGCTCGTGTGCGTGTGTTGTTGCATCATATAGGTTGTCCACCTAGTTGCATATCTAGACAACCTTTATTAGTGCAAAGTTTAAATTAGTAAAGAAAAGCTTAAAATTGTTAGTTGCCTATTCACCCCCTCTAGTCAACCATATCGATCCTTTCAATTGGTATCGAGCCTCGTCTCTTTTTAAGGACTTCACCGTCCGTAGAGTATGAGTTGACGTCAGAGATGATGCGGGGAGCACTCCGTGCGAATCCGACATCATCTACGGGAGATGGAGTACCTCGATCTCGTGAGGAATTCAATGTGGCGTTGGACACATTGAAAAATTCCATGACGAGCGAGGTCAAGGACATGTTTAAGGAATTCCTAGAAGGGCTTAAACTTTCCACCGCACCCGTGAAAGTGGGTGATCCCGCCAACACGGGAGCGGATGCTATCTCCGATAAGGGGGAAGCTACTAGTGAGAAAGCCCCCTCGTCTAGTGAGAAGAATGGCACCGGCATCTTCGCCCATGTGCAACCTCCCGTTTATGGTGGACCGATTCCTTCCACTCATTTGAATCATGCCGGTCCACCTCCTAAGGTTGATAAAAAGGAGGATTTTGATTCTTGGGTTTATCGTTTTAAGCGTCATTTAAATCATGTGAACACTAACCTTTGGAGAATCATTGAAGAAGGTTTCTATTCACATGATCCGAGCAATTTCTCTCCTAGAGAGGTCGTGGACCATCAATTCAATGAGAATGCTCTCTTCATCATCCAAGAAGCAATCCTTCCGAAGACCTCCTCATCTCCGCCTTACACCCGTGCCAAAGATGCTTGGGTCAAGGTGGTTTCCATGTATCGAGGAAGCGCAAGCATTCAACGCTCCAATTATGAAGTGGTCCAAGATGAAGCCGATGAGTTTGCAATGAAGGAAGAAGAAGAACCTCGTGAGCTCTATCGGAGAGTAACCAAGCTTGCCGTCTCCCTCCGGGATCATGGAAGTAAGGACACAGATGACAAGCCGGATCAAGCGCCAAATTTCTCAAGGCAATGATGCCCTACCACAAAGCCATGTCCTCCGTCATCCGTCAACGACCGGACTTCCACACCTTGTCCTCAAGTGATGTGTTGGATGAGTTTGTGGCTATGAGCATATTGGACAAGACCGCCGACAATGCGGTGCTTCGCTCTCAAAGAGCAAAGAAGCCCAACCTCGCTTTGAAGGCCAAGATTTGTGTCGAAGAAGATGGAGAGGAGGAAGAAGAAGAGAGCAACCTCGAAGATACTAAGTATGATTATCATGAACACATGGCCCTTGCTTCAAGACAATTTTGGAGCAAGAAGAACTCAAGGCCCAACTTCAACAAGAGCAATTCAAGTGGCTCTAAGGGCAAGCAACGAGTGAGGACGTGTTTCAATTGTGGAAATGTGTGTCACTTTGTTGCGAGTGTCCATATGATAAGAGGGAAGACAATGGTGGCAAGCTCATCCGTAAGGACAAGGCCAAGTCTTTTCCCAACAAGAGCAACTTCCCAAGGAAGACTCCTCACAAAGCTTTGGTGGTTCAAGAAGAGTACAATGAGGATGATGATGATGATGAGGATGGTGAACCGGTTTCCATGGCCTCCGTGGCCATTGCAATGACTCCACGGGTGTCTCTCTTCGGTTCACCCAATGAAAGCATCACCGCCAAGTGCCTCATGGCTAAAGCCACCAATAAGGTAACCCCCAACATCAAAACTACCATCATCAATCATTCTTCTTTGATGGATTGCATTGATGAACATGAGGGGACTAGTGTAGAGGAAAATGAATTTGAGATCTTTATGAGTAAACTCAAAGGGAAATCCAAGATGCACTTCGTTGCTCTCTTGGAACAACTTGGTGAAGCCAATGTCATGATCGAGACTCATGAAGAAACCATTTCTAAGATGGAAGGGCATAGTCGTGACTATGACGATGAGATTTCGGATCTCTCCAATGCTCTTGAGGAAGAGCGTGGTCTTCGTTTGGCTCTTGAGGAGTCACACAACGATGATCACGCTTAAATTAAAGAAAGACCTTGATCATGCTCTTGTTGTGTCTCGTGTGCTTAGTTCCGAGAAGGCAAAGCTTGGAGTTGATCTTGCTAGACTCAACGAGGACCTTGACACTCTCGACAAGGCTCACGAAGTCTTGAAGGGTGCTCATGCTAGTATCAAAGAGTCTCATGATCAACTCCAAGTGAAGCTAACCAAGGAGAAAGCCACCTTTCCTCATATGATATTGATTGATAATGCAAATGCTACTAACCCTTGTTGTGAGCATGTGCATCTTGTTGAGGAGAATGCTAAGTTGAAGAAGCAACTTGAAAAGGGCCTTGTCACATGCATTCAAGGTGAGAAGAACCTTAACGACCTTTTGAGTAATCAAAAGGAAGTTGTGGCCAAGGAGGGGATTGGGTTCGCGCCCAAGCCCAAGAGCAAGAAGAAGAATGACAAGACCAAGCAACCTCCCCCTCTCAAGCAAACTTTTGTGAGGGAGGGAGAGGGTGCTTCCAAGAAGAAGAAGAACCGTGCAAAGGGTGGCAATGTCAAGAAGGACAACGTCATCCCCACGAACATAGCCATGACTTTAACCCCTCTTATGTGTTGTGCCGTGCTAGTGATGGGCATGTCTATGCTAAATTTGTTGGTTCTTCTTATGAGTACATTGAATGGTCTATTTGGGTTCCTAAGACCCTCGTTACTAACATCAAAGGACCCATTACCAAATGGGTACCTAAAACCAAGCATTGATCTCTTGTAGGGGTTTGCTTAGGTGGGGATCATGGTTGCTCGATAGTGGAGCAACAAATCATATGACCGGGAGCAAGGACATGGTGGTGGACGTGCAAGAGATTCCATCTATGCCCACCGATGTCGAGTGGGGTGATGCATCACATTCTAAGGTATTGGGTCTCGGCAAGGTTGTCATTTCTCATGATCTTACGATCGAGAAAGTCATGCTTGTTGAGTCCCTTGCATACAATTTGCTTTCCGTTCGTCAACTTGCAGTCATGGGTTATGCTACTTTCTTTGACATTGATACCGTGGCCCTCTTGTGGAGCAAGACTCTTAAAGTAGCCTTTGTTGGGCATGTCGAAAACGGTCTCTATGTGATTAACTTTTCTGAGCGACCCATTAAGACCGCGACATGCCTAAAGGCTCAAGTTGACGTGGGATGGCTTTGGCATCGCCGTTTAGCCCATGTCAATATGAGATCTTTGCAAAGTCTTCTCAAGGGGACCATGTCCGTGGACTAACAAATGTTAGTTTTGCCAAAGACCGTGCTTGCGATTGCTTGTATTGAAGGAAAGCTTCATGAGAAGGCTCACCCTCCCACAACTATCATATACTCAAAGAGACCCTTGGAGCTCCTTCACATGGATCTCTTTGGGCCACCATCATTTGATAGTCTTGGAGGAAGAAAGTATTGCTTGGTGATCGTGGATGACTGTTCGAGATACACTTGGGTATATTTCTTCAAGAGGAAGAGTGAGACCCAACAAACCGTAATCGACTTTGCAAATGAAGCTCAACGTCAACATAATGCAAAGATCTTGACTATAAGAAGTGACAACGGCACCGAGTTCAAGAACTACACTTTGGATGAGTTTCTTAGTGATGAGGGATCAAGCATCAATATTCGCACCATATACCCCTCAACAAAATGGTGTGGCGGAGAGAAAGAACCGGACGTTGATGGATGCGGCAAGGACCATGATGGCGGAGTTCAAGTCTCCATACAACTTTTGGGCCGAAGCCATCAACACCGCTTGTCATGCATCCAATCGGCTCTATCTCCGCAAAGGCTTGAACAAGACTCCTTATGAGATACTCACCGGCAACAAGCCCAACCTCAAGTACTTCCGCGTGTTCGGGTGTAAGTGTTTCATTCTCAAGAAAGGTGTTCGTTTGTCTAAATTTGAAACTAGAGCTCATGAGGGCATATTTGTTGGTTATGCTACAAACTCTCATGCTTATCGTGTCCTCAATAAATCCACGGGACTTATTGAGGAGACGTGTAACGTGGAGTTTGATGAGAATAACGGCTCCCAAGTGGAGCAAAGTGGCACTTGTGATGTAGGTGATGAAATTCCTCCCAAGCCATAAGAAGAATGGGGTTGGCTTTATCCTACCCATTGAGGAACCCCTTATGGCCAAAGGAGAAGGACAATGCTTCACTCAAGTGGAGCCATCACCAACCCAAAGCCCACACGCTTAGAAGAACAAAGTGAAGGCCCTCAACCTCATGAACAAGACCAAGGGCAAGATCATGCTCAAGATGATGATATCACCTTAAATGATGCCCAAGGTCGAAGTTCTCTTCCCGAGCATGCTCAAGATGAAGGTCATGCTCAAGACGGCGCTTAAGATGATCAAGTGACCTCTCCTCATCGCACTTCGAGGAGGACTTAGAGCGTCGTGCCACAAGATTGCTTCCAAACTCACTACCAAAGGCCATCTCATGGATAATGTGGTTGGAAGCCTAAGAAAAGGGGTAAGCACTCAGAGACAATTGGCAAACTATTGTGAACATCACGCGTTTGTCTCTTGTGTTGAACCTCAAAAGGTCTATGAGGCTCTAGAAGACTCGGATTGGCTAAATGCCATGCATGAAGAACTCAACAACTTTGAGTACAACAAGGTGTGGAGATTGGTGCCAAGGCCATCGGAGAACCACAACGTCATTGGAACCAAGTGGATTTTCAAGAACAAGCAAGATGCTCATGGGAACATCATTCGCAACAAGGCAAGATTGGTAGCACAAGGCTACTCCCAAGTCGAGGGTATCGACTACGGTGAAACCTTTGCTCCCGTTGCTTGCCTTGAATCCATTCGTTTGTTGATTGCTTATGCTTCCCATCACAACTTTAAGTTGCAACAAATGGATGTAAAAGTGCTTTTCTTAATGGTCCCATTAATGAGTTGGTCTATGTCAAGCAACCCCCCTGGTTCGAGGACCCCTACTTCCCGGATCATGTATATCAACTCGATAAGGCACTCTATGGACTTAAACAAGCCCCACGAGCTTGGTATGACCACCTTACCAAGATGTTACAAGATCGTGGTTTTGAAGTGGGGCAAATCGATCCCACTCTTTTTACTAAGAAGGTCAATGGGGAGTTGTTTGTATGCCAACTATATGTTGATGATATTATCTTTGGTTCTCCTAACAAAGCTTTCAATGAGGAATTTGCCGCTCTCATGACCTCCAAGTTCAAGATGTCTTCGATGGGAGAGTTGAAGTTCTTTCTTGGTTTCGATATCAAACAAAGAAGAGAAGGAACCTTCATCAACCAAGCCAAATACACTCAAGACATGCTCAAAAGATTCAATCTAAGTGATGTCAAGCCGGCTACTACACCAATGCCCACCAAGTGCCAACTTGACATTGATCCCAATGGTAAAGCGGTGGATCAAAAGGTATATCGCTCCATGATTGGATCCTTGCTTTACCTTTGTGCATCTAGACCGGATATCATGTTGAGTGTGGGAATGTGTGCACGGTTTCAAGCCGCACCAAAGGAAAGTCATTTTGTGGCGGTCAAGCGAATCTTTCGATATTTGGCTCATACCCCAAACTTTGGCTTATGGTACCCAAGAGGAGCAAACTTCAAGCTTGAAGGATTTACGGATTCCGATTGGGCGGGAGAAAAGTGGATAGGAAGTCCACTTCCGGAGGGTGCCAATTTCTTGGTTGCTCCTTGGTAAGTTGGTCTTCCAAGAAGCAAAGTTGTGTGTCTCTCTCGTCCACCGAAGCGGAATATGTGGCGGCCGGTAGTTGTTGTGCTCAACTCCTATGGATGAGGCAAACTTTAAAGGAGTACGGTGTCATTTGTGAAAAGTGCCTCTTTGGTGTGATAATGAAAGTGCCATTAAGATTTCTCTCAACCCGGTGCAACACTTCAAGACGAAGCACATCGAGATTCGGTATCACTTCATCCGGATCACATTAGGCGAGGAGAGATCGAGCTCAAGTATGTCAACACTCAGGATAACCTTGCGGATATATTCACGAAGCCCTTAGATGAAGCAAGATTTCGCGAGTTAAGGCATGAGCTAAATATCATTGATTTGAGCAATGTGACTTGAGCCCGTGCACTCCCACCACACTCAACTTGCTGTCTAGTTTAGGTGTAGGCATGGACATAGGGGAGTATTGTTCTCTCAATGAACTCTCCCTCCCCCATTATGCGTCGTCGATCACCTCTTTCACATTAGCCATTTTTTTATGGTACTTGTGTTCCAAAGACGAGTTTTGGTCATGGGCCCAAGGATAATTCTTCGCGGTGCCATACCATCCTACTCAAACATAGGTGGATTCGGCCACCGGCCTCTCCCCTTGAGAGGCCTTGTCGTTTGGTGGTTTCTTGTTGTCCTTTGCCTCTAGTTTGCGGTTGAGTTTGTGGTTTCTTGTGTGTAAACAAAAAAAAAGAATTTTTTTTTTGCAAAGGCCTTTTTCGTTTTTGAATCTTGCGGTGACTTGAGATTCACGGTACTACCGCGGCCAGCTGCGGTACTACCGCAGCCAGCCACGATACTACCGCTTGTGGGAGCACGGTACTACCGCAACCTCACGGCAGTAATTTTTTACTGCCGCCGGCCGAAAGCAGTACTACCTCCTCGGTGCGGAACTTCCGCCCGAAGCGGTACTACCGCGATGAGGCAGCGGTACTACCCTTGACGGTTCATGGCGAGGATAAGGGCAGGCAGGGAGTTCCAACTCCCCCATACCCATTCGTTACCTTCTCTCCACATCGCCTCCTTCTCTCTCTCGCTCAAGATCGGAGCCGGCGTCTCTCGCCGGATCTCCTTCACCGGCTGCCCTCCCGTGATTCCGACCGGTGGGATCGTTCTCCACCGCGTGCTCTTGCTATGGACCCAGGTTTTTCCCCAATTCCCTCTCCTTATTGTTGGTGTTTGGCATTTCTAGGTTTTGGGGAGGCTTGTGTGTTCTTGAGATTGATAGGCCTAATCTCTGCAAGAATAGGATGAAGGAGTGCAGTATTGCATAGGATTTATATGTGTATTGCTGTCATGCGCTAGATCTGATCACTGTAGCACTGCCATTGTTTCGCGGTTCTTTTCAGATTCAAATCGGTAGTTGGATCATTGCGGCGCTACTATCATTTCTTCGGTGTCAGACTACCAAGACGACGATACTACCGCCCCTGGGTGCGGTACTACCGCCAGACGGTACTACCGCCTCCTCTGTGCGGTACTACCGCGCCCTATCTTGACTTTTCTGACTTTACTTCCGCTCCGACCACGGTACTACCGTGACCCCTGCACACTACAGCGTCTGGAGCAGATATCGCTTTAGTACCGCAGTGACGGTGGCCCCCTACCGTGCCTCACACCTATCGCATGCCAACTTTCTCATATGTCTCCTATGTTTTTCGTGTGCTTTTTCGTGGCCTTTGCATTGATCTTCTTGCGTTTTTGGTGCTTTGCGTGTGTGGTTCAGGTGGTGGCTCTCGCCGGTCCAATCCCAGCCGTGACACCGGCTCCAAGTGTCTGCGCAACCCCCATGACGCACCAGAGGGCTCCTCTTCTGCCCCCAAGCGCCATGTCAAGACAACTGCCACCAAGGTCAAGGAGCCCTCCAAGAGCATGGATGAGATACCCCATTCTGACTACGTCCGCCTCCGGAACATGGATCCGTCGTGACCCCTCGTTCCTCGGTCGGGGGCTGTGAGCTGTTCGGAACAAGCATCAAACCAACATCTATCCGGGCGTCATTAAGAACAAGCGTAATACCTATGTGGATGTGAAGTGGATTGACATGCATCAAATGAGGAAGGAGAAGTTACGTCACAACATTGGCGAGGCTCTGGACTTTGTGGAGCAGTTTGGCATAGAGCATATCAACTCTAATCACCTAGACTATGATCAAGAGCTCATTGGTCAGTTCTTTGCTTCGCCTACTTTCACCCCAATGAGGAAAGGAGAATGACCTGGATGACAAATGGCCGCAAGTCGATCGCTACACGGAAGGAGTTCATGGATCTGCTCCAAGTTCCCGATGACGGGCTTGACTCCCGTAGGTGTTCGTCCCCATGCCAACCCGACTCGCCAACAAGGACAGGCTTGCACCGTTCTATGTTGAGAAGACACTTCCAAGTGGCAAGATAGGTTTGGTGCTCAACTCCTTTTTGGATATCATGTACCGCATCTTCCGCAACTCCTTGTTCCCCCGCATTGGTGACAAGGACAAGGTTCATGCCTATATGGTGGATATGATGCTCATCTGCGAGGAGGCTCGTGTGTCTCAGACTCAGCCACTTGATATCTCACACATCATGTGGATTGAGCTTCGGTTTGCCGTGTTCAACCGCAAGGTGCCTATATACGGTCCATATCTGCTTCGCTGATCTCGAGGACTTGGGACAAGATGTTCCTGGTGAGGAGTTCCTTGCCCTCGACTGGATTCGCCATGACCCCATCTGCTCATGTGTCAAACCCAACTGGGCCAACACTACTACTCGTGTTGAGGCATCTGCAGCTAGGGCTGCTGTTGGAGAGGAGGATGCTGGCGCCAAGCATGTTGATGAAGGCCATGCTGCTAGGCCTTCCCAGAGCTCCTCTATGCCTTCTTGGGCCACGAAGCTGAAGGACAAGATGAAGACTCTTTCTCGCATGCAAGCCAAGGGGCAAGACAGACTCATGTGGCATCCAAGGAGAGTCGTCACGCCGGACAGGAAGATCTTGAAGCTCTATGGTGAGGATGTGTCCGAGGATCTGAGGAGCACATCACCCCGGAGGCCGAGTGGATGGCGAAGCAAGGCTACAAGTGGACTGATTACGAGGAGGACGTCGAGGAGTCCATCCTCGCTGCCGAGGAGTCTCGGCGACGAGGGTTGGGACGAGTTCCCTGCTGCTTGAGCCACCGCTTGTGTGTAGGTGTCCTCTCTGCCTTTTTGGCGTCTCGATGCCAAAGGGGGAGAGAGCGTAGGGATTTGCGAGTCTTGTGTCGTGTTCGCGTTCGTTTGGTGTGTTTATTGCGTTCTCGGTTGAATCTCGTTTGAACCTCGTTTTAGTTGCTTTTCCTTCTTATGGTGTAAGACATATGCACTCTATCTATCTTAGCAAGCTTATGTTATTTCGTGCTATATGTTGTTTAGATGTTATTCTTCGGACCTTTGTCTCTAAAATATAGGGGGAGTGGTGATCCTAGATTGTGTGCTATGCAGTCCAAAGCATTCATCCGGAGTGCACACATCTAGGGGGAGCCCGTCTATATTTTGGAGAGGAGGGGTTTGCTTTTGCTCTATATTATTGTATCTTTGTGCAAATCCCGTATTGTCATCAATCCACCAAAAAGGGGGAGATTGTAAGGGCATATTTATCCCGTAAGTGTTTTGGTGATTGATGACGATACTTTTGCGGACTAATCGTATGCTTGAAGTTCCTCAGATGGTTCATCTCTAGGCTCGAGACGATTTTGTGCCCCTCGGAGACTATTGAAAACGGCGTCGTCCTACGTTTCTTTTTGGTGGATTTGAGTCGTAGGAGAGCCGTACTATTAAGAGGGGGTCCGCGTCGGAAAGGTTAGGGCGGAATCAACACGTACACTTGTCCCTCCTTTCCCTGCACTTTGGAGCTTCCCTTCGTTATCTTGGTTGTGCGGAAATCTGACATTTGCCTCTGTACTTGCGGTAGTACCGCAGGTACACGCGGTAGTACCGTAGGTACAAGCGGTAGTACCGCGGGGCGCCACGGTAGTACCGCTCCCCAGGAGTGGTAGTACCGCGGCTCCTAGGCCTAGTGCCGCTCCGGTGCGGTAGTAGGGGCGGAGGTAATTTTTGACATCCGCGCCCACCACGGTAGTACCACTCGTCTGGAGCGGTAGTACCGCGGGGCGCCACGGTAGTACCGATCCCCAGGAGCGGTAGTACCGCGGCTCCTAGTCCTAGTGCCGCTCCGGTGCGGTAGTAGGGGCGGATGTAATTTTTACATCCGCACCCACCACGGTAGTACCGCTCACGAGGAGCGGTAGTACCGTCGGATCTTCGCACTACCGCGGTTTCAGCGGAAGTTGGCACGGATGTAATTTATTTCGTCTGCCCTTCTCAATCGTGACTCCCGCCTTACGGTAGTACCGTAAGGGAGCGGTAGTACCGCCATGAGCGGTAGTAATCGCCTGGTCGCTAGTTCCGGCCTGTCTTTCTTGGTAGTACCGTGGTCCCCCACGGTAGTACCATGCGGCCTCGCGGTAGTACCGCGCCCCTGGAGCGGTAGTACCGCGCTTCGCGAGCTGACTAAGTGGATAACGGTTGGTTTTTTCCCACGTCTATATAAGGGGCTTCTTCAACCTCTAGTTGACCACCTCTTCCCCCTCTAAGCTCCATTGTTGCTCCAAGCTCCATTTTGGCCCGATCTCTCCCTAGCCAATCAAACTTGTTGATTTGCTCGGGATTGGGTGACAAGGGCCCGATCTACACTTCCACCACAAGATATTTGATTCCCCACTTATCCCTTGCGGATCTTGTTACTCTTGGGTGTTTGAGCATCCTAGACGGTTGAGGTCACCGTGGAGCCATATTCCATTATGGTGAAGCTTCGTGGTGTTGTTGGGAGCCTCCAATTAAGTTGTGGAGATTGCCCCAACCTTGTTTGTAAAGGTTCGGTCGCCGCCTTCAAGGGCACCAATAGTGGAATCAAGGCTCTTGCATTGTGCGAGGGCGTGAGGAGATTACGGTGGCCCTAGTGGCTTCTTGGGGAGCATTGTGCCTCCACACCGCTCTAACGGAGACGTACTTCCCCTCAAAAGGAAGGAACTTCGTAACACATCCTCGTCTCCACGGCTCCACTCTTGGTTATGTTATCCCTTTACTTGCAAGCTTATTTGTGTTCCTATCCTTGCTTGCTCGTAGCGTGTGTTGTTGCATCATATAGGTTGTCCACCTAGTTGCATATCTAGAGAACCTTTATTAGTGCAAAGTTTAAATTGGTAAAGAAAAGCTTAAAATTGTTAGTTGCCTATTCACCCCCCCCCCCTCTAGTCAACCATATCGATCCTTTCACCAAGGCACCGGGAAACACGCGAGACCTGCGGGACGTATTGGAAGACAGAGGGCACGCGCCTACATGTGATGATGATCGTCATGCCAGCTACACTAAATGTAAACCCGGCCGGGCCGAATATAGCAGGCAGGACTCATATGAGCTGCGTCGCGATATAGCCCAGCACAGCGGCGCGGCACACCCCCTATGCTTCACTGACGAAGTAATGGAACATGAATTCTCAGAGGGTTTTTAACCCGTAAATATTGAATCATACGATGGTACAACAGATCCCGCGGTATGGATCGAGGACTTCCTCCTCCACATCCGCATGGCCCGCAGTGATGATCTACATGCCATCAAGTACCTCCCGTTAAAACTTAAAGGACCAGCTCAGCATTGGCTGAATAGCTTGCCAGCAGATTCCGTTGGCTGTTGGGAGGATCTGGAAGACGCATTCCTCGACAACTTCCAGGGCACTTATGTGCGACCACTAGATGCCAATGACTTGAGCCACATAATTCAGCAGCCAGGGGAATCGGCCAGGCAATTCTGGACACGGTTCCTAACCAAGAAAAATCAAATTGTCGATTGTCAGGATGCAGAGGCCTTAGTGGCATTTAAGCACAACATCCGTGACGAGTGGCTCGCCCGGCACCTCGGCCAAGAAAAGCCGAAGTCTATGACAGCCCTCACGACACTCATGACCCGCTTTTGCGCGGGAGAGGATAGTTGGCTGGCTCGCAGTAACAACATATCAAGGAACCTTGGCACTTCGGATACCAAGGACAGTAACGGCAGGCCACGTCGCAGCAAACACAAGCGCCACAACAATGGCGATAACGCCGAGGATACGACAGTCAATGCCGGATTCAAATGCTCTAAACCCGGTCAGCGGAAAAAGCCATTCAAAAGAAGCACTCCGGGCCCGTCCAGTTTGGACCGCATACTCGATCGCTCGTGTCAAATACACGGCACCCCCGATAAGCCAGCCAATCACACCAACAGAGACTGCTGGGTGTTCAAGCAGGCCGGCAAGATAAACGTCGAACACAAGGACAAGGGGATGCACAGCGATGACGAGGAGGAGCCACGACCGCCGAACACGAGAGGACAGAAGAGGTTCCCCCGCAAGTGAGGACGGTGAACATGATATACGCAACCCACATCCCCAAGAGGGAACGGAAACATGCACTAAGGGACGTATATGCGATGGAGCCCGTCGCCCCAAAGTTCAACCCCTGGTCCTCTAGTCCGGTCACCTTCGATCACAGGGACTACCCCACTAGTATCCATCATGGCGGATCTGGCGCATTGGTCTTAGACCCCATCATTGATGGATTTCACCTCACTCGAGTCCTTATGGACGGCGGCAGCAGCCTGAACCTGCTCTACCAGGATACAGTGCGCAAAATGGGTATAGACCCCTCGAGGATCAAACCCACAAAAACGACCTTTAAAGGTGTCATCCCAGGTGTAGAGGCCCATTGTAGGGCTCAATCACACTGGAAGTGGTCTTCGGATCTCTGGACAACTTCCGAATCGAGGAGTTAATCTTCAATATCGTCCCGTTCCGCAGTGGCTATCACGCACTGCTCGGGCGAACTGTATTTGCAAAATTCAATGTGGTACCGCATTACGCATACCTCAAGCTCAAGATGCCAGGACCTAGGGGGGTCATCACAGTCAATGGAAACACATAGCGCTCGCTCCGTATGGAGGAGCACATTGCGGCCCTCGCTGCGGAGGCACAAAGCAGCCTTTCAAGGAAGTCCACCAGTTCGGCGATAAAGCCCCCAGACACCGTAAAGCGCGTCCGGAGTAATCTACAACAGGATCGCCTGGCACGTTCAGAGCTCGCCTAGCAATTCGGCGCCCGCCCAAGTCTCAGTCGAGCGGCGAAATTCGTGCAGCGCGTACATAATTACGCATTGAAAATACCATAGGTATAGGCGGGGGCACGATCATGGCACGTCCCACAATCCGGCTCAACCGCACTAGGGGCTTACTACCTTTATTATTCTCTCCCTTTCAGGACTTTACTCTCTAGATGCCCTATCCGGCAGTACGATTGCCGGACACATGATACAACACCCAAGGAGGCAGGAAACTACGTCGTACAATGGAATCCCCGGCTGGTCTCTGATAATGAAATACCTGCTTTAAGATACCAGTCCGCAGCTTGCCCTTGGATGGGACATGTCAAATTGTCCTATTTTTTGCTTACCGCACTACTTGTATCCGTATGCTTCGACGCATTTTCCGAATAAACAATGCATAGCACCTAGTCTATTTTCGCATTCTATATTCTTCTTTATATATATGTCCATTTATGACAATCATCACCCGTACACTCTGGTACGACCAGTACGCCAGGGGCTTCCGTATACCCCATAATACAGAGTGAGAAGTCCGAACACTTTCGACAGTGCGGCACCCCGGATACGTCCATTTTGCATCATGCTTTTATATTGATATTTATCGCATTATGGGCTGTTATTTCACGTTATGTCACAATACTTATGGCTATTCTCTCTTATTTTACAAGGTTTACCATGAAGAGGGGAATGCCGGCACTGGAATTCTGGCCGAAAAGGAGCAAATATTGGAGACCTATTCTGTGCAACTCCAATAGTCCTGAAACTCCACGGAATGTCTTAAAATAAATAAAGAAAAATCATCGCCAAAGATGAAGGCCAGGCGGCCCACACCCTGCTCACAAGGGTGGGGGCGCGCCCTCCCCCCCTTGGCGCGCCCCCCTACCTCGTGGCCCCCCTGGTGGCTCCCCGATGCCCATCTTATCCTATATGAGCTCTTTCGATGAGAAAAAAATAATAAGCAACCTTTCGGTACGAGACTCCGCCGCCACGAGGCGGAACCAATCTAGAGCTCCGGCAGAGCTGTTCTGCCGGGGACGCTTCCCTCCGGGAGGGGGAAATCATCGTCATCATCATCACCAACGCTCCTCTCATCGGGAGAGGGCAATCTCCATCAACATCTTCACCAGCACCATCTCATCTCCAAACCCTAGTTCATCTCTTGTATCCAATTCTTGTCTCCAAGTCCGGGATTGGTGCTAGTAGGTTGCTAGTAGTGTTGATTACTCCTTGTAGTTGATGCTAGTTGGTTTACTTGGTGGAAGATCATATGTTCAGATCCTTTATGCATATTATTACCCCTCTGATTATGAACATGAATATGCTTTGTGAGTAGTTATGTTTGTTCACGAGGACAAGGGAGAAGTCTTGCTATTAGTAGTCATGTGAATTTGGTATTCGTTCGATATTTTGATAAGATGTATG
Organism: Aegilops bicornis; assembly: GCA_021605145.1. Taxonomy (NCBI): domain Eukaryota; kingdom Viridiplantae; phylum Streptophyta; class Magnoliopsida; order Poales; family Poaceae; genus Aegilops; species Aegilops bicornis. The sequence continues at coordinate 313,711 of JAHIAL010000102.1, forward strand.
TTGTCTAGCCTCTAGTGGTGTTATGTGAACGTCGACTACATAACACTTCACCATTATTTGGGCCTAGAGGAAGGCATTGGGAAGTAATAACTAGATGATGGGTTTCTAGAGTGATGAAGCTTAAACCCTAGTTTATGCGTTGCTTAAGTAAGGGGCTGATTTGGATCCATATGTTTCATGCTATGGTTAGGTTTACCTTAATACTTTTGTTGTAGTCGCGGATGCTTGCAATAGAGGTTAATCATAAGTGGGATGCTTGTTCAAGTAAGAACAACACCCAAGCACCGGTCCACCCACATATCAAATTATCAAAGTACCGAATGCGAATCATATGAGCGTGATGAAAACTAGCTTGACGATATTCCCATGTGTCCTCGGGAGCACTTTTCCTATTATAAGAGTTTGTCCAGGCTTGTCCTTTGCTACAAAAAGGATTGGGCCACCTTGCTACACCGTGTTTACTTTTGCTACTTGTTACTCGTTACAATTTACCTCATCACAAAACTATATGTTACCACTTATTTCAGTACTTGCAGAGAATACCTTGCTGAAAACCGCTTATCATTTCCTTCTGCTCCTCGTTGGGTTCGACACTCTTACTTATAAAAAGGACTAAGATAGATCCCCTATACTTGTGGGTCATCAAGACTCTTTTCTGGCGCCGTTGTCGGGGAGTGAAGTGCCTTTGGTAGGTGGAATTTGGTAAGGAAAAATTTATTTAGTGTGCTGAAATTTTCTATCACTTGTTACTACGAAGAGTAATTGTCTGAGAGGCTTGTTCGGGGTATCTTCACCCCGTCCAGTAGAGCAAAGAGTTGCTCCTCAACCTACTCAACATACTGAACCTATTGAAAATGAAACTCCTTTTGAATTTCCTTCGGGTATAATGGAAAAACTGCTAGCTAATCCTTTTACAGGAGATGGAACAAAGCACCCTGATGAGCACTTAATATATGTGGATGAAATTTGTGGATTATTTAAGCTTGCAGGTGTACGCGATGATGTTGTTAAGAAGAAGGCTTTTCCTTTAGCTTAGAAGGAAGACGCATTGACATGGTATAGGCTATGTGATACGAGATCATGGAACTATAAAAGATTGAAATTGGAATTTCATCAAAAGTATTACCCTATGCATCTTGTTCATCGTGATCGCAATTATATATATAATTTTTGGCCTCGTGAAGGAGAAAGCATCGCTCAAGCTTGGGGGAGGCTTAAATCAATGTTATATTCATGCCCCAATCATGAGCTTCCAAGAGAAATAATTATTCAAAGTTTCTATGCTCGGCTTTCTGATAACAATCGCACCATGCTCGATACTTCTTGTCCTGGCTCTTTTATGATGAAGACTATTGAATTCAAATGGAATTTATTGGATAGAATTAAACGCAACTCTGAAGATTGGAACCTCGACGAAGGTAAGGAGTCAGGTATGACACCTAAGTTTGATTGTGTTAAATCTTTTATGGATACCGATATTTTCCGTAAGTTTAGCACTAAATATGGACTTGACTCTAAGATAGTAGCTTCTTCTCGTGAATCTTTTGCTACTTATGTTGATCTCCCTAAGGAGAAGTGGTTTAAATATCATCCTCCCATAGAAGTAAAAGTAGCTGCACCTATTAAAGTTGAAGAAAAGACTATCACTTATAATGATCATATTGTTCCCACCTCTTATGTTGAGAAACCACCTTTCCCTGTTAGAGTAAAGGATCATGCTAAAGCTTCAACCGTTGTTCGTAAAATCAATACTTGGACTTATACACCTCCTGAGCAAGTCAAAGTAGAACCTAATATTGCTATTGTTAAAGATCTCTTGTCTGATAATATTGATGGGCATGTCATTCAATTCTCTGGTGAAACTGCTAGAATTGCTAAACCACATGATTGAGATAAACATAGACACATGGTAGGCGTGCATGTTATTTACATTAAAATAGGAGATCATTGTTTTTTTAAACCTAATAGGAGATCATTGTTATCATGGCTTATGTGATATGGGTGCTAGTGCTAGTGTTATACCCATTGACTTATATAAAGAAATTATGCATGATATCGCTTTTCTTTGAGTTAGAAGATATTGATGTTACAATTAAACTTGCCAATAGAGATACTATATCTGCAATGGGAATTGTTAGAGATGTTGAAGTATTGTGTGGAAAAACCAAATATCCCGCTGATTTCCTTGTTCTTGGTTCTCCACAAGATAGCTTTTGTCCCATTATTTTTGGTAGACCCTTCTTGAATACTGTTAATGCTACGATAGACTGCAAAATGAATGTTGTTACTGTTGGCTTGGATGATATGGTTCATGAGTTTAATTTCTCTAAATTTAGTAAACAACATCGTGAGGAAGAATTTCCTAGTAAGGAGGAAATTATTGGTCTTGCTTCTATTGTTGCATACCTCCTAGTGATCCTTTGGAACACTATTTGCTGGACCATGAAAATGAGATGTTCATGAATGAAAGAAGGGAAATAGATGAAGTATTCTTTAAACAGGAACCTATTCTGCAACATAATCTGCCTGTTGAAATCCTAGGGGATCCTCCTCCACCCAAGGGTGATCCCGTGTTTGAGCTTAAACCGTTGCACGATAATCTTAAATATGCTTATCTTGATGAAAAGAAAATATATCCTGTTATTATTAGTGCTAACCTTTCAGAGCATGAAGAAGAAAGATTATTGAAAACTCAAGAAGCACCGTGGCGCTATTGGATATACTCTTGATGATCTTAAGGGCATTAGTCCCACTCTATGTCAACATAAAATAAATTTGGAAGCAGATGCCAAACCAGTTCGTGATCCTCAATGACGTTTGAATCCTAAAATGAAAGAAGTGGTAAGAAAAGAAATACTCAAGCTTCTGGAGGCAGGTATAATTTATCCCGTTCTTTGATAGTCGATTGGTTAAGTCCTGTCCATTGTGTCCCTAAGAAGGGAGGTATTACTGTTGTCCCTAATGATAAGGATGAATTGATTCCGCAAAGAATTATTACATGTTATAGGATGGTAATTGATTTCCGCAAATTGAATAAAGCTACTAAGAAATATCATTACCCCATACCTTTTATTGATCAAATGCTAGAAAGATTATGCAAACATACACATTATTGCTTTCTAGATGGTTATTCTGGTTTCTCTCAAATACCTGTGTCGGCTAAAGATCAATCAAAGACTACTTTTACATGCCCTTTTGGTACTTTTGCTTATAGACGTATGCCTTTTGGTTTATGTAATGCACCTGCTACCTTTCAAAGATGCATGATGGCTATATTCTCTGATTTTTGTGAAAAGATTTGTGAGGTTTTCATGGACGACTTTTCCGTCTATGGTTCCTCTTTTGATGATTGCTTGAGCAATCTTGATCGAAGTTTTGCAAAGATGTGAAGAAACTAATCTTGTCTTGAATTGGGAAAAGTGCCACTTTATGGTTAATGAAGGTATTGTCTTGGGGCACAAAGTTTCTGAAAGAGGTATTGAAGTTGATAAAGCCAAGGTTGATGCTATTGAAAAGATGCCATGTCCCAAGGACATCAAAGGTATAAGAAGGTTCCTTGGTCACGCTGGATTTTATAGGAGGTTCATTAAGGACTTCTCAAAAATTTCTCGGCCTCTGACTAATTTATTACAAAAAGATGTACCATTTGTCCTTGATGATGATTGTGTAGAAGAATTTGAAATACTTAAGAAAGCATTAGTCTCTGCACCTATTGTTCAGCCACCTGATTGGAATTTACCCTTTGAAATTATGTGTGATGCTAGTGATTATCTTTGTAGGTGTTGTTCTAGGGCAAAGAGTCGATAAGAAGTTAAATGATATCCATTATGCTAGTAAGACTCTAGACAATGCTCAAAGAAATTATGCTACTACCGAAAACGAACTTTTAGCAGTTGTATTTGCTTGTGATAAATTCAGACCCTATATTGTTGATTCTAAAGTAACTATTCACACTGATCATGCTGCTATTAAATATCTTATGGAAAAGAAAGATGCTAAGCCTAGACTTATTAGATGGGTTCTCTTGCTGCAAGAATTTGATTTGCATATTGTTGATAGAAAAGGAGTCGAGAACCCCGTTCTGCATAACTTATCTAGGTTAGAGAATGTTCTTGATGACCCACTACCTATTGATGATAGCTTCCCTGATGAACAATTAAATGTCATAAGTACTTCTCGTAGCACTCCATGGTATGCTGATTATGCTAATTATATTGTTGCTAAATTTATACCACCTAGCTTCACATACCAACAAAAGAATAAGTTCTTTTATGATTTGTGACATTACTTTTGGGATGACCCACATGTTTATAAAGAAGGACTAGATGGTGTTATTAGACGTTGTGTACCTGATCATGAACAGGAACAGATCCTACGCAAGTGTCACTCCGAAGCTTATGGAGGACACCACGCTGGAGATAGAACTGCACATAAGGTATTGCAATCTGGTTTTTATTGGCCTACTCTCTTCAAGGATGCCCGTAAGTTTGTTTTGTCTTGTGATGAATGTCAAAGAATTGGTAATATTAGTAGACGTCAAGAAATTCCTATGAATTATTCACTTGTTATTGAACCATTTGATGTTTGGGGATTTGATTATATGGGACCTTTTCCTACCTCTAATGGATATACACATATTTTAGTTGTTGTTGATTACGTTACTAAGTGGGTAGAAGCTATTCCAACTAGTAGTGTTGATCATAACACTTCTATTAAAATGCTTAAGGAAGTTATTTTTCCGAGGTTTGGAGTCCCTAGATATTTAATGGCTGATGGTGGTTCACACTTTATTCATGGTGCTTTCCGTAAAATGCTTGCTAAATATGATGTTAATCATAGAATTGCATCTCCATATCACCCTTGATCTAGTGGTCAAGTATAATTGAGTAATAGAGAGCTCAAATTAATTTTGCAAAAGACTGTTAATAGATCTAGAAAGAATTGGTCCAATAAACTTGATGATGCATTATGGGCCTATAGAACTGCATATAAGAATCCTATGGGTATGTCTCCGTATAAAATGGTTTATGGAAAAGCATGTCACTTACCTCTCGAACTAGAACATAAGGCATAGTGGGCTATTGAAGAGCTCAACTATGATTTCAAACTTGCCGGTGAGAAGAGGTTATTTGATATTAGCTCACTTGATTAATGGAGAACCCAAGCCTATGAAAATGCCAAGTTGTTTAAAGAAAAAGTTAAAAGATGGCATGACAAAAGGATACAAAAGCGTGAGTTTAATGTAGGTGATTATGTATTGCTATACAACTCTCGTTTAAGATTTTTTGCAGGAAAACTTCTGTCCAAATGGGAAGGTCCTTACGTTATCGAGGAGGTCTATCGTTCCGGTGCCATAAAAATCAACAACTTCGCAGGCACAAATCCGAAGGTGGTAAACGGTCAAAGGATCAAAAACTATATCTCAGGTAATCCTATAAATGTTGAAACTAATATTATTGAAACCGTAACCTCGGAGGAATACATAAGGGACACTTTCCAGACCGTTTCAGACTCCGAAAAGGAATAGGTTTGTGGTACGGTAAGTAAACCGACTCCAAAACAATTTTAAGGAAATATTTCTCTGTTTTGGAATATTTAGAAAAATTGAAAAATAAGTGGAAGTCCGGGAAGGACACGAGGGTGGAGGGCGCGCCCTACCCCCAAGGGCGCGCCCCCTACCTCCTGAGCACCTCGTGTGCCCTCCGGACTCCGTTTTCTTGCACGATACGTATTTTGGTCGGTAAAAATTCATTATATGTACTCCCGAAGGTTTTGACTCCCGTATCACGCAAATATCCTCTGTTTTTGTTTCAAGTTGTCCTACTGCAGGTTAGGTCAACATGTCGTCTCCAAAGAGGCATTATGCAAAAGGATAATAAAGCTTGAGATCGAGAATGATGAGTTGAGGATTGATAATTTCACCCTCGGGGCCTTAAGTTGGAGAAAGAGAAGGGCAAGCCTGCATCATCGACAACAACTCCACCTTCTTCACCAACAACAAAGGAGACATAATCACATGGGTATAGGCACTCCCCTTGGCAACTGCCAACCTTGGGGGAGGTGCCCTGGTATCGTATCTCCATCACAACTCCTATCTTTACCGTTTTTCTTAGTTCGATCCTATTAGTAGTATCTTGATTTAGTATAATAAAGTTTATGGCAAGATCTAGTTTTGAGTTTTGCTTTATGATCCCTCTATGTGATCGAGTCCGTGAGCTATATATATAATAAAGATTAGTGTTGAGTCAAGGGCTTGATTGCTTTGCCATGATCTGGGGTGAATAAAAGAAAAGAATAAAAAGAAACAAAGAGTTCATATTGATCTTATTGAAAATAATAACTTCACATAGAAAGAGTATGATGATTAAAAGTTGTTGGGAGTTGGCAAATATAGTTTTGGTCATCGTTGCAATTAATAGGAAGTAATAAGGAGAGAGAGGTTTCACATATAGATATATTATCATTGACATATTTTATGATTGGGAGCACTTATTAAAATATGACATGCTAAAGAGTTCATGTTGGACAAGGAAGACAACGTAATGAGTTATGTTTTCTTATATCTAAGATAAAGTATGTTGTCATGGTTCCTCTAACATGTTGAGCTTGCCTTTCCTCCTCATGCTAGCCAAATTCTCAGCACCAAGTAGAAATACTACTTGTGCTTCCAAAAACCCTTAAACCAGTTTAGCCATGAGAGTCCACCATATCTACCTATGGATTGAGTAAGATCCTTCAAGTAAGTTGTCATCGGTGCAAGCAATAAAAATTGCTCTCTAAATATGCATGACTTATTAGTGCAGAGAAATAAGCTTTGTACGAACTTGTTGTGGAAGTAATAAAAGCGACGGATCGCATAATAAAGTTCCACATACAAGGGCAATATAAAGTGACGTTCTTTTGCATTAAGATTGTGTGCATCCAACCATAAAAGCGCATGGCAACCTCTGCTTCCCTCTGCGAAGGGCCTATCTTTTATTATTATCCTCTACCTTATGCAAGAGTCACGGTGATCTTCACCTTTCCTTTTCATTTTATCCTTTGGCAAGCCCGGCATGTTGGAAATAACATGATATATATATATATATATATATATATATATATATATATATATATCTAATTGGATGTAGGGGAGCATGAATTATTATTGTTGACATTACCCTTGAGGTAAAAGGTTGTGGGGCAAAACTACAAGCCCCTATCTTTCTCTGTGTCCGGTTAAAACTCCATAACCACAAGTATTGCGTGAGTGTTTGCAATTATGAAGGACTAAGTGATAGTTGAGTATGTGGACTTGCTTTTAAGCTCTGACATAGACTCTTTCCGATGTTATGATAAATTGCAATTGCTTCAATGACTGAGGGTATAATTTGTTGGTGCTCAATAAGGTTTCTGATTCATACTTTGGCTTTGTGAAAATATCATCATTTGAACATGAGTAATCATATGACAAATCAATATATGGTGCTGTTATGAGAATAATCATGATGCCTTCATGTCCGTATTTTATTTTTATCGACGCCTCTACCTCTAAACATGAGGACATATTTATTGTTATCGGCTTTTCGCTTGAGGACAAGCGAGGTCTAAGCTTGGGGAGTTGATACGTCCATTTTGCATCATGCTTTTATATTGATATTTATCGCATTATGGGCTGTTATTTCACGTTATGTCACAATATTTATGGCTATTCTCTCTTATTTTACAAGGTTTACCATGAAGAGGGGGAATGCTTGGAATTTGGAATTCTGGCTGGAAAAGGAGCAAATATTGGAGACCTATTACGTGCAACTCCAAAAGTCCCGAAACTCCACGGAATGTCTTAAAATAAATAAAGAAAAATCATCGCCAAAGTTGAAGGCCAGGGGGCCCACACCCTGCTCACGAGGGTGGGGGGCGCGCCCTCCCCCCCGGGCGCGCCCCCCTACCTCGTGGGCCCCCTGGTGGCTCCTCGATGCCCATCTTCTCCTATATGAGCTCTTTCGATGAGAAAAAAATAATAAGCAACCTTTCGGGACGAGACTCCACCGCCACGAGGCGGAACCTTGGCGGAACCAATCTAGGGCTCCGGCAGAGCTGTTCTGCCGGGGACGCTTCCCTCCGGGAGGGGGAAATCATCGTCATCATCATCACCAACGCTCCTCTCATCGGGAGAGGGCAATCTCCATCAACATCTTCACCAGCACCATCTCATCTCCAAACCCTAGTTCATCTCTTGTATCCAATTCTTGTCTCCAAGTCCGGGATTGGTGCTAGTAGGTTGCTAGTAGTGTTGATTACTCCTTGTAGTTGATGCTAGTTGGTTTACTTGGTGGAAGATCATATGTTCAGATCCGTTATGCATATTATTACCCCTCTGATTATGAACATGAATATTCTTTGTGAGTAGTTACGTTTGTTCCTGAGGACAAGGGAGAAGTCTTGCTATTAGTAGTCATGTGAATTTGGTATTCGTTCGATATTTTGATAAGATGTATGTTGTCTAGCCTCTAGTGGTGTTATGTGAACGTAGACTACATAACACTTCACCATTATTTGGGCCTAGAGGAAGGCATTGGGAAGTAATAAGTAGATGATGGGTTGCTAGAGTGATGTAAGCTTAAACCCTAGTTTATGCGTTGCTTCGTAAGGGGCTGATTTGGATCCATATGTTTCATGCTATGGTTAGGTTTACCTTAATACTTTTGTTGTAGTTGCGGAAGCTTGCAATAGAGTTTAATCATAAGTGGGATGCTTGTTCAAGTAAGAACAGCACCCAAGCACCGGTCCACCCACATATCAAATTATCAAAGTACCGAACGCGAATCATATGAGCGTGATGAAAACTAGCTTGACGATATTCCCATGTGTCCTCGGGAGCGCTTTTCCTATTATAAGAGTTTGTCCAGGCTTGTCCTTTCTACAAAAAGGATTGGGCCACCTTCCTGCACCGTGTTTACTTTTGCTACTTGTTGCTCGTTACAATTTACCTCATCACAAAACTATATGTTACCACTTATTTCAGTACTTGCAGAGAATACCTTGCTAATAACCGCTTATCATTTCCTTCTACTCCTCGTTGGGTTCGACACTTTTACTTATGGAAAGGGCTACGATAGATCCCCTATACTTGTGGGTCATCAACCCTGAACTTATATCATTATATGCATCAGCTCCGAATCATGTCTTGGGTCAATAGTTGGGTTTTCCCGGCTCCCATGTTTTGGTACCTTACGTTCTGCTATATCGGCTAAGGTAGCACTGGGAGAACTACTGCGATTGTGTCCGGTTCTTCCGGACAAGCACCTCAGTAGAGAAAGCTAAAACTGACTGTCATGATAAGGCGAGAGCTGGTCGCTGTTCGAGAGGTCTCAAGTCCCTAAAGACTTTTTCCGCTTCGGGCGAGGAGTCGGCCTTGTCCGACTTAGGCGTGTATAGCGCCCCAAATTCGGCCTTCCGAATACTAGGGGCTTCGCCAAATTTTAAAATTGTAGACTTCTATGGCTAAGTGAGAGTGATAAAGCATTATAGTCCGATTGCCTGGTTCGCTATGGAGCACCTCCTCGAAGGACCCAATAATGGGAAAAAGATTGCTCAGATTTATCCCGAACACCCCAAAGACTAGCTGCATGGGGGCGTGTTTACGATCGCCAACTCTCGCATTTTATAAACGGCCGCACAGAAGGTAATATTTTAATTACAAAAGCCTTGCATAGCGCACATGAACTAGTTTTCATAATACAGGATCACATGAGCAAGTTCATTCAAAAATTACATCTTTGGAACACTCGTCCGCCACAAGATGGGCACCCTTCAGGACACCCTCATAATACATTTCGGGGTGGCGATGCTCCTTGCCCTGCGGCGGCCCCTCCTTCACTAGCTTCTCGGCGTCCATCTTGGCCCAGTGCACCTTCGCACGGGCAAAAGCCCTGCGTGCACCTTCGATGCAGACGGACCGCTTTATGACTTCCAGCCGTGGGCAGGCATCCAGAAGCCGCCTCACCATGCCGAAGTAGCTGCCGGGAAGGGCATCACCATGCCACATCCGGACTATAAGGCCCTTCATGGCCTGTTCGGCCGCCTTGTGGAGCTCGACAAGTTGCTTCAGCTGGTCGGTCAAGGGCATCGGGTGTTCGGTCCCAGTATACTGAGACCAGAACACCTTCTCCGTCGAGCTCCCCTCCTCGTCCCGGTAGAACTCCGCGGCATCAGACACACTGCAGGGCAGATCTGCGAACGCCCCTAGAGAGCTCCGAACTCGGGTAAGTAAATAGAAATTTTATTTCACATGCTTGCTTTGCATAATGAATGCCTTACCCGCCGCTATCTTCTTCATCGCCTCAATCTCCTGGAGGGCCTTTTGGGCTACGACCTTGGCTTGCTTTGCGCTTTCGAGGGCCTTGGCAAGCTCGGACTCTCGTGTCTTCGAGTAAAGCTCCAAGGACTCATGCTTCTTCACGAGCGCCTGGAGCTCTTGCTGCACCTCGCCTACTCCGGCTTCTTGCCTTTCTCGCTCGAGGCGCTCCTTGGCCGCTTTGTTTTCGGCCTCAGACGGGCCTTTGCTTCGAGGTAACCACTTCAGTCGTGGTCCCTGACATGTTCATGATGATCCTATTATCTTGCAACCAATTTTTTTCCTTTCTTTTATATATAGACAAGGTATTGCTTACCTTTGTTCTCCTCGAGCTGCTTCTTAGCACGGCCGAGTTCTTCCTCGGACCGCTCGAGGTTCTGCTTCAATCTTGGCGACCTCTGCAAAGACGCGGCGGCAAAGGGTAAGCAAAGAAGCCCTGCATACACATATACCATATTTGGATTAGACTCCTACAGTTACTATTCGATCCTCTATTCGGCTTTTCTTCGCGAACGCCGAACAGAGCATCAGGGGCTACTGTCTATGCGGTAATGTTTTCCTATATTTCAATTACTCACCTCAAAGCCTGTTAGGAGGTTGGCACAAGCTTCAGTCAGTCCGCTTTTGGCGAACTGAACCTTCTTGATCACCGCACTCATGATAGTGCGGTGCTCTTCGTCGATGGAAGCGCTGCGAAGCACTTCCAGCAAATTGTCCGGCGCCTCTGGATGGACAGAGGTCACCGGCACAGGCGGCTTTCCCCTCTTGTCAGGGGGCCGCCTGCCGGAGTCCGGGACCACTAGAGGGTCCAGTGCGGTGTTTGGCTGAGGGCCGAACTTGGAGCCCGTGGGAGTCTTGCTCCCTTTGCGCCCAGGGTCCGGAAGGTCGCCTTGAGGCGCCTCCAAGACTACCTCCCCTCCGCTTGGTGCCCTTTGAGACAACACCTCAACGTTGTCCGTAGGGCGAGGGGAGGAGGCGGTCGGGAGTGAACCACTACTCATAGCCGACGGGTCCAAAGAACCATCCGACGAAGATACGTCAATGCGGGCTCGAGGCGGACTGCATAATCATATTCGGCGTAAGGAAAAGCAGTGCAATAAAAGCATACCATGAATTACTCTGGTATCCGAATACTTATGACTTTGCCAGGGGCTTGTCCCTGGTCAGCCACTCATCTTCGTTGTGAGCAGTGGAACAGTCCGGAAGGAGAGTCCTTCCCTTCTTGGACCCTTTGGCCTCCCCGGTTGGGGCGGCCTTCCTTTTCTTGTCTCCCCCGGCTGGAGGGGGAGAACCCTCATCTTCCTCCTCCTCGTCTTCATGAGAGGAGTGCGTCTCGGAGTTATCGGACGAAGAGTCCGATATCACCTGACACCGGGAACTCTTTCGAGTCCCCGCGGCCTTCTTCTTGGTCTTCTTCTCTGGCACCTCATAAGGTGCCGGAGTCACCATCTCCTTTAGGAGAGCGTTGGCGGGATCTTCAGGCAGGGGGGCCCGGCAGTCGATCCGCTCTGCTGTCTCCACCCAGTTCTTTCAAAGGCATGGGAGCTCAGATCCCGCACATGATTAAACTTGGGAAAGTAAATACCCTATAAGGTGTAAAGAACTTACCGGATTCGCAGGACGCGTCACGCTAAGTCTGCGGTCCTCGGTAAGGGAAGGGGGGACCTCGGCGCCCTTGAACAGCACCCTCCAGACATCCTTGTGCCTCGTGTCAAAGAGCTCACGCAGAGTCTGGTGCTGGGTCGGGTCGATCTCCCATAAATTAAACGCCCGTTGTTGACACGGGAGGATCCGGCGGAAGAGCATGACCTGGACCACGTTGACAAGCTTGAGTTTCTTCCTTATCATGTTCCGGATACATTTCTGGAGTCCGACCAGCTCCACCGATGAACCCCGGGACAAGCCCTTCTCTTTCCAGGAGGTAAGCCGCGTGGGGATTCTGGATCGAAACTCGAGGGCCGCCACCCAGTTGGTGTCGCGCGGCTCGGTGATGTAGAACCACCCCGATTTCCACCCCTTTATGGTCTCCACATAGGAGCCCTCGAGCCTTGTGACTGGGCATTTTTCCCACCATGGCACCTCCGCACTCCGCTTGCTGGCCGCCTACAACCTTCGGCTTGACATTGAAGGTCTTCAGCCACAGGCCGAAGTGGGTCTGAACACGGAGGAAGGCCTCGCACACGATGATAAACACCGAGATGTTGAGGATGATGTTCGGGGCCAGATCATGGAAGTCCAGCCCGTAGTAGAACATGAGGCCGCGGACGAACGGGTGAAGGGGGAACCCCAGTCCGCGGATGAAGTGGGTGAGAAAAACTACCCTCTCGTAAGGTTCCGGGGTAGGGACGATCTGCCCCTCGTCGGGCAGCCGGTGCGCGATATCCACGGCCAAGTATCCGGCTCCCCGCAGCTTTTTGATGTCCTCCTCCGTGACGGAGGATTTCATCCACTTGCCTCCCGCTCCGAACATGGTTGGAGCGGTGTGAGGAGAAAGGTGCGGACTTGGGTGTTGGAGCTCGAGTGCATGAGAATGGATGAGCAAGGAGGAAGAAGGCGTGGGTGAAAAAAGGTGAATCCTTATCCCTTTATAAAGGCGAACGAAACCATACGCCCCCACTAGCCTGGTAAACTCGCTTATTCCCCAAGCGCCGTAATTGATGGCACGGTTGGGTTACCCACGTCCGTATTGATGAGAATCCCGTGATAAGGGGACACGATCTCTGCTTCGACAAGATGTGCCAAGGAAACCGCCTCGCGATATGCGCCAAGGCTGGTTGAGAATAACGGTTCGAGTAAGTACCGGGCCGTAATATGATGTCATGATATCAAATGTGTCAGCAGATTAGATTGGTGTAAATATTATTCTCTCTATGGTGGTATGTGGAACTTGTTTTGTAGAGCCGGACACTATCCTTGTGTTCAAGATCTTTTATGGAGTATTCGGAGGAGGAACCCGCCTTGCAATGTCGAAGACAAACTGCGTGCCGGACTCATCGTCATTGAAGCCTGGTTCAGGGGCTACTGAGGGAGTCCTGGATTAGGGGGTATCCGGACAGCCGGACTATATCCTTTGGCCGGACTGTTGGACTATGAAGATACAAGATTGAAGACTTCGTCTCGTGTCCGGATGGGACTCTCCTTGGCGTGGAAGGCAAGCTTGGCGATACATATATGAAGATCTCCTCCCATCGTAACCGACTCTGTGTAACCCTAGCCCCCTCCGGTGTCTATATAAACCGGAGGGTTTAGTCCATAGGACAACAACAATCATACCATAGACTAGCTTCTAGGGTTTAGCCTCTACGATCTCGTGGTAGATCAACTCTTGTACTACTCATATCATCAAGATCAATCAAGCAGGAAGTAGGGTATTACCTCCATCGAGAGGGCCCGAACCTGGGTAAACATCTTGTCCCCTGCCTCCTGTTACCATCCTCCTTAGACGCACAGTTCGGGACCCCCTGCCCTAGATCCGCCGGTTTTCACACCGACATTGACACATAGGCGCCAGAATTTGTCCTTCTTTGGTACCATCACCAGGTTTGCTAGCCAGTCCGGATGTTTTATTTCTCAAATAAATCCGGCCTCTAGTAACTTGGCTAGCTCCTCTCCCATGGCTTGTCGCTTAGGCTCAGAGAAGCGCCAAAGAGTTTGCTTGGCCGGCTCGAATCCCTTTAGAATGTTAAGGCTATGCTCGGCCAGCCTGCATGGGATTCCTGGCATGTCTGGGGGATGCCAGGCGAAGATGTCCCAATTCGCGCACAAGAACTCCCGTAGCGCGGCGTCTACTGTGGGGTTTAACTGTACCCCAATGGATGCTGTTTTTGTAGGTTCCGTTGGATGGACTTGGAATTTGACTATTTCATCCGCTGGTTTAAAAGAGGTAGACTTGGATCTTTTGTCGAGTATCATGTCGTCCCTGTCCACTGTGGAGCGCAGCGCAGTTAATTCTTCGGCCGCGAGGGCTTCGGGTAATGCCTCGAGGACCAGTTATTTTCGGCGCGGAGTGTTATGTCCGGATCACTAGCTAGAGTGATGATTCCATTGGGCCCGGGCATTTTGAGCTTCATGTACCCGTAATGGGGTATAGCTTGGAAGATCGTGAATGCCTCCCGTCCTAGAAGGGCGTGGTATTCGCTATTGAACGGGGCCACTTGGAATGTGATTTCTTCGGACCTATAGTTCTCCGGCGTGCCGAATACCACATCTTGTGTGCTTTTCCCAGCACATCGTGCCTCCCGACTAGGGATGATTCCTCTGAAGGTCGTGCTGCTTTGCTCAATGCGGCTTTTGTATATTTCCATTTTTTGAAGAGTCTCCTCATAGATGAGGTTTAATCCGCTGCCGCCGTCCATTAGCACTTTAGTAAGCCGGAGGCCGTCCACAATTGGACTAAGGACCAAGGCGGCTGGTGCTCGGGCTGTTCAGAATTTAGGTTAAATCACTTGGCATTGAAGGTGATAGCCGTATCGCTCCATGGATTTATTGCTACCACGTGGCAGACTTCGGCAAGGCAGCGGAGTGCTCGCTTACGCCTATTATTTGAGGCAAAGGTCTCGACGACTGTCAATACTGTATTGTCGTTTTCCATTGGGATGGTGCTCTGCGGTATTTTTGATGAGGAGATCCTCCCCACTCTTGGCCACCTGCCGGAGTACCCAACATGGTCTAAGGCTGTGTGTTGGCATGGTATCCGCTGTAATGTGAATTTTGCATGGCCCATTAAGCCATCCCTCCAATACGGTTCCACTCCTTGTAGTGGGCTTTTGCTTCTTTGTAATTGGATCGGGTGACTTACGAGAGTACACCCTTTTAGTTCGGACGGGGGGTTTGGTGAAAGCCGGAGGATCCTAAAATTTTGTTTGGGTTTTCCAGGCGCTTTCCATCGCACAGTACTTCGGTACTATGGCCGCCAAGTCAGTGAAGTGTCCTATGTCACGGTGACTTATGGAGTTGAGGATTCCCCTGTCCGTGCAATTTTTGCAAAAGAATGAAATTGCGTCTTCCTCGCGACAGTCCTTAACCTTGCTCATTATAAGGAGGAATCTGGCCCAATAGTGGTGTACTGTCTCTTGGAGCTCTTGTCTAATGTGGGAAAGATCACTTATATCTGGGTGGGTGGGTGGATATAGGTCCGAACCCTGACCTGATCTGAGACCCAGGGGCGGAGGAGTTTCCGAGCTTGGCAGTTCGGGCTCCGGGATGTTGCTCAATAGGTCTGGCCCGCTGCTTGATTCTAGTTTCAAGGCTTGGGCCATGTCCTCCCGTAGACGGGTATCCGGCTCGGGGAGCTCGGGAATCTGGACATAGTTTGTCCTCAAGATATAGGAAGAATCGCTGCGTTACTCCTCCACCACCGCTATCTGATGGGTGACCGGCGGAGAGTTAATCTCCCTTTGGTCGGGTTTAAGCCCGATCTGATCATAGTCCATAGCGACTCCCAAGGCGGCGATGCGATCCAAGAGCTCGTTCAAGGAAGAGAGCTCCATTGGATCCAACTGCTCGACGAATTCTGAGCCGACGTGGAGGCTGTTTTCGATGACCCGAGAAGTCATCGTTGGCGCAACGGCCGAACGGGCGGTCATGACGAAACCGCCTAGTCGGAGAGTTTGGCCTACAGCCAGGGCTCCCCCAGAGGTGATGTTGTTCTTGACAATGAGACAAGCCATCCAGCCTTATGATGACGGCACAGTGGAACTCTCAGTGAAAGCACCAATGTCGGTGTCAAAACCGGCGGATCTCGGATAGGGGGTCCCGAACTGTGCGTCTAAGGCGGATGGTAACAGGAGGCGGGGGACACGATGTTTACCCAGGTTCGGGCCCTCTCGATGGAGGTAATACCCTACTTCCTGCTTGATTGATCTTGATGATATGAGTATTACAAGAGTTGATCTACCACGAGATCATAGAGGCTAAACCCTAGAAGCTAGCCTATGGTATGATTGTTGTTGTCCTACGGACTAAACCCTCCGGTTTATATAGACACCGAAGGGGGCTAGGGTTACACAGAGTTGGTTACAAGGGCGGAAATCTACATATCCGTATTGCCAAGCCTGCCTTCCACGCCAAGGAGAGTCCCATCCGAACACGGGACGAAGTCTTCAATCTTGTATCTTCATAGTCCAACAGTCCGGCCAAAGGATATAGTCCAGCTGTCCGAGGACCCCCTAATCCAGGACTCCCTGAGACATCACCATCAAAAACAAGTATCCACTGCCAATGATTGACGATCTGTTTGATCAACTCAGCGGGGCCAAAGTATTCTCCAAAATTGATTTGAGGACCGGATATCATCAGCTCAAGATAAAGAAGGAAGATATTCCTAAGACCGCGTTCACCACTCGGTACGGTCTTGATGAGTTTACCATTATGTCCTTCGGCCTCACCAACGCACCCGCCTTCTTCATGCATATGATGAGCAAGGTGTTTATGGATTTGTTGGACAAATTTGTGGTGGTGTTCATTGACGACATACTCATTTACTCCAAGAGCAAAGATGAACACAAGTAGTATCTCCGAGCAGTTTTGCAAAGGCTTCGCGACCATCAACTTTATGCCAAATTCAGCAAATGTGAGTTTTGGCTCCAGCAAGTGGGATTTCTCGGGCATGTCCGCTCGGAGAAGGAATCTCAGTGGATCCAAGCAAGGCGAAGGATGTACTTGATTGGTCCGCACCAACAACAGTCTCAGAAATCCGGAGTTTCCTTGGACTAGCCGGATATTATCACCGTTTTATTGAAGGATTATCCAAGATCGCCAAGCAATGACTGAGCTCCTAAAGAAGGATAAGAAGTTTGAATGGACTGGGGACTGCGAACGGAGTTTCAATGAGTTAAAAATTAGGTTGACATCTGCACCAGTATTAACTCTTCCAGACATCTACCACAATTTTGATGTCTACTGCGACGCATCCAGAAAAGGGCTTGGATGTGTACTCATGCAAGATGGCAAAGTTGTGGCTTACGCATCCCGACAACTGCGGCAACTCGAAGGAAACTATCCTACTCATGATTTGGAATTGGTCGCAGTGGTGCACGCTTTGAAGATCTGGAGGCACTATCTGATTGGAAAGAAGTGCCAGATATTTACCGACCACAAGAGTCTCAAGTATATATTCACTCAGCCCGATTTGAATCTTCGACAACGAAGATGGCTCGAGTTGGTTAAGGACTACGACCTTGGAATAAATTATCACCCAGGCAAAGCTAATGTGGTGGCTGACGCCCTCAGCCGCAAACCAGACAACCTTAATGCTCTAATGGATTCATTGCCCCTGAGCTTTATGAAGAAATCACTCAGCTCAGTTTGGTGATCACCGATGGCCGTCTTGCCTACATATTAGAAGTTTCCCCTACTCTCGAAGAAGAAATCCGCAGTGCTCAGGCAGATGATAAGTTATTGAAAGTATATGTCCAGAAGATGCACCAAGGGCATGCACCGGATTTCTAGGGATCAAAGAGGTTCTCTAAGGTTACGAGGTAGGCTTTGCGTACTCCAAGCAAGAAAGTCTAAAGAAGAAGATATTGGCAGAAGCACATGAAGCGCCATACTCAATTCACCCCGGTGGTACCAAAATGTATGAAGACCTTCATCAGGTATTCTGGTGGGATGGAATGAAGAAAGACACCGCATACTTTGTGGCCTGTTGCGATATATGCAACAAGGTAAAGGCGGAACACCAAAAAGCCGCCAGACTCCTCCAACCTATGCCGGTATCCCAATGGAAATGGAACGATATCTGCATGGATTTCATCACCGGATTACCAAGGTCTCATCGAGGAAACGACGCAATATGGGTCATAGTGGACACCTTAACAAAGGTGGCACACTTCCTTCCCATCCGGACCACATACCGTGCAAATCAACTCGCACAGCTGTATGTGTCAAGAATCATCAGTCTGCATGGAGTACCTAAGACTATCACCTCCGACAGGGGATCTCTCTTCACCTCCGCATTTTGGTCAAGACTACATCAAGCCTTGGGGACCGCTCTGAAGTACAGCAGGACTTATCATCCTCAGGCAGATGGACAGACTGAGTGAGTAAATCAAATACTCGAAGATATGCTCCGGGCATGTGCATTGGCCCAAGGAACCAAGTGGGAAGACTGTCTGCCCTACGCCGAGTTTTCCTACAACAACAGTTTCCAGACCAGCTTAAAGATGTCACCTTATGAAGCTCTGTATGGCCGGAAATGCCGCACTCCATTGAACTGGTCTCAAACCAGAGACAGTCGTATCTTCGGGACTGATTTAATGCTCGAAGTGGAGAAGCAAGTCAAGGAAATCCGAGACAGACTGCAGCTGGCCAAATCACGACAGAAAATCTATTATGATGCCAAACACCGTCAGATCAGCTTTGAACCCGGAGAACACGTATATCTCCGAGTCACCCCTATGAAAGGAGTCAAGAGGTTTCACACCCGCGGAAAGTTGGCACCCAGATACATCAGTCCGTTTCGATCCATGGCGTAGTCGAACGATTGCATATCGCTTGGAGTTGCCACCAGAATCGCTATAAGTACACAATGTGTTTCATATCTCGCAGCTGAGAAGATGCATCTCACCACCAGAGAAAAGGACTGATATGGCAGAGATAGAATTGGCTAAGGACTTGACTTATGAGGAAAAGTGAATCAAGATATTGGATCAGACATAAAGGGTCACTCGCAGCAAAGAAATAAGGTTTTACAAGGTTTAGTGGGAGCATCACACCGAAGAGGAAGTGATGTCTACTACGCAACCTTCTTCTTGTAGACGTTGTTGGGCCTCCAAGTGCAGAGATTTGTAGGACAGTAGCAAATTTCTCTCAAGTGGATGACCTAAGGTTTATCAATCCATGGGAGGCGTAGGATGAAGATGGTCTCTCTCAAACAACCCTGCAACCAAATAACAAAGAGTCTCTTGTGTCCCCAACACACCCAATACATGGTAAATTGTATAGGTGCACTAGTTCGGCGAAGAGATGGTGATACAAGTGCAATATGGATGATAGATATAGGTTTTTGTAATCTGAAAATTTAAAAACAGCAAGGTAACTAATGATAAAAGTGAGTGTAAATGGTTTTGCAATGATAGGAAACAAGGCCTAGGGTTCATACTTTCACTAGTGCAAGTTCTCTCAACAATAATAACATAATTGGATCATATAACTATCCCTCAACATGCAATAAAGAGTCACTCCAAAGTCACTAATAGCGGAGAACAAACGAAGAGATTATGGTAGGGTATGAAACCACCTCAAAGTTATTCTTTCTGATCGATCTATTCAAGAGTCCATAGTAAAATAACATGAAGCTATTCTTTCCGTTCGATCTATCATAGAGTTCGTACTAGAATAACACCTTAAGACACAAATTAACCAAAACCCTAATGTCACCTAGATACTCCAATGTCACCTCAAGTATCCGTGGGTATGATTATATGATATGCATCACATAATCTCAGATTCATCTATTCAAACCAACACAAAGTACTTCAAAGAGTGCCCCAAAGTTCCTACCGGAGAGTCAAGACGAAAATGTGTGCCAACACCTATGCATAGTTTCATGGGCGGAACCCGCAAGTTGATCACTAAAACATACATCAAGTGAATCATGTGATATCCCATTGTCACCACAGATACGCACATGCAAGACATACATCAAGTGTTCTCAAATCCTTAAAGACTCAATCCTATAAGATTACTTCAAAGGGAAAACTCAATCCACTACAAGAGAGTAGAGGGGGAGAAGCAACATAAGATCCAACTATAATAGCAAAGCTCGCGATACATCAAGATCGAATCACCTCAAGAACACGAGAGAGAGAGAGATCAAACACATAGCTACCGGTACATACCCTCAGCCCCGAGGGTGAACTACTCCCTCCTCATCATGGAGAGCGTCGGGATGATGAAGATGGCCACCGATGAGGGTTCCCCCCTCCGGCAGGGTGCCGGAACAGGGTCCCGATTGGTTTTTGGTGGCTACAGAGGCTTGCGGCAGCAGAACTCCCGATCTCTTCTGTTCTCCGATCGTCTTAGGGTATATGGAGATATATAGGCGAAAGAAGTCGGTAAGGGGAGCCACGAGGGGCCCACGAGGGTGGAGGGCGCGCCCAGGGGGTGAGCGCGCCCCCTGCCTCGTGCTCTCCTCGTTGATCTCCTGACATGCACTCCAAGTCTCCTGTATTGCTTTCTTTCCAAAAATAACTTTTCCGAAGGTTTCATTCCGTTTGGACTCCGTTTGATATTCCCTTTCCGCGAAACACTAAACAAGGAAAAACCAGAAACTAGCACTGGGCTCTGGGTCAATAGGTTAGTCCCAAAAGTAATATAATAGTGCATAGTAAAGCCCATTAAACATCCAAGATGAATAATATAATAGCATGAATACTTCATAAATTATAGATACGTTGGAGACGTTTCAGGAAGCAACCTGGGAAAGAGAGGAATTTTAAGGACTTCATACCCAAAATGGTTTTCCCAAGCAACTGAATTTCAAGGATGAGATTCATCCTAAGTGGGGGAGGTTTGTGACAGCCTTGATTTTGCCTTCTCTCTTTTTCCGGACTTGCCCTCTCTCTGTTTCCGGACTTGGTTCTTGCCTTGCTTTGATTTGGGTTTTGGAATCATTTCAAATGGACTTGTCACTTGGGCATATCCTTGACTTCCACCCAAGTGACCTATCTACTCCTCATTCAACTATATTTCCCTGGTAAATCCCCAAAATAATCAAATGGATATTTTTCATAAAAGAAAAATATTCATTTTCCTCTCTGAAATTCAATTCAGAAACTTGTGCTCCAAAGCAACCCCAATTTTCCTTGCTCCCAAAAACTGAGATAAATCTTGAATATTCTTTGAACCTTGGCACACCTTCCAAGCAAAAATATTGCATGACTTTTTGTAGTATTTTTGCTATAGAAAATCATTTCTCTTCTGGCCCAAAATTCCAGTTTGTACAGCAAGTACATTTTCCTTGATCTTTTGGCCCTGATCTTTCTTGAGCTTAAACACCCTCCTAATAAAACCTAAACCCCAGGAGATCAACCCTAATGGCCTTCTAGAAGGTTGCTTAACTTGGCGACCAAGTTTCTGGTCAGAAACTTGCCAGCTTAGTAGAGTCAAGTATGGTCGGCCTGTTGCATGAGCTATCAACTTTCCTAGACTAAACACTGCGT
This sequence comes from Aegilops bicornis, assembly GCA_021605145.1. Lineage (NCBI taxonomy): Eukaryota > Viridiplantae > Streptophyta > Magnoliopsida > Poales > Poaceae > Aegilops > Aegilops bicornis. The sequence goes on from JAHIAL010000102.1 coordinate 335,209, forward strand.
GGACGAGCGTGTAGACAAGGTTTGGCAGCGTTTGGGTGTCGTCTTGACCATGCCAGCGTGGTGACCGTGTGAAAACACGGTGCCTGGCAGCGTCTCGACGCGCTCTGGATGGCGCCTTCCTCTATGTTCCGCGCGTGCTCATCCCAGCACTCGCCAACGACTGCCGCGATGCACCTACAGCCCTGACCCATCGCCCTTGACCCCTCCCTGGCGCTTGCCGACGCCACAGCAAGCACAGGCACGTCGCGGCCAAAAGCCACAGTGCGCGCGTGCACTTGTCCGCTTCTCCCACCGCATCATGTGCTCGTCCGCGAGTGTGGGCAGCTCCTGCATTGATGCTGCATGCTTGCCCCCTCGCACTGGAGCTTTTCGTCGCCGTCACACGCCCCGTGAGAGCTCCGCGGCGACATCGCCCCCTCGCTCTGGCTATTTATAGCGACCCCCTCCTCCATTCCTAGCCACGCACCACTCCACACCACCTCAACGAACACGTAGACTGGCCACAGCTCGGTCGGGCAGGCCTCTGGCCGTCGCCCCGACCAGAGAACTTCGGCGACCTCCGCAGCAAGGCGACCGCTCTCCGGTGCCCCTCGATCTCAAGCAGTTGCTCGGGCGGGGCATTGGGGGTCTGTTGGTGCTACCTGGACGCTGCTAAGCCCTCGGAGCCGCCCCTAGCTGTCGTCTTCAACCACTCCGGCGAAACCCGTCCGCCACCGAGGCTTGCGAGCTTGACCGCGAGCAGCTCCGGCCACCCCAAGCCAAGCCACGGGTACGGGCAGGTGCGCCACGAGCCCAGCTTCAATCATATCCCTCTAGCCTAGCCACAAACCCCCTCGTCGCCGGTGTGAGCTCCGGCGAAGCGCCGCCTCTCTCTGATCTCGATCCCCCTCTCTCTCTCCGGACGGGCGGGGCCCAGTGTCAGCCTCACCACTCGCGCCTGAAGCGGTACGAGTGGAGGCGCACTCCCGCTTTACGCCTTCGACGTCACCCCCCGCCCCCCCCATGATTCATGTTTAATTCAAATTTATTCAGATATTTGACTAAACTTTTACCAACCACCATTTATCAACCATAAGTCCAAATGAATTGATTCTTTTTGCATTGTCTTCATTTCAGAAAGCTCTAGCAGCACACCAAAAGGTGGATTTTTCCTTGTTGTCTAGAATTTCTGGTGATTTTCAGAATGTGTTTTGATAATTGTTTTTGTGGTTTTAAATTCTTTTCGTATGAGAAGCTTGTCTTGAAGCAAACCAAGAGGGTGTGATCCTCCTCTACACTAAGGCAAGCCACTCCAGCATTTGGATGGTGTTATTTCAATATCTATGATTTTCTACTTGAATATGAGTTCTTATTTGCATTTAAAATTTGATAAATATATTTGGTAAATTGTTAGTTATTTTATCATGCTTGATATGCTTGTTTTAGTTACTGGTTGAATGCATGAACTTGTTTGGTTAAGTAGAGTAAGACCTTGCACTAGTTATATTGCTATGGAAACTAATGATAGTTCTTTTATTAAGTGACATTTTCATTTAAATGATGAACTAATAAAAATATTGCTTGATAATAAAAATGAGTCATAACCAGAAAAGTTTCTGATCCTGAGTATTGCAAGATTATTATGTTGATAAGTTTGATCCATATACATGTGTTGTTTGATTTGCATGTCGATTAGTTGCATGGTTACAACATAGTATCATTGTTACTTTGTAAAAAGCTTTTGCCAAAGTTAAAACTTGATTAAGTTCAACTTGAATATGATGTAGATCACATCATGGTGCCACCGAATCGGGTTTTTATTCAGTGCGACCACATTTACCTTGTGGGAAGGTCTTGATTCGGTCCTTTGTTGTCCATCTCATCGGTGCCTCCGCGAGGGAAGGTTATGGGCGTGCATACCCTGGCCCGGTAGGCAGACATAACCTTGTGTGCTCGTTTTTGTTTTTATGGTACCTTGTCCCCGTTTGGGACCGTTTTGCCACGACGGTGGCCGTTGATGTCTTTGGTAGACACGGGGCCACCCAAGACCTAACCTTGAGAGGGAGTTGGTCGGAGTGGCCGGGAGAGTGCCACAGCAAAGGGAGGGTTTCGTCGAATGCTTTGGCCCACCCGAATGGGAGTGCGAGGCCAGGGTTCTGTAGTGTGGGTAAAGTGCGCTACCTCTGTAGAGTGTATTTAATATATCGATAGTCGCGTCCTCGTTTATGGGCATAACTCGTGAGTAAGTCACACCATGGATCAACTTTTAAAATTAATATTGCAAACTAAATGATTGTGTGGTGCATTGTTGTTCGCGTGAATCATGAACTCGTGAGTTGTTGGTTTTAGATGTGACCCCGGTATGGTTACCGTTTGGGTTACGAGGTAACCGTCTGGTAAGCGAGTCTGTGAGACTCAGTGCATGTATCGTTTGCTTTGCATCTTCAGTAGTTCTTGCATGGCATTAATCTGATTAATTGTCATGATATTGTCTGTCATCATGCTTATGTTTGTTGTGATCTTGCAAGTACATTCAATGTACTGACGTGGCGTGTTATGCCAGCTTTCAGGCAAGTCGGTTCACATCGGAGCGCACCTCGTGTCTAGGTCGTGTCCACGTCGGTGTCCCTGTGCTATGGAGTTTCCGCTTTGTTGTTCTTTTGCTGCTGCATAGTTTGTGTTATCGAGGCCCCCGCCATGTTCATTAAATAATGTACATACTGTCCAGCAGCACCGTGTGTGCTGCTTGGCCTCGTATCTTGATGTAATATCAGACTTATGTAGTCCGCTAGCATCAATAAAGCGGTTGTTTCTGTACCATGTTGTTGTGTATTGCCAGAAGACTTGATCTCTGGGCTGGCAATGCAAGGTAAGCCGGTTGCTCTGAGTCGGGGTGCCACATTAATATTTTGCCTCCCAACTCATTTATCAAAGAGATAATTGTCAACAATAATAACTCATGATCAAATATATTTGATTGGTCATATGTGCCTAGATCTTTCCCCACCACATGATGCTTGCCAACTAGAGAATAGTTGAGGTTTAAACGAGAATTCATACTACTGATTCTTTGCATAAAAGTAAATACTAAAAACTAAAGATAGGCCCTTCGGAGAGGGAAGCAGAGGTTGTCATGCGCTTTTTGGTTTTGTCATGCACAATCCCTTAATGCAAAAGAACACATTATATTTTAAGGAAATATGCCCTAGAGGCAATAATAAATTTGTTATTTTATATTTCCTTATTCATGATAAATGTTTATTATTCATGCTAGAATTATATTGGTCGGAAACCCAAATACATGTGTGAATACATAGACAAACACGGTGTCCCTAGTGAGCCTCTACTTGACTAGCTCGTTGGTCAAAGATGGTTAAGGTTTCCTAACCATGGACATGAGTTGTCATTTGATAACGGGATCACATCATTAGGAGAATGATGTGATGGACAGGACCCATCCGTTAGCTTAGCGTATTGATCGTTCAGTTTTATTGCTATTGCTTTCTTCATGTCAAATACATATTCCTTCAACTATGACATTATGCAACTCCCGGATATCGGAGTAATACCTTGTGTGCTATTAAACGTCACAACGTAATTGGGTGATATAAAGATGCTCTACAGGTATCTCTGAAGGTGTTTCTTGGGTTGGCATAGATAGAGATTAGGATTTGTCACTCTGAGTATCGGAGAGGTATCTCTGGGCCCTCTCGGTAATGCACATCATAAACAAGCCTTGCAAGCAAAGTGACTAATGAGTTAGTTACAGAATGATGTATTACGGAATGAGTAAAGAGACTTGCCGGTAACGAGATTGAACTAGGTATGTAGATACCGACGATCAAATCTCGGGCAAGTAACACACTGATGGACAAAGGGAATAACGTATGTTGTCATAAGGTTCGACCAATAAAGATCTTCGTAGAATATGTAGGAGCCAATATGAGCATCCAGGTTCCACTATTGGTTATTGACCGGAGAGGTGTCTCCCATGTCTACATAGTTCTCGAACCCGTATGGTCCGCACACTTAACGCTTGATGGCGATTTAGTATTATATGAGTTATTTTTTTTTGTGACCGAATTTTGTTGGGACTCCCGGATGAGATCACGGACATGACGAGGAGTCCCGAAATGGTTGAGAGGTAAAGATTGATATATAGGATGATAGTATTCGGACACCGGGAGTGTTTGGGGATGTATCGGGTATTTATCGGAGTACCTGGGGGGTTTACTGTAACCCCTGTGGGAAAGATATGGGCCATATGGGCCATAAGAGGGGAGCACACCAGCCCACAAGGAGTGGCGTGCCCTCCCCCATGGAAGGAGGCCGAGTGGGAGAACAAAAAGAGGGGTTCGCCCCCCCCTTCCTTCTCTCCTTCCTCTTCACTTTTCCCCCTCAGGCAAATATGGAAGGGGGAGAGGCCGAATTGGGGAAGACCCCAAGTAGGATTCCCCCTACTTGGGGCGCACCCTTGCTGCTCCCCTCCCCCTACCACCTATATATATGTGGGGAGGGGCGCCTAGAACACACAACATCAATTGTTAGCTGGGTGCGGCGCGCCCCTCCAAAGTTTACACCCCCGGTCATAGTTTTAAGGTGCTTAGGCGAAGCCTTGCGAGAATCACTTCACCATCACTGTCACCACACCGTCATGCTGATGGAACTCATCTACTACCTCCACACCTTGCTGGATCAAGAAGGCGAGGGACGTCACCGAGCCGAACGTGTGCAGAACTCGGAGGTGCCGTACGTTCGGTGCTTGATCAGTCGGAGCTAGAAGAAGTTCGCTACATCAACCGCATTGTCAAACACTTCCTCTTTTGGTCTACGTGAGTACGTAGACACACTCTCCCCTCGTTGCTATGCATCTCCATGGATAGATCTTTGTGTGAGCGTAGAATTTTTTTTGTTTTCCATGCTACGTTTCCCAACAGTAGCATCCGAGCCAGTCTATGCGTAGATGATATGCACGAGTAGAACACAAAGAGTTATGGGCGGTGATAGTCATACCGCTTACCACCAACGTCTTATTTTGATTCGGTGCTATTGTGGGATGAAGCTGCCCGGACCAACCTTACATGTCCACGCACATGAGACCGGTTCCACCGACGGACATGCACCTAGTTTTGCATAAAGGTGGCTGGCGGGTGTCTGTTTCTCCTACTTTAGTTGAATCGAATTTGACTACGGCCGGTCCTTGAAGAAGGTTAAAACAGCAAACTTGACGAAACACCATTGTGGTTTTGATGCGTAGGTAAGAAGGGTTCTTGCTACAAGCCCATAGCAGCCACGTAAAACTCGCAACAACAAAGTAGAGGACGTATAACTTTTTTTTCAGGGCATGTTGTGATGTGATATGGTCAAGACATGATGTTATATACATTATTGTATGAGATGATCATGTTTTGTAAAAGTTATCGGCAACCAGCAAGAGCCCTATGGTTGTCTCTTTATTGTATGAAATGCAAACGCCATGTAATTGGTTTACTTTATCACTATGCGTTAGCGATAGTTGTAGAAGCAATAGTTGGCGAGACGAACATGACACTACGATGGAGATCAAGGTGTCGAGCCGGTGACAATGGAGATCATGACGATGCTTTGGAGATGGCGATCAAAAGCACAAGATGATGATGGCCATATCATGTCACATATTTTGATTGCATGTGATGTTTATCTTTTTATGCATCTTATTTTGCTTAGTACGGCGGTAGCATTATAAGATGATCCCTTAACTAAAATTTCAAGGTATAAGTGTTCTCCCTGAGTATGCACCGTTGCGACAGTTAAATGCGTGTTGAGACACCACGTGATGATCGGGTGTGATAGACTCTACGTTCACATACAACGGGTGCAAGACAGTTTTGCACATGCGGAATACTCGGGTTAAACTTGACGAGCCTGGCATGTACAGACATGGCCTCGGAACACTGGAGACTGAAAGGTCAACCGTGAATCATATAGTAGATATGATCAACATAGAGATGTTCACCATTGATGACTACTCCATCTCACATGATGATCGGACATGGTTTAGTTGATTTGGATCACGTGTCATTTAGATGACTTGAGGGATGTCTATCTAAGTGGGAGTTCTTAAGTAATTTGATTAATTGAACTTAATTTATCATGAACTTAGTCCTGATAGTTTTTGCATATCTATGTTGTATATCAATGGCCCGTGCTACCGTTCCCTTGAATTTTAATGTGTTCCTAGAGAAAGCTAATTTGAAATATGATGGTAGCAACTACACGGACTGGGTCCATAACTTGAGGATTATCCTCATTGCTACATAGAAGAATTATGTCCTTGATGCACCGCTAGGTGAAAGTCCTGTTGCAGGAGCAGATGCTGATGTTATGAACGTCTGGCAAGCTCAATCTGATGACTACTCGATACTCAGTGTGCCATGCTTTACAACTTAGAAACAGGACTTCAAAGACGTTTTGAACGTCATGGACCATATGATATGTTCCAGGAGTTGAAGTTAATATTTCAAGCAAATGCCCGAGTTGAGAGATGCGAAGTCTCCAACAAGTTCTATAGCTGCAAGATGGAGGAGAACAGTTCTGTCAGTGAACACATACTCAAAATTTCTGGGTATCATAATCACTTGACGCAGCTGGGAGTTAATCTTCCAGATGATAGTGTTATTGCCAGAGTTCTTCAATCACTGCCACCAAGCTACAAAGGCTTCGTGATGAACTGTAATATTCAAGGGATGGACAAGGCAATTCCCGAGAACTTCACAGTGCTCAAAGCCGCGGAGGTAGAAATCAAGAAGGGGCATCAAGTGTTGATGGTTAACAAGACCATTAGTTTCAAGAAAAAGGGCAAGGGAAAGAAGGGGAACTTCAAGAAGAATGGCAAGCAAGTTGCCACTCCCGGGAAGAAACCCAAAGCTGGACCCAATCCTGAAACTGAGTGCTTCTACTGCAAAGGGAAGCGGAACTGCCCCAAGTATTTGGCGGATAAGAAGGATGTCAAAGTGAACAAAGGTATATTTGATATACATGTTATTGATGTGTACCTTACTAATGCTTGTAGTAGCGCCTGGGTATTTGATACTGGTTCAGTTGCTCATATTTGTAACTCGAAACAGGTGCTACATATTAAACAAAGATTAGCTAAGGACGAGGTGACGGTGCGCGTCGGGAATGGTTCCAAGGTCCATGTGATCGCCGTCGGCACGCTACCTCTACATCTATCTTCGGGATTAGTTTTAGACCTTAATAATTGTTATTTGGTGCCAGCGCTGAGCATGAACATTATATCTGGATCTTGTTTAGTGTGAGATGGTTATTCATTTAAATCAGAGAATAATGGTCATTCTATTTATATGAGTAATATCTTTTATGGTCATGCACCCTTCAAGAGTGGTCTATTTTTGTTGAATCTCAATTGTAGTGATACACATATTCATAATATTGATGCCAAAATATGCAAAGTTGATAATGATAGTGCGACATATTTTTGGGACTGCCGTTTAGGTCATATTGGTCTAAAGTGCATGAATAAACTCCATGCAGATGGGCTCTTGGAATCACTTGATTATGAATCATTTGATACTTGTGAACCATGCCTGATGGGCAAGATGACTAAAACTTTGTTCCCGGGAACAATCGAGCGAGCTAATGACTTATTGCAAATAATACATACCGATGTATGCGGTCCGATGAGTGTTGAGGCTCGCGGCGGGTCTCGTTATTTTCTGACTTTCATAGATGATTTGAGAAGATATGGGTATATCTACTTAATGAAACACAAGTTTGAAACATTTGAAAAGTTCAAATAATTTTAGAGTGAAGTGGAGAATCATCATAACAAGAAAATAAAGTTTCTACGATCTGATCATGGAGGCGAATTTTGAGTTACGAGTTTGGACTTCATTTAAAACAATGTGGAATAGTTTCATAACTCACGCCACCTGGAACACCGCAGCGTAATGGTGTGTCCGAACATCGTAACTATACTTTATTAGATATGGTGCGGTCTATGATGTCTCTTACCGATTTACCACTATCGTTTTGGGGTTATGCATTAGAGACAACTGCATACACGTTAAATAGGGCACCATCTAAATCCATTGAGACGACACCATATGAACTGTGGTTTGGCAATAAACCTTTTTTCGATAAAGGGCAATTTTATTATCTCAAAATGTAGCATCAAATGGATACAAAGCATTATGAGTAACACCCGGCCTCTGCATAACTAAGATGCACATAGCCAAAACCAAAAGTTTGACAATAAAATCATGAAATACAAACCGACAAATCGGCAACAGTAGAGTCCTATAGACCGACACTATGCCTATGTCGAAGAAGGTGGTGGACCAATCCGTAGGTTATGCTGCCATCCATGTCGCGAAAAAACCTCCGTAGAAATACGTGCTCCAATCGCTGCATACACTGCCTTGAATAGTGGTTGGTACTCCGGTCGTTGTAGCATAGACCATGTACATAGCGAGTGTGTACATCGGAAAATAACTTGTAGAGGAGAAGCATCTTTGTCATTAAAAATCAAATCATTTCTACATAGCCAAAGTGACCAAATTAAGGCATACGCTCCCATCCTTATCAGCGTTTTGAACCTATTTGGTATTCCGTCCAACCAATGACCAAAAATATTGGCAACACTTATGGGCGGATATAAATTTGACGCTATTTGGATGACTAACCACGTAGAACGTGCAAACTTGCATTGAAAGAAGAGGTGTTTGATTGTCTCGTCATGAGTACGTAAACAACACTTCTTACTCCCTCGCCAGCTTGCACTGCGAGGTTGTCTTCGTTAACACAACTCCCTCATTTAATATACCACATAAAGATTTTCACTTTTAGTGGAATCTTGGACTTCCAAATTTTCTTGTTATTACTCACTGGTACCTTAGAATACATGAGTGCACGGTACATAGAGTCTACTGTGAAATACCCTAATGTAGTAAGGTTCCAGTGAAACACATCCCTGCCTTGCATCAGGTTAATTGAATCCAACCGGGATAAGAGATTATGCCATGACACTAGTCGGGGGCCAATCAAATCCCGCCTGAACGAAATATTCGGCGGGGAGGAACTGAGCACGTGCGCAATAGTATTATTCTTATCGCGAGCAATGGTGTATAAGGCTGGATATTGTTCTCTAAGACTGGCATTGCCTAGCTAGATATCTTCCCAGAAACGAATCTCTGACCCGTCCTTTATCGCGAAAGACCCAAAGTGAAAGAGATGTTTCTTTGCCGCCATTAGGCCAGCCCAAAAGTGTGAGTCACCAGGTTTCCACTATGCCTGAGACACCGCCTTTTGGCCTAGATACTTGTTGCGCAACATGGTTTGCCAAACACCATCCTCGATAAGAAGTTTGAACAACCATTTAATGAGATGGGCCTCATTCTTGACTTGCAGGTCTTTGGGCCTACAAACCACGCTCAATTTGGCTAGCCTGTATTTTTTCTTTTCACCGTCTCCTTGCCAAAAGAATCTGATCTAAAATAGTCCAGTCTTTGTAGGACCCCTTTTGGGAGTTGGAAGAAAGAAAGCATATAGAGAACCATATTTGTGAGAATGGAATTAATCAAAACCAGTCGTCCTCCAACTGAGAGCAGCTTTCCTTTCCAGCTACTTAACCATTTCTCTAGACGCTCCTCCACATGCTTCCGCACCGCAATGGTGAGATGCCGATAATGAATCGGTATTCCCAGGTATTTAATCGGGAATTGGCCATGTGCGCAACCAAAGAGGTTAGCATAATCGACCGGGGCCTCAACGGCTTCTCCAAAGGTAATAAACCTAAGTTGTTGTTTCTTAATGTTTGGGGTTGCGACACTTATGTCAAAAGGCTTCAACCTGATAAGCTGAACGGAGAAGTGCGTCTTCATAGGATACCCTAAGGAAACAATTGGGTAAACTTTCTACCACAAATCCGAAGGCAAGGTTGCCAAGAATGGAAACTTTCTAGAGAAGAAGTTTATCTCGAAAGAAGTGAGTGGGAGGAAAGTAGAACTTGATGAGGTAATTGTACCTTCTCTCAAATTGGAAAGTAGCTCATCAGAGAAATCTGTTCCTATGATGCCTACACCAACTAGAGAGGAAGCAAATGATAATGATCATGAAACTTCAGATCAAGTTGCTACTGAACCTCTTAGGTCAACCAGAGCATGATCTGCACCAGAGTGGTACGATAATCCTATTTTGGAAGTCATGTTACTAGACCATGACGAACCTACGAACTATAAAGAAGCTATGATGAGCCCAGATTCCAATAAATGGCTTGAGGCCATAAAATCTGAGATAGGATCCATGTATGAGAACAAAGTGTGGACTTTGTTGGACTTGCCCAATGATAGGCGAGCCATAGAGAATAAATGGAACTTCAAGAAGAAGATTGAAGTTGATGGTAATGCTACTATCTACAAAGCTCGACTTGTCGCAAAAGGTTTTCGACAAGTTCAAGGAGTTGACTACGATGAGACTTCCTCACCCGTAGCGATGCTTAAGTCTGTCCGAATTATGTTAGCAATTGCCGCATTTTATGATTATGAAATCTGGCAAATGGATGTCAAAACTATATTCCTTAATGGATTTCTTAAAGAAGATTTGTATATGATGCAACCAGAAGGTTTTTTCAATCCTAAAGGTGCTAACAAAGTGTGCAACCTCCAGGGATCCATCTATGGACTGGTGCAAGCATCTCAGAGTTGGAATATACGCTTTGATGAGGTGATCAAAGCATATGGTTTTATATAGACTTTCAGAGGGGCCTATATTTACAAGAAAGTGAGTGAGAGCTCTGTAGCATTTCTAATATTATATGTGGATGACATATTGTTGATTGGAAATGATGTAGAATTTCTGGATAGCATAAAATGATATTTGAATAAGAATTTTTCAATGAAAGACCTCGGTGAAGCTGCTTATATATTGGGCATCAAGATCTATAGAGATAGATCAAGACACTTAATTGGACTTTCACAAAGCACATACCTTGATAAAGTTTTGAAGAAGTTCAAAATGGATCAGTTAACGAAAGGGTTCTTGCCTGTGTTACAAGGTGTGAAGTTGAGTGAGACTCAATGCCCGACTACTTCAGAAGATAGAGAGAAAATGAAAGTCATTTCCTATGCCTCAACCATAGGTTCTATCATGTATGCTATGTTGTGTACTAGACCTGATGTGTGCCTTGCTATAAGTTTAGCAGGGAGGTACCAAAGTAATACAGGAGTGGATCACTGGACAACGGTCAAGAATATCCTGAAGTACCTGAAAAGGACTAAGTATATGTTTCTCGTTTATGGAGGTGACAAAGAGCTCGTCGTAAATGGTTACGTCAATGCTAGTTTTGACACTGATCCGGATGACTCTAACTCACAAACCGGATATGTATTTATATTGAATGGTGGAGGTGTCAGTTGGTGCAGTTCCAAGCAGAGCGTCGTGGCGGGATCTACGTGTGAAGCGAAGTACATAGCTGCTTCGGAAGCAACAAATGAAGGATTTTCAATGGAGGAGTTCATATCTGATCTAGGTGTAATACCCAGTGCATCGGGTCCAATGAAAATCTTTTGTTACAGTACTAGAGCAATTGCCTTAGCGAAGGAATCCAGATTTCACAAAAGAACCAAACACATCAAGAGACGCTTCAACACCATCCGTGATCAAGTCAAGGAGGGAGACATAGATATTTGCAAAATACATACGGATCTGAATGTAGTAGACCCGTTAACTAAGCCTCTTCCACGAGCAAAACATGATCAGCACCAAGACTCCAACGGTGTTAGAATCATTACAATGTAATCTAGATTATTGACTCTAGTGCAAGTGGGAGAATGAAGGAAATATGCCCTAGAGGCAATAATAAAGTTGTTATTTTATATTTCCTTATTCATGATAAATGTCTATTTCATGCTAGAATATTATTGATCAAACACCCAAATACATGTGTGAATACATAGACAAACACAGTATCCCTAGTGAGCCTCTACTTGACTAGCTCGTTGATCAAAGATGGTTAAGGTTTCCTAACCATGGACATGAGTTGTCATTTTTTAACGGGATCACATCATTAGGAGAATGATGTGATGGACAAGACCCATCTGTTAGCTTAGCATATTGATCCTTCAGTTTTATTGCTATTGCTTTCTTCATGTCAAATACGTATTCCTTCGACTATGAGATTAGCAACTCCCGGATACCATAGGAATACCTTGTGTGCTATCAAATGTCACAACGTAACCGGGTGATTATAAAGATGCTCTATAGGTATATCCGAAGGTGTTTGTTGGGTTGGCATAGATCGAGATTAGGATTTTTCACTCCGAGTATCGGAGAGGTATCTCTGGGCCCTCTCGATAATGCACATCATAAAGAGGCCTTGCAAGCAAAGTGACTAATGATTTAGTTACAAAATGATGTATTACGGAATGAGTAAAGAGACTTGCCGGTAACGAGATTGAACTAGGTATGTAGATACGACGTTCGAATCTCGGGCAAGTAACATACCGATGGACAAAGGGAATAACGTATGTTGTCATAACGGTTCAACCGATAAAGATCTTCGTAGAATATGTAGGAGCCAATATGAGCATCCAGGTTCCGCTATTGGTTATTGACCGGAGAGGTGTTTCGTTCATGTCTACATAGTTCTCGAACCCGTAGGGTCCGCACGCTTAACATTCGATGACGATTTAGTATTATATGAGTTATCTGTTTTGGTGACTGAATGTTGTTCGGAGTCCCGGATGAGATCACGGACATGACAAGGAGTCTCGAAATGGTCGAGAGGTAAAGATTGATATATAGGACGATAGTATTCGGACACCGGAAGTGTTCCGGAATGTATCGGGTATTTATCGGAGTACCTGGGGGTTACTGGAACCCCCGGGGAAAGATATGGGCCATATGGGCCACAAGAGGGGAGCACACCAGCCCACAAGGGGTGCCCCCCATGGAAGGAGGCCGAGTGGGAGAAGGGAAAGAGGGGGTCCCCCCCTTTCCTTCTCTCCTTCCTCTCCCTTTTCCCCCTCCGACAAATACGGAAGGGGGTAGGGCCGAATTAGGGAAGACCCCAAGTAGGATTCCCCCTACTTGGGGCGCACCCTTGCTGCTCCCCTCCCCCTCCCACCTATATATATGTGGGGAGGTGGCGCCTAGAACACACAACATCAATTTTTAGCCGTGTGCACCCCCCCCCCCACAGCTTACACCCCCGATCATAGTTTTGCGGTGCTTAGGCGAAGCCCTGCGAGAATCACTTCACCATCACCGTCACCATGCCGTCGTGCTGATGGAACTCATCAACTACCTAGACACCTTGCTGGATCAAGAAGGCAAGGGACGTCACCGAGTTGAACGTGTGCAGAACTCGAAGGTGTCGTACGTTCTGTGCTTGATCGGTCGGAGCTAGAAGAAGTTCGACTACATCAACCGCGTTGTCATATGCTTCCGCTTTTGGTCTATGAGAGTACGTAGACATACTCTCCCCCTCGTTGCTATGAATCTCCATGGATAGATCTTTGTGTGAGCGTAAAAAAAAATTCCTTGCTATGTTTCCCAACAATGTTGTCCCTTATGATAGCAACTTTTATTATGCAGTTTGTTGCTTTTATTACTTTGCCATCACAAGTTCATACAACACTAAATTTTCTCTTACACTAAATGATCAAACACATTTACAAGCAATTTTTATTGCCTTTTCGCACCGATGAAAACTTACTTGAAGGATCTTATTCAATCCATAGGTAGATATGGTGGACACTCATGGCAAGAAACTGGGTGTAAGGGTTTTTGGATGCACAAGTAGTATCTCTACTTAGTAAGAATTTTTGGCTAGCAAAAGATCCTAAGCAAACACCACATGTTGGAGGATCCATAACAATATAACTTCTATGCAAATATACCCAAACATAACTCATTATGCTGTCTTCCTTGTACAACTTCAACTATTTCGCTCAAGTTTGAAAATATTTAATGGGTAATCATAATCATAGAAGATGTCCAAGATAATATATTTGTATGTGAAAGTCCTCATCCTTATACTAATCATTTACGAATTGCTTGTATGACCAATATTGTGATTATCAAGCTTCAAAATATTTCACTTTCTAAACCCATTGTGAAGCTACTACTAGGCATGATATGAACATATAATTTCAAATTCATGATATTCAATTCATTCAACAATTTACTCATAGGATATAAATGAAGCACAAGAGTAAATGACAAACTACTCCAAAAAGATACAAGTGAAAATCAAATAAGTAGTTAAGTAAATAGGTAGCTATGTGAGGACTCTCTCTTATTTAAAAACTTTAAGATCTAAGTATTCTATTAAAACATCAAGCAAAACAAAATAAAATGACATTTTAATAATAGCACACATCATGTGAAGAAGCAAAAAAAACTTATGCTCAACCGAGGCTAGCCAATAATTGTTGCTGAAGAAAGGTGGGGTGCCTACTGGGGCATCCCCAAGCTTAGATGCTTGAGACTTCTTGAATTATTATCTTGGGATGCCTTGTTCTTCCCCAAGCTTGATTTTTGTGTCTCCTTAATTCCTTCTCATAACACGGTTTCCCTAAATCTTAAAAACTTCATCCACACAAAACTCAACAAGAACTCGTGAGATACGTTAGTATGAACCAATGCAACACCTTATCATTATCTACTGTAGAAAATAACTAAAATTATTATTCAACATTGCATACTAAATGCCTCTGCATATTTAATACTCCTATCCTCAAATATAATCAATTAACAAGCAAACATATGCAAACAATGTAAACATAACAACAATCTATCAAAACAGAACAGTCTGTAAAGAATGCAAGAAGATTCATACTTCCCTAACTTTATTTTTTTGAAAATTTACCAGATTGTAGAAAATTTATCATAGTATATTGTGCAAAAAGTTTCAACATTTTATCACATTCAGACTTTTCTAGATAATTCACGCACTAGCGTGCAACATTCTGTTTTCAAACAACCACAAATGGACTTGCAAAATAAGCATGGAAAAGGCTATAATTGTCATTTTTATTGAAGTAAAAGATGCAAAACATTATTCTAAATAACATCAAGCAAACCCTAGAAAAATAAAATGACGTCCAAGCAAAATTCATATCATGTGACGAATGAAAATATAGCTCCAACTGTGGTTACCGATAATGTTGAAGACGAAAGAGGGAATGCCTTTCGGGGCATCCCCAAGCTTAGTTGCTTGGATCTTCTTTGAATATTACCTTGGGAGTGCCTTGGTCATCCCCAAGCTTAGGGTCTTGTCACTCCTTATTCTCCTCATATCGGTATCTCACCCAAAACTTGAAAACTTCAATCACACAAAACTTAACGGAACTTCGTGAGATAGGTTAGTACGATAGAGCAAACCGTTCACTATGGTACTGTCAAAGATAAGATTCATAATTGTTCTCACACAATGCCTACTGTGCCCTGTCATTTCCATAATTTATATTTAGAAATATAATCCATAGAAACTAGAAAACAAGCAAACTATGCATTGAAAACAGAATCTGTCAATAATAGAACAGTCTGTAGTAATCCGAACTTTGACCATACTTCTGTAACTCCAAAAATTCTGAAAAATTAGGACAACGTAGGTAATTTGTATATCAATCATCTATAAAAAATTCAGAGCAAAAGCATGTTTCTATGAGTTTACAAAAATCCAGAAACTGGGTGCAAAAGTTTCTAATTTTTTGCACAGAATCAAGTCAACTATCATCCACACTATCCCAAAGGCTTTACTTGGCACTTTATTAAAACAAAAGATGTAAAACATGATTACTATAGTAGCCTAATCATGTAAACACACAAAAACGTTAGGGGTAAATGTTGGGTTGTCTCCCAACAAGTGCTTTTCTTTAATGCCTTTTAGCTAGGCAAGATGATTTCAATGATGCTCACATAAAAGATAAGAATTGAAACATAAAGAAAGCATCATGAATCACATGACAAACTGTAAGTGCATCTAGTGCCCCTTAGTGATTTTGGTGTATTGAAGACTTATAGGTTAAGGGACTAATGTGTTTATGAGTGTACACAGGTCTATAAGTCTATGAGGAGTTTGATATTTACAAAGAAAGTTGACCCCTAAAAATGAAGTTCTTCGACTGAAGACTTTGATATTCTGAAGACTTCTTGAAGACTTTGAAAGTGAAGAAATTGGTGTGACCTTGAAGACTTGGTATTCATTTGAGGAACATGAAGCGTGAAGACTTTTGTTTTCGTAGTTTCGTTTTCTCTTTCTTGAGTCATAGGAAACATCGTATTGTTAAAGGGGGTCGAGGAAATACTAAGGAAAAATTTCCATGTCATGCTCAACTCAAAATCCTACACCTACCAATCCCTTTGAGTGAAGCCTTTGGAAATCTCATACAGCTCAGTCAATTTCTTGATGTGAGAGACGAAGTTCTTCCGGTCACGAGGAATTTGTTCGACCGAGGAGTTAGGAATTCGCCAAAGGCGGATTGCCTACGATGAGGAACATGATAGCCCCGAGGAATTTGAGAGTCAAATTTCCGACCGTTGTTGTCTTTGCCGCCTGTCCCAAAATATCTTATCCACCTAACGGTCATATCATTGAAGGGCATTTATGTCTTATCATGTCGGGCTGCTCCCTAGGCTATAAATAGCCGCCCCCTACAACCACTAGCTGGTTGGCTGCTCCGAGAGAACTTGACACTTGTCATTTGAGAGCAACCCATCCTCCGAGGACTTTGAGCGAAAATCATCGAGTGAGGAAAAACCCAAAAACCAAACCCCTACAAACCCAAAGTGATTGAGCATCACTGAAGAGATTGATCCTGCATGGATCCGACGCTTGTTACCTTTGAAGAATGTGCTTCTTCCAGACGGTTAGGCGTCATGGTCTAGAGCATCCAAGAGGAATTGTGGATCGCCGAGTGACCGAGTCTGTGAAGGTTTGGAAGTCGCCTGAAGACTTACCACGAGTTATTGGACGAGGTCTGTGTGACCTTAGTTCAAGGAGAATACGGTGAGGACTTGGTGTCCTGAGCTGCGTGCTCACCTTTGGGTGTCCGGATCGTGTGTCCTCGAGTTTAAATACTCGGCCGCTCCAACCAGACGTACAACCGAGACAGCGATTGGGCTGGTCTACCAAATCATTGTCTTCACCAACCTAATCGGGTTCTATTTCCTCAACTCTTTCATTTCCTCATTACTATGTTGAGTGTTTGTTCATATCTGTGTTTGAAGACTTTGGTCAAGACTTTCTCAATTTCCTCGATTCAATTTCTTCAAAGATGTTTGTCTTCATCTTGTGTTATCCTGTGTTTTACGTTACGTACTCTTTGATTGTCTTCATTTCATCATGATGACCATGCCCGCATTCTCTTATGCTTACTTCTGAGTACTTATTCCGCTGCAAGTAGTTCTTCACTTAGGAATTTCCTCACCGGCAAATTCCTCATTGAAGAATTCATAAAAATCGCCTATTCACCCCCCTAGTCGATATAACGCACTTTCAATTGGTATCAGAGCAAGGTACTCCCTTGTTCTGTGTGATTTTGGTTTAACCACCTGGAGTTTTTAGTTATGTCGACCGCAGGTATGATCAAGGTCTCAGCTGGGTGTCCTACCTTTGATGGGACGGACTAACCCTCTTTGGAAGAACAAGATGCGAATGCATCTTGAGGCAATTGACAACGATCTACGGTATGTTGTGGAAAATGGTGTTCCCTCTGTCTCACCCTCCTTTGAACGCTGCCGATGTGAAGAGTTTCAAGCAACTCGATTCTCAAGCGAAGAATATCATATGTGGCCATCGAGTAAAGGACAAGATGGAAGAGTGAGTGCTTTGGAAACCGCTAAGCTTATCCGGGATAGGCTGTCCAAAGTAAATGAAGGAGTCTCAACTCAGCGTGACTCCGAGTTGATGTTCTTCGTAATCTCTTCAACCGCTTCAAAAGACTCGACAATGAAAATGTTCAACAAACCTTCGATCGCCTCATCTGACATCTCAAATGAGCTTCAAGCGCTTGGTGCCATCGACATCACCGACCATGAGGTGGTGAAGAAATTGTTGAGATCGCTTGATTCCTCATTTGATACTCCGCACCGATGATACAAGAGCGTCGACTACAAGTCACTTGATCCGGTGATATCCTCGAGAGGCTAAATACTCATGAGTTCCAGCTTCGAAAGAGAGATCTCTATGGTTCTAGCTATGGAAAATCACGTGCCACGAAGGCCAAGGCTGTGTCTGAATCTGATTGTGAAGACTCGTAGTAGCCTTGGAGATCCTGAAGAATTGAGCCAGAGCTAACCTTTGCTTTCGCGAAGAAATTCCAGAAGTTCTCAAGACGTGGTTGCTTTGGAAAATCCTCAAGGAGCAGTGATTCCTCATCCAGTGACTATAAGAGAAGACTTTGTCACAAGTGCAAGAAACCTGGTCACTACATTCAAGATTGTCCTCAGTGGGAAAAGGAATTAAAGAATAAGAAATACAAGGATTACAGTTCTGATGACGCTAAGAAGAAGAAGAAATCGTCGAAATCTTCATCATCAAAATCCTCAAAGTCTTCTTCTCACAAGAAGAGCAGCTCCAAGAAGGCTCGGGCATTCATTGGCAAGGAAATGGACTCTGAAGCTGAATCTGAGGAACATGAGGAAGAGGAGGCATCAGAAGAATCCGAGTCTGGTGTGGCGAGTCTGGCTCTCGCTACTGCTTCCGTCAGCAAGCCATCTTCTACTCTGAAGAAAATGACCTCACCAACAATGTTGATGAAGATAGTGATGACTACGCTCCCACCTATTGCTTCATGGCAAAGGGTGCCAAGGTACTCAAATAAACCTCCTCTGAATCTAGTGAAAATGAATCTGATGAAGATCTCAAGCCCAGCTACTCAAAACTTGCTAAGATTGCTGTAAAAAGGTTCAAAACATGCTAGACAAAAGTGATGATATGTTGGGTGAAGAAATGGATCGCACTAAAGCCCTGACTAAAAATCTTCAGAGACTTCAGTCTAGGCTTGACAGTCTTCAAGGTCATCATAAAACTCTCTTGTCTGATCATGAGAAACTTTCTTATGAATTTCTTGAAAGAAAGCAAGATCTTGAGAAGCTAAGAGTGAGTTATGAAGATCTCCAGAAGGAGTGTGATTCATTACTTGCTCAACAAATCAGCGCTTCCCAGGAAGAATTTGTTCCTCCATGCTTAAAGTGCATTGAATGTGAATCTGCTAATTTTTCACCTGAATGTTCAAATGCTTCAACTGTTACA
Organism: Aegilops bicornis; assembly: GCA_021605145.1. Taxonomy (NCBI): domain Eukaryota; kingdom Viridiplantae; phylum Streptophyta; class Magnoliopsida; order Poales; family Poaceae; genus Aegilops; species Aegilops bicornis. The sequence goes on from JAHIAL010000102.1 coordinate 354,446, forward strand.
AATTCTTCACCTGCTCCTGCTATCACTAATTCCTCATCTGAGGACATTGCTAGTATAATCATGGCGATCTGAAATTTGAAGGAATTGTACATGACAAGCATGTACAAAAGCCTCAAAGGGCATCAGACTCTTTGTGATGTGCTTAAAAAGCGAGATCCTCAACAGAACCCTAGGAAAGAGGGTATTGCCTTTGAGAGGAAACTCAATGCTGATGGAACATATTGGAAGCCTGAGCAGTACCCCAAAACCTCATGGGTTGCTGCAAAGGGACCTCCAGTTGATCCATCTAACTTATCTGGCTTTACATGTGAATCTCTTCATTCTTCTGATGAGTCATTTGACTCCAAATATAAACTGTTCAAAAATCGTAATGGTGAAGTATTTGCTAGATATGTTGGCACTAATCTGCAGGAACGGTTCCCCTATGAAGAAAATCTGGGTTCCCAAGAAGTGCCTTGAAAGTCTTCAGGTGAATGTCCTCATGACACCACCTGTGAAGAATAGGAACCCCAGATCAAACTCTTCATATGGACCAAATTCCTCACATGGATCAAAGTCCTCATATGATTATCATAGTGCTAACAACTCTGTTTCGCAAGGTAGAGCTAAGGGCTATGAATATGTGCATTATTCTTCAAACCAATATGTTCATAAGTCCTCGAAGAATTTCTCTTCTTATTAATATTATTAACCTAACCCCTCTTATGTGAAACGGAATGGTTTGGCCTCTATGCCTCCATTCTCATATGGAGCTCGCAGAGTGATGAACTCTTTGCCTCCCCTTCAAATGTGGGTGGTGAAGAAAAGGAACTAATCTCTTCTGCAGGGTCAGGTCTCCAGACGTGCTTTAACGTCTGAAGAATTTCTTTGGGGCACGACAAACATGCTCGAAAGGACGCAGGCTAATCATGAAGAAATGAACTTTCATTTCACACGCGTCCTCATACCGCTTATACATTATCTTGCTGATGAAATTCATCCGATGAAATTGATATTATATTCTTCAGCGATGAAGTTTATGAGATCGTAAGTTGCACTAATTCATCTGCAGGATGATCAACCCAAAGCCAATGAGTGGGTCCTCGATAGTGGATGTACAAATCACATGACTGGTGACAAGAATCTATTGATGGATGCTCTCTTATCACCGTCACATCTGAAGCATATCATCTTTGCTGACAAAGGCAAAAGTCAGGTACTGGGTCTAGGTAAGGTTGCGATCTCTAAGGACATACACATGGATAAAGTCATGCTTGTTGAGTCCTTAGGATACAACCTCATGTCGATCTCAATGCTTTGTGATCTTGATATGGTTGTTGTCTTTGGCAAGTATCGTTGTGTTGTGATCATGGAAGTCGACAATTCCAAAGTCTTCAAGTCTTTAGGAGAGGAGACTTGATATTGTTGATTTCTCTCTGAGGACCACAACCAGCCGTGTGTCTACCGCAAAAGCTTCGTATAGGCTGGCTATGGCATCGGCGACTTTGTCACGCGGGCATGAGGAATTTGCACACGCCATGCGAAGAAGAAGCATGTCATTGGCATTGAGAATGTAAAATTCCTCAAGGATCACTTGTGTGGAGCCCGTGAAGCTGGAAAAATGACCAAGGCCAAGCATCCAAATAAGACTATCATGACCACTACTCGTCCATTCAATTGCTTCACATGGACCTCTTTGGTCCTAATCATTACTCAGCAGTCACTAATGATGCATCTCTATATGGCTTTGTTATTGTTGATGATTACTCTCGTTACACATGGGTACACATTGTCACTTACAAACATGAAGTGCAGGAAGTCTTCAAACAATTTTCCTCGAGGGCTTCAACCAACTTTGGTCTGAAGATCGTGCACATCAGAGTGACAAGGGAACCGAGTTCAAGAATTCCGGTCTTGATGACTATCTTGATGAACTTGGTATTACTCATGAGTTATCTGCTCCCTATACTCCTCAAAGAAATGGCGTCGTGGAGCGCAAGAACAGAACTCTTGTTGAGATGGCTCGCACTATGCTTGATGAATACAAAACGCCTCGTCGTTTTTGGATTGATGCAGTTGATACCGTGTGCCACATCATCAACAGAGTATATCTTCACAAATTCTTCAAGAAGACTACCTATGAACTCCTCACTGACAAGAAACCCAATAGAGCACCTACCTTCTGTGATAGATAAACCAGCACCTGAGGAATCTATCAAGTTCAAGGCGACTGAGGATGTCATTCCTACTGAAGAATTCATTCCTGTACGCGAAGAACGTCGAGCTGATGCACCTGAAGACAATGCTGAAGAAAATGGTGCTGAAGAAAATGCTGATCAAATTCCTCGACGACAACCAGCTCATCCTCGCGTTGCAAAAGAAGTGGAAGTTGACAAGATCATCGATGACATTGAAGCGCCAGGTCCTCCCACACGCTCAAAAGTTTCACATTTATCTAACTTTTGTGGGCACTATGCTTTTGTCTCTATCACAGAGCCCACTAAGGTAGATGAAGCATTTCTAGAGCCTGAGTGGATTCAGGCAATGCAAGAAGAATTACATCGATTCGAGCTCAATAATGTCTCTAACTGGTCAAACGTCGAGATCCTCGCAAGCATAATATCATTGGCACAAAGTGGATCTACCGCAACAAGCAAGATGAAAATGGCCTTGTGGTGAGGAATAAGGCACGACTTTTAGCTCAAGGCTACACACAGGTTGAAAGAATTGATTTCGATGAAACTTTTGCACCTGTTGCTAGACTTGAGGCTATTCGCATATTACTTGCTTATGCTAACCATCATAATATCACTTTATATCAAATGGATGTGAAAAGCGCATTCCTCAATGGTAAGCTTGAGGAAGAAGTATATGTTGCTCAACCCCTGTGTTTTGAAGATCCAAAGAATCCCGACAAAGTCTTCAGACTCAACAAGGCCCTCTATGGTCTCAAACAGGCCCCACGGGCGTGGTATGATACATTGAAGGAATTCTTCGTGAAGAATGGTTTCACACCCGGTTCACTTGACCCTACTCTCTTTACTAAATCATATGATGGTGAACTGTTTGTGTGTCAAATATATGTTGATGATATTATCTTTGGCTGTACTGACCAACGTTATAGTGATGAATTTGCCTACATGATGAGTGAAGAATATAAAATGTCTATGATGGGAGAATCGAAATTCTACTTAGGTCTTCAAATTCGTCAACAACACAATGGCATATTCATATCTCAGGAGAAATACCTCAAAGATGTTCTGAAGAAATTCGGCATGCAAGATTGCAAAGGTGTCAAAATTCCTATGCCCACAAATGGCCATCTATGCACTGATGAAAATGGTATTGACTTCGATCACAAGGTATACCGCTCCATGATTGGTTCTCTATTGTACTTATGTGCATCTAGGCCAGATATAATGCTTAGTGTTTGCATCTGTGCCCGATATCAAGCTACACCGAAGGAATCACACCATAAGGCTGTGAAGCATATTCTTCGATATCTAGCTCACACACCAACACTAGGATTATGGTACCCCAATGGCTCAACTTTTGATCTCATTGGATATTCTGACTCTGACTATGCTGGTGATCGTGTGTACCGCAAGTCAACATCTGGCACTTGTCATTTCCTCGGACGATCTTTGGTTCTGTTGGTCCTCGAAGAAACAGAACTGCGTATCACTTCATCATCTGGAAGCTGAGTACATTGCTGGTTCTTGTTGTGCTCAATTGCTGTGGATGAAGCAAACTCTCAAGGACTACAGCATCAACGTGAAGAATGTGCCTCTCTACTGTGACAATGAGAGTGCCATCAAGATTGCTCACAACCCAGTTCAGCACTCGAAGACAAAGCACATTCAGATTCATCATCATTTTCTTCGTGATCATGTGTTGCAGGGCGACATCTCCATCGAGCATGTGAAGACTAAAGAACAGCTAGCCGATATCTTCACAAAGCCCTTGGATGAGAAGAGATTTAGCAAGTTGTCGTGTGAGCTAAATATCTTAGAATCTTCGAATGTTCTTTGAGAAGGACACACATCCTGACACTTATGCAAAATTGATGACTTAGGTGTGCAACACATGAAGAAACGTTTTTCTTCAATCAATGAAGAATAACACTCTAAGTGTGAAGAAGTTAATGAAGAATTTGATTCTCGTAACCCTCGACAATTGTGCGTGGTGTCTGAAATCATCATTCTTATACTGATTGGGACACACCACCACCAAAATTGAAAATCTTCAATTTGAGTTTTTCCTCGATTTTGAAATTCTTCGATTTTCAAATTCTTCAACTTTGAAAAATCTTCACTGTTTCCGTTGTCTTTCTTCATTGACTATATATATATATATATATATATATATATATATATATATATATATATATATATATGGGTTTATGTCCTCTACAACATTCACTTATGGCTATTTCTTCAAGTTGTTTTTTACGCTAAGTGAATGTGATCGGACCCTTCCCCTCTATGCTATACTCAACCCAATCTATTCACAAATTCTTCATGTGCGTTCTATTTGAAACTCGTTCAAAATCTTCACTGTGTCCTTGTCAGCTGAAGAAATTGCGAACGGAACTTTTAACTTATCTTATACAAATTTTTCGGCTTTGCCGCTCAAACCGTTCCGCATCCCACGATAAACTTATCTATTCACCCACGATCTAACACAATCTCCACTTTTCAGTACGTGGGTGACACATGTCAAGCGAATGAGAAGGGTCAGGCACGTTCGTCCAAAATCTTGAGCGACGGTTTTTCACCGTGGCTATATATACCCCACTCCCTTCCTCACTTCCTTTACTCCGCTCGACCGCTCTCTCTCTCGCTCGAGCTTCTCAAACCCTAAGCGGCGCCGCTTCTCCATCGTCAGCCGGTGAGGAAGAAACTTCCTTTGCCTCGACTTAAATGCCGTCGTACTCGCGCCGACCGCGGAAATCTTCACTCCGCCGCCGCCGTAGCTGTCTTCCTCCGCCGAGTTAGGGAGTGGGAGATCTGAACTGACGAACTTCTAATCTACACCTCTTAGTTCATCGTGTTCTTCAGTTCGGGTAATTAAAAGTTACTTTTATTACTCGCTTTGATTCTCAAACCTTCCTGAAAATCTTCAAAGGTGTTTATTCTTCAAATCTTCACACATATGAACACCTCAAATGAAATATGCTCTTGATTCATTTCTCTAAGCAATGATTTTTCTTCAAGATTCCTCAATTGTGTGGATCTTCGATCTATACAACTCTGGAACCTAAGACAAAGATCGCCTAGTGAAATTCTTCAAGGCTCATCTGGTCAAATTCCTCAAACTAGTTATTTTTGAAAAACCTTCTGAGAACGCATATGACCTCTCCAAATTCCTCGCAACTATACTCATTCACGGTACTCATGTCCATTGTTGAATCACTAGGTTCTCATCAACTTAACTCATTTGCAGCGTTCCTCGAAGAAAAGTTGCATACTTCTTGAAGAATTCGATTGTTCAAATTCCTCAATCAAGAATATGGCGAAGGAAAGAAGCCACAGAAAGGAGGAAAGAGGCCTGAGGTCATGACTGCTTTCGAGATACCTGAGGACATATACGCTGATTATTGCACACCTGATGAAGCCAAGTTTGGCAAAGAAAACAAAAATCAGCGCAAGGTGCGCATTCAGAGGATTGAAAGGAGATGGGCAAGGGAATGGAGGGAGTACAGATATGTTACTCCAAAGTACATGAAGAAATTCGCACTGAATCCTCTATGCCCAAGAGCTCCATTGGCACCTGGCCAAGAAGCTGACCCCACCAGCATCAAGCTGGTGAGGACTTTCCCGAAGAATGGGCCAAACGCCAAGCCAAGTTGACAAGACATGCCAAGGAGGCAGTGAGGAAATTTAATGAGGACTCTGCTACTGCTGCTGCCACTGAGGCCTCTGCCAAGCCAAGAAAATCTATAGCGAAGAAGCCCGCACACAAGCCAAGTGCTTCAACAGCAATGCTCTCACGGCCAGTTCCTCATGCTGCTCCTGCTCCTCCCAAATCCTCAGCTCCTACAAAGTCCTCAGCAGCTCCTCCAAAGTCCTCAGCACCTGTGCATCTGGCCACGTGCCAAAGGACTGCAGGCATCTCAATTGCCTCTGGTGTCTCAGCAAGTTCCTCAGCTGCACCAAATTCTTCATCTGGCCCAACTCTGCTGAAGACTAAGGCAACAGCTGGACGAGGTCCTCAGCCAAGTCCGAAGAAGAAACATGTCGCCTTCCAAGTGCCATCTGAAGATGATGAGGAACTTGCGGAAATCATCAGAGATAGGCAAGTAAGGGCCGCTAGAGCCAAAGGCACACCTGTGCCGCTGTTGTTGGATCCAAGAGCGATCCTAGACTACATTGATCTCTGGCACAAGGACCCAAACACTCCTATGCCTGACTTCAAGTTGACACCTGGCCAAAGTCACATGCTGACTCATTTCATCCAAGAGGAGAAATGGAAATTTGATAAGGCCAGAGAGATCAAGAAATCGCAGTACAGAAAAGAGAAACTGCTGAAGAAAAATGTTGTCAAGATGACACCTGAGGAACTTCTCAAGGTCCAGACTGAAATCCAAGCCCTCAGCAAAAACTTTGATGCTTATTATGTTGATTGGCAAGGAGCCAAAGTCAGATTCTTCAACCTGACGAAGAAGTTCACAAATGTTGCAGCCCGAACGCAACAAGAAATTCCTCAGGCTGGAGCCTCTGCTCAGCCTGCTGAAGAACATGCCAGCACCGCTGATGAAGTTCAGGCTGCTAAAGAAAATGCTAGTTCCAGGGCTGATGATCCATTCCAGCCGCTGAAGAAATTGCCGGGGCATCCACCAGTGGTGCGCCTGAAGAAACTGAAGAAGTCAGGGCAACTACATCGGGCCATACCGAGGAAATTCAACCAGATTCCTCGGCTCATACTGCGCCTACACCAACTCCAATCCTTCCATCCGCATCTGATGTGAAGAAGACCAAGGCTGCAGAGCGAGCTGCAGTGAAGAAAAGGAAAGCACCAGCTGCTTCAAATTCTTCAGCCCCGAAGAAGATGAAGACAATGACCAGCTCATATGAAAATCCTATTGATGTTGTTCCAATTTCCTCCATGCCATCAAAGGACCTTGTTCCTTTTGGTGAAGAATATGATATCCCAAGCGGATCTGATGAAGAAAATCATTTTGCTGCTTCGTCAGAGCAGATTGATGAAGAAATTGAAGTGGCCTTCAACACCAATCATTTCCTCGCATATGCCTCAGTTCACAGCTGAAGAGGCTGGTGTTGAGGAAATTGAAGACGAAGACGTGGATATTGGATGCACCACGCCTGTGATGAACGATGACTTTTGGGAAAGTCAGCATCCCAATTCTCCACTCTTCACCCCAATCCAACAAATTCCTCAGTCCCCTGCACCAACTGTTCAACTGGGCTCTGAAAAAACTCATTCCACTCCCTCTGTGCATGAAGAAATTCCAGCCACTAGTGCTGAAGAACCTGCTGCTGCTGATCCTATGAACACACAGACTGCATATGAAGAGGAACCAGAAAATCCTCAGCCTGAAGAACCTGAGATTGCGATTCCTGAGGTCGTGATGCAACTCACTGACACTCCACTGCCAAAGCCAAAGAATCCATTCTCAACAAAGCAAAAGTTCAAGGCTGAAGATTTCTTCGGCGAGCATGTATTCTTCACTGACTACAACCCATATGACTCTGCTCGCATAAGGAAGAGGCGGTTCTGGACTGCTAGTCAAGCCAACTTCTATTCCTCTGTGCTATGCAACAAAGACAAAGTCTTCGATCATGCACATATTCCTCACGTGGATATGGAATCTCTGCCAGGCTTCGAGCCAGTCCTCAGTGTTCTTCATGATGCAGGACTCCTAAATTTCTGCACTGACATCTGCGACTGGAATGAAGAACTTATTCTTCAATTCTATGCGACGCTGCATATCACTGGAGACGCTGAAGATGTGAACTCATGGGTGTTGGACTGTATGTCTGAAAATACTCACTACAAGGCACCGAGAATCGAATTGCTTCGTGTCCTTCCTCTCCGTCCTCCCCTTGACAGTGCACGTTGCATCTACAGTGAACCTGAACTGACAAATCACTATATGCAAGTGCTGATGAAGCCTTTGAAGCCAGGGCAGGCCCCACGAACCAAATTCCTCGTCAAGGAATTATTGTATGTGCCTCGGACTGTCTATCGCATTCCGACGAAGACAATGAGTCCTATCAAAGGCCACGACTCAAATGATGAAGAAGTCATTGGCATCATGAAGAATATGCTTTTCAACATCATTCATGGTGTTCCCGTCAACTTCCATGATTTCTTGAAGAGGACTCTGGCAAACATTGCTATGTCACCTTTTGAGCTGAAGCCTTATGCACCATGGATTATGAGGTTCATCAGGACAAGGTCTTCACTCAATTACAAGACTGATACTCTGAACCACTGCAGCTACTTGCCTCCAATTGAAGTCCTCAAACGGACATTTTCCTCAGCTGATGACAAGGGCAAGGCAACTGCTGTGATAGATGAAGGCATTCGTCCATTGGATGGTCAATTTCGCAAAGCTGCATCCTACTCCACCAATGATGACTCTGCCACACATGACTCTGCCGCCAATACCACAGCCAAGCAAAATCCTCAAGCCACAGCACCCAGGGTGATGACTGGTCGTGAGTTACTCCTCAGTCTTCATCAGAAGGTTGATCGCAATCATAAATGGGTCAAGCGTCAGTTTGGTTCAATTCTTCACAACATGACCTCAACACACAATGCAGTGAAGAAAAACCAATACTACCTCCATGAAACCTTCAACCGCACTTTGGGCTGTTCTATCTAATGTCTACAAGCAGAAGAACTGAAGACAATGGGTCTCAAGGAAGAATTTGACTGGTCCTGTACCTCCACCGAAGAAATACAAGAAGGTCAAGGTTCCTTCCTTGGTGGCCAGCTCCTATTCTTCATCGCGCGACAGCGATGAAAATGAAGACTTGGGCGACAACTGCGGCAGGCCCTACTACGACAACCGACCCGACAACGTCAAGCGCTCCTTCATCAACTTGAAATTCTTCAGGGGCGTTAGTCCTCAGTTTCAATCCTTTTGGTCATTTGATGACAAAGGGGGAGAAATCTGAGTTAGTCTTCAAGCGGGTCTATTTTTACGCCCATATACAACATTTTTGCTAAGTTACAACTCTCGTTCTTCTGAAACTTTTATTGGATCGAGTTGTAATCTTAGACCCGATGGTGCTCTGATACTTTTGATGTGTTCCTCTGCATGCTTATTCCTCATTATATGTCAATGCACGCATGCTGAACTACATCAGTCACCATATTTCATCATGCATTTCAAATTCCTCATATTATATGTCAAATGTGTGTATGGATTACAAGATATAGGGGGAGATCTCGATGATTCAACTCTTCAAATGTGCAATGCCTCAAAAGCAAATTCCTCACTATGCACATCTTCAGGGGGAGTTCTTCTATATCTTGCAATCAAATTCCTCAATATCAGTATTTACACTTCATATGTTTATCCCGTTGAAAACTTAACCTATATTGTCATCAATCACCAAAAAGGGGGATATTGTAAGTGCATCTAGTGCCCCTTAGTGATTTTGGTGTATTGAAGACTTATAGGTTAAGGGACTAATGTGTTTATGAGTGTACACGGGTCTAGAAGTCTATGAGGAGTTTGATATTTACAGAGAAAGTCGACCCCTAAAAAAGAAGTTCTTCGACTGAAGACTTTGATATTCTGAAGACTTTCTAAAGACTTTGAAAGTGAAGAAATTGGTGTGACCTTGAAGACTTGGTATTCATTTGAGGAACATGAAGTGAAGCGTGAAGACTTTTGTTTTCGTAGTTTCATTTTCTCTTTCTTGAGTCATAGGAAACACCGTACTGTTAAAGGGGGTCGAGGAAATACTAAGGAAAAAATTCCATGTGATGCTCAACTCAAAATCCTACACCTACCAATCCCTTCGTGAAGCCTTTGGAAATCTCATACAGTTCAGTCAATTTCTTCGATGTGAGACGAAGTTCTTCTGGTCGCTGAGGAATTTGTTCTGACTAAGGAGTTAGGAATTCGCCAGTGTGGATTGCCTACACAGTGAGGAACATGATAGCCCTAAGGAATTTGAGAGTCAAATTTCCGATCGTTGTTGTGCTGCGCGCCAGCTGTCCCAAAATATCTTATCCACCTAACGGTCATATCATTGAAGGGCATTTATGTCTTATCATGTCGGGCTGCTCCCTAGGCTATAAATAGCCGCCCCTACAACCACTAGCTGGTTGGCTGCTCCGAGAGAACTTGACACTTGTCATTTGAGAGCAACCCATCCTCAAGCGACTTTGAGCGAAAATCATCGAGTGAGGAAAACCCAAAAACCAAACCCCTACAAACCCAAAGTGATTGAGCATCATCAAGAGATTGATCCTGCGTGGATCCGGCGCTTGTTACCTTTGAAGACTGTGCTTCTTCCAGACGGTTAGGCGTCATGGTCTAGAGCATCCAAGAGGAATTGTGGATCGCCGAGTGACCAAGTCTGTGAAGGTTTGGAAGTCGCTCAAGACTTACCACGAGTGATTGGACGAGGTCTGTGTGACCTTAGTTCAAGGAGAATACGGTGAGGACTTGGTGTCCCGAGCTGCGTGCTCGGCCGATCGGGTGTCCAGGATCGTGTGTCCTCGAGTTTAAATACTCAGCCGCTCCAACCAGACGCATAACCGAGACAGCAGTTGGAACTGGTCTACCAAATCATTGTCTTCACCAACCTAATCGGGTTCTATTTCCTCAACTCTTTCATTTCCTCATTACCGTGTTGAGTGTTTGTTCATATCTGTGTTTGAAGACTTTGACTAAAGACTTTCTCAATTTCCTCAGTTCAATTTCTTGATCTGTTTGTCTTCATCTTGTGTTATCCTGTGTTTACGCTTTACGTACTCTTTGATTGTCTTCATTTCATCATGATGACCATGCCCGCATTCTCTTATGCTTACTTCTGAGTACTTATTCCGCTGCAATTAGTTCTTCACTTAGGAATTTCCTCACCGGCAAATTCCTCATTGAAGAATTCATAAAAATCGCCTATTCACCCCCCCCCCTAGTCGATATAACGCACTTTCACAAACACATTTAAGCCTAACCCACTTCCTATGCATAGGGATTTTGTGAGCAAATAATTTATGGGAGCAAGAATCAACTAGCATAGGAAGGCAAAACAAGTGCAACTTCAAAACTTTCAATATAAAGAGAGGAAACTTGATATTAGTGAGAAGCCTACGAGCATATGTTCCTCTCTCATAATAATTTTCAGTAGCATCATGAATGAATTCAACAATATAACTATAACATAAAGCATTCTTTTCATGATCCACAAGCATAGAAATTTTATTACTCTCCACGTAAGCAAATTTATTCTCATCAATAGTAGTGGGAACAAAATCAACAAAATAACTATCATGAGATATCTGATTGGCATAACCAAATTGAAAATAAAAATCATGATGACAAGTTTCGTGGTTATCATTACTCTTTATAGAATACATCTCATCACAATAATCATCATAGATAGCAACTTTGTTCTCATAATCAATTGAAACCTCTTCCAACATAGTGGATTCATCATTAAATAAAGTCACGACCTCTCCAAATACACTTTCATCAATATAATCATCATAAATAGGAGGCATGATTTCATCATAATAAATATTCTCATCAAAACTTGGGGGAGTAAAAATATCATGTTCATCAAATATAGCATCCCCAAGCTTGTAGCTTTGCATATCATTAGCATCATGGATATTCAAAGAGTTCATACCAACAACATTGCAATTATGCTCATCATTCAAAGATTTTTTTTCAATTTTTTTTATAGAATTCTTCTTCTATCAATTGAGCACAATTTTCCTTTCCATCATTTTCACGAAAGACATTATAAAGATGAATAATATGATGCAACCTCAATTCCATTTTTTGAAGTTTTCTTTTATAAACCAAACTAGTGATAAAACAAGAAACTGAAAGATTCAATTGCAAGATCTAAAGATATACCTTCTCATCTCCCCGGCAACGGCGCCAGAAAAGTGCTTGATGTCTACTACGCAACTTGTTCTTGTAGACTTGTGTTGGGCCTCCAAGCGCAGTGTTTTGTAGGACGGTAGAAATTTTCCCTCAAGTGGATGACCTAAGGTTTATCAATCCGTGTGAGGCGTAGGATGAAGATGGTCTCTCTCAAACAACTCTGCAACCAAATAATAGAAAGTCCCTTGTGTCCCCAACACGCCAAATACAATGGTAATTTGTGTAGGTGCACTATTTCGGCGAAGAGATGGTGATACAAGCTTGGTAATGATAGTAGATATTGATTTTTGTAATAGGAACAATAAAAAACAGCAAGGTAGAAATTGATAAAACTGAGCGCAAACGTATTGCAATGCATGAAAATGAGGCATAGGGTTCGTACTTTCTTCACTAGTGCAATCTCTCAACAATGCTACTATAACTGGATCATATAACCATCCCTCACGTGTGATGAAGAATTGCTCCAAAGTTCTTATCTAGCGGAGAACATAAGAAGAAATTGTTTCTAGGGTATGAAACCACCTCAAAGCTATTCTTTTCGATCGATCTATCCAAGAGTTCATACTAAAATAATACAAAGTTATCCTTTCCGATCGATCTATCAAGAGTTCATACTGTGATAACACCAAATAATTTCAGATTCATAATACTCAATCCAACACAAATAACCTCAAAGAGTGCCCCAGGGTTTCTACCGGAGAAACAAAGACAAGAACATGCATCAACCCCTATGCATAGATTACCCCAATGTCACCTTGGGAATCCGTGAGTTGAGTGCCAAAACATATATCAAGTGAATCAATATGATACGTCATTGTCACCACGAGTATTCATAGCAAGACATTCATAAAGTGTTCTCAAATCCATAAAGGTATTCAATCCGATAAGAACAAAATCTCAAAGGGAAAACTCAATTCACAACAAGATAGAGAGGGGAAAACACCATATGATCCAACTATATTAACAAAGCCCATGATACATCAAGATCGTGACATCTCAAGAACATGAGAGAGAGAGATTAAACACATAGCTACTGGTACAAACCCTCAGACCCGAGGGTGGACTACTCCCTCCTCATCATGGTGGCTACCGGGATGATGAAGATGGCCAGTGGTGTTGATTCCCCCCTTCGGCAGGGTGCCATAACAGGGTCTAGATTGGTTTTTCGTGGCTACAGATGCTTGCGGCGACGGAACTTTTGATCTAGGGTTATTTCTGGGGGTTTGTGTATTTATAGGATTTTTTGGCTTCGGTTTCATGCGAAGATGGGCCTCGAGGTGAGCACAATACATCAGGGCGTGCCTGGGGGGGCTGGCGCGTCCTGGTGGGTTGTGCCCACCTCGTGGTTCTTCTGGCCCTCCCATGAAGCTTCTAGTGCCTCTTTTGTTCCAAAAAAAATCGTCAAAAAGTTTCGTTGCATTTGGAGTACTTTCATTCTGCACAAAAACAACACCACGGTAGTTCTGCTGAAAATAGCGATAGTCCGGGTTAGTTCCATTCAAATCATACCAAAATCATATAAAATTGTTGTAAACATGCCATGAATACTTCATAAATTATAGATGCATTGGAGACGTATCACGTACCTCTTGTATGACCCCCACCTCTTGCAGCTTGTGCACCTCCTGAACAATGAACGCCTCCGAGCTTGACGCTGCACCTTCTGCTTGACCGAACGGGCATTGGGGAACACCGCCATGTGATGCTCGATCACCTCCCTCGGGACACCGGCCAAATCTGACGCTTTCCATGCGAACACGTTCTTGTTTGCTCGAAGGAAAGCAACGAGCCTCCTCCTGCTCCGGGGGGAGGCCGACGCCGATGGTGAAGGTGGGACCCAAGCTGCCATCGTCGACCGGCACCCTCTTTGTCTCGGCATGGTCTTGAGAAAACAATAGTTTCTTTTTTGTTGGTGCGGCCTCCAGAGCCCCCAGGGCACTTTCCGTGCGAGGGCGCGAGGCCGCCGCAACCCGGTAGGCGAGGTTGAGGGCTCGGACCACATTTTCCCTGTCTCCGTCTATGCTGACAATGCCGCCATTGCCTGGCATCTTGATGACGTTGTAGCCCGGATGGGTCACCGCCATGAATTTGGCGAGCACAGGGTATCCCAGAATGGCGTTGTAAGGGAGGCCGATGCGGGCCACGTTGAAGTCGATCAGCTCGGTGCGGTAGTTGTTGCGAGTGCCGAAGGTGACAGGGAGGCGCACCTATCCTAGGGTTGTGGTGGAGCCGTCGGTCACCCCAGAGAATGGCCTGTGGTGGGCGCGAGCTGGTCGTAAGGCACCTGGAGCGTCTCGAACGTCTCGACGGAGAGGACGTTAAGACCAGCGCCTCCATCGATGAGAGACTTGGTGACTGAAATGTTGCTGATGGCGGGCGTGCACAACATGGGGAGCGTGCCAGCGACGATTGTGGACTTAGGGTGGTCCCTAGAGTCGAAGGTGATGATGACCTTAGCTTGCGCTCACGGAGCCTTCGGCCAAGGCTGCGCGGCGTTCGCCTGGCGGAAGAACTACTTGGCATGACGCCCGGATGCAGGCGCCTGGGATCCACCAAGGATGCATGCGACCGCGTGGGGCCCTAGAACCACGAAGCGCACGACGAAATGTCCGCGGAGCTCTCCCCAAGAGGGGACCGAGGCCTTCGGGAGGCCGAGGAGCCAAGAGCGCGGGGCGCACGTAAGTGCCATAGGGAGCTAGTTAGCCATGGCCATGTCATCGCCGCTCTCCGCCCGGATGCTCTGGACGTACAACTGGAGGAACTCTCCGGGGTCAACCACACCGTTGTAGCGCGGGGGCAACATCAGTCTAAACTTCACTGGCCACCTCACTCGACGCAGGCCAGGAGTGAAGGTCGGGCAACCTGCAACGCTCCAAAGGGTAGCAAGGCGAACAACGTCGGCCATGGGAGCGTCGCGGCAGAATTTGAGCGAAGCAGGTGAACTTCGGCACACCCCTACCCGGCGCGCCAAATGTCATAATCGGGGCTCCGCAGACCCAAATGAAGGTTCGAACTCTAGGGTGAACACGAAGGATTTCGCTAAGCTACAACTCGCCGCTCATCGTCTCAT
Source organism: Aegilops bicornis (assembly GCA_021605145.1). Classification (NCBI taxonomy): domain Eukaryota; kingdom Viridiplantae; phylum Streptophyta; class Magnoliopsida; order Poales; family Poaceae; genus Aegilops; species Aegilops bicornis. Next base: position 369,595 of record JAHIAL010000102.1, read on the forward strand.
GGCCAAGCTACGACGTGCTTGCGTTAGGTGGAAGAAGACTTGACACAGATATTTACCCAGGTTCGGGCCACCTTGCGGTGTAAAATCCTACTCCTACTTTGTGGTGGATTGCCTCACGAGGAGGATGAGTATGAACTGGTACAGAGATGGACTGCCTCGTGAGGGCTTGGGGATGGATGAACTCAACTCCTCTCTACGGTGAAGACTAGCCTATATTTATAGTGGCCTTGGTCCTCTTCCCTCTTGGTTTAGGCGGGAAGGGATACCACAGTGGCCAATTTTGAAGGGGGGCAGGAGTACACCCTATCCTGACTAAAGGTGGTCTTCGTCTGCAAAGCTTCTAGTCGCGACGTAGATGTGGACTCGATGATGACCTCCGTCCTACCGAGCTCATGGTCTTGGTCTTGTTGCGACGGAATGTAAACCTTTGGGGGATTCCTTGGGAACCCGCATACGTCCTTGCCTCCTTAGCACCAAAGGGGAAACTGTCCTCGCCTGCGCCCGCTGGCACCCTTTCTAGCTCTCGTCGTCATGGCTCACGTCATCGCGCGCCTTGCGAGGTGGGTGCGAGCCTAGAGATATCCGCTCCTCGGGAGGCAGTCTCGGGAGGCCGCTCCTTAGGAGGTCTTGATGTCACTCGTCTCGCAAGGAGAGGGCCCTCGCGAGGGTCTTGCTCGTGAAGTCCTGAAGTTGGGCCGCGTCGGGCCCGTTGGTGGAGCCAAGCGCTGGGCCGTAGGCAGATGGGTTTGGGTATCCCCGTCCCAGGACCCCGACATTTTCCTTGGGAGCAAATATTTGATAAACAACGACCATTCAACTAAGTTTTGGTACAATTCTTCCCTAGGTCCATGAGCCTATGTGGCCTAGTTTTGCGCTTTATTCATCATTGCGGCGGACCCTATCATCTCAGTGGGCAAGGCTTTAGGCGAGCGCACCAACGACATCACCTTCTAGAGGGCTCTCTCCTTGGAGGAGGCTGATCTATGGGACTTGCAGTTGGCAGAATTGGCTAATGTAAAATTGATAGACAAAGACGACTCTATCTCCTTTGGCGAGGTGCCCTACCACTCAAAATCAACATGTTTCTATGGCAGCTCTTACGAAACCATCTTCCTACACCGATGCACATTGCTAACTTCAGCGGGTTGTTTGATGGCATTTGCGCTTTACATGGTCAAATGGAGAACACCAACCTCATTTTTTTTTCATTTTCTATAAGCTGAATTTGTATGGAGTTCTGTCACCGGAGGCAAGTGATTGGGCTTTGATTGGGCCCCCTCCCAGTCAACTTCCAAACATGTGGTCTTCATGCTCTGTGCAAAGAGTTGTTTGTTGTTGCTTTGCCGCCCTAGTGTGAGCTTCATGGATTATACACAATGAACGGGACGCAACTGTTCTAATCATGCTTGGGTGAACAGTAAAATAGAAATTAATAGAAAAAGCATTTTGGAGCATTGATTTTGTCTTTTTTGCCACTTTTTCGCAAATGTCATTTGGTGATGAAATTTTGCAAACAATGAAAACATTTGTCAATGTTTGACACAAATAAATTCAAAATATTTTATTTTTTTCCATTTTTTTGATTTTACTGTTCACCCGAGCTCACTTGAGCTCGGGGTAAGAACAACACTTTCACGCAGTAAACTTGCTATTGAAAAAGCTGTTTTCAATCCAGCTAATTGCATTTTCAATTGTGCTTTCCCCCTCTAGCTATGGGCGCCGCTCAGGAGATGAAGGACATGGCTGGTGCGACCAAAGCGTTGTACAACCTTAAACATACTAGTATAATGCCCGTGCGTTGCCACGGGCTTTTGAAATATTTATGTTGAGTTGTATAAACATAATGCGTGTTTAATTTCAAATGTAGAGATAAGATATCACGGGAATGTGGGTGCCTTGCCATTTGCTACGAAAATATTTTGCTAGAATTATGTAAACATAATGCATGTCAAATTTTACATGTAGAGACAAGATAGCACGGGCAAAGTTGGGTATTTATTGAAGTCCAATTCACTTACAATGTAGATTGATAAAAAAAATGATAAATTAATGATATCTACATATAGTGATGATCCAACTAAAATTCTATTACAAATTAATATCTAGTTGTTATGCTTAAGAAATTCTCGAACAATATCAAGAATGTTGTCTTCAGTTTCATTCGCACAATATTTGAGCAAATATAATAAAGCATTCTTCCTCAGCTTATACACATCTTACACAAGCAACGTGTAACGAGAATACTTCATGTCGAAGGTCTTAAAATGTGCAACGGAAAATACTCATGGTACTAACCGGACGAAGTAATTCTTTACCATTCCACCAGAGCATAAAAATAATAATAGCCAGACACATCCTGCAATTTCCTAAATTAGTATTATTTTAAAATAGTGATAATAAAAATAAATGCTTGTATTTTGAATATTGATGGTTCTTGTAGTACATTTCTCGAAAAAGTTACTTTCTGTGGTTTCCAGCTTTACCTAAACACTCACTCACTCACCCACTCGCTCAGTCCCATCTTCACGCTCATTCCCTCGCTCACCCACTCCCTAAATCCCTAGCTCAGCGGCGACGCGCCTCCCTCACCTGCGGCGATGCACCTCCCCTCAGGTCTTTGGCGACTCAGCCGCGTCGCCGCCCTTCTCCCCAAGCGTCGCCTCCTCGCATTCTCGTCCGCGTCGCCTCTTCCTCTCGCCCGCATCCTCTGCATCACGGTCGAGCCAAAGTTGGTTGTTTTAGTGAGGTCGAGTTGGAGCCCGACGGCGCGGGCACGGCGGCCTTGTTCTCGCTTTCGACGACGGCGGGCGACGGACGCCTGGCGCTCCTCGTCGCCATCGACCTGCAAGGAGGAGCGTCGTGTTGGACGCTGCCATCCCAAACGCTGCTGGTCCTCCATCGCTTCAACGAAGTTCGTCGTCACCTGCTCCTAGGTCGCCCCAGTAGTCGAGCTCCCCACGCTCGACCTGCAAGGTTTGCATCCTTAATTTTCCCCACGTCTTTCCAATCTTTGGAGCCTATGATTTGGGGAAAGGCAAGGAGAGATTCTAGAGTTGATTGTGATTGTTGCTTTGGATGGAACAGGGATGCAGATGTACTGTGGCCAAGAACTGCTCTCTGCCGCGTGAGTAGATTGGAAAGGCAAGGCGCAAGGAGCGATTGGAAAGGCTGCTGCTGCTCCTGGACGATGCAGCTCTGATGCCACTACCTCTTGTCGATTCGGGCATGGTAAAGACCACTCGCTTGCACTACTCCATGTGTAGATGATTGAACTTGGGTGTGGCGTGAAGATGCCCGTGCGTTGTCACGGGCTCTTGAAAAAGTTTAGAAGAGTTACATGTTAAATTTCACATGCACAAACAATATAACACAAACGCAATTACTGAACAATTGAAGTCCATTTTGCAATGAAAATTGATAACAAAAAGAAATACTAACGACATGTCCATGTAACAAACTGAGCGATGTTCCATCTAAACATCTATTACAAAATTATCAATATCTAGATGATGCACTTAAGAAATTCTTTAACGATATCAGGAAAGTTGTATTTAGCTTCATTCCCACGGTGTCTGTCACTCATACATCCAAGTGGCGCCCAATAGACTCCGCAAAATCTAACCATGCAACCAGCTCAGGCTCCCCAAAATTTGGGCCACCCATGATGGCCAAAATGTTATAACAGGCCGTACTTGTATAAAGTATAGAAAACAATGATTCAGCTAAGTAATGTAACATATCTACTTTGACACGCTTAAGAAATTCATGTATAACTTAGATATGTTGTCTTTGGCGTAATTCACATGGTATTTAAGCAAGTGTACAAAGATTGTAACTATCCCACACGAGCAATATATGTTGTTAGCATGAGGCTATTATGTGCAATATGTAAGAATATGCATTATAAAATACTCACCGTGCAAACTGATAAAGCAATTAGGTAGATGAATACACTATCATTGATCATTATCTTTGATGTTATTACAAAGAAATAATACAAGTAATGATGATCAAGTATTCAACTGTCCGGGCTCGTTGAAATACCAACCGATGATTTACAGGTCGAAGTTAATATCTTTAGAATACCAACCAGTGATTTACGTGATCATATAAATGTAGCTTCAAGGGCGCATGCATAATCTATCACGCGTGAGTCAAATTAGTTACAACCAATAAAAACGAAATGATCATAACCACAGTGAAATTAAGTACCTCGTGGGATGACCTTTAAAAAAAATACTACAGTGCTTTAGTTTGGGCTTTAGCAGGAAACTGAAATATAGCAAACATACACAGGCTCCCCTATCTGTTATATAAAACAGTTCAAAGAAATCTGTTATATAAAAAAATATTCTAAAAAGATGTTCGGAAGTTCTAATAGGAAGATGTGCACACCACAATCTTTGTGTGTGGTGGCTGTGTAAACAAAATATGGCAATTGTTTCTTTAAAAGGCGATAACGTTTTCTTGAAATAGTTTGATATACAATGAGAAAATTGCAGTTATCCTAAACAATATGGTGCCCTTTTCTTTCGAAAAGAAAGGTACCCTTCAAAGTAATACATTAGCTATGTGGGAAAAAGTGGAAATTGTTTTAAACAATTTGGTAAGTGCTCCTAACATTTCATCATTATATAAACAACACAAGTAAACTGATGATGTTTTTTTAGGGCAATACACCAACATGGCATTTTATATTTCAGGCTCAAATATGGATGCATCATTTGCCAAAACATCAACAAGAAATCCAGAGGCTCCGATTGCCAAACAATGGATCGATCGCACCCCGCCTTGCTAGCTAAAACGTCCGGCGCCGTGTTGGCCTCTCTAGGACAATGATTAAAAGTAATAGAAGAAAAATTTCGACTAAGGAAGGAACATTGTTCATAGATGGCCGCTGCTGGTCCTAGCGAATTACCGCCATTGACCATTACGTCAATCAACTCCATACAATCAGCTTCAAGAATTACGTTATGGCAGCCAACAGTACCCGCCAAAATCAGGCCATGCTTGAGAGCTCGAACTGATGATATGATAATACGTACATGCCCTAAAAAGTTATTTATGTGGTGATGGATGCTTATAGGACTGGTAGCATAAATAAGCAAATTGATGGCCTACTACTGATAACATGATGATGCTAATTGGCAGTCACGTACTGTACATAGGAGAGCAAAGAGAGGCAAGCCTCGCAAACAATCTTACAAAGCATAGTCGTAGTAGATCATGCGGCGAGGATGCACCAGACGGTTCGGATACGGCGCTGCTGCACAAGATGTTAGAAAAAGTTTCTAGAAAAAAAAGCAAGCACGCAGACTCTGTCACTGCCTCACTCTCTTTCTCTCTCATCTCGCCGAACGCTCTCCCGGCGCCGTCACCCGGCGGTTCGATCCCTCCGCCGCCCGTCGACCTCTCGCGCCCTTTGCTAGGCACCGAGCCAGCGCGCCCGCAGATCCGCGATCCTCGGCAATGGATTCGACTTGGATGGGCGGAAGAGCTCATTGTCTGGATCTAGGTGGCACTACCTCCCTTAGAGCTGGTCGTGGGAGAAGCTGTCACGCATCTTGCGGCCTGCCACCGCCGTAGGTCAGCTGGTCCCGCCGCCGCATGCCCCACTCCCGGCCGCCCGGCTCCGCTGTGGCGCCGACTCTCCTGCTCGTCAGCGTGGTGGCCTCATCTCCCGGTTGCCCTTCTCATTTGCATCCAGCCACAGCTCTGCCTCCTTCCTCATGCCGCTCGAGCTGTTCTAGTGAGGCTACAAAGCAGTCTACTACTGGTGAGTTTCCATATTACGACATGGTGGATTCCTGATTACTGTTTGGTTGTCTATTTCTTCGATTTATGTGGTGTTCGTTCAGGTTGTATATAATCTGTGTTCTTCAATTCGGTTGATGTTGAATGGATCTGAATGAATGAATGGGGAATTACCTGATGAAAATTCTTGCTACATGAGCGTCTATGCATTTTTATTCAGAGTTCAGGCAGCATCAATTACTTAGTAATTGATTCAGACAAATTGGTCCACACTTAAAAGCTATCCTCGTGCTTGTTCAGACGTTCAAGCGGTCCAGTGTGTAGTACCAAATCAACTGATTGATACATGGTGAAATATTAATAAATGTTGTTCGGCAAGAAAACTGAAAACAATATACTCCTACATGATATTTGATTTCCGTTGGTTTCATGAATTCTTGCTGATAGCTATAACTACTAATTTCTCTTAGGGTGATAATTATTAATTTTTGGATATACATGAACTAATGAATACAACCTCTAATATATTTGTACTGTTTGATTTGCTTCGTAATTTGTCTCTTAGAGAACAGAAAATAGCAGTAGTGAAGGCCCTAGAGCAACCACCTGTAAAACAAATTAAAAAGAAGGGTATGATGCTTGCATTGTATTCTTCAACATTTCTACCGCTCGTAAGGCCTGCAATACATTATGCATAAAGCTTGTCACTTCCAGAAATGCACTGAACGCATGTGTAGGAATTTCTGATAGAGTGCATCATACTCGTAGTAACGTCCTCTTTTGGTTGATGTTCACCTGCCTTGCTTTTTGAATTCCCCATACGCACCTATGGAATGGCAGTTCCCTGACATTAAATGACCATTGCCTGATTGCAAGAATATTTGAAATAGCGGGGGTGGGAGTAGCAAGCTAACTATACTATGCCTGATGTCATCTAGATGTTTTGCATGTGTCTATATGTAGTCATCTTGTCTCCATCTTCAATGCATGCACTCACTCTGCTTATTACTTATTTTTTTCATACAAAGTGTTGTTTATTCAATTTTTTCCAAAGGATGGTCATTCATACAAAGTGCCCTTCCTACCTTCTATTTGGTATCAATTGAGAATTGTTTTAAGGAGTAGAAACTTTGGTTAGTAGTGTTTCATATTTTCTTACCTGCATTCTTGATAGTTTGTCATGTCTCTCATGGTTGACATGCCAAATCAGAAAGAAATAAAAATCCTGGTTGACATGTCAAATCATGCGATTCAAGGTTGAGGAAAGAAAGGAATTTCTTTTCAAATATTTATTCTAACCTAGACAGATATAATGGGGTAAAGGTCGACCTCAATCTGGGCCTTGATGACAAGGTGTGTAGATACTATTTTTAGTCACCTGTTTTCCCATGTTGATTTGTCAGGTATTTTTGAGCTGGAGCACTGGAGCGACGCGGCGTCACCCTTTCCCCTCCCCCAGCCGCATTCTACCTACCTTATCCACACCACTCTCTCCTCTCCTCATAACTCACTCGCTCAAACCCTCCCGCCCTTCCCTCCCCGCCGCGCCGCTGCCCATGTCGACGAAAGCGGCGATCGCACTCTTCGCTTTCACGACCACCGCATCGGTCTCCTGCATCGATGGACCTTGGGGCTGCGTGTTGTGTGCTGCGCGACCGAGCGGGACGGACGGGGCATGCTTCTTGGAGCACCTGCGGGTGCTTGATCTGGTCCAGTTCCAGTCCGATCCGCGGCGGCAATCCTCTCCGGCGATGTCGCAGGTGGATCCGAAGCAAGGCGTCCCGATCTGCAATGCCACAGCTCCGGTACGCCACTCCCCATGCTTGACAAATCCATTCAACGCACGCCGCTCCGATCCGCCCCCACCTCCTCTTCTTTGAATCTTTTCTTCCCGATCTCGTTCCTCTGTTCTTTCATGCCGCGGCGTCGTGACCCGGCCTCACATGCACGGCGAGGACGACGACTGCTTCCCGACGCCGCCGCCCTCGGCAAGGAGGGATGAGGTAGGGCGTGCGCCGACCGACTTGTCACGGGGACACAGCCGCCTCAAGCCTATGGACAATTTCGCCTGCAAGATCTACTCCCTCCCTCTAAGCGCCGCATCGTCGGGCGATTACTTGGGTGGATTCTCAACACATTTGGCCACCGTACCCACCTCCAAGCAAAACTTGAGCGACGGCAAGGTATATTTTTCCGCATTTACTAATCTTTAATCAAACCACCGTTCGTTATTGTGTATTGGCTTTTTACTCGCACCTGAATAAGCGATTGCTACATAGATGTTTGTTTCCATGTGTTCTCCTGTTTTCTTGGTACTTCAAAGACAGTATATGCATGTGCCCTACAACAATTTGAATGAGCTGAAAGTCTTGTTATTCTTAAATCGAGGAGAAGATGGTCCCTGCTCCGTCATGATGTCGCCGTTACCTACGACTTCCTCAACCACCACCACCACCACGACTTTGTCGAACATGGTGAGTCTTGAGTACTCCTCCAATGCTTGTACTCCTATCAATATTTACTGTTGTAATCATGGGGTAGTTAGCTATCGTAACAAGTTTCCTAGTAGAATGCCCGTGCGTTGCCACGGGCATTTTAAATAGTTAGCTATCAGAATCGTTGTAATCATAGGCGGCGTCGCCGTCGGCTTGGCAGAGCCAAAGCAGGTTTTCACCGGGAAGTCCTCACAGCCCCAGGCGACGCACAACAAACCAGGCCCGCGGACCTACCCCTCCGGTTGTCGCACCGACCACCACACCCCCGCAGTCCACGGAAGCTAGCTCACACCCGAGCCGTGAGCTCCGCCCATGAGCCCACGCCTCCCACCTCCAGGGCCACCGCCCCAACACCAATGGTCCCGACACCATCCCCTACCGAAGCTTGCAGCCATGACAGGCAAAGAGACGGGCGGGAAGGCACCTCCTTCCCTGCCCTTGGACGGTCCCCAGGTCCGAGGCCCACCCTCGGGCCGGCCGTACTCGGCCGCCACCGCCTGCCGCCAGCCGTGCAAGGACGAAGCTCCCGGTGCGCCACCTAACAGGAGGCAAGGATGGTTCCGTGGCCCTCCCGACGTCGGATCCATCCCTCAACTGTGGCCATCACTGGGAAAGGGCCAGCCCTATGTCGCGACATGTTCAAGCTTAGCAGGGGCTGGATTGGCCTCACACTCAGACCTGCACCATGGCTGGACAAGATGAATGTCACCAACGACCGCTATCCACCACCAGTAACCACACAGCCGGACGGCGAGGTGCAGCGGCGACCCAAGCCGCCGCCCGCCAAGCTCCCGCACGTGTTGAGCCACCCAGGCAACAGCTGAGCCAGCGCAAGCCGCGGGCGCAGCTGCAGATCTGGCCAGCACAAACGCAGCCGCCGGCAACATCGCAGCCACCCTCGCTGTAGAGCCATCCGCACGAGCACCTGGCCAGGCATCGCCGCCCCAGACTCAGATGCCACACCGCCGTGCCCCCTGCTTGCACCGCGCCTTCACCGGCCACGGCATCCTGCGCCACACGTGGCCACACGGTGAAGGGAAGACCCCCCCCCCCACACACACACACAGGCGGCAGGGGAGGGGAGAAGGGGAGGAGGAGGGGGTCCCGGCGGCAGCGGCGCTAGGGTTTCTCCCGTGACGCGCGTCGCGGGAGGAGGACGGAGGGGATCGTGTTCGGATTCATACTTCTCCCGGCTTTTATTTTCCAACTGCTCCATTAGGAGTAGAGATATGTCTAGATATATGATTGTAATATTCTAACATTACTTTATTTTCTTCCTTTACCTCACATTGTAAAGCCGAGACAAACAATGTGACCTCACCTAATCTCTGATCCCCACGGCAATTGGGTATCTCTATCCTCCTCTCACCACAAAGCAAAACTCAAAAAGACAATGAAAAAGGGAGGGAATAAAAAATTCTCAGTCATTGAAGTATTTTACCTAATTAGAGAAACTAAAAAAGGCCAAAAGGAAGTGTCCATTAAAAGGCTAGCAAGTACCATTATATCTAGCTCTCTTTCTGCAGGGCTTGCTGCAGAAGAGATGGGCTCCTAACAAACCTTCCTCAAACAACAAAAACAGATGACATGAGTAAACCTGTGGACTCGGCTTGGACAAAGCAGATACGTGAGCGATGGTAATCTACTGTGAGGAGTGAGCTTTTCCACTGCTTGGCTTACAAATATTATAGAACTTTTTATTCTTTCAAGCATCAGTTCTAGTAGAATGCACGTGTACATACAGAACAATTTCTAACAGTTATTCACCCACATGTTTACCAAAATGTAAAAAAAGATAAAAGAAACACTTACAGCTAAAATGATCTCATGTAATCTAGGCAGTAGGTTTGCTCGGACTCACTATTTAGTTATTTTCCTTACAAACTAATTTCCAGTACTTCCATTTTTATGGGTGACTGGAGTATCAGTGATACTCTTAAAAGGTGCGTACTACAGTCTAGCATATGAAACATCATCTGCCCCCTAAACATTTAAAAGAAAGTAAAATTTAATTTTGGGTGTATGGCCTAATTACCTGAGATCCTCCACAATGATTCAGTGCATAAGCAAGCCCATATCTGGTTTGATAAATCTTCTATAGTTTCTTATCCCTGTTAACTGTGCTTGCCTTGCAACTTTGAATCTTCAACTACAACAAAAATCAAAGCTTTGTCCTTAGATTGCTTTCAGTAACTACTGCAGAAATATCAGATGATGAGGCATGTGCGTAACCACTAACTACACAATAATAAGCACACCAAAGAAAGCCACCTAGGAGTATGGCTGGATGAACACCTGATTTCACTGGAGCTGGTGCTCGTAACTTGATGAACGGAGACACCACAATGTAGGTCGCAACTTGAAAGAATTGTCTTATGAACACCTAATTTCACTTTGGAGCTTACCTTGAATGCACCTTTGTATGTCCTGTCATCTTACTCCAGCAGTTAAAGCAAAAATTCCACAACTTTCACCCTGTCAATGAGAGGGCGGACTTCGAGAACCCTGTAGTTACACACAGATGAACTTTTTCGTAGTCCCACGAAACGATAAGTAAAGAGAAGATAAGTGTCCAACAGAACTTTTATAAAGAAATGTTTCTGATAGAAAATTGAAAGGAACTCTTAGATGTAGACTCCCAGGTCGTGCGACACACACACACACACGCGCACACACACACACACACACACACACACACACACACACAACTTGTTGTGTTCCATTATTGCACCATCAACAATGTCCTTTATACTCTCACTAAGATTTTTGAACGCCTAGTCAGCCACCAAGGTGAGCAACCTAAACCATATGGTGTAACCTGGGTCTTTTTTAACCTTTAGATATTGATACATACCTCAGCGATTGTGTATTGGAAGAGATTAACCTCTTTACCATGTGAAAGAAAGCAACTGAGCGATCAAGTTTAGGAAACAGAAGACAAATCGTGCTATAACAAAATACCAAAAGTTGCTTCACCTTTCGGCATGGTGCCCCTGAACTCAGAGTTCCTAATAAGCCCCATGATATCCATTCCATGAGACCATGACGCCTATCTTTAGTACAATTCGGTTAGTTTCACAAAGTCAAATATCAAGAGGCACAGAAAACATGAACCACATACCATGTCATGAGATCTTCCACTGATTATAGCAGTCAGGAGAAGTGGTGCTACATGCCTCACAGCAGCATACATCTGTGAACAAAAATCTTTAGAAAGTTGAATGGAAAATGCATTGATACTGCAACACATATATGGAACAAATTAAGGAGGAACTATTGTCCAGTGGCTGAAGTCAGCCCAGGCATGGGGCTTGAGTACCTTGGGGAAGTAGGGGCATACACACCTTGGGTTGCCAATGAGCATCCTACTACTGCCATTGGAGCCAAGATAGAAAATAGAAACTTAGGCTGTTGCAGCCTGACAGAGCGTAGAGAAAAGGAGCTGAACAACATGAAAAATAAAATTTCAGAATGACTTCATGAACTCTCAAAAATAGAATAATATGGCAGAGAGCAAATTTAACAACAACAACAAAATTAAAACTGTACAATTAGTAAGGCAAACCATCCTAACTTTAAAAAAAATAGTGAGACTATCATTCTAAACAATAGTACATTTACTTAGCGCAGCTATGATATTCTCACACTGGATCTACAATGTCTATTCCAATTTCCATGCCGACAAATATAGAGTGGTTCTGTCAGTTAAAAGATAAAAATACCAAAATTTGGTATAAAGGGCAACAAGATAAGATGCACTGTGCGTTCCAGCATCCACACAAAACACTAAGCATGGCCTTGCATAACTCAACAAACGCATGCTTTCTTACTTGAATACCTTGGAGTGATGACGACTGGTTACTTTTATTTTTATATAGGTGGTATCTTTCCGATCACATAATTGACATCCTCTTTCAGATTTTGGAGTACAGAGAAAGAAGATTACGGTGGTACTACTCCTAGCAGGGACGTACATTAGTACATGAAAAGAAGAACGGTTTAAGAACATAGCAGAAACTGAACGAGGCAATGCATCATGAACTGAGCGAGGCCGCATACCGAGCACAAGGATACCCTTTCCTCCCTCCCTCCCTCTCAATTTTAGCAAGGGATCCCATGGCCTCAATCCTCATCTCCGTCTCTCTATCCTGATCTGATTCTCTCCGTCTCGGATCTGATTCTCTCCGTCTTGATCCAAAGCAGAGAAAAGAGGGAAGATGAACCTGAGGGAGGAAGTCGATCGCATGGTGGTGAACGCAGCGGAACCGACGGCGGGATCACGGTGGTGGATGCCTAGGGTTTAGCGGAGGTGGCGGCGTCTCCCTTGAGGTCGGCGGCGGCGGCGTCTCCTCTGGGAGGTCGACGAGGTTGATCCCTTAAGTCCATGGGCGGCGATCCCGGACGTCCATGAGCGACGTCTCCTCCGGGAGGTCGGCCGGCAAGATCGTACGTCGGAGTTGGCGATCGAGGGGAGGCGGCGCTGTGACCTCGAGATCGCACGAGGGCGGCGTTGTGTCCTCGAGGGGATCGATAGGCTTTGGTTTCTTTTGCGGCGTCTTTTTTTTTGGGGCTGCATGCGTGGGGTGGGAGAGAGGAGACGAAAAAAACCAGCGAAATAAAACCGGACGAAAATGATGGGACGAAAATAAAACCCGGAACGCGACCTACCAACTGAGACATTAGGAGTTTAGATTCATGCCATCAATGGGAGGCGACGACGACCATGAATGGTGCCCCGCATAGTGTCTTTTATTTTTCCGAGCCAAAACATACTCTATCTCTCTATCTGATGCTTTTAGCGGTAGGGAGCGCTCCCCCCTTTCTTGTGCGTAGATTTTATTTTGAGGAAAGGCCATCATGGCGACTCTTGTGTGTAGTTTTGGTTTTTCAAGACTTTCTAACTCGCTAGCCTTAGTTTTCATTTTATTAATTTAAAGCCAGAGGGTACCTGCACTTCTTTAAGTTTATTAAGTTGCACGTAAAATGAAGTTCACCGCAATTGTAAGCAAAATGTTGTTGTTTTGTTCTCCCTTTGTCCCTTTCTCTTCGTCTGTATCTTCGCACCTTGGTGCGTTTCTTCTTGTTCATGTAAGTCCCCCAGGCTCAAGCCTATTTGAAATATACTCCGTATAAGGTAGAGCGATCTCTACTTTTTATTTTCAAAAAAAAAATCAAGCAAAATCGAATAACTTTGAAAACCGATTTAGTTCCGGAAGGAATCAAATTACTCCTCTGTTCCCAATTATAAGATGTTTTAAATATTTTAATATAGAACTATATATGGACTAAAATGAGTGAATAAATATATTAAAACTTGTCTATATACATCTGATTCTGAAAAAAATAAAACATGTTATCTCCAACACTAATTAGTTAAATCAGATTTATCTAGATATGGGTGTATCAAGACATGATAGTTGTCTCAGATTTCTTAGATACGGATGCACCTAACATTAAAACGTGTCTAGATACATCCGTACCTAGACAAGGCTGAGTCAACTAAATTTTATGGCATGGAATCACATTTTGCTGGCGCCATTAGTTTGCTCAACACCGGAAGTTAGTTTCCAAAAACTGAAGAACGTTAAATTGGCCAGTAGCTAATTGCAAATCGCATAATTAGCGTTAACCATTTTCAGTTTTTGAAAACTGCCCACGAGAGGTGCGCACGGGCCAGCATGCTCGTCCAACGACCGCCACGCGTCTTGAGACCGGCTAGGTGGGCACGAGTCGCTGTCGTCGGGTCTTCCACCACAACCATCCGATGCCATCCAACGGCCCATGCCCGCCCCACCCCCGACTTCTATATAACCAGAGCCCACGGTCCGGGTCCGACCCCCCTACGCCGTGCTGTGCTCGAGTGTCAACGTCATCGCTAGCCTCCCGCCGCCGTCGCCGCCGCCGCCGCCACAAGCGAACAAGGTGAGGCGCCCTCCCCTCCGCCCTTCTTCTTCTTCCTCTTCTTCATTTTGCTTAAGCTCGTTCCGATCTAGTAGGCGGCTTCATCTTGCTTCCGTTGCTTTGTTCGTTCCGATCTGGTACGCGTTTGTTGTGCCTGCCGCTTAGGCCTTTAGAAACGGCCCTCTCCTTGATCCGTCGCCCCGGTACTTCGCGGTGAAATTTGCGCTTATTTTCTGGCCAACTTGTTGTCTAGAGGTGGTGCCGCCCAGGTTCGCAGTGACGAGCTAGATCCTCTTGATTGGGGATTTCGCCACCCTTTTGTCTCTCTGAAATCCTTGGGAGATTGGGTGTACTGCGACCATTATTCATCATGTGAACCAGTCGAGGGATCAGCGTTAGTAGTGATGAGTAGGGCTTGTTCTGTACGCAGAGATTAATAGTGCCCTGCCCTTTTATATGGGATTTAGTGCTGAACAATGGATTGCGAGCAGGTTTGTTCACAGTGCAAATTTTTTTATAGTAGTTCACAGTGCAATTGGATAGGTGCCTTATGCTCCGAAATAGTGGCTGGGATTTAGTGCTGGACAGTGGATGAACTGTTTGGTCACAGTGCAATTGGATAGGTACCTTGTGCTGCGAATAATACAGGATTGTGTTGTTCTTAGAACCTTGTCCTGGGAAGAATAGAATTTATACTGCTGTGTCCCGAGATGCTGATTCGCAGGTTACAGCCCTGCGGAGTTGAGTGCAACGGGTTATTCTTTTATTCGTGGGATCTTGTCCTGTTTGTGCAACTTGATTACTTTAGGAAGCTTTGGTTAGGATCTTGTATGTGTATTTGTTGTCCCTACTGCTGCCAACTTTTTACAATAGGGAGCAGAACGACTTGTGCACATTCGCACAACTGCTAACACTCATGAGCAGTTCACTAGATGACGATCATATGTATGTCAGATCTGGTAATTTGAATCTAAGTTTCTAACCTCTAGAGTGTTTCCTTTTTTGTTCTTATGGCACAATTTTTGTTCTGAGACACTGATCACCTTTTGTTTAGGTCAAAGAAGATGGCTGAAGTCGAGACCTTCCTCTTCACATCCGAGTCTGTCAATGAGGGCCATCCTGACAAGCTCTGCGACCAGATATCTGATGCTGTGCTAGATGCATGCCTGGCTGAAGACCCTGACAGCAAGGTTGCTTGCGAGACATGCACCAAGACCAACATGGTCATGGTTTTCGGTGAGATCACTACCAAAGCCAATGTTGACTATGAGAAGATTGTCAGGGATACTTGCCGTGGCATCGGTTTTGTGTCCAATGATGTAGGGCTTGATGCTGACCACTGCAAGGTACTTGTCAACATTGAGCAGCAGTCCCCTGACATCGCGCAGGGTGTCCATGGCCACTTTACCAAGCGGCCTGAGGAGATTGGCGCTGGTGACCAGGGCCATATGTTTGGATATGCAACTGATGAGACTCCTGAGTTCATGCCCCTCAGCCATGTTCTTGCTACCAAGCTTGGTGCTCGTCTCACCGAGGTCCGCAAGAACACCACCTGCCCGTGGTTGAGGCCTGATGGCAAGACCCAGGTGACTGTTGAGTATCACAATGACAATGGTGCTATGGTCCCTATACGTGTCCACACTGTGCTCATCTCCACCCAGCATGATGAGACAGTGACCAATGATGAGATTGCTGCTGATCTGAAGGAGCATGTGATTAAGCCTGTTATCCCAGAGCAGTACCTTGATGAGAATACCATCTTCCATCTCAACCCATCTGGCCGCTTTGTCATTGGTGGACCTCACGGCGATGCTGGTCTCACTGGCAGGAAGATCATCATTGACACCTATGGTGGCTGGGGAGCTCATGGTGGAGGTGCTTTCTCTGGCAAGGACCCGACCAAGGTTGACCGCAGTGGTGCATATGTTGCAAGGCAGGCGGCGAAGAGCATCGTGGCCAGCGGCATTGCCCGTCGCTGCATCGTCCAGGTGTCTTATGCTATTGGCGTGCCTGAACCGCTCTCGGTGTTTGTCGACACATATGGCACTGGCAAGATACCTGATAAGGAGATCCTTGAGATTGTCAAGGAGAACTTTGACTTCAGGCCAGGCATGATCATCATCAACCTTGACCTCAAGAGGGGCGGGAAGGGGCGCTACCTCAAGACGGCGGCATACGGGCACTTCGGCAGGGAGGGCGCGGACTTCACCTGGGAGGTGGTGAAGCCCCTCAAGTGGGAGAAGCCTTCTGCCTGAGCAAACACTGAGCGAAGTCTCTGAATAAATTTAGGTTTACCTATCGCAGCAAGTAATATCTCTATTCACTGCTCCAGAGCTGCAACGGTGCAAGTTTTTTTTTAGTGTCTGTGTTTGGAGGTGCTTGTATTGTGGGTGTGCTACTTGTGTTCTTATCTGCTCATGTCATGGTAATGGTGGCGACAAGATTGAAACTGTTTAGGCCTTGTTCGGTTGATGGAGATTCAATCCCCTAGTGGATTCAATCCACGCAGGGGTTTGGTGACACCCACGCCGTCACCCAATTCTCATTATTTCCTTTCCTTCTAACCCCGTCACTTTAGGGCCTCTTTGATTCGTAGGATTTTGAAAATGTAGGAATAGGAAAAGTAGAGGATTGGGGTGGTATGCCAAATTGAATCCTATAGGATTAGAAAGGAGTGTTTGATGCCACATGAAAAACAAAGGAATTATAAAAAGAAGTTGGAGTGGATGTTAGATTTCCCATGAACTGTAGTATAAAAGATTTCATAGGAAAAATTTCTATGGGATCCAATCCTATGAATCAAAGGGCCAACATAGGAAAAATTCCTAAGGATTTCAATCCTTCAGAAATCCCATAGAATTCCTTTGAATCAAAGGAGCCCTAAAAAAATCCCAAGATGGTCGCCATACGGAGAGGTGAGGCCGCCGCCGCCTCAAGGTTACCGCGCCGCCACCACCATTGCCATTGAATCGTGGGAGAGACAGGTGTCGAGCGAAGGACTCCATTTTTTGTCTGATGGGAGGACAGGTTTTTTCCCTGTGAAAATCCGATGGTTTCGGAGGGAATAGGCCGGGGGGGGGGGGCGGTGTTGACGCAAATCCCGGCGGGGCTGGGGATAAGAAATATGACTTTCCTATCTTTGCTAGCCATCCTGTGTTGGAACAACTCTATTCAGCATGATTGCGATTTCTTTTCCTTCCGCAGTAGAGAGCATCCACATCACAGCATTTCACACTAACACTTGTGTGTTTTATTTAGCAGAGGGTGCTAGATTTTTACCCTCTACGAGTGAATACCCTCAGGCACATTAAATGCCACGCATTGAATCCTAAAGCGTTCATTCTCATGTATTTTGAGCGAATTAGGCTGGTCATAGTGGGCATATGACACTAGTCTAAGTTACTACCTTTATAATGCAAAGTAACATAGTAGTAGTGTTATAAAGGACTTCATTAATTAGCTTGTAGACTCATTTTATCTTGGAAAGCGCCATGTTACAGTAATGTTACCACTTCCCATTAGCTACATGCCACATAAGCAAAAATTTCTCGGAATGCGCTATGATACTTATTAAGTTACTTCCACTATGACTAGCCTTATGAGCTGGCGGCATTAAAGGTTTGCTTGGATGATAATCTGAACGAACACATTTTCGGATGGCATTCTTTGGTTTTAGAGCATTTTCATATTTATTTTTTGTTGACTCCCTTTGGCGAGCATGACAATTTTCAACATGGTAATTACTCCTTCGTTCAGAAATACTTGTCATCAAAATGAACCAAAAAGGATATATTTAAATGTATTTTAGTTTTAGATACATCTCTTTTTATTCATTTTGATGACAAATATTTTCGAACGGAAGGAGTATTATTTTAGAACATGACAATTCTTATACAACAACTTGATAATTTAATCTGTTTCGGATGGTAATTCTGGAGCGTTAGTTGGGAGTGATCGGAAACATTCATTTGTTTCTAGTTATCCCCTAAGAGGGTCAGATATATATTGGCGTTCTTATTTTAACCTGGCTGGTGCTGTTGCCCTCGGTCCGCCTCGTCTCTGGTGGCCTTAGGTTTATGAGGCATAGTGGATCCTGACCTTTGCCGGCAGGAGGGTTTCGTTTTAGATGGTTCTTTGAGTTTTGTTAGGGTTTATATTCTACTACTTAGGAAGACAAGACGGCGGCGCCTTGAAGATGAAATTAGGTCCTCCCCGCCTAGCCCCCGTCTCGGTGGTGTGTCTATTTCCGTGTGTTTTCAAGTTGAATTTTTTCGATCTATGCCACTCTTCATCAACGACGTTTGCTGTTTTGGTAAGTTGTTCCTATGAGGCCTTAGCAGGACGATTTTCAGACTGTCTACTATAATAAGTTTTGTTTGGCTCTGACGAGGGAGGGAAGATGACGCTGGTGCGCCTTCCGCTTATTTTAGTGCTTGTAGTCATCGCTAGGTGGTCTATGAATCTGGATGTAATTTTTATTATTTCTAGTGTTCATTGTACTGTCATGACTGAAAATAAATAGATCAGAAGTTTTCTTGAAGAAAAAAACCCTGGCTGGTGCTACACCCACCATCTCATCGCTTAGCACCAATGATCGTTTTACTCCCTCAGTTTCTAAATATAAGATCATACTGACTACATACAAAGTAAAATAAATGGATCTACATCCTAAAATATGTTTATATATATTTATATGTAGTTTATATTGGAATCTGCTTAAATTTAGAAACGGAGGGAGTAGCATTTTAGCGTCGAGGGATGCGGATGCTGTCATTTACGAGACTGGCCAGCGTCATAGTGTGCTTTTTCTTATTACTGGTAGTTCGTTTGGTTTGGAGTCAATAGTGTCACCACAGATTTTTGAGAGAAAAAATAGTGTCACCACAGAAACCGATGGTGATTTGATACGCGAAGTGAGAATTTCGTTGCCTATTGTGCTGCTCCACCTAGATCTGCAAATTTTGTTGTGAGCTATAGAAAAAACTTCTAAAACTTTTTCTAGACAAAGCTTTTTTTAGGGTAGAACTTCCAATCTATTCATCAACAATCAAGTTAGTAAAAAATTCAGAAGTAAAAAATTACATTCAGGTACGTAGATCATCTAGCGACGACTATAAACACTGGAGCGAGACGAAGACGCACCGTCGTCATTGCACCTCCCTCATTGAAGCCAAGCAAACCTTCTTGTAGTGGACAGTTGGGAAATCGTCGCTGTCGGTGTCAAAACCGGCGGATCTCGGGTAGGGGGTCCCGAACTGTGCGTCTAAGGTCGATGGTAACAGGTGACAGGGGACACGATGTTTACCCAGGTTCGGGCCCTCTCTATGGAGGTAATATCCTACTTCCTGCTTGATTGATCTTGATGAATATGAGTATTACAAGAGTTGATCTACCACGAGATTGTAATGGCTAAAACCCTAGAAGTCTAGCCTGTATGATCATGATTGCCTCTAGGGACTAAACCCTCCGGTTTATATAGACACCGGAGGGGACTAGGGTTGTATAAAGTCGGCTACAGAGAAAGGTCTTCATATCCGAACGCCGAACTTGCCATCCACGCCAAGGAGAGTCCCACCCGGACACGGGTGAGAGTCTTCGGTCTTGTATCTTCATAGCCCATTAGTCTGGCCCATGTCCAACAGGCCGGACATCCGAGGTCCCCTTAATCCAGGACTCCCTCAGTAGCCCCCAAACCAGGCTTTCAATGACGATGTGTCCGACGCATAGATTGTCTTCGGCATTGCAAGGCGGGTTCCTCCTCCGATGACTTCAAAGAGCTGTATTCGGCCTTCCATTTAATGTCGTACCCATCGCCTTCTGCGCATCCATGGCTTCAGCTTCCATGTGTCGAGCGAATACGAGAGGTCAAGGTTATTTTTGCACATAATACCCCGACCATGTAAGAAAGGCGTCTATTTAAAGAGATTGGATCTCAGATCCATTCCACACCACGCGGAAAATCCTCAGAGCTTGCTAGGAGGAACCACTCCAACATGGCTAGCGCTCCCAGTTCTTCCTCCCGTCCCCACGGCTCTGGAAAAGGCGACTGGGAGAGATGTTCCATATCCCACGGTCAGCTGGTGAAGCTGCAAACACATGGATTTCTTCCCCCCGCGGATCTAGTCCCTGTTCGAGCAGGATTGACTTCCTTCAACGGCGGGGCTCAGACGGAGAATTTCCCCAATCCATCCAAGGGGGAACGAGTGTGCTTCATTCCCTACTTGCTAAGAGGCGTCGGATTTCCAATCCACCCGTTGCTCCGAGGACTTCTGGAGTATTATGGCCTCCAACTGCATAATTTCACTCCTGCCTCTATCCTACACATCGCGGGTTACGTTGCTCTTTGTGAGCTATTCCTGGGCTGTGAGGCCCATTTTGATTTATTGAGGAAACTATTTTGCCTCGTCCCTCGTAACCAAGAGGGATCAATATTCGAAGTGGGTGGAGCCGAGGTATGGCGCATCGCCGAGACCGGATACCTGTCCGGCACGCCGAAGAAGGCGTCCGAAGAGTGGCCTTCCGAATGGTTCAATATTGAGGACGTCGCTCTTCCTGACCCAGTCCGAGTGGGTCTTCCCGAATTTTCAAGCGCTTCGTTGAAGAAACGCCACAGCTGGCGCCCTCGGAGCCTTGAGGAGGAAGATAGCGTGGAAGTCCGTCAATTGATGGGCAAGATAAAAACGCTCGCCCAGTCCGGATTAGCAATAATCAAGGTAATGGCGACTTCTATAGTGCGGGGGGTCCAACCACTCCAATACAGAGGGCTTCCCATGTGGCACTATAAGGGGGAAGATGACGCCTCACGTTGCGGTCAGAAGGGTCCCGACACCCCCACCACTCTGGCCAAAATATTGGCCGAACTGTACAAAGGGGAGAAAGAGGAGTTTACTCGTGTTAAACGTCGAGATGGATTTTCCATGTACAATCCTCCTAGCTGGGTGAGTTCTAATCCCACCACTTTACTCAATCTTCTCCCTGAGTCACTTTTAATGGACATTAACCCATCCATTTGTAACAGAAATGGAGGAAAGTTACCGAGGGGATCCATAGACCCGCCCCACAGCCAGAGGATCACAACCGGGATCTTGACCCCGGATTCGAAGAGGATCCGGACATATTTGTGGAGCTCGAGGATGGAGTGTTCTACTAGGCGAGCTATGACGACACGGAAGTGGCCATCACCGCCGACTATCCTGGTCTCCTCCCTGCCTCACATGTAAGTGATCAAGAGACACCTTCTTCGAGAGAGCTTCCTCATTACGCCTCACTCACTGCACTATTTCTTGCTCCAAAGGGGAGGCGCCCGACGCCCAGCGTGCGCCAGAGGCATTTCCTAAGAGCACAGCGCCCGCGCCGAGCAAATCTTCGAAGAGGAAGGCAAACGACAACATGTCAGAGCCTTTATCAAAGAGGTATGGTTTATTAATCATGCCCCCTGGTAGTCACGTCAAACTATGACATTATCCGCTCTATCTTATCAGGAAAAGCGTTCGCTGGACTATGTCCGGGGATCCTGCCGGCCGTGCCTCCACAAGTCAGGTTACCGACCCTGCCTTGAAGGTGAGGGCTAATTCGAGAGTGACGCCGAATTGTCCTTCAGCAGAGGATTCAGAGAATGTGTCCGTCACAAACCCTGAAGTGGATAGCGCCATGAATCATCGGCGCCGGCAGGCCGCTCTTCGCGACCCCGGATTTTCAAAAGAGGCATTCAACGCCTTCAGCTCGGCTGATGCATACATCCGAGCTACTCGAGACGGGCTTACTAGAGCCACACACCAGCATTTGAAAGATATGCGGGTAAGTACACACTTTTACATATCTGATAATTATATACCAGTAGCCCGCGAGACTTGAAGCAGTTGATACAACTGTTTTAAGGATCATTGTATAACCAGGTGCTCACATAGAAGAACAACCTGTTGTCTCAAGAGCTGGAAAAATGTCGGACCTAGCTGGCTGCTTCTACCGCCGAACTGGAGAAATCCAAGGAGGCATCGCCTGGTAATGTTCCCCTCCATCAAGAAAATATAATCATGTACCAACAACATTAATACTTTTTGTATTTCCCATGGCAGGATTGTTGGATCAACTGAAGGAGCCCCTGAAAGTCGCGCAAGCGGATGAACATGAGGCCAAAAGACAACTAGCCGCAGGCGACCGTGTGCTTACACGGGCCAGGGATGAGAGAAATAAGCTGCAGGATTCCAACACCTCTTTGGGCGAGGAACTAAAAGACGTGCGAGCCGAGCTGGCCGACTCCGTGAAGGAGAATAAGAGACTATGAGACATATTCAGTATTCTTTTCGAACTTGTCTCCCTATAATTTGGCGAGGGCAGGAACTGATAGGTTTATGTCTGCAGGTATGCTGACTGGCCGTCCCGAAGAGGAAATGTCAGAATCTCAAGGCGACCTGCTACAAGAGCTTTCCCAAAGGCACGAGCGAGTTCGGCAAGCAATGTGGAGTGTTGCCAAGGCTTTATGGCCATCCGCCTCCCCTCCAGGAAGTATGGTGGAGCTCGTGGAGCTATTCAGAGGAGCCTGACGGCGTATTCGATTATGGAAGATATTGTTGGGTAACGTAGTAATTAAAAAAAAATCCTACGCACACGCAAGATCATGGTGATGCATAGCAACGAGAGGGGAGAGTGTTGTCTACGTACCCTCGTAGACCGAAAGCGGAAGCATTAGCACAACGCGGTTGATGTAGTCGTTCCGACCGATCAAGTACCGAATGCACGACACCTCCGAGTTCAGCACACGTTCAGCCCGATGACGTCCCTCGAACTCCGATCCAGCCGAGTGTTGAGGGAGAGTTTCGTCAGCACGACGGCATGGTGACGATGATGATGTTCTACCGACAGAGGGCTTCTCCTAAGCACCGCTACAGTATTATCGAGGTGGACTATGGTGGAGGGGGGCACCGCACACGGCTAAAAGATCAACTTGATCAATTGTTGTGTCTATGGGGTGCCCCTTGCCCCCGTATATAAAGGAGCAAGGGGGGGGGGTGCGGCCGGCCAAGGGGAGAGGCGCGCTGGAGGATTCCTACTCCCACCGGGAGTAGGATTCCCCCCTTTCCTAGTTGGAATCGGAGTCGGGAGGGGGAAAGAGGAGAGAGAGAAGGAAGGCGGGGGGGGGGGGGCCCACACCTTGTCAAATTCCGACAATGGGGGGAGGGGCGCGCGGCCCAGCCCTGGCCACCTCTCCTCTCTTCCACTAAGGCCCATTTACCTCCCGGGGGGTTCCGGTAACCTCCCGGTACTCCGGTAAAATCCCGATTTCACCCGGAACACTTCCGATATCCAAACACAGGCTTCCAATATATCAATCTTCATGTCTCGACCATTTCGAGACTCCTCGTCATGTCCCCGATCTCATCATCCGGTGACTCCGAACTACCTTCGATACATCAAAACACATAAACTCATAATATAACCGTCATCGAACTTTAAGTGTGCGGACCCTACGGGTTCGAAAACAATGTAGAAATGACCGAGACACGTCTCGGTCAATAACCAATAGCGGAACCTGGATGCTCATATTGGCTCCCACATATTCTACGAAGATCTTTATCGGTCAGACCGCATAACAACATACGTTGTTCCCTTTGTCATCGGTATGTTACTTGCCCGAGATTCGATCATCGGTATCTCAATACCTAATTCAATCTCATTACCGGAAAGTCTCTTTACTCGTTCCGTAATACATCATCCTGCAAGTAACTCATTAGTTGCAATGCTTGCAAGGCTTAAGTGATGTGCATTACCGAGAGGGCCCAGAGATACCTCTTCGACAATCGGAGTGACAAATCCTAATCTCGAAATACGCCAACCCAACATGTACCTTTGGAGACACCTGTAGAGCTCCTTTATAATCACCCAGTTACGTTGTGATGTTTGGTAGCACACAAAGTGTTCCTCCGGTAGACGGGAGTTGCATAATCTCATAGTCATAGGAACATGTATAAGTCATGAAGAAAGCAATAGCAACATACTAAACGACCGTGTGCTAAGCTAATAGAATGGGTCATGTCAATCACATAATTCTCCTAATGATGTGATCCCGTTAATCAAATGACAACTCATGTCTATGGTTAGGAAACATAACCATCTTTGATTAACGAGCTAGTCAAGTAGAGGCATACTAGTGACACTTTGTTTGTCTATGTATTCACACATGTATTATGTTTCCGGTTAATACAATTCTAGCATGAATTATAAACATTTATCAGGATATAAGGAAGTAAATAATAACTTTATTATTGCCTCTAGGGCATATTTCCTTCAGATATCAGCCTGCCGAGAAGGTGCGCGAGAGGCCTGGGCCATGGTGAAAACACGGTACACCAAGATTGATCCAAATCATATGGCCCGGGTTGGACCTCTAGGGTCGGACGGAAAAGAAATTCCCGTTAGTTTGGTATATGACCAGGTAAAAGTAGCCGCAAAATATTTCCAACAGGATTGTAAGTTAGACAGCCTGTTAGATGGCATAGAGGAGGAAATTTTTGAGTCCCAGTGACTATGTACTTTCCTTGACATATTTGTCCCTAAGCGGATTGTAAAAGCGATCGTCATGGCGGACCTTTTAACCCGACCTCTGTGCAGAAGGTACTGAGTGTTTTCGAATACCCGAGTGGCAAGATTGACCGGGGTATGCGTGGAAACCAGGCGTAGGGGTCATAGTTGCTTAAACAGACAAGTTGTATCCGGCTAGCTATGTTATATTACATTGTAATTGTAAGAAAAACCTTCCGGGGAGAATAGTTCCGTTAAGGGTTCCTTTCCCTGGGTGAACATGCGTTAATATGCATGTCCGAACTGTGATTGAAAAATCGCAGTATACATAACATCTGGGGGTTCATAGTGTAATGAGTGTGAAAACATCTTTAGTCCGCCGACCGAATATTCCCTTAAGAACGCTAGCTTTCGGCTTCACCCAGTCTGAGGTACACATCCGGATGACCCGGCAGTAACAATCGCAGATGTGCTCCCTTTATGCCCTAGCCGAACAAACGGGAACGTAGGGCATAAGCACAGGAGCCAGACAACCCAGCTTGGCAAAACTTAAGTCATAACGATGCATATAATGGCGAAGAAAAGGTACATATGAGGAAAAGCACATATGTGGTGAGCTTGATGCTCGGAAAATAATAATAAGCTTCTGTACAAGAAGCCCCCGGGTATTATGGGCGTACATATTTAAGAATGTGTACGTCGTGAGTCTTGTGGTTTAGTCGCATACGAGAGCTTTAAAGCTAAAAAAGCGAAAGAGAGGAAAAAATAATGGAAACAAAAAGGGGAAGAAGACGAACAAAGAGTTTGGCTCTAGGCATAGAATCTTCGGAGTCTGGCCGCGTTCCATGGGTTCGGCTCTAAGCGATTATCTGATGCATCACACAAGCGGTATGCTCCTTCGATGAGAATTTCGTCAATGATGAAGGGACCCTCCCACTTGGGATTGAGTTTGTCCTTTTTCTTCTCTGCCAAGCGTAGAACGAGTTCGCCAACATTATAAGTCTTGGACCGCACTTCTCTGCTTTGATATCTGCGAGTCTGCTGTTGATAAAATGCGGAACGGGCTTTTGCGACGCCGCACTCCTCCTCAAGGGCATCTAAGCTGTCCTGCCGATCAAGCTCGGCCTCTCTCTCTCTTCATACATGCGCACCCGTGGTGAGTCATGAATAATGTCGGAGGGCAACACAGCCTTTGTGCCGTACACCATGAAGAAGGGTGTATATCCGGTAGTGCGATTGGGCGTGGTCCGTAGCCCCCAGAGTACGGAGTCGAGATCCTCAACCCAATGCTTGTCTGATTCTTTCAAAGACCGCACTAGTCTAGGCTTGATGCCGCTCATAATAAGACCATTGGCTCGTTCGACTTGACCGTTTGTTTGCGGGTGATAGACGGAGGCGTAATCAAGCTTAATGCCCAGATTAGCACACCAGGTTCTCACCTCATTGGCTGTGAAACTGGAGCCGTTATTGGTGATGATGCTATGTGGGACACCATAACGGTGCACGACACCGGATATGAAGTCTATCACTGGTCCGACTTCGGCCGTTTTAACTGGTTTGGCCTCTATCCACTTAGTGAACTTATCTACCATGACCAGCAGATATTTTTTCTTATGGCTTCCTTCTTTAAGGGGTCTGACCATATCAAGCCCCCAGACCGCAAAAGGCCAAGTGATGGGGATTGTTTGTAGAGCGGTGGGTGGCATATGGCTTTGCTTGGCGAAAAACTGGCATCCGATGCAATATTGGACAAGGTCCTATGCATCTGCTCGGGCCGTCGGCCAATAGAACCCTGTACGGAAGGCCTTACTTACAAGGGCCCGAGCCGCGGTGTGGTGACCACCGAGACCGGCATGAATTTTAGCCAAGAGCTACCGTCCCTCTTCTTCGGAAATACATCTTTGAAGTACTCCGGTAGCGCTTTTCTTGTAGAGCTCTCCGTCATGGACCTTGTAGGCTTTCGAACACCGGTCAATGCAGCGAGCCTCATTCTGATCGTCAGGTACCTCTCGCCTATTAAGGTAGGCCAAGAAGGGTTTGGTCCATGGGGCAGTGACTGCCATGATAAGATGGGCCAATGGTATTATTTTGGTGGCTGAGCCCCCGATGATATCGGTGTTGTGTTCGGAATCTGGGGGTATAATCGGGTCTAGAGTGGTGTTGCCGCTCTCCCCTTGCCACACCATGGATTGCTTGAAGAGCCTTTCCAGAAATATGTTAGGCGGGACGGGGTCGTGCTTGGCGCTGATGCGAGCAAGGACATCCGCCGCTTGATTACTTTCTTGAGCCACATGATGAAACTCGAGCCCCTCGAACCGAGCTGACATTTTGAGAATGGCGTTACGATAGGCTGCCATCTTTGGATCTTTGACGTCGAAATCCCCATTTATTTGGGATATTGCGAGGTTTGAATCCCCGCGCACCTCCAGGAGTTGTATGCCCATGGAGACGACCATCCAAAGACCATGCAATAAGGCCTCGTATTCGGCTGAATTGTTGGAGTCTATGTGTAATATTTGGAGTACATATTGAACTGTGTCTCCAGTGGGGGATGTTAAGACAACACCCGTTCCTAAGCCTGCCAGCATTTTGGAGCCATCGAAGTGCATGACCCAGTTGGAATATGTGCTATACTCTTTAGGGAGTTCGGCCTCTGTCCATTCGACGACGAAGTCGGCCAGTACTTGGGATTTAATGGCCCAGCGCGGTTTGTATGTTATGTCAAATGGAAGGAGCTCAATGGCCCACTTGAAAATCCGGCCTGGGGCATCGCGGTTGTTTATTATGTCATTCAGTGGTACTTCGGAAGCCACCTTGATCGAGCACTCTTGGAAGTAGTGTCGCAGCTTCCGGGATGCCATGAAGACCGCGTATGCTATCTTTTGGTAATGAGGGTACCGGGATTTGCATGGTGTGAGGACAGTTGATACGTAGTATACCGGCTTCTGAATCGGGAATTTGTGTCCATCCTCCTCTCGCTCGACGACGAGCACCGCGCTCACCACTTGGTGCATTGCTGATATGTATAATAGCATGGGTTCGCCGATGTTCGGTGCGGCTAGGATTGGGTTGCTCGCTAAAAGAACCTTTATTTCTTCCAGTTCGGCCGTTGCCGCGTCCGTCCACTTGAAGTGGTCGGTGCGTCGGAGAAGGCGATAGAGTGGTGGTAACCCACAAGTATAGGGGATCAATTTTAGCCTCTTTCGATAAGTAAGAGTGTCGAACCCAACGAGGAGCTAAAGGTAGAACAAATATTCCCTCAAGTTCTATCGACCACCGATACAACTCTACGCACGCTTGATGTTCGCTTTACCCAGAACAAGTATGAAACTAGAAGTACTTTGTAGGTGTTTTTGGATAGGTTTGCAAGATAATAAAGAGCAAGTAAATAAAAAGTAGGGGCTGTTTAGATAAAGACACAACTAAATTAGTCTTAGTAAAGAGCTTTTTGTTACGAGAAAGTTATTTGTCCCTAGGCAATCGATAACTAGACCGGTAATCATTATTGCAATTTTATTTGAGGGAGAGGCATAAGCTAACATACTTTCTCTACTTGGATCATATGCACTTATGATTGGAACTCTAGCAAGCATCCACAACTACTAAAGATCATTAAGGTAAAACCCAACCATAGCATTAAAGCATCAAGTCCTCTTTATCCCATACGCAACAACCCCCTTACTCGGGTTTGTGTTTCAGTCACTCACGCAACCCACTATAAGTGAATCATGAACGTATTGCAACACCCTACAGCAGGGATCCCTCACGC
Organism: Aegilops bicornis; assembly: GCA_021605145.1. Lineage (NCBI taxonomy): Eukaryota > Viridiplantae > Streptophyta > Magnoliopsida > Poales > Poaceae > Aegilops > Aegilops bicornis. The sequence goes on from JAHIAL010000102.1 coordinate 398,032, forward strand.
TTGCGCGACACGGGGAGCACCATAGCCAAAGTATCTGTCATGCACCGTACAAACCAACAAGCATTGTAAACATCCTAAAGGCAAACCTTGGCACATTATTTTTATAATACAATGGAATTGTACAAGGGGATAATTATTTTTCTTGAAAAGTTTCTGTAATCAAGATTCACAAAGTTTCCGTGAGCATGAACAAAGTTGAAGGCTAGCTCCCACTTCAACAATGCTTGTCTTTCTCACTTTCACTTTCCTTTTTGAAAAGTTTCGGGTTCCCCTCTTTATTTTTTTTGTTTTTAAACTATATAAAAGCACTCAACAGAAATAAATGACTCTATAAAACTTCCGGGTTGTCTCCCTGGCAGCGCTTTCTTTAAAGCCATTAAGCTAGTCATATAGTGCTCAAGTAGTGAATCCACCCGGATCCCAAGGTATATCAAAGCCAATTTTAATTAGCAATGATTTGGAATTTATTAGTGAGCACAAAGCAACATATATCATGCAACAACGAAGTCTAACTCTCTTCCTATGCATCAGCATGTCATAAAAGAACAATTCATGCACACAAAGTAAAGGCTAATGCATAGTATAAATAGTTTCTTGCAATTTTATCGTGTTGGAAACATAGAGAGGCAGAGATATAGTTCCTCTCTCTTAATAATTGCAAGTAGGAGCAGCAAGCACATGCATATTATATTCATCAAAATCATCATGTGCAACGGTAAAAGGCAACGCATCAATATAATCCTTAATAAAAGCAAACTTCTCCGATATAGTGTAGTTTGGAGAATTCAAAAAGATAATAGGACTATCATGCGTGGGAGCAATAGCAACAATTTCATGTTTAACATAAGGAACTATAGCAAGTTCATATCCATAAGCATCATTCATATTGGCATCTTGGCCACAAGCATAGCAAGCATCATCAAAAGGGATATTTCAAGAGAATCAACGGGATCATAACAATCATCATAGCAATCATCCTTCGTAAGCACGAAGGTAAATTAAACAATGTATGAGTTGAAGAGTTACTCTCATTAGAAGGTGGGCACGGGTAGCTAATCCGCTCTTCCTCCTTTTGTTCTTCGCTCTCCTCATCATCTTTTTCATCCAATGAGCTCATAGTTTCATCAATTTCTTCTTCCATAGACTCCTGCAAAATATTAGTCTCTTCTTGGACAGCGGAGTAGTCCTCAATATATGGTTCAACATAGGCATTAGAAGCATAATTATCATAGCAATATTTAAGTATGGCAAAATTTTCAGACTTGTAAAGAGTAGCATCATACTTTTCAATCAAAGAAGCAATTTCATAAGCACCCTTAAAAGCAACAAATTCTTCAATTTGTTGAACATCATAGTAATTATAAACACCCTTAGCATACGAAGATATGATTCCATTATCACTAAACTCACATTGATAGGGAAGGTGTTTCTTAGGGTTTTTAGAACAACAAGTAAAATCATATTTTCACATAAATTCCAAGCATAGCATTGCAAATGATGAATTTGACCTAGTAAAAGTTTCCCTTTTTCGGATATACGGTGTCACACATAACAAGCATGCTCATCTAAAGATTTTCCCTCAACTAAGCTAGTTGGGGTTTCAGCACGAGCACATAGGGATCGAAGATTATCCAAGTAATAAGCTTTAGGAGTGTGATAGATTGTGAGTGGTTCTTCAACCATTGGTTCAGTAGGTACAACTAATTTTTTTGGTATTTTGCATTTCCTACCCATAACTAAAGATAGAACAACAAATAAAAATTACTTAGTGATAAAGCAAACAAGCACACACGAGAATATTCACCCCACGCTATTGCTCCTCGGCAACGGCGCTAGAAAAAGGTCTTGATAACCCACAAGTATAGGAGACCAATTGTAGCTTTTTCGATAAATAAGAGTGTCAAACCCAATGAGGAGCTAAAGGTAGAACAAATATTCCCTCAAGTTATATCGACCACCGATACAACTCTACGCACGCTTGATGTTCGCTTTACCCAGAACAAGTATGAAAATAGAAGTACTTTGTAGGTGTTTTTGGATAAGTTTGCAAGATGGTAAAGAGCAAGTAAATAAAAAGTAGGGGCTGTTTAGATAAAGACACAACTAAATTAGTTTTAGTAAAGAGATTTTTGTTACGAGAAAGTTATTTGTCCCTAGGCAATTGATAACTAGACCGGTAATCATTATTGCAATTTTATTTGAGGGAGAGGCATAAGCAAACATACTTTATCTACTTGGATCATATGCACGTATGATTGGAACTCTAGCAAGCATCCGCAACTACTAAAGATCATTAAGGTAAAACCCAACCATAGCATTAAAGCATCAAGTCCTCTTTATCCCATACGCAACAACCCCCTTACTCGGGTTTGTGTTTCAGGCACTCACGCAACCCACTATAAGCGAATCATTGCAACACCCTATAGCGGGGATGCCTCACGCTTGCGCGACACGGAGAGCACCATAGGACAACACCAATAATAAAACATGCAACTCAAACCAATCACGATCATCAATGAACCCATAGGACAAAACAGATCTACCCAAACATCATAAGATAGCCATACATCATTGGGAAATAATATATAGCGTTGAGCACCATGTTTAAGTAGAGATTACAGCGGGTAAGAGTGAGGTTTTCACCGCTGCATAGAGGGGGGAAGAGTTGGTGATGATGGCGGTGAAGTTGTTGGTGTGGATTGCGGTGATGATGATGGCCCCTGGTGGCACTCCGGCGCCACCGGAAGCAAGGGGGAGAGAGCCCCCATCCTTCTTCTTCTTCCTTGACCTCCTCCCTAGATGGGAGAAGGGTTTCCCCTCTAGTCCTTGGTCTCCATGGCGTGGGAGGGGCGATAACCCCTCTGAGATCGGATCTGTCTCTCTGTCTCTCTCTGTTTCTGCGTTCTCAAATCTGTCCTTTCACCGTTTCTTTTATAACCAGAGATCCGTAACTCCGATTGGGCTGAATTTTGGACACGATGTCTATCCGGAAATTAGCTTTCTTGCTGCGAAAGAAGGGCTCCAACCGCCTTACGGGGTGGCCACGAGGGTCCAGGGTGCGTCTGACCCCCTGGGGCGCGCCCCCTGCCTCATGGCCCCCTCGGGCATCGCATCGTGTTGATTCTTCTTCCCAAAAATCACATATATTCCAAAAAAAATCTCCGTCAGCTTTTATTCCCTTTGGACTCAGTTTGATATGGATTTTCCGCGAAACAAAAAACATGCAACAAACAGGAACTGGCACTGGGCACTAGATCAATAAGTTAGTCCCAAAAACATTATAAAAAGTTGCTAAAAGTATATGAAAGTTGTATAATATTGTCATGGAACAATCAAAAATTATAGATACGACGGAGACGTATCAAGTGGCAGTGCTTTTTCTCCTAGTCTGGAGATAAAGCGGCTTAAAGCTGCCACACATCCGGCTAGTTTTTGGACATGTTTAAGGTCTGTTGACGTAGCCAATTGTGACAAAGCTTGGATTTTGGCTGGGTTTGCTTCAATTCCTCTATTGGAAACGATGAAGCCCAGCAGTTTTCCAGCGGGAACACCAAAAACACACTTTTCCGGATTAAGCTTGATGTCATATGTACGGAGGTTGTCAAATGTGAGACGCAAATCGTCTATCAATGACTCGACGTGCCTAGTTTTGATGATGACGTCATCCACATATGCTTCAACTGTCTTGCCGGTCTGTTTCTCCAGGCATGTTTGAATCATGCGTTGGTAGGTGGCCCCGACGTTTTTGAGCCCGAAGGGCATGGTGTTGAAGCAGAATGGCCCATATGGGGTAATAAATGCCGTTGTGGCTTGGTCGGACTCCTTCATTTTGATTTGATGGTATCCGGAGTATGCGTCGAGGAAACACAGTGAGTCGTGTCCTGCGGTAGTATCAATAATCTGATCAATGCGAGGGAGGGGGAAGGGATCCTTATGGCAGGCCTTGTTGAGGTCTTTGAAATCGACGCATAGGCGCCAGGATTTATCCTTCTTTGGCACCATCACCAGGTTTGCTAGCCAGTCCGGATGTTTTATTTCTTTGATGAATCCGGCCTTGATTAACTTGGCTAGCTCCTCCCCCATGGCTTGTCATTTGGGTTCGGAAAAGCACTACAGTGTTTGCTTGACCGGTTTATATCCCTTTAGTATGTTGAGGCTGTGTTCGGCCAACCTGCGTGGGATTCCTGGCATATCAAAAGGGTGCCAGGCGAATATGTCCCAGATCTCGTGCAGGAACTCTCGTAGCGCGATGTCAACTGATACGTCTCCAACGTATCTATAATTTTCGATTGCTCCATGCTATATTATCTTCTGTTTTGGACATTATTGGGCTTTATTATTCACTTTTATATTATTTTTGGGACTAACCTATTAACCGGAGGTCCAGCCCAGAATTGCTGTTTTTTTTGCCTATTTCAGAGTTTCACAGAAAAAGAATATCAAACGGAGTCCAAACGGAATGAAACCTTCGGGAACGTGATTTTCGGAATGAACATGATCCAGATGACTTGGACCCTACGTCAAGAAATCAAAGAGGAATCCACGAGGTAGGGGGCGTGCCTACCCCCCCAGGCGCGCCCTCCACCCTCGTGGGCCCCATGTTGCTCCACCGACGTACTCCTTCCTCCTATATATACCTCACGCACCCCAAACGATCGTAACAGGAGCCAAAACCTAATTCCACCGCCGCAACCTTACGTACTCCACGAGATCCCATCTTGGGGCCTGTTAAATCAGCTCACGGATGGGGCATCGAGCACGGAGGGCTTCTACATCAACACCATAGCCTCTCCGATGATGTGTGAGTAGTTTACCTCAGACCTTCGGGTCCATAGTTATTAGCTAGATGTCTTCTTCTCTCTTTTTGGATCTCAATACAATGTTCTCCCCCTCTCTCGTGGACATCTATTTGATGTAATCTTCTTTTGCAGTGTGTTGTTGAGACCGATGAATTGTAGGTTTATGATCAAGTTTATCTATGAACAATATTTGAATCTTCTGAATTCTTTTATGTATGATTGGTTATCTTTGCAAGTCTCTTCGAATTATCAGTTTGGTTTGGCCTACTAGAATGATCTTTCTTGCAATGGGAGAAGTGCTTAGCTTTGGGTTCAATCTTGCGGTGTCCTTTCCCGATGATGAGGGGCAGCAAGGCACGTATTGTATTGTTGCCATCGAGGATAACAAGATGGGTTTTTTATCATATTGCATGAATTTATCCCTCTACATCATGTCATCTTGCTTAAAGCGTTACTATGTTCTTATGAACTTAATACTCTAGATGCATGCTGGATAGCGGCCGATGTGTGGAGTAATAGTAGTAGATGCAGGCATGAGTCGGTCTACTTGTCTCAGACGTGATGCCTATATACATGATCATACCTAGATATTCTCATAACTATGCTCAATTCTGTCAATTGCTCAACAGTAATTTGTTCACCCACCGTAAAATACTTATGCTCTTGAGAGAAGCCACTAGTGAAACCTATGCCCCCCGGGTCTATTTTCCATCATATTAATCTTCCAACACTTAGCTATTTTCATTGCCTTTTATTTTACTTTGCATTTTTATCATAAAAATACCAAAAATATTATCTTATCATATCTATCAGATCTCACTCTCGTAAGTGACCATGTAGGGATTGACAACCCCTTATTGCGTTGGTTGCGAGGATTTATTTGTTTTGTGTAGGTGCGAGGGATTCGCGTGTAGCCTCCTACTGGATTGATACCTTGGTTCTCAAAAACTGAGGGAAATACTTACGCTACTTTGCTGCATCACCCTTTCCTCTTCAAGGGAAAACCAACGCAGTGCTCAAGAGGTAGCAAGAAGGATTTCTGGTGCCGTTGCCGGGGAGGTCTACGCAAAAGTCAACATACCAAGTACCCATCACAAACCCTTATCTCCCGCATTACATTATTTGCCATTTGCCTCTCATTTTCCTCTCCCCCACTTCACCCTTGCCGTTTTATTCGCACTCTCTTTTCTGTTCGCCTTTTTCGCTTGCTTCTTGTTTGCTCGTGTGTTGGATTGCTTGTTTGCCACGATGGCTCAAGATAATACCGAATTATATGACTTTACCAATACCAACAATAATGATTTCCTTAGCACGCCGATTGCTCCTCTTATCGATACTGAATCTTGTGAAATGAATGCTGCTTTGTTGAATCTTGTCATGAAAGATCAATTCGCCGACCTTCCTAGTGAAGATGCCGCTACTCATCTAAATAGCTTCGTTAATTTGTATGATATGCAAAAGAAGAAAGATGTGGACAATGATATTGTTAAATTGAAGCTATTTCCTTTTTCGCTTAGAGATCATGCTAAAGATTGGTTTACGTCTTTGCCTAAAAATAGTATTGATTCTTGGAATTAGTGCAAAGATGTTTTTATCTCTAAGTATTTTCCTCCCACTAAGATCATCTCTCTTAGAAACGATATTATGAATTTTAAGCAACTTGATCATGAACATGTTGCACAAGCTTGGGAGATGATGAAATTAATGATACGTAATTGCCCAACACATGGTTTGAATTTGTGGATTATTATACAAAAAATTTATGCCGGATTGAATTTTGCTTCTAGAAATCTTTTAGATTCGGCCATGGGAGGCACTTTTTATGGAATCACTTTAGGAGAAGCTACTAAACTCCTAGATAATATTATGGTTAATTATTCTCAATGGCACACTGAAAGATCTACTAATAAAAAAGTGCGTTCGGTAGAAGAAATCAATGTTTTCAGTGGAAAGATGGATGAACTTATGCAATTATTTGCTACTAACAGTGTTTCTTCTGATGATATGCCTTTGTCTACTTTGATTGAGAATAATAATGAATCTATGGATGTGAATTTTGTTGGTAGGAAGGTAGGAATAATTTTGGTAACAACGCGTATAGAGGAAACTTTAATCCTAGGCTTTATCCTAGTAATTTCTCTAATAATTATGGTAATTTCTACAACAATCCTTATGAAAATTTTAATAAGATGCCCTCTGAATTTGAGACTAGTATTAAGGAATCTATGAATTCACAAAAGAATTTCAATGCTTTGCTTGAAGAGAAATTGCTTAAAGTTGATGAATTGGCTAGGAACGTTGATAGAATTTCTCTTGATGTTTGAGTCTCTCAAAGCCATGAGAATTTCCATTGATGAGTGCAAAGAAAGAACCGCTAGGATGCGTGCTAAGAAAGATTGCTTTATAAGAGCGTGTTCCTCTAGTTCCTATGAAAATAAAGATCATCTAAAAGTTATTGACGTGTGTAACACCCCGGATGTAACTTTCCATATTTGTAACTCCAACTCTTGCCATTTTCGGCATTGTGATATGATATTCCCTCCGTGGTTGGGTTTTTGTCTTTTGTTTTGCATTTTGTCCATGTCATGCATCTCATATCATGTCATCATGTGCATCTCATTTGCATACGTGCTGCGTCTCATGCATCCGAGCATTTTCCCCGTTGTCCGTTTTGCAATCCGGCACTCTTATGTCCCCCGGCGTCCCCTTTTACATTTTTCCGTGAGCGGGTACTAAACTTTCTCGGAATGGACCGAGGTTTGTCAAGTGGCCTTGGTACACCACCGGTAGACCACCTGTCAAGTTTCGTGCCATTTGGAGGTCGTTTGATACTCCAACGGTTAACCGCATAACCGCAAAGGCCTCTTTTGGGTTGCAGCCCAACACCCCTTCAAAACAGCCCAATAACCCATCTAAGTCACTTCCATGTCCATCGCCGTTCGATCACGATCGTGTGGGCGAAAACTACACTCCATTTGGAGCTTCCTAACTCCTTCTACCTATAAAAACACCCCCTCCCCCGAAATTCCGGATCAAATCCGTCCCTAACCCTAGCCCCGCACCCCTCGCGCCGCTGGACACGTCCGGATCGGGCGAACGCGTCCGTCCGCCGCCGCCCGGCGAACCACGGCCCGCCACGTGTACGCCGCCGCCGGCCGCTTCGGCCGCTCAGCCCCAGTCCCGCCGCCGCCTCAGCGCCCGGCCAGCCGCCCGCCGCCGCCCAGCGCTCCTCCGCCGCCTCGGCCGCCCGCCCGCCGCCACGGAGCTCACCGCCAGCGCCACCGGAGCTCGTCGCCCGCGCCTCCATGATCGCCGCGCCTCCGTCCGTCGCCGGAGTCCGCCGCCCGCCTCGCCTCCGCAGCCGCCCGGCGCCGGATCCGGCCAGATTCGCCACCCCGGCCTCTCCTCCCTCCTTCTTCGGCACCAACTCTGGCGAGCCCGGCCTCGCCTCGGATCGCGCACGCCTCGGACGAACCCTAGATCCACCCGAGGTTGACCCCGTTTTTCCTCTTAAGTCTTTATCTGCAGATTATTTGTTGCATTTTCATCATGCCATAACCTTGCACTCGTGGCTCCGTTTTGGGCGTGTAGCATCCAGAATTATTCGCCTCGACGAGTACATCATTTCATCTCATTGCACCATTTTCATTTGAGCTCATCTTGATGCCCGAAATGCTGGAAGAAGAGGTCTATGTGATGTTAGTTTCAGATTCTTATCAGAACATGCACTTTTGTCATTTTTGCTATGATTGATGTGTGCACCCTATGAACTTTGAGTCCTACATGTGTTTTGTAATATGCCATACCATCTTTACAGGGGTGTATGCCATGTATTTTTGTGATCTCTGTGGTGACTAGCACAAGCATGCAAACTAGGCTTCATGATGTTGCTGATTTCAGCCCCTGTTTTGCTGATATTTTTATGCCATGTAAACTTGATGCTACCGAGAGATCCATGCATATTTTGAGATACTTCAGTAAGGATGTTTTAAACATACGGTTATTATCTATCCATCCATGTCCTTTTTTGCAATTACGGAGTGCCATATCTTGAGTCAATCGAGCTATACTTTTGCTATAAAATGTTTCCTGGCAGATTGTTTACATGTTATTCAATTTTACCAAGGTTGTTGTAGTTGAGCCGTGTATGCTATGATGTTGTTCTTGCCATGTATAGCTTATATGCCATGTCTTTTTGATGGATGTATGCTTAGTTTATCTTGAAATGCTCTGTAGTGAGTGCATCAAGCTCGCGAAGATGCCTTCAGATTTCTGTCAATGTCATGCCCTGTTTGCTGAATCTGTTAACGAAACTTGCCATGTTTACGTGGGTTCCATCATATTTTCTGATCCTTTTTGGCTCATGGTCAGTAAGGTACTTTTGTTCTATGCTTTGAGTAGATTCATACCGTGCCTTGTTTTGCTATTATAAGTTCCTGTAGAATGTTGTTTGCTTGCTCTGAACATTGCTTCCTGATGCTGATTCTGCCATGTTCAGTATTTTCACCAAGTCTGTGAAGCTGATATATTGTGCACTTTTGCCATGCTTGTTTGGACCTGTTATGGTGTGAATTAGCCGTAGCTCAGTGTTCATCTTTTGTCAAGCATCTTGAGTAGATCAGTGCCATATGCTTTGTTGGTACGTTCGGGTGCAGTAGTTTAATTTCTTGTTGCTTGCTATGTGGTATCATGCTGTGAATGGCAGATTTGTGCCATTCTTGTTTCGCTTGTCATTTGCAAACCGTGCATCCGATTCCGGTGATCTTTATATCGATTTCAACCGAAATCATCTCACCTTTTCAGCGGCATACTTGGTTTGCCAAGTTGATGCCTTGTTCATCAGTTTCCTTTCGAAGCACGCATATGCATTGCATCTCACATCTCGCATATCATGCCATGTTTTGCATCATGTTGTTTGTGCATCGCCCGTGATTTATTGTGGTTCCATTGTTTGTGTTCTTGCTTTGGGTAGAGCCGGGAGACGAGTACGTGAACGAGGAACCTGTTGAGAACGCTTACGAGTATCAAGCTTTCGACAACTCTGAGAACCTTGCAGGCAAGATGACCATACCCTCGAAATCACTTCTATCTTTGCTTGCTAGATGCTCGCTCTTTTTCTATGCCTATGCTACGATGCCTATCACTTGCTTATCATGCCACCCATATTGCCATGTCAAGCCCTAACCATCCTTTCCTAGCAAACCGTTGTTTGTCTATGTTACCGCTTTGCTCAGCCCCTCTTATAGCGTTGCTAGTTGCAGGTGAAGATGAAGTTTGTTCTTTGTTGGAACATGGAGATGTTGTTCCTTGTTGGAACATGTTTACTTGTTGGGATATCACAATATCTATTGTTTAATTAATGCATCTATATACTTGGTAAAGGGTGGAAGGCTCAGCCTTATGCCTGGTGTTTTGTTCCACTCTTGCCACCCTAGTTTCCGTCATACCGGTGTTATGTTCCTTGATTTCGCGTTCCTTACACGGTTGGGTGATTTATGGGACCCCTTGACAGTTTGCTTTGAATAAGACTCCTCCAAAGAAGGCCCAACATTGGTTTTACCATTTGCCACCTAAGCCTTTTTCCCCCGGGTTTTCGCGAGCCCGAGGGTCATCTTTATTTAACCCCCGGGCCAGTGCTCCTCCGAGTGTTGGTCCAAACTAGAGCCACTTGCGGTGCCACCCTGAGGCAACTTGGGGTATCTTCGGTTGCCGTACGTAGTGTTCATCCGGATGTGCCCTGAGAACGAGATATGTGCAGCTCCTATCGGGATTTGTCGGCACAATCGGGCGGCTTTGCTGGTCTTGTTTTACCATTGTCGAAATGTCTTGTAGTCCGGGATTCCGAGACTGATCGGGTCTTCCGGTAGAAGGAATATCCTTCGTTGACCGTGAGAGCTTATAATGGGCTAAGTTGGGACACCCATGCAGGTATTATCTTTCAAAGCCGTGCCCGCGGTTATGAGGCGATGGGAATTTGTTAATGTCCGGTTGTAGAAAACCCGAAGTTGACCTTAATTAAAATACATCAACCGCGTGTGTAGCCGTGATGGTCTCTTCTCGGCGGAGTCCGGGAAGTGAACACGGTGTTGGAGTTATGCTTGACGTAAGTAGTTCAGGATCACTTCTTGATCGCTACTAGCTTCACGACCGTGCCTTGCTTCTCTTCTCGCTCTCTTTGCGAGTGTAGCCACCATATATGCTAGTCGCTTGCTGCAGCTCCACCTCACAACTCTGTCCTTCCTATAAGCTTAAATAGTCTTGATCTCGCGGGTGTGAGATTGCCATGTCCCCGTGACTCACAGATTCTACCAAACAGTTGCAGTGCCGACGATGCGGTCTGAGATGACGCAACCGAGCTCAAGTGGGAGTTCGACGAGGAACGTGGTCGTTACTATGTGTCTTTTTCCCGATGATCGATAGTGGAGCCCAGTTGGGACGATCGGGATCTGTGTAGCATTTGGGGTAGTCTTCTTTATTTTGGTTCCGTAGTCGGACCTTGAGTGTAATCTGGATGATGGATGTTTATTTATGTATTGTGTGAAGTGGCGACTGTAAGCCAACTATGTATCTCTTTCCCTTATGTATTACATGGGTTGTGTGAAGATTACCTCACTTGCGACATTGCTTTCAATGCGGTTATGCCTCTAAGTCGTGCTTCGACACGTGGGAGATATAGCCGCATCGAGGGCGTTAACAAGTTGGTAATCAGAGCCATCCCCGACTTAGGAGCCCCCTGATTGATTGTTTGCTGGCGTTGTTGAGTCTAGAACAAAAATGTTTTGAGTCTTAGGATTATATATACCGGAGAGTAGGATTCTTTTTACTCCTCAGTCCCTTCGTCGCTCTGGTGAGGTCTCCTGACGTAGAAGTTTTGACTCTCCTCTCCTCAAATTTCACTAAATTTTTTTGTTAGGATCACGCGGGTATCTTGGAATCGTTCCGATGGTGTTGTGACGAGAACATTGTTCTTGGTGCCTCCTGACATTTAGGGGTTGTGGCAGTGTCCCGGGGAGTTGAGCTCCGAGGTGTTGTCGTCACAATTTTATCGTTCTTGATTCTGGAATACCGAGCTTTGCCGACATCGAAAATCTTTTTGTACAGTTGTTGGTGAGATAACCCCGATAACCCAAAGATCGGGCGAGCTCGAGTATTGCCATGACTCAGATAACGGATGCTTTTCAAGGTCGAGGTACACGATTTCGAAGGTTTCTTGGTTATGTGTTGACGGATGGATACAATTTGGATCTAGGTATTGTTAGTTTGGGTGATATATTTTGTGTCCCCTGTATCCCCAACACCAGATTGCATAACCAAAAAGTTTTGGGAGTTTATAGGTGGGATTCAAGTAGCTCTTAGCATTTCTTCCCGCAGATATTTGGTTTGTGATTGGGTAATCCTTACCACTTATTTGTTCCAGTCGTACCTTGTTATTTTTTTTCATCAACCCTTAATCAAGTGGCTGCTCACCTTAATGGACGTGTGATGATAGCTTTGGAATTCATTCGTTCATCCTTGTTCGAATGTTTATTGTGAAGACTATATGTTGCAATTTCTATCCGTTGATTCAACTTGTCTATCTATCTATCAAAGTGCTAACGGATGTCACCCTCTTCAGGATGGCTCCGCCAACGCGTCTGAATCCGGAACGCAATGATGGGAGTCAGTCGAACCCTCCACCTCCACCTCCGCCTCCGGAGGCATGGCAAGCTATCATGGCAGCCACCAATGCAAATGCTCAGATGATTTTGCAACTCTTGCAAGAGCGCATCAAGGGCAAGGCAATCAAGGAAATCAAGGCCAAGGCAACAACCAGCCGCACTTTGCTACCCTCAATCGGTTCCTCGCTAATCAGTCAAGTCTTTCAGCTTCGTGTCGAGGCCACGACGCCGACGATTGGCTTGTGGACATCTGCAAACATTTTGAATGTAGCAATGTCGACACGAGGACTTTGTCAAGTTTGCTTCGTTTCAACTCAAGGACCAAGCTGCCGAGTGGTATCAGCAATACAAAGATTCTAGAGGAGGTCGTGTAATTACCTGGGATGAGTTCCGCCGAGACTTCAAAGCTCACCACATTCCGAAAAGTGTTGTTGAGAGAAAGCGTGAGGAGTTCCGCAATCTCAAGCAAGGCAACATGTCTGTGTATCAATACAATATCCAGTTCCAGAAACTCGCTCGCTTCGCTAAGCAAGACGTCCCTGATGAAAAGAATATGACTATCAATTCAGAGGTGGCCTCAGAGAAGATCTGCAATTAGCTCTCGTGCTTTTTGAGCCGGAAAAGTATGATGAATTATACAACATGGCACTGAAGCAAGAAGCTGCCCAACTCAAGTGTGAGGCTTCTAAGAAGAGAGTCAGGGACGCAGTTCAGTCTTCTTCTTCCTCACTAGTGGCAACTAAGCAGCGAAGTTCTGGTTGCCTCCTCCTCCTCCGTTCCGTCGGCCTTATCAGCAAGAACTCAGGTGGTCGTGGATCTTCCCACCCGCCCAACCCAAAGCTATCGTAACAAGTCTAATTCTCAAGCTCCAAGGTCAAATGCTCCTTATCACCGTCCGCTCTCAGAGGTGACTTGCAACAAATGTCTGCAGAAAGGTCACTACGCGAACAAGTGCTTCAACCAAAGGCGCCTTCCGCCTCCTCCTCCTATGAGGTCTTCAAGCAATGCAGTGGTCAAGCATAATCCAAAGCATGCCAAGGTGAACATGATGAATGCAGCTCAAGCAGAGGAATGTACTGACGTGATAATGGGTAATCTTCCAGTTAATGATATTCCTGCAAAAGTTTTATTTGATTCTGGTGCATCGCTTTCTTTCATTTCGAGACCTTTTGTTGCCAAGCATGAGTTTGTGACGGAAAGATTCCTATTCCGTTGAAGATTGTGTCCCCGGGTAAGAAAATGACATCTAATATTTGCGTCCCGGATGTTTCTATCAAGATGGGCGACTATAGATTTCTGGCTAAACCATTTGTCCTTGGTGACTCGGATATTGATCTAATTCTCGGGATGGATCGCTTTCAAAGACAAAGCTCAGCTTGATTGTGCTGCTGTGGAAATTCAATTGACTCACTCTTCCGAGGATGTGATCATCTATGCCGCTCGTGATGAAACCATTCGGTTGTTTTCTCTCAATGAGAAGGGCGAATTGGATGCTATCTCTCGATTCCATCATTTGTGAGTACCAAGATGTCTTTCCGTAAGAGCTTCCAGGAATGCCTCCTCACCGCCGCTTGAATTCGTTATCGATCTTGAGCACGGCATGAACCCGTTTGCAAGCGTCCATACAAGCTTGGACCTAATGAGCTGAAGGAATTGAAGAAACAGCTCGATGAACAAGAGCGTCTGGTCTCGATCGGACCGAGTTCATCTCCTTGGGGTTGTGGTGTTCTTTTGTCCGTAAGAAGGATGGCACGGACCGGCAATGCGTCGACATCATTCCATTGAATAAAAAGACAATCAAGAACAAGTATCCACTTCCCAACATCAATGAGCTTTTCGAGCAACTCAAAGGTGCTAAAGTGTTCTCCAAGCTTGACCTTCGTATGGGTTATCATCAAATTCGTGATTCGTGAACAAGATATTCCCAAGACAGCATTCGTAACAAGCTTTGGTTCTTATGAATATACCGTCATGTCTTTCGCCTTGTCAATGCTCCTCCAACATTCTCTCGAATGATGAACTTCATCTTCAACCCCTACACCAATGAATTCGTCTTGGTCTATCTTGATGATATTTTGGTCTTCTCCAAGATAAGAAGGATCATGCCAAACATTTGCGATTGGTGCTCGACAAGCTCAGAGAGCACCAATTATAAGTTTTCCAAATGTGAATTTTGGCTTGATGAAGTTCTTTACCTTGGTCACATCATCTCCGCCAAGGGCATCGCTGTTAATCCCGAGAAGGTGTCCGCAGTTGTGAATTGGGAACCTCCTCAGAATATCAAGCAGCTTCGTAGTTTTCTTGGACTTGCAAGCTATTGCCGAAGATTCTTTGAGAACTTCTCTAAGATTGCAAAGCCTCTTTCCAACCTCCTCCAGAAGCATGTGAAGTATGTCTGGTCTCCTGAGTGTGATGTTGCTTTAAATACTCTCAAAGAGAAACTCGTCACAGCTCCTGTCTTGACTCCTCTGATGAATCCAAGCCATTCAAAGTTTTCTCGTGATGCTTCTCTTCAAGGTCTCGATGCGTGTTAATGCAAGAGAAGAAAGTTGTGGCCTATACCTCTCGTCACCGAAGCCCAACGAAAAGAACTACCCCACTCACGATCTTGAGTTGGCGGCAGTTGTCCATGCATTGATAACATGGAGACATCTCTTGTTGGGAAGGAAAGTGGACATATTCACCGATCACAAGAGTCTCAAGTATATCTTCACTCAACCCAACCTCAACCTCGTGCAAACTCGATGGGTCGAAATGATTCAAGAGTACAACCCAAGTATTGAATATACTCGAGCAAGGCCAATGTCATTGCAGATGCTTTGAGCAGGAAGGCTTATTGCAACAGCCTTAATTCTCAAGCCCTTCCAACCGGATCTCTGTGAAGCTTTCCGTAAGCTGAATCTTCAAGTTGTTCCTCAAGGCTTTCTTGCCAACCTCATAGTCTCTCATACTTTGGAAGATCAGATTCGTGAGGCTCAACTCCTGGATACCATGGTGAAAAAGGTGAAACGTGGTATCGACAAGGGCATTTCCAAATACAAGTGCTTCCACATTGACGACAAAGATACTCTTTTCTTCGAGGACCGGATTGTGGTTCCAAAGGGTGATCTACGTAAAGTCATCATGAATGAGGCACACAATTCCCTTCTATCCATTCATCCTGGAAGTACGAAGATGTACCATGACCTCAAGCAGTCATATTGGTGGACTCGAATGAAGCGAGAAATTGCTCAATTCGTGAATGAGTGTGATGTCTGCAGAAGAGTGAAAGGTAACACCAACGACCAGCTGGTCTCCTCCAACCTCTTGCTATTCCGTAATGGAAGTTTGATCATATCGAGATGGACTTCGTGACTGGATTTCCTAAGTCCAAGCGTGGAAATGATGCTATCTTCGTTGTCATTGACAAGCTTACTAAAGTGGCTCATTTTCTCCCTATCAAAGAATCTATCACAGCAGCTCAGTTGGCAGAACTATACACCTCCAGGATTGTCTCCTTGCACGGCATTCCACAATTGATCTCTTCGGACCGTGGCAGCATCTTTACCTCCAAGTTTTGGGATTCTTTTCGAAGGCCATGGGCATCAACATTCGTTTCAAAGACAGGTTTCCATCCTCAAACAAGTGGCCAAGTCGAGCGAGTCAATCAAATCCTTGAAGATATGCTCTGGGCTTGTGTCATTTCCTTCGGTATGTAGTGGGTAGATTGTCTTCCATATGCCGAGTTCTCCTACAACAACAGCTTCCAAGCGAGTTCGGGCAAGGCCCCATTCGAAATTCTCTATGGCGTAAAGTGTCGACTCCTCTCAATTGGTCCGAGATAGGTGAACGCCAACTTCTTGGCAACGACTTGATCACACAAGCCGAAGAAATGTGCAAAGTCATTCGTGAGAATCTCAAAGCCGCGCAATCGCGCCAGAAGGGATATTATGATGACAAGCACCCTGATGTGGCTTTTGAAATCGGAGACCATGTTACCTCCGCGTCTCTCCAATGAAAGGCACTCGTCGCTTCGGTATCAAAGGGAAGCTTGCCCCTAGATACGTGGGTCCTTTCAAGATCATTGGTAAAAGAGGCGACCTCGCCTATCAACTTGAGCTTCCCTCCAACATCGCAAATGTGCACGACGTGTTTCACGTGTCACAGCTTCGCAAGTGCTTCAAGACTCCTGAGCGCACTATCAACTTCGAACAAATTTACCTCCAAGAAGATCTCTCTTATCATGAGCACCCCGTTGCTATTCTTGAAGAAACCGAGCGCAAGACTCGCAACAAGTCAATCAAATTCCTGAAAGTGAAGTGGTCACACCATTCCGACCGAGAAGCCACACAGGAGCGCGAGGATCACCTCCGTTCCGAATATCCGGAGTTCTTTCAGTCCTAGATGTCGGGACGAGATCCTTTTGTAGTGGTGGAGTGTTGTAACACCCCGGATGTAACTTTCCATATTTGTAACTCCAACTCTTGCCATTTTCGGCATTGTGATATGATATTCCCTCCATGGTTGGGTTTTTGTCTTTTGTTTTGCATTTTGTCCATGTCATGCATCTCATATCATATCATCATGTGCATCTCATTTGCATACGTGCTCGTCTCATGCATCCGAGCATTTTCCCCGTTGTCCGTTTTGCAATCCGGCACTCCTATGTCCCCCGGCGTCCCCTTTTACATTTTTCTGTGAGCGGGTACTAAACTTTCTCGGAATGGACCGAGGTTTGTCAAGTGGCCTTGGTACACGACCGCTAGACCACCTGTCAAGTTTCATGCCATTTGGAGGTCGTTTGATACTCCAACGGTTAACCGTGATAACCAAGAAGGCCTCTTTTGGGTTGCAGCCCAACACCCCTTCAAAACAACCCAATAACCCATCTAAGTCACTTCCATGTCCATCGCCGTTCGATCACGATCGTGTGGGCGAAAACTACACTCCATTAGGAGCTTCCTAGCTCCTTCTACCTATAAAACACCCTCCCCGAAATTCCGGATCAAATCCGTCCCTAACCCTAAGCCCCGCTCCTCGCGCCCGGGACACGTGACGGATCGGGCGGACGCGTCCGTCCGCCACCGCCGGCGAACCGCAGCCCGCCACGTGTACGCCCGCGCGCCTAGCCGCCGCCCGCCGCCCGGCTCACGCTCCCGCCAGTCCAGCCGCCGCCGCCCGCGCCCAGCCTTGCGCCGCCCGCCGCCGCGCTCCTCCGCCGCCTCGGCCGCCCGCCGCCGCCACCGGAGCTTCGCCGCCAGCGCCACCGGGCTTCGTCGCCCACGCCTCATGCCGCCGCCGCCTTTCCGTCCGTCGCCGGAGTCTGGCTGCCCGGCCCCGCCTCCGCCCGACGCCGCCGGCGCCGGATCCAGCCAGATCTGGCCGCCCCGGCCTCTCCTCCCTCCTTCTCCGGCACCAACTCCGGCGAGCCCGGCCTCGCCTCGGTTCGCGCGCGCCTCGGACGAACCCTAGATCCACCCGAGGTTGACCCCGTTTTTCTTTATCTACAGATTATTTGTTGCATTTTCATCATGCCATAACTTTGCACTCGTGGCTCCGTTTGGGCGTGTAGCATACAGAATTGTTCGCCCCGATGAGTACATCATTTCATCTCATTGCATCATTTTCATTTGAGCTCATCTTGATGCCCGAAATGCTGGTAGAAGAGGTCTATGTGATGTTAGTTTCAGATTCTTATCAGAACATGCACTTTTGTCATTTTTTCCATGATTGATGTGTGCACCCTATGAACTTGAGTCCTACATGTGTTTTGTACTATGCCATGCCATCTTTACAGAGGTGTATGCCATGTATTTTTTGTGATCTCTGTGGTGACTAGCACAAGCATGCAAACTAGGCTTCATGATGTTGCTGATTTCAGCCCCTGTTTTGCTGATATTTTTATGCCATGTAAACTTGATGCTACCGAGAGATCCATGCATATTTTGAGATACTTCAGTAAGGATGTTTTGAACATACGGTTATTATCTATCCATCCATGTCCTTTTTTGCAATTACGGAGTGCCATAGCTTGAGTCAATCGAGCTCTACTTTTGCTATAAAATGTTTCCTGGCAGATTGTTTACATGTTATTCAATTTTGCCAAGGTTGTTGTAGTTGAGCCGTGTATGCTATGATGTTGTTCTTGCCATGTATAGCTTATATGCCATGTCTTTTTGATGGATGTATGCTTAGTTTATCTTGAAATGCTCTGTAGTGAGTGCATCAAGCTCGCGAAGATGACTTCAGATTTCTGTCAATGTCATGCCCTGTTTGCTGAATCTGTTAACAGAACTTGCCATGTTTACGTGGGTGCCATCATATCTTCTGATCCTTTTTGGCTCATGGACAGTAAGGTACTTTTGTTCTATGCTTTGAGTAGATTCATACCATGCCTTGTTTTGCTATTATAAGTTCCTGTAGAATGTTGTTTGCTTGCTCTGAACATTTCTTCCTGATGCTGATTCTGCCATGTTCAGTATTTTCACCAAGTCTGTGAAGCTGATATATTGTGCACTTTTGCCATGCTTGTTTGGACCTGTTATGGTGTGAATTAGCCGTAGCTCAGTGTTCATCTTTTGTCAAGCATCTTGAGTAGATCACTGCCATATGCTTTGTTGGTACGTTTGGGGTGCAGTAGTTTAATTCCTTGTTGCTTGCTATGTGGTATCATGCTGTGAATGGCAGATTTGTGCCATTCTTGTTTCGCCAGTCATTTGCAAACCGTGCATCCGATTCCGGTGATCTTTATATCGATTTCAACCGAAATCATATCACCTTTCCAGCGGCATACTTGGTTGCCAAGTTGATGCCTTGTTCATCGATTTCCTTCCGAACGCATATGCATTGCATCTCACATCTCGCATATCATGCCATGTTTTGCATCATGTTGTTTGTGTATCGCCCGTGATTTATTGTGGTTCCATTGTTTGTGTTCTTGCTTTGGGTAGAGCCGGAGAGGCAGTACGTGAGCGAGGAACCTGTTGAGAACGCTTACGAGGATCAAGCTTTCGACAACTCACGAGAACCTTGCAGGCAAGATGACCATACCCTCGAAATCACTTCTATCTTTGCTTGCTAGATGCTCGCTCTTTTGCTATGCCTATGCTACGATGCCTATCACTTGCTTATCATGCCACCCATATTGCCATGTCAAGCCCTAACCATCCTTTCCTAGCAAACCGTTGTTTGGCTATGTTACCGCTTTGCTCAGCCCCTCTTATAGCGGTTCTAGTTGCAGGTGAAGATGAAGTTTGTTCCTTGTTGGAACATGGAGATGTTGTTCCTTGTTGGAACATGTTTACTTGTTGGGATATCACAATATCTATTGTTTAATTAATGCATATATATACTTGGTAAAGGGTGCAAGGCTCGGCCTTATGCACAGTGTTTTGTTCCACTCTTGCCACCCTAGTTTCCGTCATACCGGTGTTATGTTCCTTGATTTCGTGTTCCTTACACGGTTGGGTGATTTATGGCACCCCTTGACAGTTCGCTTTGAATAAGACTCCTCCGCAAGGCCCAACATTGGTTTTACCATTTTCCACCTAAGCCTTTTTTCCCCGGGTTTTCATGAGCCCGAGGGTCATCTTTATTTAACCCCCGCCAATGCTCCTCACGAGTGTTGGTCCAAACTAGAGCCACTTGCGGTGCCATCCTGAGGCAACTTGGGGTATCTTCGATTGCCGTACGTAGTGTTCATCCGGATGTGCCCTGAGAACGAGATATGTGCAGCTCCTATCGGGATTTGTAGGCACAATCGGGCGGCTTTGCTAGTCTTGTTTTACCATTGTCGAAATGTCTTGTAGTCCGGGATTCCGAGACTGATCGGGTCTTCCCGGTAGAAGGAATATCCTTCGTTGACCGTGAGAGCTTATAATGGGCTAAGTTGGGACACCCTGCAGGGTATTATCTTTCAAAGCCGTGCCATGTTATGAGGCAGATGGGAATTTGTTAATGTCCGGTTGTAGAAAACCCAAAGTTGACCTTAATTAAAATACATCAACCGCGTGTGTAGCCGTGATGGTCTCTTCTCGGTGGAGTCCTGGAAGTGAACACGGTGTTGGAGTTATGCTTGACGTAAGTAGTTCAGGATCACTTCTTGATCGCTACTAGCTTCACGACCGTGCCTTGCTTCTCTTCTCGCTCTCTTTTGCGAGTGTAGCCACCATATATGCTAGTCGCTTGTTGCAGCTCCACCTCACAACTCTGTCCTTCCTATAAGCTTAAATAGTCTTGATCTCGCGGGTGTGAGATTGCTGAGTCCCCGTGACTCACAGATTCTACCAAAACAGTTGCAGGTGCCGACGACGCCAGTGCAGATGACGCAACCGAGCTCAAGTGGGAGTTCGACGAGGAACGTGGTCGTTACTATGTGTCTTTTCCTGATGATCAGTAGTGGAGCCCAGTTGGGACGATCGGTGATCTGTGTAGCATTTGGGGTAGTCTTCTTTTATATTGGTTCCGTAGTCGGACCTTGAGTGTAATCTGGATGATGGATGTTTATTTATGTAGTGTGTGAAGTGGCATCGTAAGCCAACTATGTATCTCTTTCCCTTATGTATTACATGGGTTGTGTGAAGATTACCTCACTTGCGACATTGCTTTCAATGCGGTTATGCCTCTAAGTCGTGCTTCGACACGTGGGAGATATAGCCGCATCGAGGGCGTTACAATGTGTCCCCAATTAAATCTTTGTTTTTCAATATGAATCTTGATAATGATGGGACTGAATATGATCCACCTTTACTTAGAAGGCATTCCAAAAATTCGGAGTTTTTAGATCTTAATGCTAAAATTGATAAAAGTGGGATTGAAGAGATCAAAACTCTAGATGTTAATGAACCTACTATTTTGGATTTCAAGGAATTTAATTATGATAGTTGCTCTTTGATAGATTGTATTTCCTTGTTGCAATCCGTGCTAAATTCTGCTCATGCTTATAGTCAAAATAAAGCTTTTACCAAACATATCGTTGATGCTTTGATGCAATCTTATGAAGAAAAACTTGAGTTGGAAGTTGCTATCCCTAGAAAACTTTATGATGATTGGGAACCTACTATTAAAATTAATATTAAAGATCATGAATTATATGCTTTGTGTGATTTGGGTGCTAGTGTTTCCACGATTCCAAAGACTTTATGTGATTTGCTAGGTTTTCGTGATTTTGATGATTGCTCTCTAAACTTGCACCTTGCGGATTCTACTATTAAGAAACCTATGGGAAGAATTAATGATGTTCTTATTGTTGAAAATAGGAATTATGTGCCCGTAGATTTTATCGTTCTTGATATAGATTGCAATCCTTCATGTCCTATTATTCTTGGTAGACCTTTCCTTAGAACGATTGGTGCAATTATTGATACGAAGGAAGGGATTATTAGATTCCAATTTCCATTAAAGAAAGGCATGGAACACTTCCCTAGGAAAAAAATAAAATTACCTTATGAATCTATTATGAGAGCCACTTATGGATTTCCTACCAAAGATGGCAATACCTAGATCTATCCTTGCTTTTATGCCTCGCTAGGGGCGTTAAACGATAGCGCATGTTGGGAGGCAACCCAATTTTATTTTTCATTTTTTTGCTTTTTGCTTCTGTTTAAGAATAAATATGTGTTCTAGCCTCTGGTTAGATGTGTTTTTATGTTTTAATTAGTGTTTGTGCCAAGTTAAACATATAGGATCTTCTTGGATGATAGTTATTTGATCTTGCAGAAATTTCCAGAAACTTTCTGTTTACGAAAATAATTTTTAAAAATCACCAGAACGTGATAAAATATTGATTCCAATTTCTGCTGATCAATAAACAAATTGTCTAGGTCGTTCTATTTTGGATGATTTTTTGGAGTTCCAGAAGTTTGCGTTAGTTACATATTACTACAGACTGTTCTGTTTTTGACAGATTCTGTTTTTCGTGTGTTGTTTGCTTATTTTGATGAATCTATGGCTAGAAAAATAGTTTATAAACCATAGAGAAGTTGTAATACAGTAGGTTTAACACCAATATAAATAAAGAATGAGTTCATTACAGTACCTTGAAGTGGTATTTTGTTTTCTTTCACTAATGGAGCTCACGAGATTTTCTGCTGAGTTTTGTGTTGTGAAGTTTTCAAGTTTTGGGTGAAAGATTTGATGGATTATGGAACAAGGAGTGGCAAGAGCCTAAGCTTGGGGATGCCCATGGCACCCCAAGATAATCTAAGGACACCAAAAGCCAAAGCTTGGGGATGCCCCGGAAGGCATCCCCTCTTTCGTCTACTTCCATCGGTAACTTTACTTGGAGCTATATTTTTATTCACCACATGATATGTGTATTGCTTGGAGCGTCTTGTATGATTTGAGTCTTCGCTTTTTAGTTTACCACAACCATATTTTCTGTACACACCTTTTGAGAGAAACACACATGATTCGGAAATTATTAGAATACTCTATGTGCTTCACTTATATCTTTTGAGTTATATAGTTTTGCTCTAGTACTTCACTTATATCTTTTAGAGCACGGTGGTGGATTTGTTTTATAGAAACTATTGGTCTCTCATGCTTCACTTAGATTATTTTGAGAGTCTTAAATAGCATGGTAATTTGCTTAAATAAACCTAATATGCTAGGTATTCAAGATTAGTAAAAACTTTCTTATGAGTGTTTTGAATACTAAGAGAAGTTTGATGCTTGATGATTGTTTTGAGATATGGAGGTAGTGATATTAAAGTTGTGCTAGTTGAGTAGTTGTGTCGGAGTAAATGACCACGGGTAGCCTAGCCGGCTCCCCCCCGGCTCTTCAGAAAAATTACAGGCCGATCGAGCCTTCAAGCATCCAAGGCGTGGGGCCGCCTTCCCTTGGCCGGCTATCTCTCAAGCTGGCTACCGGGAGGCGGCGCGACCCTAAACTCACAGGAGGAAATCCCCAAGAGGGCCGACTCCAAGAAGCCGGCCACGAGAAGGCCGACTCCAAGAACCCGGCCTCCCAGCAGGCCGCCAAGATCGTACCCTCAAACTCTGCACCCACATAACGGCGATGTGACGGGGCGTGGCTAAAGTGAAGCCTGCCACCCCCGAATCCCGGAGCGCGCGTGGTCACAGTGCGCTGTACGGGGCAGCCATCACCCGTCCGGCGCATCACTATTGCCATGTTGACCATGGCGTCACCCACGACGAGATGTCAGAATGGCCCACAGGCGGCAGGCCCCTTCGGTCAGGGAGACGCCCGAAGGTGGCCCGATCTCCCCCAGTCGGCCTGAGATAAGGCCGGCTCCCAACAACCGGCTAGCTCCCTCCCTCGAAGGAGGCAAGACGAAAAATCCCTCGTCATCAGGAGTGAGGCAACAGTAACCAGCCCCCGACAAGGCCCCCGAGCGGTGGGACCTGCTTGTCGACCAGGAAGCCGGCAGCCGGCGGGACCCACCAGTCGGCGGGCCCCAGCAGCCGGCGGAGAAGCCGGCGAACGAAGACACTGATGGCCAGGGCCCGCGCCCAGCCGGATTACCATTGTACCCCTGGGGGGTAGGCCTATATAAACCCCCCAGGGCACCCATGCAAAGGGTTGATCTCTTAGAGTTTTAGACGCCGCATAGAGGGAAAAGGAGAGCGAGCCCTGCCATTCTTCTTCCTCTCACCAAACAACTCAAGGAGCCTCTTGTAGCTACTTGTTAACTTAGTGATCATGCGGAGACCCCGCAGAGCAGCAGTAGGGGTATATCTCCCCGGAGAGCCCCAAAGCTGGGTAAGATTCGCCGGCGTGTATGTCTTCGCCTTATCCCATTTCCAGGCACCGGCGACGTCTTATTGGCTCCCACAATGATAAGCCACCCTTTGGCATATGTCGCACCTACCACCCGACATTTGGCGCCCACCATGGGGCCAGGTGCACCGTCGTCCGGAGACCTATTCTGGACGGGAACCCTCTTCCTTCCCGGCGAGCGTAGCCAGCCCGGCACGCCCGATGGCGCTTGTCCCGACGCGCTGCAAGGCGTCGCTGATGCCTGCGCGGCGAGCTGCCTCGCCGATCTTCTTGGCGAGGCTCGCATCTCCAACGATCCCACATCCGACCAGGCACAGGCTGCCTCGAGAGCCACCTCGTCAGCCTCCTCGACCAACTCCACGTCTCCAGCGAGCCTGTTGTGGATTTGGAGTCGGTTGGCTCCACCGACCCGATGCTTGTCGACTCCGACACGGCATCGCTTGACGCTTTCCCCACCAATGTTGTGATCTTCAGCGACCCGCTCCCTCGAGCCGACAGTTGTGGCAACGCCATCACCGATGTGCTGGTCATCAGCCATGACGTCGCCTCTGGCGAGAACGCCCACGACGCCCTGCAAGCGGTGCTGCACGACTTGTCCGTCCCCCTTCCGGCCGACGCCAACGCTGAGGCACTGGAGGCACGCCGTCTCGTCCTCATCGCGGAGGGCCAGAAGATAGCCTCCATGAGATGCCTCACTGAGGCTCACCAGCGCGAAGTCGACCGCGCCGCCTTTGGCATGCCGCCCCCTGACGGGCCGAGTCGAATCGGCGTCATCAAGAAGCGTGGCGCAGCCATCGCCGACATGCTGGGAGTGGACCGCCCAGTCTATGCCACGCCCCTCGAGAACCTACGTGCCGCCCAGGCGGCCGCAGACGAGTTGAATGGACTAGGGGCTGACGAGCTCCCCTACATGACCAGACGCGTCCAGCAGCTGATCGACGCGGCCGCAGAGCGGCATGAAGCCGGCATCCGCACTGAGAGTCTTCCCCCACGCCGGGAGCACGACGCGACGTCACGAACGCCGACTGCGTGCAACACCCGCGCCAGGCAAGAAAAGGAGCCGGCTGCCAGCCGTAGCCGGACTCAGATCTCCATCGAGCGCGACATGGAAGGCCGCCCTCGAGCCGTGGAGCGACGAGGCAACCCGCATCCTCCTCCACCTCGTGGGGAGAGATATCCCACCCCGCCGCCTGTCACGCATCCGACTCTCAGCGGACGACTAGGCCGCCGCGAAGGAGTCGGCGAGAACGACGCCCGCCATCGGATCGATCGCCTAGCGCGATCCCTGGTGCTAGAAGAAGAAGACAATGTCGGCCCGCCTTGTTTCGGCCCCCGCATCCGCAACGAGCCCTTCCCCAAAGGGTTCTCGCTCCCAAGAGACACGCCCAAGTACAACGGCTCTGTGAAGCCGGAAGATTGGTTGATCGACTACTCCACTGCGGTTAGCATAGCAAACGGCAACAGGCGTGTTGCCGTGAAGTATGTCCCCCTCATGCTCCAAGGCACGACATGTGCCTGGCTCAACAGCCTCAAGCCTTACAGCGTCAACAGCTGGCTAGACTTCATAGAATCCTTCATCCGCAACTTCACCAGCACCTACAAGCGGGCTCCCAAGCCCCGACAGCTCTCCTTGTGTGTTCAGGGGCCCACTGAATCAACTCACGACTACCTCACGCGTTGGGCCGAGCTTCACAATTCCTGTGAGGGGGTGCACGAGGTTCAAGCCATAGAGTACTTCACCGCCGGGTGCCGAGAAGGCACCCTCCTCAAGCACAAACTCCTCTGCGACGAGCCGACTACCCTCGACGAGCTGCTGGTCATAGCAGACAAGTACGCCACGGCCGACTCTTCAATGAAGACCGAGCTCCGGGTAGACGCCTCCGGGAAGGTGCTCAATCCGGCTCCCAAGACGCCGGCTGGGGACTCCAGCCGACGCCCGTACCCGAACGATAACAAGCGCAAGGGCCCTATGCCGCCTTCCACCAGGCGGCAGGTGGCTACAGTCGAAGATGAACAACCCTAAGGGTGGCTCGCGCCCAAGAAGCAGAAGGGCGGCAGGCCGGCTTGGCAGCCGGCTTTCTCCTACGAGCAAGCCCTTGATGCCCCTTGCAAGTTCCACAGCGGCGCGAAGCCGTCCAACCACACGACCCGGAAATGCCACTGGCTCACACAAATCTCCAAAGGCGAAGGGCTGGTGCCGCCTCTGCCTGCTGGTCAGCCGCCTCCGGCCGCTCGACCAGCAGTCGGGGCCGTCCAAGACGAGTTCCCCGACGCGCATGCCGCCTACGTCGTCTTTACAAGCCAGCCCGAGGACCGGCGCAGCCGGCGCCGACAGCACCAAGAAGTCAATGCGGTCGCCTCCAACAAACCCGAGTTCATGCACTGGTCAGAAAGGCCTATCAGCTGGAGCCGGGCCGACCACCCAGAAGTGATGCCGTCTCCCGGCTCTTATGCATTGGTTTTGGACGCCACCCTCGCGACAGAAAGGCGAGCTGTCCGCTTCTCCCGTATGCTGATAGATGGCGGGAGCAACATCAACATACTGTACCGTGACACCATGGAGAAGCTGAACATCAAGACGAAGCAACTCATGCCTAGTCGGACCGTGTTCCATGGCATCGTACCCGGCCTGTCCTGCTCGCCAATCGGCAAGATCCATATATATGTTCTCTTTGGGGACAAGGATCACTTCCGCCGAGAAGCAGTTTGGTTTGAGGTAGTGGATTTGGAGAGCCCCTACCACGCGTTGCTTGGCCGACCTGCCCTGGCCAAGTTCATGGCTGTACCCCACTATGCCTACCTCAAGATGAAGATACCGAGTTCCAAGGGCATCATCACCATAGCCAGCGACTACAAGAAATCCTCCGAGTGTGCAGCAGCTAGCAGCCGGCTGGCCAAGTCCCTCGTGATCGCCGAAGAGAAGAAGATGCTGGATCGGGTCGTGGCCATGGACGGCAAGCAGCCGGCCCTGTCCCCCGACCCCAAGGAGTGTGATGCCCAAGGTTCTTTCCAGCCATCCAAAGAAACGAAGAAGATACCTCTGGACCCGGAGCACCCAGAAAGGTTTTTCCGTCATTGGGGCAAACCTGGACAGCAAATAGGAAGGCGAGTTCGTCGATTTCCTCCGTGAGAATCGGGACATCTTCGCATGGTCTCCCAAGGACATGCCAGGTGTTCCGAAGGAATTCACCGAGCACAAGCTACACATCCGAGCAGATGCAAACCAGTCAAGCAGCCCCTCCGCCGACTGTCGGAGGAGAAGAGAAGGATTGTGGGAGAAGAGATAGCCCGGCTTCTGGCAGCTGGCTTCATAATGGAGGTGTTCTTTCCGGAATGGCTTGCCAACCCGGTCCTCGTGCTGAAGAAGAATAACAAGTGGCGCATGTGCATAGACTACACTAGCCTCAACAAAGCATGCCCCAAAGATCCTTTCGCCCTGCCAAGGATTGATCAAGTGATAGACTCCACAGCCGGATGCAAGCTGTTGAGTTTCTTGGATGCTTACTCAGGCTACCACCAGATAAAGTTGGATCCAGCCGACCTCCTGAAGACCGCCTTCATCACACCATTCAGAGCTTTCACGCTGCGACTATGACATTCGGCTTGAGAAATGCCGGTGCCACTTTTCAGCGTTGCATGCAGAAATGCCTCCTCAAGCAACTCGGCAGAAATGCCCACGTCTATGTAGACGATATTATGGTGAAGACGGAGAAGCACGGCACCTTGCTGGAAGACCTCAAAGAGACGTTTGAAAACTTGCACCGGTTTCAGATCAAGCTCAACCCCGAGAAATGCGTGTTCGGAGTACCAGCCGGCCAGCTTCTAGGCTTCCTGGTCTCCGAACGCGGCATCGAATGCAACCCAGTGAAGATCAAGGCCATAGAGAGAATGGAGATTCCCACCAAGCTACGAGACGTCCAAAAGTTTACCGGATGCCTGGCCTCCCTGAACCGCTTTATCAGCTGGCTCTAAGAGAAAGCTCTCCCCCTCTACCGACTCATGAAGAAGACCACTCACTGCGAGTGGAACGACCAAGCCGGCCAAGCTTTTTCCACGAACTGAAGAAGATGCTGGCCACGCCGCCTGTCTTGGAGGCACCGACTGAGAAAGAGCCCATGCTCCTTTACATTGCCGCTACCAGCCGGGAGGTCAGCACCGTTATCGTGGTCCAACGTCCGGAAGAAGGCCGACCTCAGCCAGTCCAGAGGCCGGTGTATTATTTAAGCGAAGTACTGTCCACCTCGAAGCAGAACTACCCGCACTACCAGAAGATGCCCTGGCACGAATAGGCTCCACTCGACAAGCTATACCAACCGGTGTCTCTCTCCAACGCCTCCTCAAGCCGTCTATCAAGCCGTCTCCGGAATCTGATTCCATCTTCGTACCGCCTGACCCCGACGCAGTCGGATCCGGCTTGGGGAACCGAGCAGGCGGCTCGGGGACTTTGATAGGCGGCCCGGGGACTTCGAAAGGCGGCTCGGGGACTGCCATAGTCGCACCCGGCCCGGGGACTTCAGAACCCGGCCCGAGGACTACGGCAGTCGGCCCGGGGACTGCATCGACACAACAAACGATGGCCGACTCCAGCTCTTTACCACCCAGCCCACCCGCCCTGGTCATAGTAGCCGTGTTGGAAATAGAAGAAGTCACAGCTCCATCATGGGCCCAACCCATCCTCAACTTCCTGGTAAACAGAGAGCTGCCGACTGACGAGATCTCGGCAAGGCAAGTTCAACGCCGAGCCGGAGCATACACAATAGTTAACCGAGAGCTCGTTAGGCGCAGCGTCACTGGAGTCTTCCGGTAGCCAAGGCCAAGCGAAGAAGGGCATAGCAATCCTCAAGGACATCCACCAAGGCGAATGCGGCCACCACGCGGCCTCAAGATCACTCGTCGCCAAAGCCTTCCACCATGGATTCTTCTGGCCGACTGCTTTGGATGACGCCAAGGAGTTAGTCAAATACTGCAAAGGGTGCCAATTCTTCAGCTCCGAGCAACACCTGCCGGCTTCTGCACTCAAGACCATTCCCCTCACCTGGCCTTTTGCCGTCTGGGGACTAGATATGGTAGGCCCGTTCAAGACGGCGCGCGGCGGCATGACACATCTGCTCGTCGCCGTGGACAAATTTACCAAGTGGGTCGAAGCAAAGCCGATCAAGAAACTGAATGGGCCGACTGCCGTGACATTCATCGCAAATATTACAACCCGGTACGGCGTACCACACAGCATCATCATGGACAATGGCACGGATTTTGCCAAGGGAGCACTGGCACGTTTCTGCGCGACACAGGGCATCCGACTGGATTTAGCGTCCGTTGCCCACCCGCAGTCAAATGGCCAAGTTGAGCGAGCAAACGGCCTCATCCTCTCCGGCATCAAGCCCCAACTGGTCGTGCCACTGGAGCGTTCGGCCGGCTATTGGCTCGACGAGCTGTTGGCCGTCCTCTGGAGTCTGCGCACTACCCCGAACAAGTCAACCGGCTTCACCCCTTTCTTCCTTGTATATGGTGCCGAGGCTGTCATCCCAACTGACATCGAGTTCGACTCACCTCGGGTCACCACGTACATGGAGGCGGAGGCCAAGGAAGCACGAGAAGACGGTGTCGACCTGCTGGAAGAAAGCCGGCTGCTAGCCCTCAGCCGGCCCGCTATCTATCAGCAGGGTTTGCGCCGCTACCACAGCCGGAAGGTCAAGCCAAGATCCTTCCAAGAGGGTGACCTTGTGCTCCGGCTGATCCAGCGAACAGCCGGCCAACACCATCTCTCGGCCCCTTGGGAAGGCCCCTTTGTCATCAGCAGAGCATTAGGCAACGACTCCTACTACCTGATCGACGCGCAGAAGCCGAAGGCACGCAAAAGAAATGATTCCGGCAAGGAGTCGGAACGACCATGGAACGCCAATCTCCTCCGAAGATTTTACAGTTAAAATGCAGTAAGTACCACACTACCTTTTGTATTAAGTATGAGACAACGGGCCCCCTGAGGAACACTCGGGGACTACCCTCTTTTATCTATGAATGATGAGTATCATGCCTATGATTATGTTACTACATTCATTTTTCTCGTCCGGCAACGGGTTCGACCAGTCGGCCCGGGGAGTTGCCGCCTTGAGTTATATTCAAGTTCCACCTGCAGTCAGACAAGTAGTGTGCCGGCACCCAAGCCCTCTCTTGTCGAAAGCCGCAGCTCGAAGAATCGGCTGTCCGGCTGGCAAGAGTCAAAGGCAGGAAAGGATGCCCACATGAAAAGCGGCTAAGGACTAACAAACTTATATAGCGCAAGCCGGCTTCCCTCCCCGCCGACCAGCTGCCAGAGCAGCCGACTGGCCGGCTTCCAATTCACCTTGCTACAATCTAAGAAAGCTCGAGTACTTGTCTTCCCAAAACGGCCAAGTTCCTCCCCGGCCACAGACTGCAGAGTAGCTGTCCGGCTGGGAAGGCGGCGACCAAGGGAAGGCGGCAAAGGAAACAGCCAAAGGATGAAAAGCAAACATGAATGGAAGCCAAACACATGCATGATTATATTTACACAAAAGGCCTTCGAAAGGCCAGCATTCAACATAGTTTGAATACACCCCGATTAGGTGGAACTGCACAACTTTAATAAAAAGTTGTTCAAAGAGTAACAAGCAGGAAAGCAAAGACGGCAGATCAGGCCAAGGGAGCGACGGGCGAGTCGGGCAGGTTGGTGGAGACGGCAGTGCCGGCTAGAGGAGTGGTCGGCTGGCGAGTCTCGGCCTGATCCTCACCTCTGGCAGACGGCGCGCTTGCACGCGCCTCATTGCTGGAGGCACAATCAGGCTGAAGCTGGCTGGTCGCTTCACGGTCTGGCATGATGTCTTCGCCATCCCCCCCTCTTCGTCTTCACCCTTGTCGCTGGAAGCGATCTCCTCCGCTGAGTCTTCACCTTCTGCCGGGTTCAGCCCGAACCACTCCTCCGGCTGAGCGACGCCATCATCATTTACCTCAGGAGCGAAGGCGTTGGTGTCGGTGTAGTCGGCGATCACCGAGGCGCGCTGGATGATAGCCGGCCGCACCGCCACCAGCTCTTCATTGGCCTCCTACCGCCAGGTGCTCAGCTGGGCAAGCTCAGCCCAGGATACCAGGCTCGGACAAACTCCAGCGCCCGCCTGGCGCCGGACCGAGCCGCAGAAGCCTTCCAGGCTTCGAAGCGGCCGACTGCAACCTCGAGCCAGTCGGCAGTCCGACTGGGGGTGCGGGGAACCACCTCGCCGGGCCAGAGGGCGGCCAGCACTTGCGCCCCGGCACGCTGAAGACGGCGGAGCATGCGGTGAGCCGGCTGCAGACAAGCCTGAATTGCCAGAAGCTGCTCCTCAAGTGTCCGCCTAGCATCTGGCGCGATCTCGACCCCTGCCTGCCAGCGGGCATCGCGATGGGCCTCGATGGCTTGGGTGGCGGCGACGGAGTAACCGGGAAAGTAATCTGCACATAGAAGAAAGAAGTAGCACAAAGTCAGAAGACAAATCATACAACAAAAGGGCAAGCAAAGGGACGAACAGGAAGGTGGCCTACCGTCGATCAAATCCTCAACCCGTCCATAGCCTTCGCTCAGCACTTGCTTCACCTCAGCCCAGCTCGCCGCCTCGGTCTCATATTCGGCTTTGAAGGCGGCCTCGCTGTCCTGCGCCGTCTTCAGAGCCGCCTTATGGCTCTCCTCCTGGTCGGCCAATTTCTTGGCCAGACGGTCACGCTCCTAGGCCAGGGCGGTGCACTCGGCTTCCTTGGCGCGAAGGGCGGTTTGGACCCCGCTTAGCTGCTCCCTCAAGTCGGCATTGGCCCCTGCGAATATGAAGAAGAAGAAAAAAAAGCAATAAGGAAGAAGTCGTCAGGAAAGATCCGACCTGACTGCTCAGCAGTCGGCCCGAATCTCGGGGACTACACCTAGTGGGTGCGCTGACGCGACCCCACGTGAGATAAAAAATGAAGCACTTACTTCGGCTCTCCGTCAGATCGGCGATCTTCTGGCTCATCTCCTAGGCCTGGGAGTTGAAAGCAGTCGCGGGGAGATTGTGATATTCCTGCAGATAGGATGGGGGTGCGAATAAGAACAAGACTGCAATCGAAGTTTACTAGGAAGTTCCAAGCCGCCTGCTCAGCAGTCGACTTGGAACTCGGGGACTACACCCAGTGGGTGCGCTGACGCGCCCCCACGGAAGAAATCAAGAAGCAATCAACAGAAAGCGGGAGGACTCACCCGAATGACCGTCCGCGTCGTGAGGAACTCTTGATTGTACCGCTTCAACGCGGCGGCCTGGGCCTGAAGCCGGCTTCGGACCTCCTGCGCCGCCACGTTCAGCTCGGCCGTCCCACCGCTGAGTGTCCACTCAGACGAGCTGGCGCAGGCCGCCTCCAAATCTTGAGGCGACGAGCTGGCGCCCGTGGTTTTCTGTGGCTCCGGCGCTGAGGTTGCCTCCCCCACGCGCCGACGAGGCGGCGACTGAACCACGAGATCCGCCCCCACAGTCGGCTCGCCTCCAGCCGGCTGCTCGGGCGGCACGACAGGCCGGCCGCCTTGGCCCGTTCCAGTCGGCGCCGACGGTGCCGCCTCTCCCTCCAGGACGATCACGTCGCCCTCCTCCCTCTCCATCGTCGGCCGGTCGCGGCCGGCTTCCTCCGACGGGGGCACTGCGATGTCGGGAGCGACGGTGCGTAGGGGGATGACGAGCTGCGGAGGCTGGTAACGCCTGGCCTCCGCCGCCTTCTCCGCAGCCTCTGCCTCCGCCTAAGCCTTAGCCGCCGCGTCGGCTTGCGCCTCCGCCGACTTCTCCCTCGTCTCCTGGGCCGCCCTCCGCTCCTCCGCCTCCCGCTCCTCCCATGCCTCCCGCATGTTCCGCTCCGTCGCCTCTAGGAGATCGGCGCGGGGATCCATGCAGTGGGATCTTGCAGACCCTCCCGCCGCTCCGACTATGGAGGCGGCAGGGACCCGCTCGAGAGAGAGCGGGGCCCTGTTTGACAAAGTCAAGAAGAAGGCTTAGAAGAACATCATACAAAGAGAAAAAAAGAAAGGCGTGAGAAAATCGACACTTACGCCGAAACCGGCTGCGGCTGCTTCACCACCTTGCGGAAGCGAGCCGCCTTCGCGGCCGCCTCGTCCCGCTTGGTCGCCGCCACGGAACCCCTGGGCTTTTTGGCCGACTTCCGAAAAGGGTCAGCCCGGCCCGGCGTTTCTGCGCGCCACCACGAGCAGCTGGCGCGGCAGATGGGCTAGCGACCTGACGATCGGGCGCCAGCTGACGACGCGGAATAACTTCGGCCTCGTCGTCATCCGGCCAGTCCCCGAAGCCGGCTCCGAGCTCGGGGCCGCCCGCCTCACCGCCTCCTCCTACGACGGCGTCGTCCAGGGCGGCCGCCCCCAAGTCTGGATCGTCAAGGTCGTCCGCCACGCGGTCGGGCAGGAACTGGCGCTCCAGCCCCGCGGCCCCGGCCGCCGGTCGAAGAAGGGGGCTCTGCTAAAAACAAGCCGGCTGGTCAAGAGTCGGCCATTATGAACCCGGCAACAAGAGAAGAAGAAAAGAAGGGAAACTTACCGTGGGCAGAGGATTGGCTCGAGAATACGTCTCCTTGCCGTACCGCCATTCCTCGGTGAGCTTGCAGCTGGAAATGTAGTTCACCATATAAGATACCTCAGCATAAGGCATCTCCTTGGTGCTCAGCCGACTCGGGTCGAAGCGGTTGCTCATCTGGCAGATCATATGTGGTCGGCCTTGGAGCGGGAGCACCCGACGCTCCACGAAGGCTGCCACCAGGTCGGCCCCGACCAGGCCTTCCGACTGGACCATCACCCGGAGCCGGGTGACGGCAGCCAAATGGGAGATGCGTCACTGGCTCGGTAGGACCATGAAGGCTACCTCCCAACGGCGGGCGGCCACGTAGTTTACAGATTGACGGGTCGCCTTGCGGGGCGATGTTCTTCACGTAAAAGTAGGATTGCTGCCAGAGCTTCACCGACTGGATCAGCGGGATGGGCGGAAACGGGTTGTTGTCGCTTGATCTCCGCATGGCGATGAAGGCGCCGCATGGGGCGGGCACGCCCGCGGTGACGGCGCCAAGCTTGCATTGGAAGAACTCCCCCCAGAGCTCGAGAGAGGGGAGGATGCCAAGAAGGCCTTCGCACAGAGTGACGAAGGCCGACAACAGCATCACCATGTTTGGGGTGAGGTGATGCGGCTGGAGATGGTAAAACTCGAGGAAGGCGTGGAAGAACCCGCTCGTCGGCAGGCCGACGCCGCGCAGGCAGTGCGAGCGGAAGATTACCCGCTCGTCCTCCTCCGGCGCCGGCGAGATCTCCGTCTCCGGCACGAGACGAGTCCGCACGTAACCCGCGCCCGGCAGCCGTCGCGTCTTGCGAAGGAAGTCGAGGTGGTCCTCATGGACGTTGGAACCATCCCAATAGCTGGACAGCGCCATGAGGATGAGGAAGCAACGGGAAAGGCGCGGAGGCGGAGGACGCGCGACCCCGCTGCGACAGAACTACGGCAAGCCAAGAAGGTTGGTGGAAGGGCAGCGCGGTGGCGAGGCGCTGCGGCGGCGGAGAAGGGGAAGAAGAAGAAGAAGAAAGGATGGAGCGAGGGCGAGCGTGCGAGCGTCTGCCGCTCCCCCTCCTCCCCCTACTTATAGCCTCGCGCGGCGAAGCCGAGGAGGCAAGGCGCGGGGGAACGTGGGATTAACTGCGCCCACTCCCCCACGTCCCGCGTTTATTGTGACGCCCCAAAAATTTAACCATGTTCTGTTTATTAAAATTTTGCCAGGAAACTCAAACTTTTAGTTTCTGGATTTCCTTTTGATTTCAGAACCATTCTCTTCTTTATTATTATGGAGTTTTTGCCCCAAGTGAAAACTTTTCAATAATTATTGGACTCATTTACCCTCTCTAATAAAACAATTCTTTTATCAATAGGATTATTTATATAATTATTTATCCCTGAGCTTTATCTCTCTAAAATGGTTTTTCATAAGTTTAGGGTCCCATTTGCACTGCAACCCTTTTATAAATTCATTTAAAAATCTCACCAAAATTTGGGGATGTCATGTGATGCTTTTAAATCACTTTTATGCAAAAATATATTTCATTCCTTAAATATTTTGAGTTCTACACCAAGTTTTCAAATCTGGTCCAGTGGGCAATTTTGCACTACAACCTATTTAAATATTTCTTTAAAACTTCCACCAATATTATGGGATGTCAGTAGGAGTATATTATTCAACTTTTTGCAAAAAACCTAGTATTGTTCTTTGAAAAATTCAAGTGAACCAACCTCATTTTCATTCTGGTCCAACTTGATGATTTGTACTGCAACCCTGTTTTAACTTGCTCATTTACCCATGATTATTTCTCCTGCTTATAGACCACCCTGCCAAACCCCTAAGTCCAGGAGAGTGGACCCATTGGAGGATTTTAAGTGCATGCAATCATGCCTTTTTCTTTCATCAAAAATCGAAGATTTGCAAAACTTGCATTAGCAAGTTTATGGTTTTGCCTAAATGACCTTACCACCCTCACCGCATCTAAAGAGACACCAGCCTGGAGAGTTTGGCCACCCCAAGAAATGCCTAGGTGCATGTGGCATTCTGTCAAGCACCTTGTGTGCATGGTCAGAATTGGCATAAGTGTTAGTTTTCACTGTGAGCTTGATCCACTGACCCAGAAACCTTGTCCACTAAGCTCCTAGATGCTTATGACCTAGCCCTGCTAACTGCCAGCCTCACCCACGCTCTCTAACCCACGCTGGCATTTCGCCGAACGCCTGGCGTGCACGCTCTGGGCACGGCAGGCCAGCGTTTGCGATCGCATGCTTGCGAATTCGCCGTGTCGCGTTGCCGCCTCCCCCGCGCCCGTTCTGGCCCCTCCACACTCGCAGCCAGCGCCCCGACTCCTCCCTCGCCGTAGAGCCGCCTGGCCCCCCCTTCCTGGCGGCCTACAGCACCGCCTCCGCAAGCCGCCACCACCGCCCGACAGCCTCTGCCTGTGTCGGCGCCCGCCCGAGCCACTGGCGCCGCCACCCCCCTTGAGCAGCTCAAGCTCATCCGCAAGCTTGTCCGCAAGCACTCGTCGCCGCCACGTCCCCCCTGCTGCTACAGAATGGCGGTCGCCGGCGATCTTATCCGCGGCTGCCATGAACCGCCATCGCTCGCCTATAAATGGAGAGTCCCGAGCTCGTCCGAGTCCTCAAGCAACCTCAAGCTATCCCCCTAGGGCTACCATGGCCAGCAGTCGAGGAGAGGAAGCCCGTCTTCCCCGACTCCGGCCGGTTCGGCCGCCGCCAAGTCCCGGCCGATTTCGTCGCAACCAAAGCCCCTTCCGTCCGTCCGACGCCACCGCTCGACTCCCCATGACCCTACGGAGCCGCCCAACACCTCAGACCCGTTCGGAACCACCGCAGCCAGGACCCCAAATCCACCCGAAGCCATCTCCGCTGAAGCTCGTCAGCCGGGCGACTCCGGCCCACGCCGGGCGACCATGGCGGGTACCCACGGGTTCGGCTCGACCACCGAAGCACACCCATGTGCTCAGATCCCCGAGGATGCCTCCGTCACGGGCGAGCCTCGCCGAGCTCCGCCTCCGCTCGGTCGGAGGAGGCGACAGCGTGGGATCGGTCAAACGACAAGTGGGCCAGGCGGGCCCACTGTCACTGACCCAGCGTCGGTCCACGCTGGCATAAGTGGAGGCGTATTCCCAGAGTACATCTTCGACGTGTACCTATTCGAAACGTTTTCTTTTCTTTTTCTGTTTTATTTGAAAACCAGAAATTTGACTAAACTTTGACTAGCTATATCTTCTTAAATAAGACCCCAAATGAGTTGATTCTTTTTCCTACCTCCCTCAAATTTAGTCTAGTTTATTTTAAGATTTATTTGAAAATTTTCCAAGCAACCTTTTTGTACTGTTTTTAAAGTATGTGTTATTTGAATATTTTTGAAAATAGGAATTTGGAGGGGAGATTATAACTTTCAAAAGTTTTGGAGTGCACCTCACCCCTCCACAACTTGAAGGCAAGCATTCTCAACCTGGCGTAATATTTTTCATGCATTGTTTGACACGATTATAACACCACCTCAATACGTAGGACTCGTTATTTTATGTGGTGATATGATCATTTGCATGAATGCATATTGGAGATTTCCTTGCTGTTGGAAGTGGTCAAGCTTGTGACAGTAATCATCCTCGTATGCTTTTCGTGTCTGCTCGAAGGAAGCCGGGAAAGTCTCTGTCTTGGGTAGACCTGAGCTTGCCCCTAGTTCCTCGTCGAGACGAGTGTGTCCAGTATGGCATGAGGGGATATGATGAGTGGTGATTTTGTCTGTTGGATGAAATATATTCGTTATGCTAATCATGCAGCGAATACTTAAACCTCCTAAGTCGACCATAGATCAAGTCTTGTTCCAGTAACCCCCATACTTGTTTCGTACTACCACGTGTCCCTACAACAAGTAGGGTATGGTTCAGTAAGTCGTCAACCCCTTTCTAGCACACACCGTACAGAGAGGCCATGGTGGAAGACACCGGTTGTAGCCGGTAGGCAGGCCACCTGGTCCGGGGGCATGGGTGTTTCTGGTAGGGACCAAGAGGGGAGGCCACCCCTTAGAGCACGCGATATAAGTTTGATCCCATGCTACGCGAGGTTGTAGCCTCCCCACTTAGAGTTTTGCTTGACAGGTGTCGTGGGTGATTCCGCATAACCGTAAGTTAAGCTGGTGTGTGCAGGTCAGGTGTGTTTTCAATTGAAAGACTGTAGACGGAATTAGTCCCGATGGACTAACTGAATCCGTTACTCATGGGTAAAGGGTACACCCTCTGCAGAGATTAAACATCTATTCGAATAGCCGTGTCCATGGTTAAGGACTACAGTCTGGGTTGGGTCAAGTGTCGGTCTTAGTGTCGGTCTTCGGAGGAAAAACTACTAAGTCAGAACGTTGACTATGACCGGTGACATATGATGATTATGATTATTATTTTTGTGAACTAACTATGTTCGTTATTTGATTCATTGAGTATCCTTGGGACGGTTCTACCTCCTGGATATTCACTATGATTATTTTCTTATAAGCCCTTTATGTGGTGTCGCACAGACGCCCGACTGTGGCATGTTTATTATTTGTTTACCATATAAGCCCTTTATGTGGTGTCGCACAGGCGCCCGACTGTTGCATGTTTATTATTTGTTCACCATATAAGCCCTTTATGTGGTGTCGCACAGACGCCCGACTGTGGCATGTTTATTATTTATTTACCATATAAGCCCTTTATGTGGTGTCGCACAGACGCCCGACTGTGGCATGTTTTACCATATAAGCCCTTTATGTGGTGTCGCTGAGACGCCCGACTGTGGCATGCTTGTTATATGTTTACTTTATAAGCCCTTTATGTGGTGTCGCTTAGACGCCCGACTGTGGCATGCTTGTTATATATTTACCTTATAAGCCCTTTACATGGTGTCGCTCAGACGCCCGACTGAGGCATGCTCGTTATTTGCTAACCTTTCGAGACGTCACGTCAGACACCCGATCGGGCATTTTATTACTACTCTGTTATTGCATATTCATGTATATAAATAACCTGCTTGCATGCATCAGAGATTTTATTTGATGACTGACGTTGTGATCATAGAATATTTCAGAGCATATTTGTCATTTGTTATATTATACCCGTGTTCATAATGTTTGCGAGTACATTCAAAGTACTCACTGGCTTGTCCCTGGCTATTGTCTTGGCCAGATCCCTTGCGTGGAGAGGAGCGTCGCGTAGACAGCCCCGGAACCTAAGCCATGGTGATAGCAGCCTCGCGAAGATAGGAGTCACTACTAGATATTTCATTATAACCGAGGGTCCAATCATCGTCGAATATTTTTTATCACCGTCAACTATTACTAAAACCGACGGTACACTGTCGGCCATCTCCCCTCGGCCTTGCTTCGTCGGCCATTAGAGTAATGGCCGACCAGACGGTCGGGTAATTTTGTCACCTACGGTAGTAAGTCGGCAAATGAGCCGTCGGGCATGTTATTGTGACCTGCTGGCTCACCTTAGCCCGACGACATTTATATCCGACGGTTCCTGGTCGGGCATTTATTGTCCGACGGTTATTGATTCTCCTCGGTTTTCATAATAGTTGACGGTACATTCGACCCATAGGACTTAGTTATACCCATGCGGAGAACCAAACCGTCAGCTAGTTAGATGGCCGACGGTGCATACAACCCTTCAGGAGACCTGTTAGTCGAGGGGTGAGCAATCACCGTCAATTTTTGAATTCACCAACGGTCTAAAGTCCCCCATGGCAGACTGTGTAACCGAGACATTTGTGCCACCTTAGGGCATTACTCACCCCTCATATATTGCTTTCACCAAGGGGTGTTTACACGTACGATAGCAATATTTCAGAATATTGGCATTTCAAATACATCTCATACACACAAGCACAAGGTATTGAGTTGCATCCGAATGGCATTAACCATAAGTATCAAATGTCGAATTCAGAACAAAATAATAACTGAGATATTTCACATTTTGCGAAGATAAATTGTCCACTAAGACAAATTGGTCCATAAGATAAAGTATTTCAAACATCTAACATAACTTGATTTTGGCATGACTTGAAGATCACTAGACTTTTATGGCCAATCATCATTATCATTGCCATACTCATTATATTCCTCATCTTCATAGTCATTATATCCCTCACCACCATAGTAATCATATGGCTCATCACCATATAGATCACCCTCGCCATAGTCATCATCAACCTTGCTGCCATAGTAGTCATCCTCATCATCAGTTCCATGACTGGTACTGCCTCCAGTCCTGCTTCCCATTCCCTAAGTAATGATAAAACTAGTTGTCGGTATAATTTAGCTAAAATTCAAGTGACCTCATCGGGACCAAACATATTTTTTCTAATTGACAGGTAAGCTGCTAGCTGCTATTTAATAGTAAGACTATGTAACAATATGATTGACGATTTTCCTTTTGATCATTCACATGAGATAATCATATGAACCATGAAACAGCAGGAGGGCACCGTCCAAGCAGTGGATATCTATCGGCAACCCAACTATCAGCAGTGTTTACATTTGCAGTCTCATGACACAGCAGAACAAGTAAACTAACAAAACACTATTGGCTAGTTCGAGCATATAACTAATTAAGAATGACATATTCAAAAAGAGGTTAATATAATTTTCCATTCAAATAATTTAATGGCAAAAGCTCACATAAAATTTACACCAACAATGTTATAGATTATACTGCACATAAATTTTTATAACAGGATTTTGGTTCTTATACTTCACATATAGTACCTAGCATAGAGCTAATTGGAATCCTGAAACTAGCAATTTAGAATGATCATGAGCGTGTATGGCTGATCTTTAAGAGATAGCAAGCGTCAGTTTAGCTCAAGTTTGTAAAGTACATTTGTACAGATGTGCATGTGATCTTGTTTCAAACAACAATCAAAAGCATATACTAGCTGCATGTGAGTATTCTAATTGAAATGCGTCTGCAGAGGGTTCAACAAACATGGTCCAACCATGCTTAGGTAAAAAGGAAGAGTATTCCTAAGAAAAATATTCGGGATGGTTAGCTAAAGCCTTTCCTGTGTACTAATTCTTTCCCTGAATATATTCTACATGAAGTACAAATAAACTATTGTTCATACTGTCATATGTTTGCCTATTGATGATTTTCAATTAACATGCTTCAATTTATCTAGTTTTATGCATAAGAAATGAGAGCAAATTTAGATATGCACGCAAACAAGGCATATGTACGTAAACAAGCAAACAAGGCATATGTACAGAGAAACAACTATGGCAATTGTAGGCTATCAAGGGTGGTCTTCACTGCATTTTTTCATATATGTGCAGATAAACTTGTTCTATCAACCATCAAGTATTTATATGCATTAGCAGTCATTTATCTTGGGTGATATAATCCTTTAGAGGAATGTGCCCATATAGTTAACCATGCATTTATTTTCACAAATCTGCAATTAAAACATATGAAGGATCTGTTGTCTCCGCTATTACTATCCATGACCCATAATCCTGCACCTAACTTGCACACACAAATTCTTTCTTGATATCGTCTGAATGTGTTAACGTGCAAAGAGAAAACAAAATCGGTGGAACAAGGGAGAGGTCATCCGCAGACTTTAGGCACGACAACAATGAACTAACCTTTTCAGGTTCGCTTTGATGCACACCACCTCGTCCCCTACGAATTCCGCCTTCCGAATCTGATGCAGACTGTGTATCATACACAAAAGACACATCACTTAATAGTTCCATTGCTGCAAGCCTACCATCGAGATGGGTTAAACTTACCAAGTCAGCCGCAGCTGATTGCATTATGCC
Source organism: Aegilops bicornis (assembly GCA_021605145.1). NCBI lineage: Eukaryota > Viridiplantae > Streptophyta > Magnoliopsida > Poales > Poaceae > Aegilops > Aegilops bicornis. Next base: position 439,581 of record JAHIAL010000102.1, read on the forward strand.
ATCAAAGTCCACTCCTCCTTTCTCAGCCAATGACTATAAACATCAGCATGTCAGCACAACCCTATCCACTCAGACTCCAATTTATAAGAGAAGGAAAGATTACCTGCACAACAAGCTCAATGCCTCGAAGACGCTTGTTCTCCTGCTTCAAATGTTTGTTCTCTCTTTCCAGACGGTCTTCCCTAGCAGAGCGCACCGGTTGTGAGGCCATCACCCTTTTAGACTTAAACTTCGCCTTCTCTGCTTTGCTAAATAACTCATTAGCAATTCCCAGCCTGCCATGTGGCATTCTACCTGCTGCTTCATAGATGATTTGTCCATCTAAATCTGGGTGCTCCTCTTCCCAATTTTCTCCATGAGCATTTTTCATTGCCTTATCAAAATCCTCCTTTTCAAATAAAAATTAATGTAAACTAAAGTGTTGTGCAAATAGTTTTCATGATGATTAAAATGAGCTAAGTCGCAAGATTTCACTAACCCAATGATCGGCAGTTCTTTGACTGCAAATCTTCTCTTCGTCGGTCCCTCGATGCAAATTGTGCATGTGAAGCCAAGCACCGGAAATTCCAGGGTCTTTCCCTGTTTTGAGTGTCTGCATTTCAAGAGTGTGAAACATCATCCAATGTAAATGAAACTTTCCTGTTAAACATAAGAAGAAAGATGCTTGACGAAGATAGAGTACCAGGAATTGACGTGTGGCGACAGCATTTCTCGCACCGCTGCAATGGAAGACTGTATCCCCATTAGCAAGTCTGTTCCTCTTGTTTCTTAAGGATAACCCTCTAAATTCAGCACCACTCCAATGCTCACATAGTAGACGCCAACCAACATCGGTACCAAAGTCAACTTTCTTTGCGTAAATTAAAGCTTCCTTTAGTTGGCCAACGGTTACCGCTTCTCATCCACTTCATTAGTTGTGCAGGCAATTGTCCCTTCTTCATTAATCTTTTGATGGCTGCTGCCTTTTCCTCATGTAGCATCTGCTTCACTTTCCTAGTCGAGTTCTCCTCCAAAACACCATCTGCCTTCTCTTGCTCCAATGGGTCACACTTGAAACGCCACTGCCAAAAACCATCCCAAAATATTTTTGTTAGTTACTTGTGCATTTGTGAAAGTGAGCATACGCACAAAAATCAAACCTTCCAACACTTCATAGATAAACCAAGTAGTTTTTTCATGTTTGTGACCAAAACAAAGAATTGTAACTACCACCCATCCACCAGTTTTAGAATTCTTATTTCTAAATATAATATGGTCACCTCTGCTTCGTAATTCTAAGTATGCATTACTAGTAACAACAGAACTGATTAAAAAATCTCAAATCATTTATAGAAAAAATTCATATATATATATATATATATATATATATATATATATATAGTGTATGTGTGCTCGCGCGTGCATATACTTACCCAAAATTCTTCCACAATTTTGGAAGTCATTGATCTTACTTCTGGGCCAGGGGACCACTTGTAGTCCTCCCAACACAATACTGGTTTCTGGTCATTTTTTGGACCAATTGGCGGTGGATACATCTGCCGCACTAAGGCACCTTGCACCGTTGATGGATCACGAGCGGTGTATGGGTGCCTTTCCCATAACCTGTTATTATTTGATCAAAGATTGTTAGCACATGAATATTGCTCCAACAAGTAAAGCAGTGGGAATATTTAATACTTACACGCCTTTTTGGAACTATAAGCGGTCGGTCAATTTCCTCTAGTCTCGAGACCGGTGAAGTCCTAGTTCTTGGTGTTCTAGCTTTTTTAGCCTGTGGCAGTTGACTGAGTTGATCCATTCTTTCCTATGGAGACACTAGAAGAAGACCTGTCCAGCCTAGGCGCTGAGAAACGCCTATGATTCAAGCGGCCCATCCTGTTTACATAGTGGCAAATGCATGCTTATTAGTTACATAAAAATAACGAATAAATGATAACAAAAGGCATGCAAGTAGAAGAAAAAAGGACATGAAACGTTATGTAATAGCTAAACTGGTTGTGTCACTATATAATTCACTAGTTGTATCACTATATAATTTTTATTGGTACCAAGAAACAAAATGACAAGTGGAAAAGCTATAAATGTTTAGTAATCATCATCGTCATATTCCGAGTCATGCTCTATTGCATCATCCTCATCTTCGGTCTCATATGTCTCTTCTTCTCCTTCCTCTTGTGGTAAATCTTCTTCCTCATCGGTACTCTCTTCCAAATCATCTTCTCAAGATTCTTCTCCTCATCATTAAAGTCTTGATTTTCTATTCTTTCAATTTCGTGAGGGATCAAGCATCACATCATCGACTCCTTTCTTGGCTCAGCAGACTCATCAACAAATTTGCCAACATCTACGGAAAAACTACCCAGTGACTAACTTCTTGGAAATATTCATCTGTAGTAGATGGGTCATTTTGCGCAGTCATCAAGGTTACTCAAGCTGCTGCTTGGCTGAATCGTGTACACAACCCTCCAATCACGAAGATCTCTCCTCGAGGATGCATACTTCAAGTAATAAGCTTGTGTAGCTTGGTGAGCCATGGCAAATGGTTCAAAATTACGAAGCCTTGAAGACCAATGGATCTCCACCAAACCTAATTTTGCATTTGGCTTCACACCTTTGATAGGATCAAACCAACGACATTTCAAGAGTACCATCTCAATTTTTCTACCAGCTGTGAAGGATAATTTGATTATTTCCTCAATGACACCATAGTACTCAAGATGTTGAGTCTCTGAGATGAAGGAAGACAAACAAACTCCTGTGTTCACTGTTTTCAACCTTCTACGTTTTTTCTCGTGATGCCTCGATCTAAAGCGAAAGCCATTCACGCCATAGGAGCTATAGGAATAGGCTCTAGAGCTGCATCCATTAGCTAAATTCCACAAGTCCTCATCAATTATGATCTCGTTTGCACTACAATGAAGTGGAAAAATACTTGGATTATTAAACATAGTAGTAGTTGAATGGAGAGCATATGTAAGGCTAATTAAAAATTTCTTACAGCAATCTCAAACCATTCCACAAATTCTGATGCCATCATTTGATCAAGGCCCTCGGATGTCAAATTGGGATGCATCGCATATTTTTCATCCTCAAATTCTCTGCAAATACACGTATGACTATAAACATCTGAACATCTTGCACACTACAATACTAAAATTGCAAATTATTCATCACTTACTCTCGAAATCATCAACAGAAAGAGCAGTTGATCAAAATGTACAACCTTGCTGCATTCAACTCTTCACGCGATAGTTCTCGGCAATTGCCCTTCCATGTAGGTTTCCTTCATGCTGAAATACGCCTAAGGTACACCCATCATTCTGCACGTGTTCCTCCATTATTATATCGAGGATTCTTCTTCCATATAGTGCGAACGTGATCATCAAGTACTGAGAGAAACACAATTTGTGATCTCCTGTACAATACAAGCTTCAACGATTGAACCCTCCACTCTTGCCTTGTTTCAAGACTTTTAAACGAAGATAGTGCATTGCCCTATAACAAATTATTATAAGTTTCAAAGTGATACAAGATATAAATAGATTAAAACAGGATGTACAAATTTTAAAGGTATATAGTCTAGCATACCTCTCAAAAACATACATCCAACGATATGCCACAGGCCCGCCAACCCTTGCCTCATATGGGAGATGCACTATCGTGTGTTGCATTACATTGAAGAAGCCTGGTGGGAACATTTTCTAAAGCTTGCATAATAGAACAGGAACCTCGTCCTCAAGTTCACGCATCCGTTTAGGAGCAATTTCTTTGGCACACAGTTGCCGATAAAAAAACTTAGCTCTGCTATGACCTTCCATTCGTGTTCCGGATGAAGCCTCAGAGGGCAACCCCGTGAGGCGCTCCATGATGATGTGGTAGTCATGGCTTTTCAGCCCAATAAATTTTTTTTTGATGTAAGTTCACGCTTTTACTCAAATTAGCAGCAAACCCATCAGAAAACTTCACTTCTTTAAACCACTTAAGGATGGTCATTTTATCGCCCTTTGACACAATATTTCGCTCTAGGTTTCTTCCACACACCCTTTGAATTCTTGTTTAGGTGTAGCTTTGGTCGATCACAATATAACGCAACATCAAGGCGTGCTTTGTTGTTATCCTTAGTTTTCTCAGGAATATCAAGGCATGTGTTTAGAATAGCCTCAGATACATTTTTCTCATTGTGCATTACATCAATGTTATGGCGAAGCAGCAATTTCTGAAAATACTCTAGTTGCCACAAACCACTTATAGCGATCCAATTGTGCTCCTTCCCAAACCCTCAAATTTACTCTTGCCAGCTTCATCATGAACAAGACTTTTGAGTTGTTCATACACCTCTTCTCCTGACAAGGGCTTTGGTGGAGGATTTAGAACTGTTTTTTTCTTGCGAAAACATTTCACACTCCTACGAAATGCATGGTTAGTGGGAAGGAATCTCCTGTGGCAGTCAAACCAGCACGGCTTTCTACCATTCTTCAATGAGAATGTCTTTATGTCAGATCCACATATAGGGCAAGCAAGCTTTCCATGGGTGCTCCAAAGATGCTACTAATCCATAAGCTGGAAAGTCGTGAATAGTCCAAAGCAAAGCTGCCTTTAAGGTGAAATTTTGCTCTCGATAACTATCATAAGTTTCTACACCATTTCTCCACAAATCATCAAGTTCGTCAACTAGAGGTTGCATAAAAACGTTTAGGTTCTTTCCTGGATGATCCGGACTGGAATAACTAGTGCAAGGATCAGGTTACTCTGCTTCATGCACATTTCTCGTGGAAGATTATAAGGTACAACAAATCTTGGCCAACACGAGTAGGAGGCTGCTTTAATACCAAAAGGTGTGAAGCCATCGACCGCTAGACATAGCCTTATATTCCTTACTTCCTCAAGAAATTTTTAAATTCCTTATTAAATTCCTTCCAAGCTTCACCATGAGAAGGGTGAACCATTACTTCATCAACATCACGAGGCCTTGCGTGATAGTCCATGTGCTTGGCAGTGCTTTGTGACATGTACAAGCGTTGTAGCCTAGGAGTAATTGGGAGATAGCGCAGAACTTTTCTTGGTATCTTCAGAGATTTATTTCCCAAGCGGTTGTTTCCTCATATCTAGGTTCTTTGCAGATAGTGCATTTTTCTTTATTTTCATTCTCTTTATAGTAAATCATACAATTATTGGGGCATGCATGAATTTTGACGTAAGGCATTGCTAGACTATGCACAAGCTTCTTGGACCAATGGAAGTTTCTTTGGGAGATCTTTTGCAGCATCGTCCCCAACAATGTCATGTATAAGAGTCATCATCTCATTGTAACAAGCTTCTGACAGATTATGTTGTGTTTTAATAGTCATTAGCCTTCCTACAATGGATAGACGTGATTGTGTGGTCTTCTCATGCAAACGTTTGTCGGCTTCCATCAACATTTCATAGAATTTTTTGGCAGCTTTTGTTGGCTCATCACCTTTAGAAACTCCTTCAGCAATAATTGCATCAACTAGCATGCCATTCATTCTATCTCCGTCCCCCACGTTATCATGCTCTACATTTTCAGGTGCATCAGACTCCCCGTGGCTAGTCCATCTCTCATATCCTAACATGAACCCATTGCTGCACAAGTGTGTGGTCATGACATCCCTTGTGTACTTATGACCGCAAAAGCACTTGCTACAAGGACAACGGGATTCCCTGCTCACGGCAGCATCGGGCAATGAGAATGCATGATCTAGAAAATTATCTACTCCATGTTGCCAAGCATCACCGATCAACTTCCCTCGTCTCTCTTTGTACATCCAACTACGGTCGACATCTACATTGCTACAAAATATTATATAGTAACAGTGAGAACATCAATCAAACAATTCTATATTTGGCCTACATTGGCCATAACTAACAAGATGGTCATTAGGAGCTCTATCCAAATAAGCTAACTAATGTGCAAGTTTATTAATACCTATTTCAACTTTCTGAACCAGAAACCGAGGGAACTGCTCAGGTTATTAATGGCCATCGAAGCACATACTAGTTGGAGATGAGTTACTTTTTCATGCAGCGTACTATCTAATTGTGATGTGAATCAGAAAGAAAGTGGAGTCATATGATAGATTATAGTTTAATTAACTGAAAAATAATTATGTACTGCAGCACCAGGCGAGTTGTAATAAAAACGAGTGAAACCACCTTAAAGTTGCTACTGTAGTAAACACATACAACATAACCTTTTTGTGAGAATACCAGCTAAATCCTAGATTTAAGGTTCTACAAGTATTCTGTCTGTTTCTTACAAAATTAGTTCACGGCTAACATAGTATAGAAAGAAAAGAAAGAAAACAAGATCAACTCGTACAACAAGAAAACTTGCCAACCTGAAATTATGAACTGCCAACAAACCAATACTGATGCATCGTGCAAAAAGAAAATTGCAATGTAGAAATAATGGACAATCAGCACAATCTCGCAAGTCAGGAAGGAAGAAGAGTACTTAAGGGGGTGTGACAGAGACCAGGAGAGAGGGAAATGAGGAGGGAGAAGAGAATGATACAGTGGCGCCCCACTGTGATCATCGCGTGCCGATTGATCGGCCATCACAGAGGAAGCAGAGGAACCCCTGACCACCCGTCGGAGTGGAAGCAGAGGGACGCCGGGCACCCCTCGAGCTAGATTGGTTTGGATAACGAGGATGTGTTTGTTTTCAAAGAGGACCAGGAGACTATGGCGGTTAGTTCAGGACCTGATTTGGTGCGTGGTGCGCCGGCGTGGGAGAATTTTTTGCTGGCCGCTCCAAGAAATCAGCGCCAGATCGCCAAATAATTCGGTAACAAGAGTCCACGGCTGCGTAGGTGGGCACCAACCACTACGCCGAGAAACGTGAAAAAAATAGATAACCACGAGGCCTCCTCAACGGATTCAGCATACTCAATTATATTATCCCACGCAAAACACGGTAAATATCAGGGTTCGAGTAGCAATAGAACATGAGCATATCTCATTATCTCTACATCACATAATCGTGTCAATGTTGCAACAAATTGTCTCTAGTGTACGTGCTGATTAACTAATTGACCAAACAACTCAGTCTCCACATGTATTTGTGTCAAAATTTCCTCAATTTCAGTTTCACAAAAAAATCCCAAATTGCCTACTGTACTGTACTGTACTGACCTGAAGAGATTGCGCGTGGTTAGGTCGTGGCCCGCCAAGACGGTGTTGAAGAAGTCGCCGTGCTTGTAGGAGGCAGGGTCGAACTGGACGCGGCGGCGAGGTAGCTCCGGGGCCGCCAGTTCTCGTCCGTCTTCTCCGCCAGTGCGGGCTCTCCCCATCCAACCCCCGCTTCCCCATCCAGCTCATGGCGACACAGGAACCTGCTGCTGCTGCCTGCCGATTGACTTTGGGGTCAAATCTGAGACGAGAGTGGAGGACGGTGGCAAGTCAGGCGATACATCTAGGCGGCGACCGGCGTTGAGAGAGAGGTGAATGTGAGCCACAGGACTGAGGGGATATAAGCGGCAGGGCTGGTCAACGGCGCTTTGAGAAGGTCTAGTATAGATAATATCTGAGGAGGCATATGTCACAAATTGTCTCATGTTCACCTGGTATAGTACGCTAGGCTAGCCTGTTTGGTCTTGGGTTCGAACCATGCGTTGCACTTTGTTTTTGTACACGTGTTATTAATTAATTATTAGTACGTATGAAATCATATAGGAGTACAATAACTTTTATTTTTTGGGCCATTTGTTTTTTTAAATCCTATTTTTATTCTTAGATTTCTTACAGTTCGTTTGGCACATACACGATTCCTTTTCTTTGACATGGCACATACATGATTTATTTATTTTTTGGACATGGCACATACACGATTCTTGGTATGATCATAATACGTTTTTTTTAAATGGCCATAATACCTTGGATGATCCATTGGTGTGTTGTATTTGGTTCCACCGCGCACCGGTTTTTTTTCTTTTGCATGGTAATACGTGTCTCATTCATATCATAAAGATCAAAGTACAAGCCACATAAGGATCGACATGACAAAACTGAAAAGATAGCACAACATCTCTGAGCTAGACACCAACGCTCCGTCACACCTGCCCCCAGCACGACCACAGCAGCCACCGAAGAGAAGAACGACGGATCACCTCCTCACGCAAGCTCGACGCGGCTCCATCGCTGATATGAAGCTTTGTGGACCTCCAAGGTGGCTCACCAAAATGTCGTCAATGCAGTCCACAATCTACATCCGCTCCTGGACTACGTACCTCCCAAGCTCCGCGCTGATGTTGAGGCAGACGCCGGCGGACACATGTCCACCACGAGGATGCCGCCGCCACACCATCCTTGCTTGAACAGGTTGGTTTTCAAAACCACCCCCAACCATAGGGCCGATCGACTTGTCGGGGAAGGATCTGAAGAATCTTTATTCAGCGCCGTCATCATCGCCAAGAAACCAAGATGGTGAGCAACCTAAAACCAAAGCTATTTTAGCCTAAAACTATCCACATACACACACACACACACACACACACACACACACACACACACACACACACAGAGAGAGAGAGAGAGAGAGAGAGATCCGGCGACCCCCCTAGCACCGACGATCGAGGTCGTCGGCGGAGAGGAGCCGCCGAAGGACGGCGGCGATTGAAGGAACTCTCCTTGGAAGAGACGCTGGCGAGATCGCCCTTCTTCTTCCCGAGGAAGAAAGAATGACCACCGCTTAGACTGTGTTCGCTTCACGGGATTTTGATACTTTTCCAGAGGAATGGCCGTTCCACAGTTTTATTTCCCTGGCAGCGTTCGGATCAAAGGAAACAGCTACAGTATCCCTATGAAAAGGTTCTCTCACAGCGGTCGTTCCAAAGGATTGTGTAAATTTGCAATCCTTTTGGGGGCGGAGGCCCGAGGCAGCCACTATGCAAGCTGAATAAAAAATTACTTCACATGGCAGTGAGAGAAGCTAAACCGGCATGCAATTAATAAAATAATATATGTTGCTGCATTGCTAGTACGAACACCTCAGGAAGGTTTCCAATGAGCTGAACACCTCTTCTTTTCTCATTCGTCTGTTTTGGGTCATGCAGGATTGCACTGTACAACCAACTCTGTTCCTGTACTTTTTTATATTCCTTAGTTTCTCTGACCTGCATACCGAACGGGGCCTTAATGGTTGATTTGTTGTGTTTGTGGTGTCTGATAAGGATTGTATGTAAAGAATCATATGTATATATATAATGACTCTTTTTTTAGTTTTGAAATACGGAACTCGGGCTTGTAAGTCACGATAGTACTAGTACTTCATGACCAGCCATACGTGTTTACTAAGGACCTAAAATGGTGATGAAAAATACGAACAGGTTCATATTGTACTTTGAAACGGTAAGGCCTCTGTGGCTCCATGTGGTAGACTCTTTGTAGAAAGGGTGATGCCTCCCTTTTACTTTCTTGGTTGGGAGGAAAAAGAATGGTCACACTGTTTGAACAAAAAGGATCCTATGTAACGTATAGGATTGTGTGCATAGCATTCAACTTTCTTAATTTTAAAATACAACACTCATCCTCGATATAATTCAAGATGTAATAAATACTTCACGACACATTTGAATTTAATTAATAATATACATGAAGGTCGGGTCCTTCTAGACAAAGTCGCATTTATTAGAAAAACTAAAGATACGTATAAGGCAAGTTACGTATACATGACCAAGAAATTAGCAAGCTAGTACTTTTGTAAGTGCAATTTTTTAAAACATCATATTTGTATTATCCTGTGCACATTTTTTAAGCATCCTATATAGAACATAATGCACTCGCTTACAATAGCAATGCTAGATGTTAGTTCTTGGCATCTTCTTATACTGAATTATTTGGAATATAACATGGGTCATTCTGCATATGTTGTCCATTGAAACATATCATCGAGAGGGAAAGTCAAACACCGGCTATCACTATACATCGTCGGGTATTTTCTCAAATAACCAAGAGGCATATATCTACCGCTGGCCATGTCCTCTCATAGGTGAGAGTTTTGTTTTCACCTTCGGCTATTAAATTTTACCCTCGGGCATTACATGTAATCCCCGTGGGTGTGGCAAAACCGTCGGTCATTACATGTAATCCCGAGGGTGTACCAAAACCGTCGGGCATTACAATTAACCGTCGGGCATTACATGTAATCCCGTGGGTGTAGGGAAACCCGTCGGGCATTACATGTAATCCCCATGGGTGTAGGAAAACAAATGGGCTTTAAGATGAACCATCGGGCATTAAGTTGGATATCCGAGGGTGAATTTTCACCGCCGGGCATTCTAGTATACCGTCGGGTATTAGTGGTAATACTCGTGAGTTGATAGTAACCGTCGGCCATTATAACTACCGTCGGCTATTACTGTAATACCCGACGGTCCGTCGGCTATTAGATTTCACCGTCGGAAATATGGGGATTTCTAGTAGTGAGTTAACCTGGTCAACTGTTCCTGTGGGAAATGGAGTCCCATAGATGCTGAAGATCCACAAACCGCTTCCGCCATCAACCACTAGAAACCATTTGTTGTACTCATAGGCCAGAATGGTCTTGTACTACATATTTTGCTTTTTGCTTGGACTTTCTGTATCAAGTTGGTGCCTCATCAGCTAACAACAATCCTGGGGCTGGTGAGCACAAGGGCCATTTTCTGGAAATTAATATCCCAAAAATCCGGTCTTGACAGACTTGGTATCAGAGCTAGGCTGACCATTGGCTAATCCTATCTTAACCAGGTCAAAAAACCTAGGTAAACCAAATCACCAGACCATAACCTAACCCCGGCCAAGCTTCCCGCGTAAGATAGCCACATAGTGAGCCTGACACCTTTTGACAGTCGGTGCCCAACCTATCAACCTAGCCTGTCGATCACACGCCAGTGACCGACGCTTAAAATGTCCCATTTGCAAGCGTGCGAAGGAAGACTCCGCCCCCTTTTTCTATAAAAAGGGCACGCTAGCCTCAACCCAGCACAGCACAGCCTCAACCCCAAATCGAGCCATAATGCCTGGCCCCGTAGTGCACAATGAGACCACAACAACAAACCTTGGAGGTTTTCTGACCATACTCGCAAACCTCACCCGTCGTGCCTATGCGTTAGAAGAGCCCCCAGAATATGTTGTGTACCAAGGACCCATAAGCGGTGAGAGCCGCCAATTCTGGGCCACTGTGCACATCTACGGTAGGGGTCTGTCGCCAGAACGCCCCTACAGGTTTACCGGAAGGACAACTTCCTTTGAGCCACAAGCCATCCAACTAGCGGCGCGAGAGGCTATAGTTCAACTCCGGCACTTGTCGCCTGAGTTAATCGTCAGCCGTTCTACTACTACCCCAGACGTGAAGGGTATGGTAGACCACCCCAAGTTGCAACAGAGATCACGAGATGGATCATGCGTTGTTGCACCTAGTGCGCTATGTGGGTGCACTGGAGGAACTGTTTGATCAAATCACCATTGATCTGATCGCAGCTCGTGGAGAGCTGGTTCGTCGAGCCCAGTCGAGAGGAGAAGATGAGCCCGACGCCGACAGCCTAGTCGTGCTGTTCGGACAACCAATCGAGACCTTGAGGTCAGTCCCAGCCATCAACCAAGGTGCTTTGATGACCCCATAAGTGCTTCGTCGCCTTTTGGGAGCACACTCCAACGGGATTGTGGCCAACAATCCCCGCGATGGTCATCATCGCTACCCCGACCCTGCAGTTCCTCAACCCCCTCCAGCTAATCCCGACGGTGAGACCCGTGGAGAAGCCTCGACGTCCACAAGGCACGCCCGCTTGGATATAAACGAGGTAGACTAAGCCACTCGAGTAGTGCCTAGTCTCAGTGTACCCACATCTTATAATCGTGCGACCTTGTAAATAAACGCAGCCTGTTGTTGTGCCTCTGTTTTAAATAGTAACCTTGCGTAAATTATGACAGCACGCAGTTGCATTTTTATTCCGGGCACAGCTACCAAAACCAACCCCGAGGACACCCACAGTAACACGTCACTTTTGTGAGATATGTGTATCTGTGGCTTTGACCCCGACCCCATGAGAGCAGAACCGACAAACTAGTGCCCCTCACCATGTAAATAACCCAGCCCGGATGCTATATAAAAAGGCCACCTCGTGACCTTGCCAAGCACCCCTCACTTTGTGCACCACCCTCACAACCATTTCTTGCCATGCCGAGCCCTAGCATTTATCTGAGAACCCCAGATGCAACCCCGGGTAGCTTTGTCAAAATATTGTGGGACTTTACCTGCAGTACAATGGGTTCTACCCAACCACCCCAAAGACGAGCTGCTCAAATCGAGGATCACCCCATCCACCTCGAAATATTGGGCAGTAGTACACATCCCTCCCGTAAACTCAAACCAAGACCCAACGGAGGTCTCCTTCGTGGGAAAGTCTATGCCAGCTCCACAAATGGCCATAGAAGCAGCTGCACACGAAGCACTTGTCTGACTTTGATTCGCAGTACCCTATGCCAGTGAAAGAGGGTATTATTACTTTCCGAGCCGTGCAGCACCCGGAGAAGTAACATCTTTCCCCGGTGGACGAATTGAGAGAGACCCGATCGCCAACCTGGTCCAAAGATGTCATCGCCAAGAACGGTTGACCCAAATGGGTAATGGGTTATTTCCAGAGTCTCGCTGATTTAAATCCTCAGATCGCCATCGGCAGACCACTCAGGCCCGACCAGGAGAGACACATTCATCGGCTGGTCAATCCACTTTCCCCGATAAAAGAGGAGTGTGTCCCAGTACCAGAGACATTTTCTCGGGACCCCGTCCCGTTACCGTTTGCATTATAGACGTCACTGCTGTGATTATTATTGCAACATTTATTTATGTGTTGTAACTTATGCGTGGTACCCCGAGTTTGTGCGGCGAGTAAATTATTTAGTTTCTATTAATTTGAGTAATTTTTGTTGCGGTTTAACTCTTAAATTTTACTGATTTCTCTCGCGAAAAATCCTGGAGTGAGATTTCTTTTCCCCGAGTTGTCGCATCGTGATATCTTCTCACGACATGGAATTTTTATTCACGCAGCACCACGGCAGCAGACTCCACAACCACTCGAACACATACACTGCTTGCTAAAAACACGTAACCGTGTTGCATCTCACCAACCACCTCCCTAAACGCACCACAGTCTCCAAAGGAGAGATTAGTGGAAAATCATCCGGGTACAAGTTACCTCCGACGCACCAACAACAGTTAGCACCCGGCGTCACACCTAATCCTTGTGATCACCGCCACCGCGGAGAGCCAACACCCGAGCAGCAGCATCGCGACGATCATCGAGGATCATCGCGCACAGGAGCACGGAGAGCCCCATCACTGTCGCCAACCCTCCGCACATCAGAACCACGTACCAGTCCGGCATCACCTCCGCCATTAGAGCCTTGTCTCGAGCTCCTGCAGACGGAAATGAAGGAGAAGAGAGGAGAAGGAAAAGCGAGGTCAGGTGGAGGAAGAAGAAGGAGCACCGTGGTCGTTTTATAGCTCGAGATCGGTGTACGGTAGGCGAAGTCCACTAGCGCCGCTCGTCGCTCGATCACCGGTGTTCGGAGGAGAATCATGGCAAAGGCCGACAACAAGATCGGCTCATGAGGTGAGTGCACGCTGCGTCGGCAGCTAGCACTCCGCGCACTACCGCAGTACGGCCTAGATGTCCTATGCGCTAGGCGTCGCCGGTGGAGAAAGCGCGGGAAGGCTCGCGGGAGAGAGGAAGAAGAGAGAGCTAGAGGAAGAAGGACAGACTGACAGTGGGCCCTGGGTCCACCTGTCAGCCAAAGGGAGCACTGTGCTCTCGGGTGCGACCAGCGTATTTTAGAAATTTAGATTTAGGGTAACCAGCGTAAAAATCTCCCAACCGTAGATTTTTCCACGCAGCGCTAGTGTCCCACACTATAGTTTTACACCACTTTTTGCTCTCTTACTGTAGCCACATTTTACCAGTTAAGTAAAGTGGTTATTTCTGTAAATGGTAGGAGTAATGTTTTTTAAAACAGCTCTTAACAAATCTCGAGGACGAGATTTTTCCTTAAGGGGGGGTAGTGTTGTGACGCCCCAAAAATTTAACCATGTTTTGTTTATTAAAATTTTGCCAGGAAACTCAAACTTTTAGTTTCTGGATTTCCTTTTGATTTCAGAACCATTCTCTTCTTTATTATTATGGAGTTTTTGCCCCAAGTGAAAACTTTTCAATCATTATTGGACTCATTTTTCCTCTCTAATAAAACAATTCTTTTATCAGTAGGATTATTTATATAATTATTTATCCCTGAGCTTTATCTCCCTAAAATGGTTTTTCATAAGTTTAGGGTCCCATTTGCACTGCAACCCTTTTATAAATTCATTTAAATATCTCACCAAAATTTGGGGATGTCATGTGATGTTTTTAATCACTTTTATGCAAAAATATATTTCATTCATTAAATATTTTGAGTTCTACACCAAGTTTTCAAATCTGGTCCAGTGGGCAATTTTGCACTACAACCTATTTAAATATTTCTTTAAAACTTCCTCCAAAATTATGGGATGTCAGTAGGAGTATATTATTCAACTTTTTGCAAAAACCCAGTATTGTTCTATGAAAAATTCGAGTGAACCAACCTCATTTTCATTCTGGTCCAACTTGATGATTTGTACTGCAACCCTGTTTTAACTTACTCCTTTACCCATGATTATTTCTCCAGCTTATAGACCAGCCTGCCAAACCCCTAAGTCCAGGAGAGTGGACCCATTGGAGGATTTTATGTGCATGCAATCATGCCTTTTTCTTTCTGTCAAAAACTGAAGATTTGCAAAACTTGCATTAGAAAGTTTATGGTTTTGCCCAAATGACCTTACCACCCTCACCTGCATCTAAAGAGACACCAGCCTGGAGAGTTTGGCCACCCCAAGAAATGCCTAGGTGCATGTGGCATTCTGTCAAGCACCTTCTGTGCATGGTCAGAATTGGCATAAGTGTTAGTTTTCACTGTGAGCTTGATCCACTGACCCAAAAACCTTGTCCTCTAAGCTCCTAGATGCTTATGACCTAGCCCTGCTAACTGCCAGCCTCACCCACGCTCTCTAACCCACGCTGGCATTTCGCCGAACGCTTGGCGTGCACGCTCTGGGCGCGGCCAGAGCGCGCGTTTTGCATGTGCATGCGCACGGGTCACCGCGTCGCGTTGCCGCCTCCCCCGCGCCCGTTCTGACCCCTCCCCCCTCGCAGCCAGCGCCCCGACTCCTCCCTCGCCGCAGAGCCGCCTGGCCCCCCCTTCCTGGCGCCCTACAGCAGCGCCTCCGCAAGCCGCCACCACCGCCCGACAGCCTCTGCCCAGGTCGGCGCCGCCCGAGCCACCAGCGCTCGCCAGCTGCCCCCTTGAGAAGCTCAAGCTCATCCGCAAGCTTGTCCGCAAGCACTCATCGCCGCCACGTCCCCCCTGCTGCTACAGAATGGCGGTCGCCGGTGATCTTATCCGCGGCCGCCGCGAATCTCCATTGTTCGCCTATAAATGGAGAGTGCCGAGCTCGTCCGAGTCCTCAAGCAACCTCAAGCTATCCCCCTAGGGCCACCATGGCCAGCATTCAAGGAGAGGAAGGCCGTCTTCCCCGACTCCGGCCGGTTCGGCCGCCGCCAAGTCCCGGCTGATTTCATCGCAACCAAAGCCCCTTCCGTCCGTCCGATGCCACCGGTCGACTCCCCATGACCCTACGGAGCCGCCTAACACCTCGCACTCCGCCGAGAACCACCGCAGCTCAGACCCCAAATCCACCCGAAGCCATCTCCGCTGGCTTCGCCGCCACGGCGACCTGGCCCATGTCGGGCGACCATGGCGGGTACCCACGGGTTCGCCTCGACCACCTGAACACACCCATGTGCTCAGATCCCGAGGATGCCTCCTCCGTCACGGGCGAGCCTCGCCGAGCTCCGCCTCCGCTCGGTCGGAGGAGGCGACGCTGTGGATCGGTCAACCCGACCCAGGCCAAAGCGGGCCCATTGTTAGTGACCCAGCGCCGGTCCACGCAGGCATAAGTGGAGGCGTATTCCCAGAGTACGTCTTCGACGTGTACCTATTCGAAACATTTTCTTTTCTTTTTTTGTTTTATTTAAAAACCAGAAATTTGACTAAACTTTGTCTGGCTATATCTTCTTAAATAAGACCCCAAATGAGTTGATTCTTTTTCCTACCTCCCTCAAATTTAGTCTAGTTTATTTTAAGATTTATTTGAAAATTTTCCAAGCAAATTTTTTGTACTGTTTTTAAAGTATGTGTTATTTGAATATTTTTGAAAATAGGAATTTGGAGGGGAGATTATAACTTTCAAAAGTTTTGGAGTGCACCTCACCCCTCCACAACTTGAAGGCAAGCATTCTGAACCCTGGCGTAATATTTTTCATGCATTGTTTGACACGATTATAACACCACCTCAGTACGTAGGACTCGTTATTTTATGTGGTGATATGATCATTTGCATGAATGCATATTGGAGATTTCCTTGCTGTTGGAAGTGGTCAAGCTTGTGACAGTAATCATCCTCGTATGCTTTTCGTGCTCGCTGAAGGAAGCCGGGAAAGTCTCTGTCTTGGGTAGACCTGAGCTTGCCCCTAGTTCCTCGTCGAGACGAGTGTGTCCGGTATGGCATGAGGGGATATGATGAGTGGTGATTTTGTCTGTTGGATGAAATTTATTCGTTATGCTAATCCTGCAGCGAATACTTAAACCTCCTAAGTCGACCATAGATCGAGTCTTGTTCCAGTAACCCCCATACTTGTTTCGTACTACCACGTATCCCTACAACAAGTAGGGTACGCTTCAGTAAGTCGTCAACCCCTTTCTAGCACACACCGTACAGAGAGGCCATGGTGGAAGACACCGGTTGTAGCCGGTAGGCAGGCCACCTGGTCCGGGGGCATGGGTGTTTCCGGTTGGGACCGAGAGGGGAGGCCACCCCTTAGAGCGCGCGATATAAGTTTGATCACATGCTACGTGAGGTTGTAGCCTCCCCCCTTAGAGTTTTGCTTGACAACTGTCGTGGGTGATTCCGCATAACCGTAAGTTAAGCCGTGTGTGCAGGCCGTGTGTTTTCAATTGAAAGATCAGAGACGGAATTAGTCCCGATGGACTAAAGGAACTGCTACTCGTGGGTAAAGGGTACACCCTCTGCAGAGATTAAACATCTACTCGAATAGCCGTGTCCATGGTTAAGGACTACAGTCTGGGTTGGGTCAAGTGTCAGTCTTAGTGTTGGTCTTCGGAGGAAAAACTACTAAGTCAGAACGTTGCATATGACCGGTGACATATGATGATTATGATTATTATTTTTGTGAACTAACTATGTTCATTATTTGATTCATTGAGTATCCTTGGGACGGTTCTACCTCCTGGATATTCACTGTGATTATTTTGTTATAAGCCCTTTATGTGGTGTCGCACAGACGCCCGACTGTGGCATGTTTATTATTTGTTTACCATATAAGCCATTTATGTGTTGTCGCATGTGCCTTCGATCGCTGCATGTTTATTATTTGTTCACCATATAAGCCCTTTATGTGGTGTCGCACAGACGCCCGACTGTGGCATGTTTATTATTTATTTACCATATAAGCCCTTTATGTGGTGTCGCACAAACACCCGACTGTGGCATGTTTTACCATATAAGCCCTTTATATGGTGTCGCTGAGACGCTCGACTGTGGCATGCTTGTTATATGTTTACTTTATAAGCCCTTTATGTGGTGTCGCCGACGCCTCGATCGTGGCATGCTTGTTATATATTTACCTTATAAGCCCTTTACGTGGTGTCGCTCAGACGCCCGACTGAGGCATGCTTGTTATTTGCTAACCTTTCGAGACGTCGCTTCAGACACCCGATCGGGCATTTTATTACTACTCTGTTATTGCATATTCATGTATATAAATAACCTGCTTGCATGCATCAGAGATTTTATTTGATGACTGACGTTGTGATCATAGAATATTTCAGAGCATATTTGTCATTTGTTATATTATACCTGTGTTCATAATGTTTGCGAGTACATTCAAAGTACTCACTGGCTTGTACCTGGCTATTGTTTTGGCCAGATCCCTTGTGTGGAGAGGAGCGTTTCGAAGACAGCCCCGAAACCTAAGCCATGGTGATAGCACCTCGCGAAGATAGGAGTTAACCTGGTCAGCTGTTCCTGTGGGAAATGGAGTCCCATAGACGCTGAAGATCCACAAACCACTTCCGCCATCAACCACTAGAAACCATTTGTTGTACTCATAGGCTAGAATGGTCTTGTACTACATATTTTGCTTTTTGCTTGGACTTTCTGTATCAAGTTGGTGCCTCATCAGCTAACATCAATCCTGGGGCTGGTGAGCACAAGGGCCATTTTCTGGAAATTAATATCCCGAAAATCCGGTCCTGACATTTATCGCACCCTAAAGGCGTGCAGAAACTGCCGCTGGAAGGTGAACGGCCCGTTCGGGCCACAGAAGATCCGCACTTGGGACGAGGCCTGGGAGTGGCGGGCCCCGTCTCATGGGCGACTTCCCGTCACAGGCGTATCGGGCAGTTCGTCTCACCGACGGTTGCTATGTGGCGCGCAGCAAAGAAGCGGTCGGCGGCGGCAGCCCGGCTCACAGGTTATCTGGTTCCCGCCTTCAGCCGCAAAGCCTTCCTAAAGACGGCGCGACCTAATCAAAGCCGGCTCCCTAGCTGTCGCTCTTCGATAGGAAGCTGATCGAAGCTTCGTCCTTTCTTCACCTCAAGCCCAACCAGCTTCGGGACTACTGTCAGAGTAAATGACCACAGGTAGCCTAGCCGGCACCCCCCGGCTCTTTAGAAAAATTACAGGCCGATCGGGCCTTCAAGCATCCAAGGCGTGGGGCCGCCTTCCCTTGGCCGGCTATCTCTCAAGCTGGCTACCCTAAACCCACATGAGGAAATCCCCAAGAGGGCCGACTCCAAGAAGCCGACCACGAGAAGGCCGACTCCAAGAACCCGGCCTCCCAGCAGGCGGCCAAGATCGTACCCTCAAACTCTGCACCCACATAACGACGATGAGACGGGGCGTGTCTACGGTGAAGCCTTCCACCCCCGAATCCCGGAGCGCGCGTGGTCATAGTGCGCTGTACGGGGCAGCCATCACCCGTCCGGCGCGGCACTGTTGCCATGTTGACCATGGCATCACCCACGACGAGCTGTCAGAACGACCCACAGGCGGCGGGCCCCTTCGGTCAGAGAGACGCCCGAAGGCGGCCCGGTCTCCCCTAATCGGCGTGAGATAAGGCCGGCTCCCAACAGCCGGCTAGCTCCCTCCCTCGAAGGAGGCAAGACGAGGTAAGGCTACAGTGATTGCCGCCAGGCGGCAGCACTGTAGCCATGCTTACCTCGACAAAGCCCTCGTCATCAGGAGTGAGGTAACAGTAACCAGCCCCCGACAAGGCCCCCGAGCTGGACCTGCTTGTCGACCTGTGAAGCCGGCAGCCGGCAGACCCACCAGGCGTGGCCCCAGAGCCATGGAGAAGCCAACGAAGACACTGACGAATAGGGCCCGCGCCCAGCCGGATTACCATTGTACCCCTGGGGGGTAGGCCTATATAAACCCCCCAGGGGACCCATGCAAAGGGTTGATCTCTTAGAGTTTTGGACGCCGCATGGAGGGAAAAGGAGAGCGAGCCCTTCCCTTCTTCTTCCTCTCGCCAAACAGCTCAAGGAGCCTCTTGTAGCTACTTGTTAACTTAGTGATCATGCGGAGACCCCGCAGAGCAGCAGTAGGGGTATTATCTCCCCGGAGAGCCCCGAAGCTGGGTAAGATTTGCCGGCGTGCATGTCTTCGCCTTATCCCGTTTCCAGGCACCGGCGATGTCTTATTGGCTCCCACAATGATAAGCCACCCGTTAGCATATGTCGCACCTACCACCCGACAAGTTGTGAATTTGAGAAATACTTGTGTTGAAGTTTGCAAGTCCCGTAGCATGCACGTATGGTAAATGTTATGTAAAAATTTTGGAATATGAGGTGTTCTTTGATTGTCCTACTTATGAGTGGCGGTCGGGGACGAGCGATGGTCTTTTCCTACCAATCTATCCCCCTAGGAGCATGCGCGTAGTGCTTGGTTTTTGATGACTTGTAGATTTTTGCAATAAGTATGTGAGTTCTTTATGACTAATGTTTAGTCCATGGATTATACGCACTCTCACCTTTCCATCATTGCTAGCCTCTTCGGTACCATGCATTGCCCTTTCTCACATTGAGAGTTGGTTCAAACTTCACGGTGCATCCAAACCCCGTGATATGATACGCTCTTTCACACATAAACCTCCTTATATCTTCCTCAAAACAGCCACCATACCTACTTATTATGGCATTTCCATAGCCATTCCGAGATATATTGCCATGCAACTTTCCACCATTCCGTTTATCATGACACGTTCATCATTATCATATTGCTTAGCATGATCATGTAGTTAACATAGTATTTGTGGCAAAGCCACCGTTCATAATTCGTTCATACAGGTCACTCTTGGTTCATTGCATATCCCGGTACACCGCCGGAGGCATTCATATAGAGTCATACCTTGTTCTAGTATCGAGTTGTAATCATTGAGTTGTAAATAAATAGAAGTGTGATGATCATCATTTAATAGAGCATTGTCCCAATAAAAAAAGGCCAAATAAAAAAAGAGGGCCCAAAATAAATAAATAAAAACGGACAATGCTACTATCCTTTTACCAGACTTGTGCTTCAAAGTAGCACCATGATCTTCATGATAGAGAGTCTCTTGTTTTGTCACTTTCATATACTAGTGGGAATTTTTCATTATAGAACTTGGCCTGTATATTCCAACAATGGGCCTCCTCAAGTGCCCTAGGTCTTCGCGAGCAAGCAAGTTGGATGCACACCCACTTAGTTTCTTTTGTTGAGCTTTCATACATTTATAGCTCTAGTGCATCCGTTGCATGGCAATCCATACTCCTTGCATTAACATCAATCGATGGGCATCTCCATAGCTCATTGAGCCTCGTTGATCTGAGACTTTCTCCTTTTTTGTCTTCTCCACATAACCCTAATCATTATACTCTATTCCACCCATAGTGCTATATCCATGGCTCACGCTCATGTATTGCGTGAAGGTTTATAAAGTTTGAGATTACTAAAGTATGAAACAATTGCTTGGCTTGTCATCGGGTTGTGCATGATGAGAGCATTCTTGTGTGACGAAAATGGAGCATGACTAAACTATATGATTTTGTAGGGATGAACTTTCTTTGGCCATGTTATTTTGAGAAGACATAATTCCTTAGTTAGTATGCTTGAAGTATTATAATTTCTATGTCAATATTGAACTTTTATCTTGAATCTTTCCTATCTGAATATTCATACCACAATTAAGAAGAATTACATTGAAATTATGCCTAGTAGCATTCCACATCAAAAATTCTGTTTTTATCATTTACCTACTCGAGGACGAGCAGGAATTAAGCTTGGGGATGCTTGATACGTCTCCAATGTATCTATAATTTTTGATTGCTCCATGCTATATTATCTTATGTTTTGGACATTATTGGGCTTTATTATTCGCTTTTATATTATTTTTGGGACTAACCTATTAACCGGAGGCCCAACCTAGAATTGCTGTTTTTTTGCCTATTTCAGAGTTTCGCAAAAAAAGAATATCAAACGGAGTCCAAGCGGAATGAAACCTTCGGGAACGTGATTTTCGGAACGAACATGATCCAGAGGACTTGGACCCTACGTCAAGAAATCAAAGAGGAAGCCACGAGGTAGGGCGCGCCCTCCACCCTCGTGGGCCCCATGTTGCTCCACCGACGCATTCTTCCTCCTATATATACCCTACGCACTTCAAACGATCGTAACAGGAGCCAAAACCTAATTCCACCGCCGCAACCTTCTGCATCCACGAGATCCCATCTTGGGGCCTGTTAGGAGCTCCACCGGAGGGGCATCGGTCACACAGAGGGCTTCTACATCAACACCATAGCCTCTCCGATGATCTCGTGAGTAGTTTACCTCGCACCTTCGGGTCCATAGTTATTAGCTAGATGGCTTCTTCTCTCTTTTGGATCTCAATACAATGTTCTCCCCTCTATCGTGGAGATCTATTCGATGTAATCTTCTTTTTGCGGTGTGTTTGTTGAGACCGATGAATTGTGGGTTTATGATCAAGTTTATCTATGAACAATATTTGAATCTTCTGAATTCTTTTATGTATGATTGGTTATCTTTGCAAGTCTCTTTGAATTATCAGTTTGGTTTGGACTACTAGATTGATCTTTCTTGCAATGGGAGAAGTGCTTAGCTTTGGGTTCAATCTTGCGGTGTCCTTTCCCAGTGACAGCAGGGGGCAACAAGGCACGTATTGTATTGTTGCCATCGAGGATAACAAGATGGGGGTTTTATCATATTGCATGAATTTATCCCTCTACATCATGTCATCTTGCTTAAAGCGTTACTCTGTTCTTATGAACTTAATACTCTAGATGCATGCTGGATAGCGGTCGATGTGTGGAGTAATAGTAGTAGATGCAGGCAGGAGTCGGTCTACTTGTCTCGGACGTGATGCCTATATACATGATCATACCTAGATATTCTCATAACTAAGCTCAATTCTGTCAAATGCTCAACAGTAATTTGTTCACCCACCGTAAAATACTTATGCTCTTGAGAGAAGCCACTAGTGAAACCTATGGCCCCCGGATCTATTTTCCATCATATTAATCTTCCAACACTTAGCTATTTTCATTGCATTTTATTTTACTTTGCATTTTTATCATAAAAATACCAAAAATATTATCTTATCATACCGATCAGATCTCACTCTCGTAAGTGACCGTGTAGGGATTGACAACCCCTTATCGTGTTGGTTGCAAGGATTTATTTGTTTTGTGTAAGTGCGAGGGACTCGCGCATAGCCTCCTACTGGATTGATACCTTGGTTCTCAAAAACCGAGGGAAATACTTATGCTACTTTGCTGCATCACCCTTTCCTCTTCAAGGGAAAACCAACGCAGTGCTCAAGAGGTAGCATCAACCGTTGGGTCGAGTTGTGCCCCGATGGATGTTGTCTTCTTGGGATCCGTTGGGTGGACTTGAAATTTGACTATTTCATCTGCTGGTTTAAAGGAGTTGGATTTGGGTTGCTTGTCCAGGATTACGTCATCCCTATCCACGATTGGAGCGTGGCGGTTAGGGTCTTCGGCCGCGAGGGCTTCAGACAGTGCCTCGAGGGCCAGGGATGCGGTTTTGTTTTCGGCGCGGAGTGCTATGTCCGGATCACTGGCAAGAGTGATGATACTATTTGGCCCAAGCGTCGTGAGCTTCATGTACCTGTAATGAGGTATAGCTTGGAAGCGTGTAAATGCATCTCGCCCCAATAGGGCGTGATATCCGCTGTTTAAAGGGGCCACTTGGAAGGTTATCTCTTCGGACCGATATTCTCTGGCATGCCGAATACCACATCAAGTGTGATTTTTCCCGCACACCGCGCCTCCCGACTGGGAATGATTCCTCGGAAGGTCGTGCTGCTTTGCTCGATGCAGCTCCAGTCTATTTCCATTTTGTTGAGTGTATCCTCGTAGATGAGGTTTAGTCTGCTACCGCCGTCCATGAACACTTTGGTGAGCCGAAAACCGTCCACAATTGAATTGAGGACCAAGGCAGCCGGTGCATGGATTGTCCATAATTTTGGTTCATCGCTGCCATTGAAAGTTATGGCCGTGTCGTTCCAAGGGTTTGTTGCCGTGACTTGGCAGACTTCGGGGAGGTCGCGGAGGGCCCTTTTTTGCCGATTGTTTGAAGCAAAAGTCACGAAGACCGTCAATACGCTGAGGTCGTCGTCTTCCGGGGGGTGTTGCTCTGGGGTATTTTTGGTGAGGATATCCTCGCCGCTCTTGGCCACTTGCCGGAGTATCCAACATGCTCTAAGGCTGTGGGTTGGTATGGTATCCGGTGTTGTGTGTATTTTTGCATGGCCTATCGAGCCATCCCTCCAGAACGGTTCCGCGCCCTGTAATGGGCTTAGATTTCTTTACTATTGGTTTGGGTGCCCCGCAAGGATGCATCCTTTTTGCCTGGACGAAGGGTTGAGTGGAAACCGGTGGTTCCTAGCGAGCTGCCTCAGTGTTCCAGGCGCTTTGCATTGCGCAGTACTTCGTATGATGGTTGCCAAGTCAGCGAAGTGTAATACGTGACGACGGTTGATGGCGTTGAGGATTCCTACGTCCGTGCAATTGTTGCAGAATGCTGAGATCACGTCTTCGTCGCGACAATCTTTAATCTTGTCTTTGACAAGGAGGAATCTGCCCCAAAAGTGATGGGTTGTTTCCTGAGCCTGCTGCCGTATGTACATGAGATCGCGTATATCTGGGTGGGTGGGTGGCTTTAAATCCGAACCCTGACCCAATTTGGGATCCGTAGTTTGAGAAATCTCCGAGCTTAATGGTTCGGGCTCCGGGATATCAACTGATTTTTCAGGCCCATCATCCGACTCTAGGTTTGGAGGACAGGGCACGACGTTCCGCGGACAGGTATTCGGCTCTTCGAGCTCGGAAATCCGAACATAGTTCGTCCTCAATATAGAGGAAGAGTTGTCATTTTGCTCCTCTACTACCGCTACCTGATGGGTGATCGACAAAGATTTGATTTCTCTCTGATCGGGTTTAAGCCCAATCCGATCATAGTCTATAGCGACCCCCAAAGCGGCGATGCGATCTAGGAGTTCGTTTAAAGATGACAACTCTATCGGATCCATCCATTTGGAGTATTTGGAGTCAACACGGAGGTAATTTTTGATGACCCGAGAAGTCATCGTCGGCTTAACGGCCGTACGGGCGGTCATGGTAAAGCCACCCAGCCGGAGGGTTTGGCCTGGGGTCAGGGCCCCTCCGGAGGTGATACTGTCCTCGATAACAAGGTGAGCCATCAATCCTGTCTTCGACGTCACAGTGGAACTCTCAATGAAAGCACCAACGTCGGTGTCAAAACCAGCGGATCTCGGGTAGGGGGTCCCGAACTGTGCGTCTAAGGTCGATGGTAACAGGAGACAGGGGACACGATGTTTACCCAAGTTCGGGCCCTCTTTATGTAGGTAATACCCTACTTCCTTCTTGATTGATCTTGATGAATATGAGTATTACAAGAGTTGATCTACCACGAGATCGTAATGGCTAAAACCCTAGAAGTCTAGCATGTATGATTATGATTGCCTCTACGGACTAAACCCTCCGGTTTATATAGACACCGGAGGGGACTAGGGTTGTACAAAGTTAGTTACAGAGAAAGGAATCTTCGTATACGAACGCCAAGCTAGCCATCCACGCCAAGGAGAGTCCCATCCGGACACGGGTGAGAGTCTTCGGTCTTGTATCTTCACAACCCATCAGTCCGGCCCATGTCCAACAGTCCGGACATCCGAGGACCCCTTAATCCAGGACTCCCTCAGTCGCGCTAACCCCTATAGGACTAGCGCACCAGAACATCAACCGCAGCCACTGAGGAGAAGCATAGATCGAAAGTATCCAACATGTAGACACACGAACATAGATGAACGAAAATTGAATCCATCAAAGTCAAATGCCAACAGAATCTGGCGAGACCCGCCAGATAGAAAACTTCACACGCCCTCTGACAATGCTAGAAGCATCGCCATGACGGAGGCTAGGCATGAGAACTTTATTCCATCTTTAGAGAGCCGCTACCGCCTCGCCTCTCTGAGTAGGACAAAAACCCTAAAAAAACTCAACAAGACATCCAAAAACGGAGCCCTTCCATCGACAAGGGCCAGGATCCACTGCGCCTCCATGGCCCTAAGGCCATAGGAGACAAGGTAGACTAACGTCGGCACCGGCGGGAGGCACAAGAAACCCTAGCGCTGGGTGTCCCTAGGAACGAGCACAACTTTCTAGACAAAGCTTCATTCATTAAACCAAAAAAATAGAGCATGAGAAACCTCACCCTAGCGCTGGGTGTCCCTAAGAACGAGCGCAATTTTCTAGATAGAGCTTCATTTTTTAAACCAAAAGAAGAGAGCATGAGAAACCTCAAACTGGACACGCTATATTTCCACAGACGCTGATATAGGAGTCGACCATCCAACTAGATGCATCAAATAAAAGAAGAAATGGCATTTCATTAATATATAGGAAGAAAATTACATAGCAAAAGTTACCCTAATCCAAATCTTCGTGGGTGAAAGTGCTAGTTATCGACTAGAGGGGGGTCAATAGGCGATTTTAATGAACGTCTTCAAAACATGAGAGTTCCGAAGACAAACAATAGAAATGAACCTATTGACATGCAGCGGAAGGTAGACTACACTAAGCAAGCCTTAGTCAAGTATTCAAAGAAGTGAAAGCATGAAGACTAATAGCAGCTAGGAAGTAAAGATCAGGATGGAAGATAGTATGAAGCCAAACAACAATAGATGTCACACAGTGAAGTCAAACAGGTAACACAAGCAAGCAATGACTTCACGAAGACAAACTGTAAATTAAGAGAGGGAGACGATAGAACCAGTCGTTTGGCGAAGACAAGGATTTGTTGGACCAGTTCCAGTTGCTGTAACAACTGTTCGTCTGGTTAGGGAGGCTGAGATTTAACTTAGAAGACCATGTCTTCACCTTATTCCCCTTGAGCTAAGGACACCCAGTCCTCGCCCAATCACTCTGGTAAGTCTTCAAGGTAGACTTCCAAACCTTCACAGACTTCGTTCACCGGTGTTCCACAATGACTCTTGGATGTTCAGAATGCGACGCCTAACCGGCTGGAGGATTCACAATCCTCAAGTGTAACAAGTCTTTAGGTCACGTGGACAGAAAGACTTCAGTGATGCCTAACACTCTTGGCTTTGGGTGTTTGGGCTTTGTCCTTGCAAGGATTTCTATCTCTCAAAAGCTTCGGAGGTGGGTTGCTCTCAAACGACAAAAGCCGTGCACTAACTCTAAGCAGCCACCAATTTATGGTGTAGGGGGTGGGCTATTTATAGCCACTAGGCAACCCGACCTGATTTGTCCAAAATGACCCTGGGGCACTAAGGAACTGACACGTGTTCCAACGGTCATATTTCAAACACACACGTCAGCTTGACTTGGGCTACATGTAAAGCTGACTCATCCAGCTCTGGATAAGATTTTTCCTCATTGTCTTCGCTCGAAGACATATGATTTGGTTGAGCATCACTTCAGTCACTCTGACTTTGTTCACTGGGGCCCCACTTAATAGTACGGTTGTTCCTATGACTCAACAAAGAAAAAAAGGAAACAACGAAACAACTAAGTCTTCGCGCTCCATAGTCTTCACGTGATGTCTTCTCTTGTCATAGTCTTCAATGTGAATATCTTCACATACCACCATTGTCTTCAATGTCTTCATACATTTTTAGGGGTCATCGATAGGTAAACCAAATCAATGAGGGACTACTGCCTACGTTATCCTGCAATTCTCACAAACACATTAGTCCCTCAACCAGGTTTGTCGTCAATACTCCAAAACCAACTAGGGGTGGCACTAGATGCACTTACAATCTCCCCCTTTTTGGTGATTGATGACAAACTGGTTGAAGTTTTCAACGGGGATAAAAGTATGTGAAATTGTAAAGGTTTAAGGTATTGTCTTCATAAGTAGCAAAAGGCTCCCCCTGAAGATGTGCATATAAGTAATTTGCTTTTGGAATGCAAATGCACATGGCAGGTTGTACTTGTGGAGATCCTCTTCAAATTATGAAGACAATTCATCATGCATGATTTGATATAATGAACATAATGACATGAAAATGAAAAATGGACGTCTGCAATATGACTTCCTGTGGGATTTATCATCGCACATGCATAATTTATCATCGCATCACAGAATAGCAAACAAGTAGCAGACGACCATTAAGTTTAAGTGTTACAACTCAAAGAACCAAATGTATCAAAAGCGAGAGTTGTAAACACCAGGCAAAATATAAAGCAACCGCCCATATGGACCCGCTTGAAGACTATCAACTCATATGCGTCTCCCCCTTTTGTCAGTAAGGACCAAAAAGGTTTGAAGACATAGAGCCTCTACTCGTTCACAGAAGGAGTAGAAGAAGCTGCAGGGTCGGCGTCGAGGTTTGGCGGTGCAGAAGAACTTGGTGCAGTGTCGACACGCGCTGAGGTTGGAGGTGGTGAAGTAGCATCATCTTGGTCATCAATGACTCTGGCATTCACCGTTGCAGCTGAGGAGTAATAGTCAGAGTCTTCAAGAGAGGGAGTCCGACGCAAGACAGCATTCCTTGGAGGAGTGGAGTCAAACTTGAAACTTTCAGTGAAGCCGTCGTCTTGAAGATTAGCTTCAGCACTGAGCAATGTCAAACTCTTCCATGACCTCCGACAGGTTTCATGAGTGACGAAGGCATTCTTGGTGGCAAGGTTGCGAATGCGATTGACATCCACCAAGAGGCTTTGCATCTGCCGCTTTAGCCAGTAGTGATGCTTATCCTGTTTCTGATGCAGGGCTACGAGAAGCTCTCGGTCATTGAGAACACGAGATCGCTTTCGAGGCCTTTGAGCAATTGTGCTCTCAGTGGCTTCAGTATTGGCACGGTGAGGGTTGATGTCTACTACACAACCTTCTTCTTGTAGATGTTGTTGGGCCTCCAAGTGCAGAGGTTTGTAGGACAGTAGCAAATTTCCCTCAAGTGGATGACCTAAGGTTTATCAATCCGTGGGAGGCGAGGGATGAAGATGGTCTCTCTCAAACAACCCTGCAACCAAATAACAAAGAGTCTCTTGTGTCCCCAACACACCCAATACAATGGTAAATTGTATAGGTGCACTAGTTCGCGAAGAGATGGTGATACAAGTGCAATATGAATGGTAGATATAGGTTTTTGTAATCTGAAAATATAAAAACAGCAAGGTAACTAATGATAAAAGTGAGCGTAAACGGTATTGCAATGATAGGAAACAAGGCCTAGGGTTCATACTTTCACTAGTACAAGTTCTCTCAACAATAATAACATAATTGGATCATATAACTATCCCTCAACATGCAACAAAGATTCACTCTAAAGACACTAATAGCGGAGAACAAACAAAGAGATTATGGTAGGGTACGAAACCACCTCAAAGTTATTATTTCCAATCAATCCATTGGGCTATTCCTATAAGTGTCACAAACAGCCCTAGAGTTCGTATTAGAATAACACCTTAAGAAACAAATCAACCAAAACCCTAATGTCACCTAGATAATCCAATGTCACCTCAAGTATCCGTGGGTATGATTATACGATATGCATCACACAATCTCAGATTCATCTATTCAATCCAACACAAAGTACTTCAAAAAGTGCCCAAAAGTTTCTATTGGAGAATCAAGACGAAAACTCAATCCGATTGTCACCACAGATACGCACGGCAAGACATACGTCAAGTGTTCTCAAGTCATTAAAGACTCAATCCGATAAGATTACTTCAAAGGGAAAACTCAATCCATTACAAGAGAGTAGAGGGGGAGAAGCAACATAAGATCCAACTATAATAGCAAAGCTCGCGATACATCAAGATCGTGCCAAATCAAGAACACGAGAGAGAGAGATCAAACACATAGCTACCGGTACATACAGTCAGCCCCGAGGGTGAACTACTCCCTCCTCGTCATGGAGAGCGCCGGGATGATGAAGATGGCCACCGGTGAGGGTTCCCCCCTACGGCAGGGTGCCGGAACAGGGTCTCGATTGGTTTTTGGTGGCTACAGAGGCTTGCGGCGGCGGAACTCCCGATCTATTCTGTTCCCCGATCGTTTTAGGGTATATGGGTATATACCAGAGGAAGAAGTATGTCAGGGGAGCCACGAGGGGCCCACGAGAGTGGAGGGCATGCCCTAGGGGGGCGGGCGCGCCCCCTACCTCGTGGCTCCCTCGTTTCTTTCCTGACGTGCACTCCCAAGTCTATCAGGTTGCTTTCCTTCCAAAAATAACTTCTCAAAAGGTTTCATTCCGTTTCGACTCTTTTTGATATTCCTTTTCTTCGAAACACTGAAACAAGGGAAAAACAGGGAACTGGCACTGGGCTCTGGGTCAATACGTTAGTCCCAAAAATAATATAAAAGTGCATAGTAAAGCCCATTAGATATCCAAGATGGATAATATAATAGCATGAATACTTCATAAATTATAGGTACGTTGGAGACGTATCAGCATCCCCAAGCTTAATTCCTGCTCGTCCTTGAGTAGCTAAATGATAAAAGAAAGAATTTATGAAGTGTGAATGCTAGCAGGTGCATAAATTTGATTAATGATAATTTCAATCACCTTTTCTAGCATCATTATGTGTCATAACAGTAGTTCAACTCATAGAACTTTGCATGATCAAGTAATAACTATTCACATGTTAAAGTATAGATCATAAACTTTCTTGAAAACTAACAACCTATGTTCTCAGTCATTAAACAATTGCAATTCATTTTATTTTTAGGAAGAGTCTATGTCAGAGCTTTAATTCAGCAAACTTTACATACTCAACTATCATTTAGTCTTCCATGATTGCTACCACTCAAAGCATATTTTTAGAAAAAATAGTATTCATCGAACACAGAGAAAGATAGGGGCTTAATGTTTCGCTTCCCAACCTTTTACCTCAGGGGTAATGTCAACAGTAATAATTCATTCTCAAATATATTTGAATGGCCATATATGCCTAGATCTTTCCATCACATGATGCTTGCCAACTAAAGAGTAGGTTGGAATGAGAAGTAATACTACTGACTATTGCATAAAAGTAAAAGATAGGCCCTTCGCAGAGGGAAGCAGGGATTTGCAGAGGTGCCAGAGCTCGAAGCAAACACAGAGATGAAAATAATTTTGAGAGGTATGCTTTCATTGTCAACATAACGACCAAGAGTTCCCAATATCTTCCATACTACATACATTATAGGCGGTTCCCAAACAGAAAGGTAAAGATTTTTACTCCCCTCCACCAACAATCATCAATCCATGGCTTGCCCGAAACAACGGGTGCCTCCAACTAACATCAAACCTGGGGGAGTTTTGTTTGCAATTAATTTTGATTTGATTTCAATCTTTTGATCATGGGACTGGGCATCCCAGTTACCAGCCATTTTCTCGTGAATGATGAGCGGAGTCCACTCATCGTGAGAATAAACCACCTAGCATGGAATATACTGCTAACCCGTAGTCGCTACATGAGCGATTCGGGCATACAAAACAGATTATTATTTGAAGGTTTAGAGTTTGGCACATGCAAATTTACTTGGAACGGCAGGTAAATACCGCATATAGGTAGGTATGGTGGACACTCATGGAAGAAATTTGGTTCAAGGGATTTGGATGCACAAGCAGTATTCTCGCTTAGTACATATATTTTGGCTAGCAAAGGATTCTAAATAGCAAGCACCACATGTTAGAGGATCCAAAACAATATAACTTACACAAATATACCCAAGCATAACTCATTATGTTGTCTTCATTGTCCAACTTCAACTAATTTGATCAGGTTTGAAAATAATTAATGGGGATCACAATCATAGAAGATGTCCAGGATAGTATATTTATATGTGAAATCTCTCTTGGTTCAATATTCTTTCATGAATTGTTCAAGTGACCAATACAATGTTTGCTAACCTTCAAAAAATTTACCACCTCTACTTCTTATATGTGAAGGCATTACTCCCCATGGGAAAGGCATATGAAACATATATAATTTCAGATTTATGACATTCAAATCATTCAACTATTTACTCATAGGATATAAGTGAAGCACACGAGTAAATGACAAACTACTCCAAAAAGATATAAGTGTAGATCAATGAGTAGTTAAATAATTATTTAGCTATGTGAAGACTCTCTCATTCAATAATTTCAGATCTTGATACTTTATTCAAACAGCAAGCAAAGCTAAAGAAAATAAAACGACGCTCCAAGCAAAACACATATCATGTGGTGAATAAAAATATAGCTCCAAGTAAAGCTACCGATGAACGAAGACGAAAGAGGGGATGCCTTCCGGGGCATACCCAAGCTTAGGCTCTTGGTTATCCTTGAATATTACCTTGGGGTGACTTGGTAATCCCCAAGCTTAGGCTCTTGCCACTCCTTATTTCATAGTCCAACGAATCTTTACCCAAAACTTGAAAACTTCACAACACAAAACTTAACAGAAAACTCGTAAGCTCCGTTAGCAAAAGAAAACAAAACACCACTTCAATGTACTGTAATGAACTAATTATTTATTTATATTGGTGTTAAACCTACTGTTTTCCAACTTATCTATGGTTTATAAACTATTTTACTAGCCATAGAGTCATCAAAATAAGCAAACAACACACGCAAAACAGAATCTGTCAAAAACAGAACAGTCTGTAGTAATCTGTAACTAACGCAAACTTCTGGAACTCAAAAAATTGTAAAATAAATTGGTGGACCTGAGTAATTTGTCTAGTAATCATCTGCAAAAAGAATCAACTAAATATCACTTTCCAGCAAAAAGTTCTAGCTAATATCGTGAGTGCTAAAGTTTCTGTTTTTTACAGCATGATCATAAAGACTTCACCCAAGTTTTCCCCAAAGGTTCTACTTGGCACAAACACTAATTAAAACATAAAACCACATCTTAACAGAAGATATATGGGTTATTTATTACTAAACAGAACCAAAAATCAAGAAACTAAAATAAAATTGGGTTGCCTCCCAACAAGCGCTATCGTTTAACGCCCCTAGCTAGGCATGATGATTTCAATGATGCTCACATAAGAGATAAGAATAGAAACATAAAGAGAGCATCATGAAGAATATGACTAGCACATTTAAGTCTAACCCACTTCCTATGCATAGGGATTTTGTGAGAAAACAACTTATGGGAACAAGAATCAACTTGCATAGGAAGGCAAAACAAGCATAACTTCAAGATTTTAAGCACATAGAGAGGAAACTTGATATTATTGCAATTCCTACAAGCATATATTCCTCCCTCATAATAATTTTCAGTAGCATTATGAATGAATTCAAAAATATAACCAGCACATAAATCATTCTTTTCATTATCTAGTTGCATAGAAATTTTACTATTCTCCACATAAGCAAAATTCCTCTTATTCGGAATAGTGGGAGTATCATAAGAGACTTGAATACTATAAATTGTTTCCACATTAAAAGAGTAATGTTCAGAAAAAGGGTAATCACAATCATGACACGTTTTATAAATATAATTATCACTACTTTTTATAGCATAAGCTTCATCACAATAATCATCATAAGCAACAACTTTGTTCTCATCATAATCGATTGAAACCTCTTCCAAGATAGTGGATACATCACTAAATAAAGTCATGACCTCTACAAATCCACTTTCATAATTATCATAAGATTCAACATCCTCCAAAATAGTGGGATCATTACTTCCTAAAGTTGAACTCTTCCAAACCCACTTTCATAAATATAATCATCATAAGTAGGAGGCATGCTATCATCCTTATAAATTTGCATATCAAAACTTGAGAGACTGAAAATATCATCTTCATTAAATGTAGCATCCCCAAGCTTGGGACAAAAATTAATTGCAGAAAATATATTGTCAAAAAAATCATCTTCATCAACACATAGCATACCCAAGCTTGGGCCTTTTCATATCATAAGCATAATCACTCTCATCATTAATAGCATGGATAGCACCAATAGTATAGCAATTATCATATTCTTCCAAGCAAGTGCCAAAAAGATTTTCAAGATCATAAGAGGTATCATTATCTTCCCAATCATAATCATCACAACAAGCAATAGGCATAACGAGATCATCATCAAGTGCATCATCTTCCACAATTATTTTTGATTCATTTTCATGAGGCACAACAATAATAGGAGCAACATTATTTGGGAGAGATATCGCTTTTACCTCTCTTCCTTTTCCTTTCTTCTTCTTCACCACATCATGTGTGGGTTCAATCCTCTTTTTGGAGCTCCTTATTAATGAGATTGGTTGAATAGAAGGCTCCTCCTCGTTACCTGATTCATCATAAGAAATAATAGGAGGATATTGGAAGTCTCTTCCCTTTCGTTAGCATACTCTTCATATTATATTTGTTTTCTTTTCTTTATGTAATTGGCAATATAAGGATTTTCAATGCAATTCACTGCACAATACATATAAATCTTCTCTAGATCAAAATCAAGAAATCTATCAAGATTAAACTTTGGAATACCCTCAGTTATACGTTTCATTTCTTCATAACCCAAAATAAGACTAAGCTCTTTATGATGCTCAAGAGTAAATAAGTTATCACAATTGTTGGCCACGACTTGATCATGAAACAAATAGCATTGGAGCTTTAAATGACCATGTTCATTGCAAAGTTCACAAGGGGCACGATAAATATTGAATCTTTCAGTGCAATCATCTAGCCTCTCTTGCAACAGTTTAGTTTCTAAGTACTTATGCCTCTTGCAATATCTATCTTCCCTATTTGGTGTGTACTTCCAAACCCAATGCACTCCACAAAAATTGACATGTTTATAGGAGACATTTTCATCATAACTAGTGCAATCATCATTAGTACTATGGATATTCAAGGAGTTCATACTAACAACATTGCAATCATGCTCATCATTCAAAGATTTAGTGCCAAACATTTTAGTGCATTCTTCTTCTAACACTTTGGCACAATTTTCCTCTCCATCATACTCACGAAAGATATTAAAAATATGAAGCGTATGTGGTAAACTCAATTCCATTTTTGGTAGTTTTCCTTTATAAACTAAAATAGTGCTAAAATAAGAAACAAAAAGATTCAATTGCAAGATCTAAAGATATACCTTCAAGCACTCACCTCCCCGGCAACGGCGCCAGAAAAGAGCTTAGTTGACGGGATGTGAGTGCCGCTTACCTAGCCTCCCCGGCAACGGCGCCAGAAAAGAGCTTGATGTCTACTACACAACCTTCTTCTTGTAGACGTTGTTGGGCCTCCAAGTGCAGAGGTTTGTAGGACAGTAGCAAATTTCCCTCAAGTGGATGACCTAAGGTTTATCAATCCGTGGGAGGCGTGGGATGAAGATGGTCTCTCTCAAGCAACCCTGCAACCTCATCACAAAGCGTCTCTTGTGTCCCCAACACACCCAATACAATGGTAAATTGTATAGGTGCACTAGTTCGGCGAAGAGATGGTGATACAAGTGCAATATGAATGGTAGATATAGGTTTTTGTAATCTGAAAAATATAAAAACAACAAGGTAACTAATGATAAAAGTGAGCGTAAACGGTATTGCAATGATAGTAAACAAGGCCTAGGGTTCATACTTTCACTAGTGCAAGTTCTCTCAACAATAATAACATAATTGGATCATATAACTATCCCTCAACATGAAACAAAGAGTCACTCCAACAAGACACTAATAGCGGAGAACAAACGAAGAGATTATGGTAGGGTACGAAACCACCTCAAAGTTATTCTTTCCAATCAATCCATTGGGCTACTCCTATAAGTGCCACAAACAGCCCTAGAGTTCGTATTAGAATAACACCTTAAGATACAAATCAACCAAAACCCTAATGTCACCTAGATACTCCAATGTCACCTCAAGTATCCGTGGGTATGATTATACGATATGCATCACACAATCTCAGATTCATCTATTCAATCCAACACAAAGTACTTCAAAAAGTGCCCAAAAGTTTCTACCGGAGAATCAAGGCGAAAACGTGTGCCAACCCCTATGCATAGGTTCATGGGAGGAACCCGCAAGTTGATCACCAAAACATACATCAAGTGAATCACGTGATATCCCATTGTCACCACAGTTACGCACGGCAAGACATACATCAAGTGTTCTCAAGTCATTAAAGACTCAATCCGATAAGATTACTTCAAAGGGAAAACTCAATCCATTACAAGAGAGTGGAGGGGGAGAAGCAACATAAGATCCAACTATAATAGCAAAGCTCGCGATACATCAAGATCGTGCCAAATCAAGAACACAAGAGAGAGAGAAATCAAACACATAGCTACTGGTACATACCCTCAGCCCCGAGGGTGAACTACTCCCTCCTCGTCATGGAGTGCGCCGGGATGATGAAGATGGCCACGGTGAGGTTCCCCCTCCTCCGTGTCTTAACAGGGTCTCGATTTGTTTTTGGTGGCTACAGAGGCTTGAGGCGGCAGAACTCCCGATCTATTCTGTTCCCCGATCGTGTTAGGGTATATGGGTATATATAGGAGGAAGAAGTACGTTAGGGGAGCCACGAGGGGCCCATGAGGGTGGAGGGCGCGCCCTAGGGGGGTGGGCGCCCCCCCTACCTCGTGGCTCCCTCGTTTCTTTCCTGGCGTGCACTCCAAGTCTATCAGGTTGCTTTCCTTCCAAAAATAACTTCTCCAGATGGTTTCATTCCGTTTCGACTCCGTTTGATATTCCTTTTCTTTGAAACACTAAAACAAGAGGAAAAACAGGAACTGACACTGGGCTCTGGGTCAATAGGTTAGTCCCAAAAAAATATAGAAGTGCATAGTAAAGCCCATTAAACATCCAAGATGGATAATATAATAGCATGAATACTTCAGAAATTATAGATACGTTGGAGATGTATCAAGGGGCACGTGTATTGCCAGCCAAAGGATAAACACGCGTGACGGCCTGAACTCCTTCAATAGGCTGTGTGAAGCTTTGGTGATCAGCATTGTGAAGACAAACAGGCTCCTTGGCAGGCTCTGGGTATATGGCTTCAACTGACATATCAACCTCTGGCAGAAATATCAGATGGTTGCGAGCAGAAGGCTGATAGTTGACAGCTGAATGAAGCTTGATCAGGTGCATAACCCATGGAGCGTAGAACTTCAGATCAAAGAGGTCAGAGCCTGATGCAGCCAATTGCCTGATAAAGAAGTCTTGAGCATTGAAGCTGATGCCATTGAAGATATAAAATACCAATGTCTTCATCGCTCCTTCAAGCTTCATGCGTAAGAATGTCCCTTGATGGGCCATAGAGTTTGCCTTATGATATGATAGATTGTTCGGGGCAGATACTCTAGGTCTTCAACAAAGAATTCTCTTGGGTATTCAGCGTCGCGTGGATGAGGCTTCATCATGCATAGCATTTGGCTCATGTTGGGCTCTGGCTTCTGAAAGATGCTCTCCAATGCATTGCGGTGAAGCTGAAAACCAGGCTCGAAGAGTTCACCTGGAGTGGGCAGGCCAGTTAGCTCAATGATATCAAGAGCTTTGGCTTCATGATGGACATTGCCTGTCATCCAATCAAGGACCCAAGTCTTCGGATCCATGTTCTAGCCACGAATGTGGAGGGTAGCATAAAATTGTAGCAGAAGCTCTTCATTCCAATGCTCCTTATCAGTCACAAAGTTCATCAGTCCAGCATCACGGAAGCAGTCAAGGGCTTCTTCTAGGCAGGGCAGTCCAGCAATGGCTTCACAGTCAAGACGCATATGAGGGAAGATGCGCCCTTGATCATAGAGAACACAGGAATAGTAGGCTACTGTTCCGATAGCTCCGTAACCGATCGGATGAAATCCTTGGCTTGAAATAGGGTTCTTGGCGCTATCAAAGAAAGTGTTGTGCGTAATGAAGCCATTTGCATTGAATGACCCCGTGAAGTGGCGATGCACCGAAATCTGTGCAACCTTGGCTTTGGCTTCTGGACCTGAGGCCTGTGCTCGACATGATAGTCAAATTGCGGACCAGCAGCAGGTGGAGGAACCAGAATGGGCCATCTGACAGTGACCAGCTGACCATGATCAAATGCTTGCTCGATGGTGTGTGGCCTTGGAGGCGGTACAGGAGCAGTGGCAGTGGCAGTGGCAATGACTTCAGGCTGCAGATTTGCATCAGGTGCAGCATTGGCTTCAGGTGCATGAATTTATGGCACCACATTAGCTTCAGGCGCCACAATAGCTTCAGCCATGACAACGTCATTGGCTTCAGTATTGGTGTTGGTGGTTGCCGCAATGTTTTCAACCTCCACTCGAGTAGCTGGAGGGCCGGACACGTTCTCCTCGAGAACAACTTCAGGGTTGGTTGGGGGTGTAGCGACACGATCTTCTTCATCTCTTGGTACTTCTTGTTCATCGGCTGATGCAGCCGGAATATCTTTAGCCGCTTTGGCTTCAGACTCAGAGTTGTTCACTGTTGGAGAGGCTTCAGGAAATACTTGGCGAGATACTGATTGGTGCTCTTCTCCTTCTGGAACACTCGAAAGAGTGACTTGTGGCCTTGGACCTTTGCGAAGCCTGCGGAACGCTGGCGACGCTTGAGGAGATGGAGTATGTTGGGCCTCAAAGTCATCATCTTCAAGCACCGGAGTGGTGACTTGAGTTGGGGGAGTAGTTGGTGATTCTTCTTCATGGGGGGGAGTCTTGAGGGTGATCAGCCCATGAATCATCCTGAGCAATTGGCGTCAAAGGACGACCAATGCTGATGAGTTCGTTGTTCGTGAGAACAGGCGATGATACCACATTGTGCTCGATATGAGGAAAGACTTCATCATCTTCTACATTGTCTTGGGGACCAATGTCTTCACCTGCGGTGGGGTTGACAGTTGGAATGTCTTCAGCTTCAGGAGCCTCTGTGGAAGCAGGCTCATGAACTATCATACGACGTTCTTGTTGTGCAGATGCAGGACGAGCAACATAAATTGGATCGACGACAAGGGGCTCTGTGGTAGCAGCCAGATCTTTCTTCTTGATTTTATGTTTCTTG
The DNA here is from genome assembly GCA_021605145.1 of Aegilops bicornis. Lineage (NCBI taxonomy): Eukaryota > Viridiplantae > Streptophyta > Magnoliopsida > Poales > Poaceae > Aegilops > Aegilops bicornis. The sequence continues at coordinate 478,260 of JAHIAL010000102.1, forward strand.
GTAGGTGGAGCCTCGTCAGAGGTGTTCTTCGTCTTGTGCTTTCTGGCTTTGGCTTCAGCTGCCCTTGTTTTCTTGAGCTCTGAAGCCACTATGGGGACCTTAGGCTTCATGCCTGTCATACTAGCGGGGAAGACAATGTGAGGTTCTTCCCGCCTGGATGCTTCAGCTGGGGCCACGGTTGGCTTCTTCTTCTTGGCAACTATCTTGGGGTCGATGCCAGGACGCCCAAGTGCCTTGTGCTTCTTAGCTTCATTGTTAGCTTGAACACATTTGGCAGCCAAGTGCTTCATGCGCTCTCAAGAACCTTTGGCTTCGTCGCGTTTCTTGTGAAACACCTCCTTGAGATCATGCATCATTGTCTTGATGTTTTGGACGTCTGTCACACTGAGCTGGGCCATATGCTTCTTGAACTGAGCCTTCTTGTCGGTGTCAAAACCGGCGGATCTCGGGTAGGGGGTCCCGAACTGTGCGTCTAGGCGGATGGTAACAGGAGACAAGGGACACGATGTTTTTACCCAGGTTCGAGCCCTATCGATGGAGGTAAAACCCTACTCCTGCTTGATTAATATTGATGATATGGGTAGTACAAGAGTAGATCTACCACGAGATCGTAGAGGCTAAACCCTAGAAGCTAGCCTATGGTATGATTGTTGTTCATCCCTACGGACTAAAACCCTCCGGTTTATATAGACACCGGAGAGGGTTAGGGTTACAGAGTCGGTTACAATGGAAGGAGATCTACATATCCGTATCGCCAAGCTTGCCTTCCACGCCAAGGAAGTCCCATCGACACGGGACGAAGTCTTCAATCTTGTATCTTCATAGTCCAGGAGTTCGCCAAAGGTCATAGTCCGCCATCCCGGACACCCCTAATCAAGGACTCCCTCAAGAGTCCCCTCAACCAGGCTTCAATGACGACGAGTCCGCGCATACGGCTTTGTCTTCGCATTGCAAGGCGGGTTCCTCCTCCGAATACTTCATAGAATATTTTGAACACAAGGATAGTGTCCGCTCGCAAAATAATTTCCACATACCACCGTGAGAGAGAACAATATTTACACAAATCTAATCTGCCGACGCATTTCGCAAAGATGTCATCACACCACGGCCAAGCCTTTATTCAAACGCGTTTTCTTGTCCCACCTCAGCGCACGGAGCGAGGCGGGTTCCTTGGCACGTCTTGTTGAAGCAGAGATCGTGTCCCCTTATTCCGGGATTCTCATCAATACGGACGTGGGTAACCCAACCGTGCCATTAATTTACGGCGCTTGGGAGATAAGCGAGTTTTACCAGGCTGGTGGGGGTGCATAGTTTCGTCCGCCCATATAAGGGGATAAGGATCCACCTTTTCCATCTACGCCTTCTTCCTCCTTTGCTTATCCGTTCTCGCGCACTCGAGCTCCAGCGCCCAAGTCTGCACATCTCACCTCAACCTTCTCCAGCCATGTCCGGAGCGGGAGGCAAGTGGATGGTTTCCTCCGTCATGGAGGGACACATCAAGAAGCTGAGGAAGGCCGGATACTTGTCTAATGACATCACGCACCGGCTTCCCGACAAGGGGCAGCTCATCCCCATCCCCAGGCCCCATGAGAGGGTGGTGTTTCTCACCCACTTCCTCCGCGGACTAGGTTTCCCACTTCATCTATTTGTCCGGGACTCATGTTCTACTACGGCCTGGATTTCCATGATCTGGCCCCAAACTTCATCCTCAATATCTCGACATTTATCGTCGTGTGCGAGGCTTTCCTCTGCATCCAGCCCCACTTCGGTTTATGGTTGAAGACCTTCAGCGTCAAGCCGAAGGTAGTGGGCGGCCAACAAGCGGAGTGCGGAGGCGCCATGGTGGGCAAGATGCCCAACGTTACATGGCTCGAGGGCTCCTTCGTGGAGACCATAAAGGGTTGGCAATCGGGGTGGTTCTACATCACCGAGCCGCGTGACCCTGAATGGGCAGCGGCCCCCGAATTCCGATCTAGCTTCCCTACACGGCTCACCTCCTAGAAAGAGACGGGCTTGTCGTGGGGTAATTCGGACGAGCTGTCCGGACTCCAAACCTGCGTCTAAAACCTGGTGAGCAAGAAGCTCAAACTTGTCAATATGGTCCAGGTCATGCTCATCCGCCGGATCCTCCCGTGCCAACAACAAGCTTTCAGCTTGTGGGAGTTTGATCCGGCACAGCACCAAACCCTGAGCAGGCTCTTCGACACTACGTGCGAAGATGCCCGGAAGGTCTTGTTCAAGGGCGCCGAGGCTCCGCATCCGCTACCGAGGATCGCTGGATTCAGCGCAGCATAAAGCCAACGCAGTAAGTTATTTTTCCCTTTACAGGACACTTGTTTTCATAGTTTGACTCTATGCGGGATCTAAACTCCCTTACCTTTGACAGATTGGCGAGAGGACGTCCGGCAGATTGACCGTCCGGCTCCCTTGCCGTAAGACCAGCGGATGCCCGCTGACGGGCTGCTGGTTCGACACCTACGTGGTGCCGGAGAAGAAGGCCAAGAAGAAGGCCACGAGAACTCGAAGGAGTTCCGGCGCCCAGTGGTGTCGGACTCATCGTCCGATGACTCGAGGCGGACTCCTCCCGTGAAGACGAGGAGGAGGAAGAGAGGTCTCTCCCGGTGAGGAGAGAAAAGGAAGGCCGCCCCAACGGGGGGGGGGGAGGGTCCAAGAAGGGAAGGACCCTTCCTCCGGACTACTCCACCAACGCTGACGACGGCGAAGAGGAGTGGCCATCCAGGGCCAAGCCCCTGGCGAAATCGTAAGTTTCCGGATACCAGAATAACTCATGGCGTTCCTTTGTTGCAAAGTAGCTTCTGACGTCGGATATAATCATGCAGTCTGCCCAAGGCCGGGCTCGACGCTTCGTCGAGCGGTTCCCTGGGTTCATCGGATGTGAACAACACTTCACTTCCGACCGCCTCCTCTCCTCGCACCGCGGATGACGCTGAGGTGGCATCCCAAAAGGGGCCAAGCCAGGAGGATATGGTCCTGGAGGCGCCGCAAGGCGACCTCCTTGACTCCAGGCGAAAAGGGGATAAAACCCCTAAGGGTTCTAACTTCTAAGTCCGGCCCTAGGCCGGACACCGCACCGGAACCTTCAACGGTTCCGGCATCCGGCAGGCGGCCCCCTACTAAGAAGGGCAAGCCTACGACGCCGGTGACCTCCGTCCAACCGGAGGCACCGGATAATCTGCTGGAGGTGCTTAACGGCGCCTCCATCGATGAGGAGCACCGTACTATTATGAGTGCGGTGATCCAGAAGGTTCAGTCCGCCAAGAGCGGGCTGACCGAAGCCTGTGCCAGCCTCCTAACAGGCTTTGAGGTACGTATTTAAGATATGTAAAAATATTACCGCATAGACAGTAGCCCCTGATGCTCAGTTTGGTGTTCGGAAAGAAAAGCCGAACTGAGGATCAAAAAGATATCCGCAGGAGTCTAACATAAGTGTGTCAATATGGGAATGCAGGTTGTCTTTGCCGACCTGTCAGACCGATCGCAGAGGTCAATAATGGGACGAGCTCGGCCTTGCCAAGAAGCAGCTCGAGGACAAGGAAGTTAAGTAATACCTTATGTAAGTATATACATATATATATATATATATATATATATATATATATATATAAAGATGTGGTTGCAAAGAAAATGACAGGATCAACGTGGGTATGCAGGGGCCACGAACGAGGTGGCGACCCTGAAGGAAGCGCTGTCCAAGGCCGAAAATAATGCGCTGTGGAGCGCACCGAGCGAGAGAAACAGGAGGCGCGGGTGGCGGCGGTGCAGCAAGAGCTCCAGGCTCTCGTGGAAAAACACGAGAGTTTGGAGCGTGACTCGAAGACCCGAGAGTCCGAGCTCGCCTCGGTGCTTGAGAGCGCCAAGTCTGCCAAGGCCGAAGCCCAAAAAGCCCTCCAGGAAATTGAGGCGATGAAGAAGATAGCGGCGGGTAAGGCATTCTTTATGCAAAGCAAGCATGCGAAAGTGAATTACTTGTTACTTACCCGAGTCCGGAGTTCTCCAGGAGCATTCGTAGATCTTCCCCGGAGTGTGTCCGATGCAGCCGCATTCTACCAAGCCGAGGAGGGAAGCTCGACGGAGAAGGTATTCTGGTCTCAGTATGCTGAGGCCGGACACCCGGTGCCCTTGAGCGACCAGCTGAAGCTGCTGGTCGAGCTCCATAAGGTGGTCGAACAGGTCATGAAGGGTCTCGCAGTCCGGCTGTGGCCCGGGGAAGCCATGCCTGGAAGCTACTTCGGGCTGGTAAGGCGGCTGGTGGATGCCTGTCCAAGGCTTGAAGTCATCAAGCGCTCCGTATGCATCGAAGGTGCCCGTAGGGCCCTTGCCCGTGCTAAAGTGCACTGGGGCAAGATGGACGCTGAGAAGCTTGTGACGGACGGACCACCGCCGGGCAAGGAGCATCGCAAGCCCGAGATGTATTATGAGGGCGTCCTGAAGGGTGCCCGCCGTATAGCGGATGAGTGCTCCAAATATGTAATTTTTGAGTAAACTCGCATTTGTAATCCTGTATGATGAAAACTTGTTTCATATACGCTAAGCAACGCTTTTGAATTTAAAATATTACCTTCTGTGCGGCCATTTATCAAAATTGAGAGATGGCGAGTCGTCGGCTTCTGCCCCCATGTCATGAAAGTGCCGGGGTGTTCGGGATAAACTTGAGCGATCTTTTTCCCATTATTGGGTCCTTCGAGGGAGGCGCTCAACACAACGAACAAGGCAATCGGACTATAATGCTTGAACACTCTCACTTAGCCATAGAATTCTATAATTTTAAATTTCGCAAGCCCCTAGTATTCGAAGACCGAGTTCGGGCGCTATCCACGCCTAGGCCGGACAAAGCCGACTCCTCGCCTCGAGCGGCATAAGTCTCTGAGGACTCGAAAACCTCTCGAACAGCGACCAGCTCTCGCCCTATCATGACGGTCAGTTTTAGCTTTCTCCACCGAGGTGCTCAGCCCGGCTCAACCGGGGCACAATCACAGTGGTTCTCCCAGTGCTACCTTAGCCGATATAACGTAACGTAAGGTACCAAAACATGGGAGCCGGGCAAACCCAACTATTGACCCAAGACATGATTCGGAGCCGATGCATATAATGCTATAAGTTCGTGCCGCACTCATGAGAGTGTTCGGACTTTTCACACCATATTCTCGGGGTAAGCCCCTGGTGTATTGGCCGTACCAAAGTGTACGGTTGCATAATGTCATAACTGAACATATTTTTATATAAAAAAGGTAATGCAATAATAGACAAAAGCTATGCATTGTTTATTCGAAAAGTCTGCGGTAAGAGCAGAACGATACAAATAGTGCGATAAGCGAGAGATGGGACTATTTAACATGGCCTCCCCTCCAGGGGCGAGCTGCGGGATGATATGTGAAACAAGTATACTGCTCGTTATAGAGACCACCTGTACACTTGACGTAGCTTTCTGCCTCCCTGGCTGTTGCATCGTGTGTTCGGCGATTATGCTGCCGGACAGGCCTTCCGGAAGGTGGAGTCCTGAAAGTAAGAAAGAAGAAAAAAGAAAAAAAAGAATGACAAAACCGGGAGCCCCTTGTGCGGTTGAGCCGTATTTTGGGCGTGTCGTGGTCGTGCCCCTCCCCCTATGCCCATGGTATTTCCAGAGCGTAGTTATGTACGCGCAACACTGGTTTCGCAATTTCGCGAGGGCTGGGGTTCGGGCCGCATTGCTACGCGTGCTCGGAACATGCCAGGCGGTCTTGTTGTAGGTTACTCCGGGCACGCTTGACGGTGTTCGGACGTTTAATGGCCGGACTGGAGAATTGCCTTGACAGGCTGCTTTGTACTTCCGTCGCGAGGGCCGCCGTATGCTCCTTCGTCTGGACAGAGCGTTCGGTGTTTCCATTGACCGTAATGACTCCTCGAGGGCCTGGCATCTTGAGCTTGAGGTATGCGTAGTGCAGCACCACATTGAACTTTGCAAATACGGTTCGTCCGAGCAGTGCGTGATAGCCATCGCGAACGGGACTATGTCGAAGATTAACTCCTCGCTTCGAAATTATCCGGGATCCGAAGACCACCTCAAGTGTAACTGAGCCTGTCATAGCTTGGCCTCTACACCTGGTATGACGCCTTTAAAGGTCGTCTTTGGGGTTTAATCCTTTGGAGATCTATGCCCATTTTTTCGCCAGATCCCGATAAAGCAGGTTCAAATTTGCCGCCGCCATTCATAAGGACTCTAGTGAGGTGAAATCCACAATGATTGGGTCTAGAACCAATGCGGCAAATCCGCCATGGCGGATGCTAGTGGGGTGGTCCCTTCGATCAAAAGTGATCGGGCAGGAGGACCATGGGTTGAACTTTGGGGCGACTGGCTCCAACGCATATACATCCCTAAGTGCACGCTTCCGCTCCCTTTTGGGTATGTGGGTTGCGTATATCATGTTCACCGTCCGCACTTGTGGGGGGAAACCCTTCTTTCCCCTATTGTTCGGTGGACGGGCCTCCTCCTCGTCATCGCTATGCAGCCCCTTGTCATTGTTTTCGGCGTTTAACTTGCCTGCCTGCTTGAGCGATCGAGTATTCGGTCCAAATTGGACGGGCCCGGAGTATTTCTTTTGAATGGCTTTTTCCGCTGAACGGGTTTAGAGCCTCTGAATCCGGCATTAACTGCCGTATCCTCAGCATTGTTGTCATTAATGCGGCGCTTTTGCTTGTTGCGACGCGACCTGCCCATGCTATCCTTGGTATCCGAATTACCAGGGATCTTGGTCATGTTGTTACTACGAGCTAGCCAACTGTCTTCTCCCGTGCAAAAGCGGGTCATGAGTGTCGTGAGGGCTGCCATGGATTTCGGCTTTTCCGCCCTAGGTGCCGGGCAAGCCACTCGTCATGGATGTTATGCTTGAAGGCTGCAAGGGCCTCTGCGTCCGGACAGTCAACTATTTGATTTTTCTTCGTTAGGAACCGTGTCTGAAATTGCTGGCCGATTCCTCTGGCTGCTGGATTATGTGGCTTAGGTCATCGGCGTCTGGTGGTCGCACATAGGTGCCCTGGAAGTTGTCGAGGAATGCGGCTTCCAGGTCCTCCCAACAACCAATTGATTCTGCTGGCAAGCTGTTGAGACGATGCCGAGCTGGTCCTTTAAGCTTGAGTGGGAGGTATATGATGGCGTGTAGATCATCACCGCGGACCATGTGGATATGAAGGAGATAGTCCTCGATCCATACCGCAGGGTCTGTTGTGCCATCGTATGATTCGATGTTTACGGGTTTGAAACCCTCGGGGATTTGATGATCCATTACTTCATCCGTGAAGCATAGTGGGTGTCTTGGCGCCTCAGATATTGGGCTATATCACGACGTAGCTCAAATGAGCTTTGTCTGCTGTGTTCGGCCCGACCGGATTTACCATATACGGCATGACGGTTATCATCACGTGTCGTGGGGCGCCCACGCGATCCATAGATCGATCTTGTTTGCCTTGCCCTGTCCTCCAATATATCTCGCAGGTCTGGCGCATTTCCCCATGCCTTGGTATTCTTTGAGCGGCGCCGGGGTGCGGCTTGAGTGGAGGGCCGAGAGGCCTCTCTGTCGCGTCCACGAGGTGGCCAGTCGGCCGTATCATGCACTGGTGATGTATGTCTAGGTGCTTCCTCCTCTAATCGAGGTAGCAGCCTGCGTTTTGGGTAGCTCTTGGAGGGGCGTTCGAGTTTGTACTCTTCGGCCGCAAGGACATCAGTCCATCTATCGGCTAGCAAGTCTTGGTCAGCTCTAAGCTGTTGCTGTTTTTTCTTGAGGCTGCTCGCCGTGGCCATGAGCCTGCGTTTGAAACGCTCTTGTTCGACGGGATACTCAGGCATGACAAATTCGTCGTCGTCGAGGCTTGCCTCGTCTTCAGAGGGAGGCATGTAATTATCGTCCTCTACCTCTCTGTCTGCCACTCTCTCATGAGGGCTGGCTTCTCCATCCTCCTGTGCTGAATCCTGCTTTGAGGCGGTTGTCTTCTTGACCTTGTCCGGGGTGTTATTGTCTCTGGTGCCGGAATCGCCGTTTTTGCTGTGGAGGGATTTAGAGCGGCGCCGCTGACGCCGGCGCTTAGGCTGTTTCTTGGAGGGGTCATCCTCCGTTGTTCCGTCGTCGTTCCCTTCTTGTGGAGTGTCACCATGTATATGTCATATGACGAGGTGGCCTTCCAGTGCCCTGTAGGCGCTGGTTCTTGTTCGTCTCCTGCATCGTCGTCCATACCGTCGATGTCTTCGGAGTCGAAGTCGAGCATGTCGGTTAAATCGTCGACAGTGGCTATGAAGTGGGTGGTGGGTGGGCTTTGAATTTCTTTTTATCCGCATCCCAACCTTGCCGACCATAGTCCGGCCAGGGCTCTCCTGATAAAGAGAGAGACTTTAGTGAATTCAGAATGTCGCCAAAGGGCGAGTGCTGAAAGATGTCCGCGGCGGTGAACCCCATGATCGGCGCCCAATCGGATTCGATTGGCAGGGGCGCGGAAGGTTCGGAGTCCGGAAAGGAGTCCGGCACCTTGGAGTCACGAGCGTCGCAAAGGACGGGTATGGTGTTCGGCTCGATCGCCGTAGAGATTGTAGCCCCTGAGGTGGTGTCCATCCACCCATCCTCGATTGGCGCAGTCGGCTCCGAGCTAAGGGTCGGAGCGGACACTGGTGCAGCCTCCAGGACACTGTTCGGCGACAGAGCTAGATCGTGCCCATCGTAACAGTGTGGCGCGCTTGGCTATGGCTCGAACCCGTCGAAGATCAAGTCTCCGCGGACGTCGGCCATGTAGTTCAAACTTCCAAATCTGACTGACGCTGTGGGCGTAGCTTTCAATCTGCTCCGGATGGCCAAGCTTAATTGCCCGCAGCAAAAGCTGCCGAATACGAAGATCTGTCCGGGAGAAAAGTCTCACCCTGGACCGCGTCGTTGTTGATGATCGGAAGGAGCCATCGGGCCTAAAGGTGACGGCATACGAGGAACTCTCAATGAAATCACCAATGTCGGTGTCAAACCGGCGGATCTCGGGTAGGGGGTCCCGAACTGCGTCTAGGCGGATGGTTACAGGAGACAAGGGACACGATGTTTTTATCCAGGTTCGGGCCCTCTCGATGGAGGTAAAACCCTAATCCTGCTTGATTAATATTGATGATATGGGTAGTACAAGAGTAGATCTACCACGAGATCAGAGAGTCTAAACCCTATAAGCTAGCCTATGGTATGATTGTTGTTCGTCCCCACGGACTAAAACCCTCCGGTTTATATAGACACCGGAGAGGGTTAGGGTTACACAGAGTCGGTTACAATGGAAGGAGATCTACATATCCGTATCTCCAAGCTTGCCTTCCACGCTAAGGAAAGTCCCATCCGGACACGGGACGAAGTCTTCAATCTTGTATCTTCATAGTCCAGGAGTCCGGCCAAAGGTCATAGTCCGGCCATCCAGACACCCCCTAATCCAGGACTCCCTCACTTCTCATAGTCAATTTTGTGCTTCAGTTCAATTATTTTCTGAGCAAGAGCCAGCTCAGGAGCAATGGCGCCATGGAAGGAAACGCTGAGGCCAATGGGGAGTTGAAGATCATCAAAGCTGAGATTGGGGGTGTCAAACCACTCATCAATGAAGTTTTTCAATACTTCCACTTCAAAGAGAGGAAAATCATTGAAGATTTCTGGCTCTTGTTTGCTCTTTATCAGCAGCTCAAGAGCATCATCAGCAAGATCGTCGTCACTCGACAGATCAATGGCATCATTCTCATTTCTTAGAACAGCAGCAGGGGTCAGTGCTGGACCAGTGGTGTGCATGGACTTCTTCTTCTTCTTGGTCTTGGAGATGCGTGAGAGAACTTCAGAGTGCACACTTGGTGCAGGAGGAGCAGTGGCCAGAGGCTTCGCTCGCGAAGCACTTGGAGCAGTGGAAGGCTTTGAAGCCTTGGGTTTCTTGACTTCTTGACGGTGGTGCGGTAACCCGTCATAATCAGCGTCATCTGCAGAGTAATCCACGACTGTCCCTTGAACCATCATGTGAGTGATGAGACCTTCTAGGTTGTAGAAGGGCCCAACAAGATTGGGTTCAACTTCGCGTGTGCCATCGATGCGAGGAGCAGAGGGACCTGGGTTGAAGTCTAATCCCTGCGACTTCTTGTTCTCTTTGGCCGAGTTCTTGGCAAACTGAAAGTTGCGCTTGAATAGATTGTCGTCACAACACCAGAGCAACGAAGATGGGTCGGCATCAGTAGGCTGTGCTCCACGGACCATGCAAGGGTAGAAGCCTTGATCAATGGCTTCAGCTCTGGACCTGGGTGGAAGATTCTTGTACAAGATGTCTCCCAAGGGTCGCTTGATGGCAATCTTTTCAGCATATTCCTGGGTCACAAATCTGTACTTGTACCATTGTTCTGCCCAATATCTTCGAATCCGTTGGACTCGAGTTTTGCGCTGATTGTAATCCTCCTCTGGATCTGTCTTGTATAGCTCATAGAGATCAGGTGGCAAATCTCTTGATGTTCCCCCACGGCGTTGTCTGCCTCCCTTCCTTGCTGACTTATCTGTGGCCATGTAGTTCGGGACCAATGGCTTCAACATCATCAAAGGCTTCCGCCTCGCTAGTCGACAGAACTAGCTTCGGGAGAGTTGATATGATGTTGTAAGAATTCTGCAAATGAATGCAGACTATGAGAACCAAGGGATTTTCTCATGGACATGTACCTATGACAACATTAGAGATGCGAGGGAAGGGGAAGAGGCCATATGCATTCTCAGAAGATTTTGAAGATAAATCAGTTTAGAAGACATTGACCTCACAGCGCGAAGACATTCACTTATATGATGAGAGTTGGTTCCAGATTTGTACGAATCCAAGAATAGGTACAAGTGAGGAATCTAACTACGTGTGAAGCATACGTGAATATACTAGGCATAATATGAGATGCAAAACAGGATAGATCTAAATTTGTGGAGGCAGAAACCACTTTTGGTAGGAGGGATGAATCTATCGGATCAAAAAGATAGTAAAAATAGAGTTTTAATTTACCACACGATGAACTGCTAGACGGAGTAGAAGATGAGGCCGGGCAGTTCGATCTTCCGTGCCCTAACTTGGCGACGGAGGACACCTACAGTGGCGGCGGAGACAACGATGTCCGCGGCCGGCGTGAAGATGACGTCGGTGAGGTCGCGGCAGCTAGGCGCTTCGTCGCCGGCGTCGTCGAGAGCTAGCGGTGGCGCTAGGGTTTTGACGAGGTGGAGAGGTGGAAGATGGATCTTTGACCGTGATGTGATGTGCATTTATAAGGAGAGGGACGGCACAGTCCAATTACGCAGGTGCCCCTGGCGGTTCACATCCGAGGGACACGTGGCGAACATACGACACATAGGGAGTTGTTCCATGTTCCCACGCACGCCTGGACTGTCGGGTGGTCATTTCGGCTTCTCCGGGTTTCAGGCAATAAGGATTGAGCATTTAAAACAGATTCAATGCTTGTCTCTGTATCTTCTGCTGACAAGGACACAGAGAAGATATTCGACGGATTCAATAGAATGCATATGATTTGGATAGATAGATTTGAGAAGAAAGCATAGAGAGGTTAGGGTACGATCACATTCACTTAGTTCAAAAAGATTCAAACGAGAAGACATAGCTATAAGTGAATGTTGTAGAGGACAGAACACTAATATAAGTATATATCAGAATAAGAACAAATCAACATTGTGAAGATAAACATGAAGTCATGACAATATTGAAGACAAACTAAATGCGAAGACTTAGCAAATGTAACGCCAGGAGAAACACTTCAAATAAAGGTTTGGTGGTGGCGTTACCCACCGTATAGGAAGTATTAGACCCAGACACGGCGCACAATTATCGTGGCGCTCCGAAGTCAAATTCCATGTTAATGTATTCACACTTTGAGTGTAAGTCTTCATTGATTGAAGATATACATTACTTCGTGTGTTGCACATCTAAATCGTCAACATGCATAAGTGTTAGGATGTGTGCCTAATCATAGGACATTCGAGGATTCCAAGATATTTAGCTCACACCGCAACTTGCAAAACCTTTTCTCATCTAAGGGCTTTGTGAAGATATCTGCCAGTTGCTCTTTAGTGTTGACATGAATGATATCAATATCTTCCTTCATGACATGATCTCCGAGAAAGTGATGACGAATTTCAATGTGCTTTGTCTTCGAGTGCTGAACTGGGTTGTTGGCAATCTTGATGGCGCTTTCATTGTCGCAGTAGAGTGGTACTTGTTTCAGATGGATGCCATAGTCCTTGAGTGTTTGCTTCATCCATAGAAGCTGAGCGCAGCAAGATCCAGCAGAAATGTATTCAGATTCAGAAGTGGAGAGAGATACACAGTTCTGCTTCTTTGAAGACCAATAGACAAGTGATCGTCCCAGAAAGTGACATGTGCCTAATGTAGACTTGCGATCCACCTTGTCACCAGATAATCAGCATCCGAGAATCCAACTAGATCAAACTCTGAGCCCTTTGGATACCATAATCCTAATGTTGGGGTGTAAGCTAAATATTGAAGAATTTGCTTCACAGCTCAGTGATGCGATTCCTTTGGTGCCGCTTGGAATCGAGCACACATGCAAACACTAAGCATGATATCTGGCCTAGATGCACATAAATAAAGTAAAGAACCAATCATGGAGCGGTATACCTTTTGATCGATCTCTTTACCATTGGCGTTAGGACCCAGATGACTCATGGTTGGCATTGGCGTCGTGTAACCTTTGCAGTCTTGCATTCCAAACTTCTTCAGGCAATCTTTGAGATATTTCTCTTGAGATATGAAGATGCCATTGCTTTGTTGACGAATTTGAAGACCAAGGAAGAACTTCAGCTCACCCATCATGGATATCTGATATTGCTCTTGCATCATGTGTCCAAATTCATCACTGTATTTCTGGTTGGTGCAGCCGAAGATAATGCCATCCACATATATTTGGCACACAAACAGTTCACCATCATATGTCTTTATGAAGAGTGTGGGATCCAGGGAACCAGGTTTGAAGTCTTTGCTCTTCAGGAAGTCTTTGAGTGTGTCATACCAAGCGCGAGGGGCTTGTTTGAGGCCATACAATGCCTTGTTGAGCTTGTATACCATATCAGGATGTTTTGGATCTTCAAAGCCAGGTGGTTGTGCAACATACACTTGTTCTTCAATCTTGCCATTGAGAAAAGCACTCTTCACATCCATTTGATACAGAAGGATGTTGTGATGATTTGCGTAGGCTAGCAGTATGTGAATGGCTTCAAGCCTAGCCATGGGAGCAAATGTTTCATCGAAGTCAATCCCTTCAACTTGAGTGTATCCTTGAGCAGCGAGACGAGCCTTGGTTCTGACAACTTGACCATGCTCATCTTTCTTGTTGTGATATATCCATTTTTGCCTATTATGTTATCCTTGCGAGGGTCAGGACGCTTGACAAGTTCCCAGACATTGTTCAGCTTGAACTGTTGAAGCTCTTCTTGCATAGCTTGAATCCATTCAGGTTCCATGAAGGCTTCAACAACTTTCTTGGGTTATTATGAATAAGCAGAAAAGTTCTTAGTTTTATGAACATAGCGGTTTGAAGAAACACACTCATATTCATAAGTTTGAGTATCATTTCCCTGCAAAACATTGGCATTAGGGTGACTCAGGTGAGTCTTGTGTCTGTATGAAGCCTTTGGACCATATGAAGCCTTTGGTCTGGGTTTGTCTTCTTCCCAAGTGGTGTCATGATGACATTCACTGGAAGTTTCTCAAGACAACTTTTGGGACCCCGATCTTGTTCATAGGTGGTCCATTCCTACAGTTAGTACCAATATACCTGGCAAACACTTCACCATTTTGGTTCTTAAACAGTTTATAGTTTGCATCAAAGGATTCATCAAAGATAATAGGGTTAGCACAAGTGAAGCCATATAAGGTGGATGGATCCACTGAAGGTTCCTTTGCAGCAACCCATGTGGTTTTGGGGTACTGCTCAGGCTTCCAGTAAGAACCATCAACATTCATTTTCCTCTCGAACCCAACACCCTCTTTCCTAGGGTTTCAGTTCAGAATCTGCTTTTTGAGGACATCACACAGTGTCTGATGCCCTTTAAGACTTTTGTACATCCCTGTTTCAAGCAATGTCTTCAACCTAGCATTTTCATCAGCAATAGTGGTGCATCCTTAGCAGAGGGGTTAGTTACCACATCAACAGTTGAAGATATTGCAATAGTAGCGGCAGTAGAACATTCAGCAACAGAAGTAGCGTTATCACGCTCAAGGCATTTTAGGCATGGTGGTTCAAATCCTTCCTGAGCGGTACTGATATGTTGAGCGCGAAGTGACTCATTCTCTTTTTGAAGATCTTCATGAGCCGCTCTCAATTTCTCTAGCTCTTGCTTCCTTCGAAGATAATCATAGGAAAGCTTTTCATGAGTGGTTGAGAGCATTTCATGATGACTTTCAAGTTCCTGGTACTTAACGTGAAGATTTTTTATGTCTTCAATTAAGGACTGAGATCGGGTCATTTCCGCGTCCAATAGGACATCGCTTTTGTCTAACAATTTTTGAGTGTGTTCCATAGCTTTCTGTTGTTCAGTTGCAATTTTAGCAAGTGTTTTGTAGCTGGGTTTGGATTCACAATCAAAGTCATCTTCACTAGATGTTTGAAAGTAAGCATCGCGTGATTTTACCTTGGCACCATGTGCCATGAAGCAGTAGGTGGGAGAAGAGTCGTCCTTGTCATTAGCATCGGCGTTGGTGACGAGGCCATTGTCTTCAGTGTTGAAGATGGACTTGGCAGTGTAGGCTGTAGCTAGAGCCATACTTGCAACGCCAGAGTCGGACTCCTCCTCAGACTCCACCTCTGCCTCCTCAGAAGCAGACTCCTCCTTTGAATCCATCTCCTTTCCAACAAAAGCACGAGCCTTGCCAGATGAGCTCTTCTTGTGTGATGAAGACTTGGACGAAGAATTGGAAGAAGACTTTGAGGATTTCTTCTTCTTCTTGTCATCAGAATCATATTCCTTGCTCTTCTTCTTCTTCTTGTTCTCATTGCCCATTGTGGACATTCAGAGATGTAGTGTCCAGGTTTCTTGCACTTGTGACATGTTCTCTTGTAATCATGAGTGGAAGCTTCATCATTTCTTGAGCTGGATTGTGAAGACTTTCTCAAGCCCTTCTTCTTAGCTAGCTTCTGGAACTTATTCACAAGCATAGCAAGCTCCTTTCCAATGTCTTCAGGATCACCAGAACTGCAGTCAGATTCTTCTTCACATGAGGAAACAACTTTTGCCTTCAAAGCGCGAGTTCGACCATAGTTTGGACCCTAGTTATCTCTTTTCACAGATAGTTGGAACTCATGTGTGTTGAGCCTCTCAAGTATGTCAGACGGATCGAGTGTCTTGAAGTGAGGGCGTTCTTGTATCATCAGGGCAAGGGTGTCGAACGAGCTGTCAAGTGATCTCAGGAGTGTCTTGACGATTTCATGCTTGGTGATCTCAGTGGCGCCGAGAGCACGAAGCTATTTGTGATGTTAGTGAGGCGATCAAACGTGAGCTGGACATTCTCATTGTCGTTTATCTTGAAGTAGTTGAAGAAGTTGCAAAGAACACTGATCCTTTGATCTCTCTGGGTTGAGACGCCTTCGTTGACCTTGGAGAGCCAGTCCCAGACTAGCTTCGATGTTTCCAGAGCACTCACACGGCCATACTGTCCTTTGGTCAGATGACCACAGATGATGTTCTTGGCAGTAGAATCCAGTTGAATGAACTTCTTGACATTAGCAGGGGTGACACCTTCACCACTCTTGGGAACACCACTCTTGACGACATACCAGAGGTCGACATCAATGGCTTCAAGATGCATGCGCATCTTATTCTTCCAGTAGGGATATTCAGTTCCATCGAAGACGAGGCACACAGCGGAGACTTTGATTATCCCTACAGTCGACATAGCTAAAATTCCAGTTGGTTAAACCGAATCACACAGAACAAGGGAGTACCTTGCTCTGATACCAATTGAAAGTGCTAGTTATTGACTAGAGGGGGGGTGAATAGGAGATTTTAATGAACGTCTTGAAAACATGAGAGTTCCGAAGACAAACAATAGAAATGAACCTATTGACATGCAGCGGAAGGTAGACTACACTAAGAAAGCCATACTCAAGTATTCAAAGAAGTGAAAGCATGAAGACTAATAGCAGCTAGGTAGTAAAGATCAGGATGGAAGATAGTATGAAACCAAACAACAATAGATGTCACACAGTGAAGTCAAACAGGTAACACAAGTAGGCAATGACTTCACGAAGACAAACTGTAAATTAAGAGAGGGAGATGATAGAACCAGTCGCTTGGCGAAGACAAGGATTTGTTAGACCAGTTCGATTCTTTGTGACAACTGTGACGTCCCAGTTAGGGAGGCTGAGATTTAACTCAAGACCGTGTCTTCACCTTATTCCCCACGAGCTAAGGACACCCAGTCCTCGCCCAATCACTCTGGTAAGTCTTCAAGGTAGACTTCCAAACCTTCACAGACTTCGTTCACGGCAATCCACAATGACTCTTGGATGCTCAGAGCAGGGACGCCTAACCGGCCGGAGGATTCACAGTCCTCAAGTGTAACAAGTCTTCAGGTCACGCAGACGAGAAAGACTTGATGATGCCTAACACTCTTTGGCTCACAGGTGTTTGGGCTGTGTCCTCGCAAGGATTTCTCTCTCTCAAAAGCTTCGGAGGTGGGTTGCTCTCAAACGACAAAAGTCGTGCACTAACTCTGAGAAACCACCAATTTATGGTGTAGGGGGTGGGCTATTTATAGCCACTAGGCAACCCGACCTGATTTGTCTGAAATGACCCTAGGTCACTAAGGAACTGACACGTGTTCCAACAGTCAGATTTCAAACACACGCGGCAGCTTGACTTGGGTTACAAGTAAAGCTGACTCATCTAGCTCTGGATAAGATTTGCTCTCATTGTCTTCGCTCTAAGACATCGGATTTGGTTGAGCATCACTTCAGTCACTCTGACTTTGTTCACTGGGACCCCACTTAACAGTACGGTGGTTCTTATGACTGAACGAAGAAGAAAAGGAAACAACGAAACAACTAAGTCTTCGCGCTCCATAGTCTTCACGTGATGTCTTCTCTTGTCATAGTCTTCAATGTGAATATCTTCACATACCACCATTGTCTTCAATGTCTTCATACATTTCTAGGGGTCATCTCCGGTAGGTAAATGCTACGTCTTGAGCTTGCGTTGGTTTTCCTCGAAGAGGAGAGGATGATGCAGCAAAGTAGCGTAAGTATTTCCCTCAGTTTTTGAGAACCAAGGTATCAATCCAGTAGGAGGCCACGCACAAGTCCCTCTTACCTGCACAAAACGATAGCTACTCGCAACCAACGCGATTAGGGGTTGTCAATCCCTTCAAGGTCACTTACGAGAGTGAGATCTGATAGAGATAATATTTTTGGTATTTTTGGTATATAGATGCAAAGTGAAAAGTAAAAGCAAAGTAAAAACAAAGCAAGTATAAAAGTGATGGAGATTGATATGATGGGAATAGACCCGGGGGCCATAGGTTTCACTAGTGGCTTCTCTCAAGAGCATAAATATTCTACGGTGGGTGAACAAATTACTGTTGAGCAATTGGCGATGAATTGAGCATAGTTATGAGTATATCTAGGTATGATCATGTATATAGGAATCACGTCCGAGACAAGTAGATCAAACGATTCTCGCATCTACTACTATTACTCCACTCATCGACCGCTATCCAAAGATGCATCTAGAGTATTAAGTTAAAAATAGAGTAACGCCTTAAGCAAGATGACATGATGTAGAGGAATAAATTCATGCAATATGATAAATACCCCATCTTGTTATCCTCGATGGCAACAATACAATACGTGCCTTGCAACCCTTCACATCCTTTGGGTAAGGACGCCGCAAGATTGAACCCAAAGCCATGCACTTCTCCCATTGCAAGAACTACCAATCTAGTTGGCCAAACCAAACGGATAATTCAAGAGACTTGCAAAGATAACTCAATCATACATAAAAGAATTCAGAGAAGATTCAAATATTATTCATAGATAAGCTGGATCATAAACCCACAATTCATCGGTCCCAACAAACACACCGCAAAAAGAAGATTACATCGAATAGATCTCCACGAGAGAGGGGGAGAACATTGTATTGAGATCCAAAAATAGAGAAGAAGCCATCTAGCTACTAGCTATGGACTCGAAGGTCTAAAGTAAACTACTCACACTTCATCGGAGAGGCTATGGTGTTGATGTAGAAGCCCTCCGTGGTGGATGCCCCCTCCGGTGGAGCTCCGGAACAGGCCCCAAGATGGGATCTCGTGGATCTGAGGAAGTTGCGGCGGTGGAATTAGGTTTTGGCTCTGTTCTGATCATTTGGGGGTACGAGGTATATATAGGAGGAAGGAGTACGTCGATGGAGCGGCAGGGGGCCCACGAGGCGGGCGCCCTGAGGCGCCCCCACCTCGTGACCGCCTCTCTGGTGCCTTGGCGTAGGGTCTAAGTCTCCTGGATCACGTTCGGTGAGAAAATCACGTTTCCGAAGGTTTCATTCCATTTGGACTCCGTTTGATATTCTGTTTCTTCGAAACACTGGAAAAGGCAAAAAACAACAATTCTAGGCTGGGCCTCCGGTTAATAGGGCAGTCCCAAAAATAATATAAAAGTGGAAAATAAAGCCCAATATAGTCCAAAACAGTAAATAAAGTAGCATGGAGCAATAAAAAATTATAGATACGTTGGAGACGTATTAGGCATCCCCAAGCTTAATTCCTGCTTGTCCTTGAGTAGGTAAATGATAAAAAGAGAATTTTTGATGCGGAGTGATACTTTGGCATAATTTCAATGTAAATCTTGTTAATTGTGATATGAATATTCAGATCCGAAAGATTCAAGACAAAAGTTCATATTGACATAAAAAATAATAATACTTCAAGCATACTAATCAAAGTAATCATGTATTCTCAAAATAGCATGGCAAAAGAAATTTCATCCCTAAAAAATCATATAGTTAGGCTATGCTTCATTTTCGTCACACAAATATGTTCCCAACTTCTATAACCCCGATGACAAGCCAAGCAATTGTTTCATACTTAAATAATCTCAAACTTTTTCAACCTTCACGCAATACATGAGCGTGAGCCATGGATATAGCACTATGGGTGGAATAGAATATGATGATGGGGATTGTGTGGAGAAAACAAAAAAAGGAGAAAGTCTCACATTGACGAGGATAATTAACAGGCTATGGAGATGCCCATCAATTGATGTCAACCTTAGGATTAGGGATTGCCATGCAACGGATGCACTAGAGCTATGAATGCTCAACAAAAGAAAACTAGTGGGTGTGCATCCAACTTGCTTGCTCATGAAGACCTAGGGCATTTGAGGAAGCCCATCGTAGGAATATACAAGCCAAGTTCTATAATGAAAAATTCCCACTAGTATGAAAAAGACAACTTATGAGACTCACTATATGAAAAACATGGTGCTACTTTGAAGCACAATATATGAGACTCACTACATGAAGAACAAGGTGCTACTTTGAAGCACAAGTGTGGAAAAAGAGGATAGTAACATTGCCCTTTTTATTTATTTTCTTTTTTTTGGGCCTTTCTTTTTTGTTCTTTTTGCCTATCTTTATTTTGGGCAATGCTCTAATAATGATGATCATCACACTTCTATTGATTACAACATAAGGATTACAACTCAAAACTAGAACAAGATATGACTCTATATGAATGCCTTCGGCGGTGTACCGGGATGGTGCAATGAATCAAGAGTGACATGTACGAAAAATAATGCATGGTGGCTTTGCCACAAATACGATGTCAACTACATGATAATGCAATGGCAATATGACCAAAGTAAAGTATGTCATGATGATGATGAACGGAACGGTGGAAAGTTGCATGGCAATATATCTCGGAATGGCTATGGAAATACCATAATAGGTAGGTATGGTGGCTGTTTTGTGGAAGATATAAGGAGGTTTATGTGTGATAGAGCGTATCATATCACGGGGTTTGGATGCACAGGCGAAGTTTGCACCAACTCTCAAGGTGAGAAAGGGCAATGCACGGTACCGGAGAGGCTAGCAAAGGCGGAAAGGTAAAAGTGCGTATAATCCATGGACTCAACATTAGTCAAAAGAACTCATATACTTATTGCAAAAATTTAGAAGTCATCAAAAATCAAGTACTACGTGCATGCTCCTAGGGGATAGATTGGTAGGAAAAGACCATCGCTCGTCCCCGACCGCCACTCATAAGGATGCACAAGCCAGGTACACTTCATGTTTCAAATTTGTTACACAACTTTAACCATACGTGCATGCTATGAGATTTGCTAACTTCAACACAAGAATTTCTCAAATTCACAACTACTCAACTAGCACGACTTTGATATTATCACCTCCATATCTCAAAACAATTATCAAGCATGAAACTTATCTTAGTATTCAACGCACTCAAAAGAAAGTTTCACATATCTTGAATACCAAGTATATTATCATTAAGCAAATTACCATGCTATTAACGAATCTCAAAATAATCTAAGTGAAGCATGAGAGATCAATAGTTTCTTTAAAACAAATCCACCACCGTGCTCTAAAAGATCTAAGTGAAGTACTAGAGCAAAAAATTATCACGCTCAAAATATATAAGTGAAGCACTATAAGCAAAACTATCAATCAGCTCAAAAGATATAAGTGAAGCACATAGAGTATTCTAGAAAATTCCAATTTATGTATGGCTCTCTCAAAAGGTGTGTACAGCAAGGATGATTGTGGTAAACTAACAAGCAAAGACACAAATAATACAAGACGCTCCAAGCAAAACACATATCATGTGGTGAATAAAAATATAGCTCCATGTAAATTGCCGATGGAAGTGGATTTAAAGAGGGGATGCCTTCCGGGGCATCCCCAAGCTTTGAATTTTTGGTGTCCTTGGATTATATTGGGGGTGCCATGGGCATCCCCAAGCTTAGGATCTTGCCACTCCTTGTTCCATAATCCATCAAAAGAATTCACCCAAAACATGAAAACTTCACAACACAAAACTCAATAGAAATCTCGTGAGCTCCGTTAGAAAGAGAAAATAAAAGACTACTTTAAGGTAATGTAATGAACTCATTCTTTATTTATATTGGTGTTAAACCTACTGTATTCCAACTTCTCTATGGATCATAAACTATTTTACTAGCCATAGATTCATCAAAATTAGCAAACAACACACGCAAAAACAGAATCTGTCAAAAACAGAACAGTCTGTAGTAATCTGTAACTAACGCAAACTTATGGAACTGAAAAAATTCTACCAAAATTAGACGACCAGGAAAATTTGTTTATTGATCAGCAGAAATTGGAATCAGTATTTTGTCATGTTCTGGTGATTTTTAACAATTCGGGCACTGAGCGCAAAGTTTCTGGAAATTACAGCAAGATCAAATAACTATCATCCAAGAAGATCCAATAGGTTTAACTTGTCACAAACACTAATTAAAACATAAAACCACATCTAAACAGAGGATAGATGGATTATTTATTCCTAAACAAAGCAAAAACTAAAAACTAAAAATAAGATTGGGTTGCCTCCCAACAAGCGCTATCGTTTAACGCCCCTAGCTAGGCATAAAAGCGAGGATAGAACTAGGTATTGCCATTTTTGGTAGGAAATTCTTCAATGAGGCATCTATCTTTTTCATAGATTTCTTTATCTCTAGTAATTATCAAACTTTTAGGCATAAGATCTAAAAATTCATTTGTAGCAAATGGTTCCTTAATGATAGTAAAAAGATCGGGATGAATACTTATAGATTTAAGATCCGCAGTTTCCTTACTAGATGATTCACCCTTATTTTTAGGAACATACATAAGCTTGGCAATTTTAGTGGGAGGACTAGGAGTATTCTTTACGGAAGAAAAAGCGGTTCCCAAGTTGGTAATGATACCCTCAAGTTTATCGATTCGAGTGGAATCTAGATTTATTTTCTCATTAACCATAGGTTCCTTCTCCTTAATATTTTTCAAAGTCATTCCTACCTTAGATCCATATTGAGTAATTTGATTATGGATCTTTTATCTAGATTTTCAATGGATTCAATGGTAGCAACTTTGTTTTCAATAATTTCAAGCCTTTGCATAACATGCTCCAAAGTTAACATAGTTCCATTAACCAAAAGAGGCGGTGAGCCAAATAAATCTATTAAAGCATTATAAGAATCAAAAGTATGGCTACCCAAGAAATTCCCTCCGGTAATGGCATCAAGGATATATCTATACCAAGGATTAGCACCTACGTAAAAATTACGAAGAAGAACTGAAGTAGATTGCTTCCTGGTAGATCTATTTTGAGCATTGCAAATTCTATACCAAGCGTCTTTTAGATTTTCTCCCCCCCCCCCCTTTGCTTAAAAGTTAGAACTTCATTCTTGGGAGATAACGGAGAAGATATGAGACTAGTCATGACGGCAAGAAAGCAAATTAACACACGAGCAAACAAAAGGCAACGGGAAAAAGAGGAGGAGACTGGGAAAGAGAGGGCGAATAAAACGGCAAGGGTGAAGTGGGGGTGAGGAAAACGAGAGGCAAATGGCAAATAATGTAATGCGAGAGATAGGGATTGTGATGGGTACTTGGTATGTTGACTTTTGCGTAGACTCCCCGGCAACGGCGCCAAAAATCCTTCTTGCTACGTCTTGAGCTTGCCCCGAAGAGGAGAGGATGATGCAGCACAGTAGCGTAAGTATTTCCCTCAGTTTTTGAGAACCAAGGTATCAATCCAGTAGGAGGCCACACACAAGTCCCTCGTACATGCACAAAACGATAGCTACTCGCAACCAACGCGATT
Organism: Aegilops bicornis; assembly: GCA_021605145.1. Classification (NCBI taxonomy): domain Eukaryota; kingdom Viridiplantae; phylum Streptophyta; class Magnoliopsida; order Poales; family Poaceae; genus Aegilops; species Aegilops bicornis. The sequence goes on from JAHIAL010000102.1 coordinate 501,129, forward strand.
AGGGGTTGTCAATCCCTTCACTTACGAGAGTGAGATCTGATAGAGATAATATTTTTGGTATTTTTGGTATATAGATGCAAAGTGAAAAGTAAAAGCAAAGTAAAAACAAAGCAAGTATAAAAGTGATGGAGATTGATATGATGGGAATATACCCGGGGGCCATAGGTTTCACTAGTGGCTTCTCTCAAGAGCATAAATATTCTACGGTGGGTGAACAAATTACTGTTGAGCAATTGACAGAATTGAGCATAGTTATGAGTATATCTAGGTATGATCATATATATAGGCATCACATCCGAGACAAGTAGATCAAAACGATTCCGCATCTAGTACTATTACTCCACTCATCGACCGCTATCCAAAGATGCATCTAGAGTATTAAGTTAAAAACAGAGTAACGCCTTAAGCAAGATGACATGATGTATAGGAATAAATTCATGCAATATGATAAATACCCCATCTTGTTATCCTCGATGGCAACAATACAATATGTGCCTTGCAACCCTTTACATCCTTTGGTAAGGACACTACAAGATTGAACCCAAAGCCATGCACTTCTCCCATTGCAAGAACTACCAATCTAGTTGGCCAAACCAAACGGATAATTCAAGAGACTTGCAAAGATAACTCAATCATACATAAAAGAATTCAGAGAAGATTCAAATATTATTCATAGATAAGCTGGATCATAAACCCACAATTCATCGGTCCCAACAAACACACCGCAAAAAGAAGATTACATCGAATAGATCTCCACGAGAGATGGGGAGAACATTGTATTGAGATCCAAAAAGAGAGAAGAAGCCATCTAGCTACTAGCTATTGACCCGAAGGTCTGAAGAAAACTACTCACACTTCATCGGAGAGGCTATGGTGTTGATGTAGAAGCCCTCCGTGGTGGATGCCCTCCTCCGTGAGCTCCTAACAGGCCCCAAGATGGGATCTCGTGGATACAGGAAGTTGCGGCGGTGGAATTAGGTTTTTGGCTCCTGTTCTGATCGTTTGGGGGGTACGTAGGTATATATAGGATGAAGGAGTACGTCGGTGGAGCGACAGGGGGCCCACGAGGCAGGGGGGCGCACCCTGGGGGGCGCCCCCACACTCGTGACCGCCTCTCTGGTGCCTTGGCGTAGGGACCAAGCCTCCTGGATCACGTTCGGTGAGAAAATCACGTTTCCGAAGGTTTCATTCCGTTTGGACTCCGTTGATATTCTGTTTCTTCGAAACACTGAAAAAGCAAAAAAAATAGCAATTTTGGGCTGGCCTCCGGTTAATAGGTTAGTCCAAAAATAATATAAAAGTGGAAAATAAAGCCCAATATAGTCCAAAACAGTAAATAAAGTAGCATGGAGCAATCAAAAATTCTAGATACGTTGGAGACGTATCAGTAAACCGAATCAATGAGGGACTACTGCCTGTGTTATCCTGCAATTCTCACAAACACATTAGTCCCTCAACCAGGTTTTTCGTCAATACTCCAAAACCAACTAGGGGTGGCACTAGATGCACTTACAGCGGGCATGGGCTTGTTTGTGTCACATGTCCTTCTCTTCGCCGACCGTTGGCACGTCGGTGTCCCATGTACGGCTCTTTCCTGACCGTGGGACGTTCCGTCTCCCATGTTCTACTCTTTGAGAGAGTCTGACGCTTGGCCGTGGACGTCGCCGATCGAGGTGAGGTCGATGATCGACGTGGATGGTCCGGCCTCGTGGTCGTTGCGGCCCGACACGAACAACGAGTAGCTACCGAAGCTGGCAGTGTTCCCATCCGCGATCGCCTGTTTGCCTCTGCGTCCGTCTCTACCGCAATCTTCTCGAACAGGTTGTCACGCTCCTCTGAATGGACGTGGAGCCGCCAATGCTCACAGTGGATGGAGCATGACAGTGCAAAATCAGATCCCTCTATAGGGGTCGAAGGCTACCTGGAAGTCACATGTTTGGACCTCCAGAGAGTAATACCCTATGTCATGATTTTTCTGTTATTCACGGTGGAGGGATACCTTGTGCCAGGGGTTTACGATGGTGTATGAGATTGCTACTGAGAGTTCCTATCTGAGAGCAGATGCCCATGAGAGCCCTCTAGCCTCCCTTTATATACACGATGGAGGCTAGGGTTTACATGTAGGCATATGCGATCTTGGTCGCCGTCGCCCTAGGCTTGGGGAGTAAGAAGGTCTATGGCATCCGCCTTAGGGTTTTTTCTCTGATCCCCGGGCCTTGTGGGCCGCTGGGCAGGCCTAATGCCGGGCTCCCTTTGGTGATCCACTAATGACCCACAACTTTAGGGGATCGCAACAGTCTTCGAGGGTAGTATTTCACCCAAATTTATTGATTCGACACAAGGGGAGGCAAAGAATATTTATAAGACTTAGCAGTTGAGTTGTCAATTCAACCACACCTGAGAAGTCACTTCCTTGCAGCAATATATTAGTAGCACAGTAATATGATAGTATTGGTAGAAGTGGTAACAATAGTGATAGTAACAGTAGCAGTTTTATAGTAAGTGTAACAGTAGTAGCAGCAATAGTAACTTGAGCGAAGACAATATTATGAAAAGCTTAGGCATGGAGTAGTGATGGATATTTGGATGATATTCGTTATGTAATAATCACAACCTATAGTGATACACAATAGCTTCCAATTCATCAATCATACGTAGGCATGTATTCTGTATATAGTCATACATGCTTGTAGTAAGAACTTGCATGAAATCTTTTGCCCTACCCTCCCGTAGCAGTGTGGTCCTAATGGAAATTAAGGGTAATTAAGGCGCTCCTTTCAATAGAGAACCGGAACAAAATATTAACAAATAGTGGATACATGAACTCCTCAAATTACAGCCATCCCCAGAGAGTATCCCAATTATTGTCACCTTGGGGTATATGCATCAGAACAATAACAGGTGCATATAAATTGCAGATAGGATCAAGAACTCAAATATATTTATGAAAACATAATAGGTTCAGATCTGAAATCATGGCACTCGGGCCCTAGTCACAAGCATTAAGCACAACAAAGTCATAGGAACATTGCTAATTGTGATAGGCGTTAGGATTTCCCCGAATAGGAAGAGTGATGTAGTATAGTAGTAGATAGTATTTCCCTTAGTTAAGAACCAAGGTTTATCGAACCAATAGGAGAGTCACACAAACAAATGTAGGCAGTACCTGCACACACAAAAAACAAATACTTGCACCCAACACGGGCAAGAGGGTTGTTAATCCCCTTGTACTCAATTGCAAGGATTAATTCTGGTAATGGTAGATAGATAAATTGCAAAAGAAAATAAAAGATAAATAATTGCAGCAAGGTAATTTAGGGTTTTAGTAAATATAAAGTGAATGGACCCGGGGGCCATAGCTTTCACTGGAGGCATGTTTCCCATGAGCATAGCAATGGTGGATATAATTATTGTTGGGCAATCGATAAAATGGCACATAGTTATGATGTTATTCATGGCATGATCAGTACATAGGCATTACGTCCGAGACAGGTAGATCAAAACGATTCTGCATCTACTACTATTAGGGACTACCTTGCTCATATGAAACAAGCTGCCTTATAGGAAATATATAATTTTAAACAACTTGAGGAAGAGAGTGTCCATCAAGCATGGGGAGGCTTACCCAATTATTAAATACTTTATCTGGTCATCCTCTTCAAAAGAATGAAATCCTTGATATCTTCTATAATGGACTAATTAGTGAATCTAGGGACTACCTAGGTAGTTATGATGGTTGTGTTTTTAGGGAAAGAACAATTGAACATGCTCAAGAATTACTAAAACTTATTGAAAATGCCGATGATTGGAAAGTTCCTGAACCACCTCCTAATCCAACTCTGAAGAAGGGCGGTGTTCTATTCTTAAGTCCTGAAGGTATGCGAGAGGCCCAGAAATCTATGAAAGAAAAATGCATTAAACCTGAAGATGTAAAGAATCTATCACCTATTGAAAAGGGGTTTTCTATTTCTGTGCTCCTCCTTCCTTAGTTGTGCTCAGTTTTGCCCAACCCTCTAACTTTGCTCACTTTTGCCCTCCACTACACACCCCGTGCTCACAAAGATCCAAACGGGGCCTTGCCATCTGGTCAAAGTAGTTGACCGTTACCTGTTCAGTTACTAACGCGTGGGGACGGAGATCTTAGGACAGGTGGGCCGCGTATGACAGGTAGGCCATGGCCGTGACAACTTATGATGGGTGGGACCTTGCTCGTTGACCTATCCCTTTCTTTTACCTAAATCAGCCCGACCTAGAGTGAGCCGTCGCATCCCCCATCCAGCCCCACGCCGCCGCCGTCGTGCCCCCTCGTAGCCCCGCCGTTCAATCTGCAGCACCGCCGGCTACTCCGACCGTCTACCTGAACTCTGATGGCACATCGTCATGGTTCTAGCGGCTAGCCCTTTGTCCCATATGTCAGAACCATTGGAGATCATTCGCCGACCGATACATTTATAATCCAAACCCTAGCAACTAGGATTCAGTTATAATTTGATTGAATGGGAGACTGAGCGATTGAATTTCCATGCGTTGAGTTGCTCCAGTTAGCAATCAATGTGGACGTCTATTTAGGATTGGATTCCTGCCATCGGTACTAGTGGCAGCTAGTTTTGAAATAGAAAACCCTAGAAATTAGGTTTTGCTGAATGTAGCCTATTTTAGATTGTTTTGTGGTGAATTTGATCCGAATAACCAGATTCCTTTTTAATTCTTTGATTTGCAATTGGTGTTTGATTGATAGCAAGTAGGTCAAAGCTGGAAGAGGGCGATGGATTTGTTTTGCACCGGGGATGAGCTTTTGCTGGCCAATTGCAAGGATATATTCTCCTGGTTTTCGAGCGCGAAATCTCTCGTGATGCACTTGCTATGCCTGGCGCTAGAAGCGACGACGGACGAACGGAAGCGCTTACTTCCTAAAGGCAAGGAGCTAGTCCCAATTAAGACTCTCCTATGGGCAACGGAAGATGCGATGGAGTCTCCATATCATCAACATCGAGCCCATCGGTACAAGTACCGCTCCCCGCCTTTCCTCACCGAATCCAAAGGCGGAAGGGCCAGTGAATTTGCACATTATCCAGGTCATCGACGAGGTGGTGGAGGAGTATAGTGACGAGGATGATGATGAAGAAGAGGAGAGATACCAGGGAGGGTTGCAGATTATTGCACATTAGGATGCACAAGAGGAGGGCTATCAGGGGGATCACTCATCCTGCTCAGGAAGAAATGAATCTAGCGATTAATTTGGATGGCGAGGATGAGTAGATGATTGACCAGAAGCACTTGGAGGTTGATGCCGGCAATGATCTGGTGCTTGTCACTGTGGCGCCGATGCTGGCTGCCAGAATGCCCCAATAGAGGTGGAGCACTATAAGTTCTCGGCGCATTTTGAGCAAAATGTTGAATGCTCTCACCGCCGCCTGGCTCGCCATCTTAAGCGTCTCCAACCCCCACCTAGCTAGTTCTGACGATCTGACATGTGGATGCGTGTTAAACTGTAAGCAGTGTTATGTCAATGTGTTTAATCAACAGTTGAATGCTATGTTTTGGATTTCCTACGTTGAGTGGGTTTTGCATGTTCAAAGATAGTGCCACATGCAAAACTTGCCAAAAATAGCTACATGCAGAACTTACCAAAAACAACATCATTCAAAACTTACTTAAAATGGGGTCAAACTTGCAATGTTGAATTTTCAAAACTTATGATATGGCAAGTTTATGATTTTTCCCACAAACTAGTTGACACAAAAGGGCCCCATGCCCAAGGATTTTAATTTTTGATGATTTTTTCTATTTCTTTGAATTTTTTCAATCTTGGGTCAAACTTGCATTGTTATCCATTCATATCAAATGGTTTGGAATTTGAACTTTGGTTGTGCCCACTGCATACACCACCAATGCAAAAGTTTAAAATGATTTTATCCAATTTTTAGGACCAAAATACATCTCACTTGTAGTTCAAATTTGAGCAATTCGCCGTGATTCACTATTAATCCAGTAAATCGATGAAATATAGCAATAATACTCTAAAATTCATGAAACTTGGTTAGTGGGCTTCCAATTTGGTACACTTTAGAGGAAAAATGAGAATAACCAATGTTATAACTTATTTTAGTCACTTCCTTCACAAAAAATCATTTTTGGCACTTGAAAATGGAAAAAATATTTTTTATCAACAAAAAAAGTTTTTTGTGGCAACGTTGTTCACAGTAGCAACACCAATGGTTGTGCCAAATATGAGCATGTTAGCTGCTCAGATCCAATGAAAGTGGCCAGGGCCAAAGGCATATGTGTTCAAATCCGTGCAACTTCATACTAGCGAGCCCATTTTATGAAGTTTTTTAAAACTTGTGGTATTGCTAGCTTATGATTTTTCAAAAATTAGTTGACATAAAAGGACCCCATTCCCAAGGATTTTAATTTCAGGATTTTTTTCATTTTCTTTGAATTTTTCCAATCTTGAGCATGTTACCTGCTCATATCCAATGGAAGTGGCCAGGGCCATAGGCATATGCATTCAAATCCATGCAATTTCATTTCTAACACTTGAAAAATGGAAATAATATTTTTTACCAACAAAAAATGTTTTTGTGCCAGCATTGTTCACAGTAGTAATGATACGTCTCCGTTGTATCTACAAGTTTTGATTGTTTCATGCCAATATTATCCAACTTTCACATATTTTTTGGCAACTTTTTATATGGTTTATTGGACTAACCTATTGATCCAGTGCCCACTGCCAGTTCTCGTTTTTTGCATGTTTTTTGTATCGCAGAGTATCCATATCAAACGAAGTACAAATGCAATAAATTTTTACGGAGAACTATTTTGGAATATATGTGATTTTTGGGAGTTGGAATCACCGCAAACGGAGGCCCACACAGCCCACAAGACACTAGGGCGCGCCAGAGGCCCCTGGCGCGTGGTGGTGGGTTGTGCCCTCCTTGAACGTCGGTTGGAGCTCTATTTCGGGCGCAAGGAAGCTTATATCCGTAAAAAAATCGTGTTAAAATCTCAACGCAGTCGGAGTTACGGATCTCCGGGAATATAAGAAACGGTTTTCGGCTAGATCAGGGGGAACGTGAAACAGAAGAGAACAGAGAGGGAGATCCAAGCTCGGAGGGGCTCCCGCCCCTCCGTCGCCATGGAGGCCATGGACTAGAGGGGGAACTCTGCTCCCATCTAGGGGGAGGCCAAGGAAGAAGAAGGAGGAGGGGGGGCTCTCTCCCCCTCTCCCCCGGTGGCACCAGTGTGCCGCTAGGGCTAGGATCGTGACGGCGATCAACATCAACAACCTTTCTACCGGTAACACAAACTCTCTCCCCTCTATGCAACAGTGTAACACTCCTTCTCCCTACTGTAATCTCTACTGAAACATGGTGCTCAACTCCATATATTATTTCCCAATGATATTTGGCTATCCTATGATGTTTGAGTAGATCCGTTTTGGCCTAAGGGTTAATCGTGATCTTAGTTGGTATGATCGTATATTTTGTTTATGGTGCTATCCTACGGTTCCCTCCGTCTCGTGCAAACGTTAGGGGTCCTCGCTGTAGGGTGTTGCAATATGTTCATGGTTTGCTTATTGTCGGTGTTGCGGGGGTGACAGCAGCCTAAACGCGGATAAGCGGGTTATGGCGTATGGGAGTAAAGAGGGTTTGATACTTAATGCTATGGTTGGGTTTCACGACCTTAATGATCTTTAGTAGTTGCGGGTGCTTGCTAGGGTTCCAATCATAAGTGCATATGGTCCAAGTAGAGAAAGTATATTAGCTCATGCCTCTCCCTCATATAAAATTACAAGAATGATTACCGGTACTTGTTATCAATTGCCTAGGGACAAATTACTTTCTTGTTGACAAAAGCTATCCACTTTTATTACCTCACAATTTATTCGTAGTTTTATTCTCGCAAAGTACTCATAGTTTTATCCTTGCAAAATAGTTTCATACTTGTTTCCGGTAAAGCAAGCGTTAAGTGTGCATAGAGTTGTATCGGTGGTCGATAGAACTTGAGGGAATATTTGTTCTGCCTATAGCTACTGGTTGGGTTCGACACTGTTATTTATCGAACAAGGCTACAAACGATCCCCTATACTTGTGGGTTATGAAGACCTTTTTATGGCGCCGTTGCCAGGGAGCAATAGCGTGGGGTGAACATTCTCGTGTGTGCTTGTTTGCTTTATCACTAAGTAGTTTTTATTTCTTGTTCTAAGTTGTTCTCTATTTTGGTTATGGATATGGAACACGAAACACCAAAAAATTAGTGGTACTTGCTACTCATGGAGATGGGGGACCTCCTAAAACCATCGATGCTCGTTATGTGAAAAATATTATGCATTACTTTGGTAATCCTAAGAAAACCCCATTCATCATGATAATGGGAGTAACATTGGATCGAGGTGAATACTTTAGGGATTATCGGTTGACACAAAAAGGGGAACTTTTATGGGATCAAATTTATATGTTGCTTTGGTATGCTCGGGATTTATGCTTGAGATATGATTATACTTGTTGCTCTAGGATGAATGCTCCACACCTTCCCTTTTCATGCAAATTTAATGATAATGAAACCTTGGCTTCTTATGCTAATGGTATATGTCGTGGAATTGTCACGGCAGATGTCCTCATGAAAGGACTTAGTCGTAGGGCCATCGTACGGGTTAACCTAGAGGGGTTAAAGCGGACACAAGACACGGGAATTATACTGGTTCGGCCCCTTCGATGAAGGTAAAAGCCTACGTCCAGTTGTGATGTGATTGATATGATTTCGGCGACTAGGGAGCAATAGCTTTGCCTTAGCCTCGAATCCTCTCCTTAACCCGCCACTGGTCGTCCCCTTATATACACGGGTTGGCCTTGGCCGGTCTGACAGAGTCCCGATCCGGCTCATACAAGTGTCCGCTCGGTCTCTTCTCTCTTGTCTTACAACACAAGTTACAACACTAAGGCGGTTTACATAAATGGACCTTAAGTCGCCTCTGGGCTCCGGGCCTCCTCCGTGGGCCTGGATCATGGACGAGGGTAAACCGGCCCCTCTAGGGCGGTTCACACTCAGTAGTTGTGTCCCCAAAGATAGGCCCCAGTTGACTGAACCGGTTCAAGTCAATCTTCAACACCTTCAGAACCTCTTTGATCTCCTTTCATATTTTGTAAACCGCCATCCGCTTGAACCGCCGTGACGTCATCCTCCGATTTCCATGTCAGGGCACCTTGACGTCATCTTTAATAAAGAAATCTAAACAGTAAGATTCCCTTTATTTAATGCTATCCCGGAAATCGAGGCGGCCGCTGCACCGTCCGCCGCTTTTGACTCCTTGATTCTCGCGCCCGTTGATTGCTCCGGTCCCTTATAAATAGACCGGTCGCCCCTTTCTCTTCTTCTTCTTCCGCTCTTCTCCTTCCTCGCGACGCTCTAGCCCTGAAGCTCCGCCGTCGCGCCCGACCTTCGAACGACGCTTCATCGCTGGCCATCGTGCATCAACCTGACCAGACGTAGTTTTCGGCGCTCCTCCGCGGTTTCCGCTCGTCAGTAAGGTTCCTCTCAAGCCCTAGATCCCATCTCAGAGATCCTGTTCATCACGCAGTTCATATCAGTTTCCTCTCACTTGCTCCGCCATGGCCGTACACCTCAGCCATACCGTGCATCTTGTATAAGTGACTGCTCCGCCATCCATTGAACTCTTTATGCACCCTTCCTTTTGTTCAGATCCTCGAGTTTAGAATATCTGAACCCTCCCGCTCTTTATGAAGGTTTGCATAGGTCGTAAAGTTTTTCTTACTAGAGCTTCGGTAGATCTCGATTACCTTCAATCGTATGTGAAAACTGTTTCATCCATACTTAGTAGACTTTTCAACTCTGCCATTTTCGGCGGTTTAACTTTCGGCCTAATCCGTCACTCCATTAGTCCTCGCTAAACCGAACGGGAAGCCGGATGCTGAATCACCGGTTTAACAATGTATGATATGCCTGAACCGTTTAATGGTAAATCGTCTCTTCCTTTCTTTCGCAGCTTAGTCTTCCGGAATGGCCTCAATTCTCAGCTTGCAATTGGGTCCGGTCCAAAATCACCAAACACAACTGAACGGCTATGTCACCACCGGGCGGTTTGGCGCCAAAATGTCCTCCATCGCGTGATGGCGAAGTTTCCTCCCGAGCCACAAGAGGGTGAAGTAATCGTGTTTATGCAGCACTTAGACCGGGATTCTGCCCGCCGGTTCAAAATTTTTCCGGACGTCCTCGCAAGTTTGAAACTCCATCCGCAGGATATCGGCCCGAACTCTATGTCAAACATATGCAACTTCCAAGTCTTCTGTGAAGTCTACCTTCAGGAAGAACCATCTGTGGAGTTGTTCCGGGATTTTTTTCACTTGAACCGCCGTACCGAATTTTCTGATGGTCCGAACACAGAGCTGGGCGGCCAAAAGAGGAAGGAGGTGGATTTTCCTCACGCCAAACACCACAGTCATCCAAAGGATTGGAACCAAACCTGGTTCTACTGCCGGAACACCGCTCCTGCCAATGAGAACCCCTTGCCGGGTTATCGTCCTCACTGCTCAAGAACCAGCATCCGCTGCTGCACGCTTAACCGCCGCGAACGGAAGAACTTCGCCTCAAATAATCAAGCTCCGGGCTCTAATGGCCAATGGCTTAACCGGCGTGGACCTTGTGCGGTGTTGGGTTTCTTGGGGCGTCTTGCCGCTAAGCCGCCGGCCCGGATTGATGCATGAGTACACCGGCAGCCTCAAAGACCCTCAAAGACGTCACGAGCTGCCCATAACTGAACTTGAAGTTACGGAGATTGTAAAGAAGATGCTTGATGAACCAATCTCCGCTTGCAGCCTAACCAGGCTGGCTCCATTCTGTGTTGCCAACAAACCGCCGGCGGTAAAGCTCTATTCACCGTTCTTGGGTCTTTAAAACTTTGTTGATATGTATTAATCCTTGTTATTTCTCAGGCTGACAGCTCCTTCTGGAAACGTACTAAACCGGTTCGGGCGCCGCGTGTAAAGTCCAAGGCCACCAAGAAGGCAGGCAAGAAGAAAGCCGCCGAGTCCTCTGATCCGCCAGAGGACGAAGAATCAGAAGGAGCTGAGGTAAAACTTGACATTCTTACGAGGGAGCCGCCATAAACCGCTTTGTGTTCATTCTTGCTTATGATTTGTCCCCTTGTACTCCTTTTACTGACAACTTTACTTCCCAGGATGATGCTGAAGCCAGCCATGCCGACCCTGTTGAGGTAATCTTTCTTTCTTCCGAATCCGACCTTGTGCCGGTTAAAAGAATTCGGCGCACCGTCCGGAAAGTGAAAAGATATCATTCATGTGCTTACTTAAATCCAAACCTTTCTTTGAAGACACAGCAAGCTGAAGAACGCCGCACAACCCGGCATAGTGGCCAACGTATTACCTCATCCGGTTTACCAGACACACCAACCCGGAAGCGTCGCCCGTGAGGTGACTTGCTCTCTGAAAAGCGTTATCCCTTAAAGGGTTTCTTCCGATGTCCTCTCAATCCATCTGACCCCAATTATCAGGCCTCTTCCGGTTCGTCCGGCGGTTCATCAACCACGCAACTGCCTCCGCTTAAATTCGCTGCAGGGTATGCAACCGATGTCCCGTCCGTTCGGTTTACAATTGCTTTGTCCAATTTTTTCTTTATTCCATTCTGAATATTGCAGCACCAAGGCTCGCTTGAGCAAGAAAGCAAAAACCCTTGACCCTCATGCGGATGCTGATCCGGAAAAAGACCCCGAACAAACCCACGACAATCCGAAGCCGCCAAAGATAGCTCTGGCGAGTTGTACAAAGATGATACCGCTGACCCACGGAAGTTGAACCGGAGGTCCAAGTGGAAACCTCGCAGCCTGCTCCATCAAACCCGTCCCACGTAGCGGGTCGTGATTGTTGAACCGCCGAGCGAGCAAGACGACATCAAGCCCAAAGAAGACCGCTGAAAATGACGATGTTATTGTGACAGGTACTGGCTACACTGCTCCTAGCCAACCGGTCGCTTTAGCAAAGCACAACATCAAGGAAGGTTCCACTACTATGAGCAAGGACAAGGGGAAGACTGATCTGTCGGCTTACGACAATTTCTCTGCCCAAGAACTTCATTCCGGCTTTCTGAACCGGCTTTACACAAGCCGTGACTTTGAAGCCGGTCTAGTAAATCGCATGAAGGACCGCTATGAGGTAATGAGTTGACCTTTCTTGTACTTTAATCAGATAGTATCCCCCAAGGGTCGGTTTAACTTTGTAAAGTTAAACCGGACTTAAGGTGTGCCTCCTCATAGCAAACTGAGATCAATTAGCCATAAGCCCCCAAGTGCCAAGTAGAATACTTGTATTGAGCTTGGGACTAGTATAATAAAACAACTAACATGATCCCTTTGTCATCAGAAGGAAATATACCAAGAAACCGTGCAACTCAAAGACCTGCGAGCCAATCTGGAGACTCGTAGCAGAAACCACTAAGGCCAAGGACGAATTGAGAACGGCCTTGGCCACTATGGAATAGTGAAGGAGTGGAATAAATCCGAACGGGCCAACCGGGACACCGAGAAGGCCGGTTTGAAAAACGGGCGGAAGAAGCCAAGCAGCCCTTAAACCGGTGATCAAGAGCTTATCGACTCAAGCGCCAAGTGCATGCCATGACCTCTGCCGTCTTTGGTAAGAAACTATGCATCGACTATCTTAATTTTGATATTTCCGCCGTTTATCCTGAGTTGTCTTAAACCGGTGCAAAAGCGTATTGCACATATGGGTTACGATGTTGGAAGAAGCTCAAGGCCGCTTATACGCTGATTGAGCAGCTATATACCGGCGCCCAATGAGTCATATGCACTACATCATACGACAACACGGGCGCCGTCCTCGATCGAAGAAACCTCGGACCGTTGTCCATGGTTCCGGGGCAGCTTGAAGAGTTGAAGCGATCCGCTGCTCGTCTTTGGCACCTTCGCTCGACGCAGCGCCAAGGTGTGGATAGCAGATCTTGATCCGGCTGACATAGCCAAAGGTTTCCGCAGTGCTCAAGAGAATGGTGAAGCCTTTGATAACGACGCCCTGAAACGGATCACAAAGGAAATGCGTCACCGTGGCGAAGTCAACTGGCAGACGGCCAACCTGTCGGTTCACCGTTCCTTTTATGACGCCAACAACAAGCGGGTGGATTTTGTCATCCCTGAAGTGCGAGCCTTGTTCCCCAATTCGTAAGCACACTTACGCTCGACGTTGATCCGGCTGAGCTGATAAGTGAAGAAGCTGTCTTCGTGCCTTAACCCGGATTGACTGGTCTACCAATGACTTCCGGCTTTGGGTGAGGAAGAAGAAGAAGTTGAACCGACGTCGGCGCCTCTACCTCACGTCAACCCGGCGAAGCGGCGTAATTCGTCAAGCCGGGTGGCGCCTCCAAGCTTCAAGGCATAACCCCACATGAAACGCCGGGCCTCAAAAGGCTTTGTAATAGGATAGTCAGTACTTTATTTTGAACAATGCCGTTACAACCTCAGTCTGTAAACTTTTCCATGGCGGTGCTGGATACTTTGGTTTTGAAGTAGTGAATCCTGCAACCTATTTTGCCTGCAATCACAAATTCTTAAACCGCCATGGCGGCTTGCGCCTCTAGCCGGATTGTGATACCAATATATTTATATAAGAAAATATCGAGGTATGCGATCAAAATTTTGTGATACAAACATACCTGCCAGTGTCGGGCACACAGTTGGCTTTAGCCAATCTTGAAGCGGAGGCTTTTATAAACCATCACCGTCAAAGGAGAACAATCCTGTGTGTATAATACCGATTTACCGTGTAAATCGTGTCGGGTATGATAAGCCCCCTGTTACTCCATAATGGGATGTTAACAGCAAAATCAAAACCGAACAATCAATCGCCGGAAAAAGGGGACCAAATTCTGAAAACTTGAATCCGGTTGAAAGAAGGTTTGTCGGTTTAAGACAACAAACAAAAGCCAAATTATATGTATAAAAAACACATGGAAGCAAAAACAATAACAAAGACTGTTTGCAAGAAGAGGCTTTATTGAGTCTCGATCGGATGGCGTTCCCATGGTCGGACAGACCAAGCTCCCTATAAGGTGTAGCGATGGTTCAAGTCAGCCAGTCCCCAATCGACATCGTGGCATTACGCCGATCAAGTGGCATTGCATTGGTTCGGGTTCGACCAAGCCCCAAGTGATTCTATGGCCTTAGGCCGACCAAGAGGCGTGACTGGTTCAGACGTGACCATGTCCCCAAGTGATCCGGGTGGCTTTCGCTTTGTCAAGAGGTGTTGCATTGGTTCGGACACGACCAATCCCCCAAATGATCTGGTGGCTTACCGCCAAGAGGTGTTGCATTGGTTCGGACACGACCAAGCCCCCAAGTGACAAAAATTTCACAAAAGCAAGGCCAAGGGTTAAACCGGAGGCCGCTTCACGACAAAGATCTCCATGTACCCAAACCGGACTTTGATACGTAATGTATACCCCGCTTTAGCCGAGGATCCGGTTTATTGCTTTTATTCATAATATATACATTGTCTTAATATGTACATAAGTGGAGCCAATGGCTCGGTATAATAAGGCGAAGATGAGCTATGTTCCACGACCTGTTGGTCTCCTCCTCCGACGTCGTGAGTCCTTTCGCTCTCGAACATCAATCGATAGTAGGACCCGTTGTATAGATTCTTGCTGACCACAAAAGGCCCCTCCCAAGGTGGGGATAGCTTGTGCATATCTTTCCGGTCTTGAATGAGCCGCAGCACTAAGTCTCCTTCCCGAAGGTTCTGGTTTTAACCACGCCGGTGTGATACCGACGAAGATCCTGCTGGTAAACCGCCGAACGAGCAGCTGCCATATCGCGCTCTTCATCCAACGATCCAAATCGTCTTGCCGTGCTGCCTCGCTATCTGCCTCAACATAAGCTGCCACTCGAGGCGAGTCGTGACGGATATCGCTGGGAAGGACCGCCTCCGCTCCATAGACCATAAAGAACGGCGTGTATCCAGTGGATCGGTTGGGGGTAGTATTTATACTCCATATCACCGATGGAAGCTCTTCCACCCAACAACCCGGCGTCCTCTCTAAAGGGACCATAAGTCGGGGTTTGATACCTTTCAAGATCTCCTGATTAGCTCGTTCCGCTTGACCATTGGATTGCGGGTGGCTACGGAAGAAACATCAAGCCGGATGTGCTCGCTCACAAAATTCCTTCATAGCTCCTTTGGACAAATTGGTGCCATTGTCCGTGATGATACTGTGGAAACCCAAACCGAAAATCACTTTTTGATGAACTGAACCGCCGTGGCCGCATCACACTTGCTAATGTGCTCTGCCTCAACCCACTTGGTAAACTTATCAACCGCCACCAACAGGTGGGTCTTTTGTCCCTGGATCTTTTGAAAGGTCCAACAATATACAGCCCCCAAGTCGCAAACGGCCAAGTTATTGGAATCATCCTCAATTCTTGGTCTGGCACATGAGCACGCCTGGAGAACTTTTGGCAACCATCACATTGTCTGACCAGATCCTCCGCATCAGCATGGGCAGTCAACCAATAGAAACCATGGCGGAACGCTTTGGCCACCAAGGACTTTGAACCGGCGTGGTGACCACAATCCCCTTCATGGATCTCTCGCAATATCTCACGGCCCTCTTCGGAGACACACAACGCTGAAACGCCTACGACACACCGCAATGGTGCAACTCGCCACTAACAATGGTCATAGACTTAGACCGCCGAACTATCTGCCGGGCCAACGCGTCTCATCTTCCGTAACTTCGCCCGGTTCATGTATGCCAAATAAGGGAGCGTCAATCCGGAATGACATGCAGGGCCGCCACCAATTGAGCCTCCGGATCAGGGATAGCCAAACCAATTTCATCAGAAGCTTAAGCGACGGATTGTGCAAAGACATCAAGGAAAACGTTGGGTGGGACCGGTTTACGTTGAGAGCCCAGCGGCTTAAAGCATCACCGCTTCGCGTTCTTCCGACGATCCACATGGTCCACCTGATATCCTTTAAAATGTCCTGCAACAACATCCACCTCCCGACGATATGCAGCCATGAGTGGATCTTTGGAATCCCAAGTACACGATACTTGCCGAGCCACCAAGTCCGAGTCACCAAAGCATTTAACCCGGCTGAGATTCATTTCTTTAGCCATCCGGAGACCATGGAGCAAAGCTTCATACTCAGCTGCATTGTTAGTACAAGGGAACATTAGGCGGAGAACGTAATAGAACTTGTCACCTCGCGGGGAAGTTAAAACGACTCCATTTCGAGCCCTCCAACTGCTGGACCCATCAAAGTGGATGGTCCAATAGGTATGATCCGCTTCTCTTCAGCGCTTGCAACTCCGTCCAATCATTAATGAAATCCACAAGTGCACGAGATTTTACGGCCGTCCGAGGCACATACCTTAAACCGTGCGGCCCAAGTTCTATAGCCCACTTAGCAATCCGCCGCCGCTTCCGGTTCTCAGATGATGTCGCCAAGGGAGCCGAATCGACCACCGTGATGGGGTGCCCTTGGAAATATTGCTTTAGCTTCCGCTTGCCATAAAAACCCCGTGATACCAGCCGCCAATGCGGATATCTTCGCTTAGACTCAATGAGGACCTCGCTGATGTAATAAACCGCCGTTGAACCGGATACTCCTTCCCGCCTCCTTCCGCTCCACCACGATAGCCACGCTTAAATGCCCCGGCATTAGCAAAGAACATATAGCAAAGCGGCTCTTTGTCAATGGGGCGGCTAGAACCGACGGGTTGGTCAACCGCCGCTTCAAATCCTCCAATGCTTCATCAGCGTGAACTCCGCACAAATTGATCCGTTTTCTTCAACATCCGGTACAAAGGAATGGCCTTCTCGCCAGACGGCCGATAAACCGGCTTAGCGCAGCAATCCGCCTGCCAAACGCTGGACGTCATTGATGCACTTCGCTTAGCCAAGGAGGTGATAGCCGTAATTTTTTCCGGATTAGCTTCGATCCCCCTGTTGGACACGAGAAAACCCAATAACTTGCCTGCTGGAACACCAAAAACACACTTGGCCGGGTTGAGCATCATCTTGTACACCCGCAAGCTGTCAAAGGTTTCCTTTAGATCCTCAATCAAGGTTTCCTTCTTCCTTGACTTAACCACGATATCATCCACATAAGCATGCACGTTACGGCCGATCTGTTCGTGCAAGCAACTCTGACGCATAGCCGATAAGTCGCTTGGGCGCTCTTGAGTCCAAAAGGCATAGATACATAGCGTAAGGCTCCAAAGGGGTGATAAACGCCGTCTTCTCCTGGTCCTTAACTGCCATCTTAATCTGATGATAACCGGAGTACGCATCCAAAAAGCTCAAACGCTCACAACCCGCCGTAGCATCAATAATCTGGTCAATGCGGGGGAGGGCGAAAGGATCTGCTAGACAGGCCTTGTTGAGATCTGTGTAATCCACACACATGCGCCAAGTGCCATTCTTCTTAAGAACCAACACCGGATTGGCAAGCCACTCTGGGTGAAAGACTTCGACGATAAACCCTGCTGCCAAGAGCCTAGCAACTTCTTCTCCGATGGCCTTGCGCATTTCCAAATTAAACATGCTAAGAAACTGATTTACAGGTCTGTATTACGGGTCAAAATAAAGAGTGTGCTCAGCGAGTTCCCTCGGTACACCTGGCATGTCAGAAGGCTTCCATGCGAAAATGTCCCGATTCTCACGGATGAACTCGATGAGCGCGCTTTCCTATTTAGGATCCAAGTTGGCACTGATAGTGAACTGCTTGGACGAATCGCCGGGCACAAAATCAACAAGCTTCGTCTCACTACCGATTTGAACTTCAAGTCCGGATCATGCTCCGTGGTTGGCTTCTTCAAAGGGGTCATATCCGCCGGATCAACATTGTCTTTATAATAGTTTAGCTCCTCGCTGGCACAAACCGACTCACAGAAGCCGCATCACCTTCCTCGCACTCCAAAGCGATCCGCGGCTCCCATGAACCGTTCTCGTTCCTTTGTGACCCGGCATTTTCAGCTGTAAGTAAACATAACAGGGCCGTGCCATAAATTTAGCATAAGCCGCCGCCCAAAGAGGGCGTGGTAAGGGCTTTGAATTTTCACCACCTCAAATGTCAATGTTTCGATCCGAGTCATGTTCGTCCCCAAAGGTCACCTCCAGAGCTATCTTACCGACCGGCACGCTGACTTGCTGTGCACCACTCCGTGAAACACCTTTGTCGGATGGCCTAAGATGCCTATCCGTCAACCCCATACGCGGAAGGTCTCAGAGTACGTGATGTTGATGCTGCTTCCTCCATCCATAAGAACCTTGGTAAACTTGTACCCTCCTACCGGGTGCCACCACCGGCTAGCTGACCCGGATTGTAAACCCGGGAGGATGGTCCTCTGCTCCACACGATCGGTTGCTCGGACCAGCGTAGGTAATGCGGCGCAGCCGGTTCAACAATGCCGACCGCCCGCTCAAGTTTTCGGTCTCGTCTGTCCAAGCTGGTGGTAAAGACGTGGTATCGCCCACCGTTCAACTGCTTTGGGTTACTTTGATAACCCGATCGCTGCTGTTGTTGATTGTAGCCCCTTGGTTACGATTGTTCGACTGCTCGATTACTTTGATTATTCTCGATTGCCTTGCCCGCCCGGATTACCACCGAATCTCGGGCCGAATTTCCTCCATCAGAACACGGGCGGACCACGAACCGCCGGGCCCTTGATCATACCGGAAAGAGTTGGAGTTTTTTAACTCCTGCATAATGTAACAATCCTTCCAAAGGTGGTTCGCCGGTGCCTCCTTCGTCCCATGCTTTGGACAAGGCTGATTCAACATAAAATTCAAACGATCCGGATTGTGACCGCCCCGGTTTGATTGCCTACCCTCGCGCTGACCCTTGTCCTGCTGCGTTGGTGTTAACCACAAAGCCCATGTTGCCGTTAAACTTCGCTGTTCCCTCCATTGCTGCCCGAATGATGCTGCTGGCCCCTAGGGTTGTCGCTCGCTTTTCCCTTCCCCACTTCATCATTCTCAGATTCGGGATCCTTGGTACTATCGTAATCAGCGTACTTTACCAAAACGCCCATTAGAGTGCCCATGTCATGGCAAAAATGCTTCATGCGGCCCAGCTTCAATTTCAATGGCTCGAACCGCAATTGGCTTCCAAGGTCAAGATCGCGGAATCGGGGTTGATCCGTCCAAGAATGTAAAACTTCCAAACGCGCGCACCCAATGGGTTGTGGATTCTCCTCCGTCGACACAAGCTGCTAAATCCACCACGGACATGGGCTGCTTACAGTGTCTTTGAAATTTTGAATGAATCGGGTTCGCAATCGGGTCCACGAACCGATAGAGCTGGGCGGCAAATTTTTCAACCAAGTCCGGGCCGTTCCTTCCAACATCATTGTGAAGTATTTCGCATGCGGCTTCATCCACATCTAGCATCTCCATGGCCATCTCATAGCTTTCTATCCATGCTTCGGAGCCAAATCGGCAGTATAAGTGGGCACCGTGCGCGGCCCCTTGAAGTCCTTGGGCAAGCGCACGTTACGTAAAGCGGGGACGAGGCAAGGCACCCCCAAAGAACCAGACGTGACCCCTGGCTCGAAGATGGTCGGACGAACCGGCGCGAGCGGATGATCCTCTGCTTGTGCTGCTAACTCGGCCTCCCTGCGTGCCTGGCGGTCCACTACCACTTGAGCATCCTCAAAGCCGCCCGTCGGATTGTTGCCGCGAGGCGGACCACGCTGCGCATTGCTTGACACGGCCGGTTCGTTGACGCGTCGGCTATAGCTCCTGCTTGGGCGGGGGGTGGAGTGGATCCGATCCCGACTGCATTTAATACGCTTCTTTGCCGAGCCAGGCCGCCCCGAGGAGCTCCTTGACCCGGCGGGTTTCGACCGCCTGTGGTGAATCGCCCTCGATCGAATCGCCTCCAACCGTGCCGCAGCCGCGACAAGGTTATCCATCGGGTTGGAGTAGTGACCGGAGGTGTCTGCACAGCTCAGGTGCGCCCGGTGTGATGACGAGGTAGATCTATCACACGGGTTGAACTGCGCCGCCGTCCAGTGCTTCCGCCGGTTTACCACCGTAGCGGATTATCGTCCCCGCCTGGTGTTGAAAAGCTCTCTTCCCTCGAAAACCGAAGGTAAACGAGACCTGTACTTCCTTTTCATGACTTCATGCGATGCGCCTCGATCCAAAGATGAGCCTATAAGCTCGCAAGGCGTCAAAGCGCTCGCTCCGCTGCCATCCTCACGTCCGCTGCCGCCAGTCCGCTTTAGCTTTAGTGATCTGTTCTCTCACCTTTGCAATATCCGCGTTGTGTGTCCTGATCCAGCGGATTAGCCTCGCCATGAGCACAGCCAACGCGTTAAAAGCTCTGACAAAACTTGAGCCGGCGGGCGCACAGGGCCTCCTTCCCCGGCTGCCATCACCGCTGTTGAACCAGCGACCAGGGGCGCCGCGGTCGAAGTGTGAAGCGCCGCCTGCGTACCAGCCATGAAGATCCCAACCCGGTTGGGTAGATCGAAGGGGTCCGGAATACTCTCACCGTCGGAACAGCCCCGATCCGCCATCTTGCAGCTGGTATAGAGACTTCGGTTTCTCCGGCCGACGATTCGTCACCGAGTAGACAACAGTTTCGTCACCAGATGCTGATCCGTCCTCGCAGCCTCCGTGGGACGACTCCCACGAAAACATGCCCGACCGCCGGTTTAGCGTGGCAGGACTCTTCTTCGCCCGCGAGCCGTCTCGACGAGGTCGGTCAGACGTCCGCCCAGCCACGGCTCGCCCGATCTTGCCGATGAACACGTGTATGCCGCCAAGGGGACCCGGTACCAGATTAATCGAGCCGGCCTCGGGCCCCAAATCCGCATCGTCGATGTAGAGCTTGCCGCGACGACTCTTAGTCATCCGCCCATCGCATAACCTTCGAGTCCTTCGAACTTGCCCTCTGAGATCATCAAACCGTCGTCAGGCGATAGCCCCACGGTGGGCGCCAACCGTCGTGGAATTGTCACGGCAGATGTCCTCATGAAAGGACTTAGTCGTAGGGCCATCGTGCGGGTTAACCTAGAGGGGTTAAAGCGGACACAAGACACGGAATTATACTGGTTCGCCCTTCGATGAAGGTAAAAGCCTACGTCCGGTTGTGATGTGATTGATATGATTTCGGCGACTAGGAGCAATAGCTTTGCCTTAGCCTCGAATCCTCTCCCCTAATCCGCCGGGTCGTCCCCTTATATACACGGGTTGACGCCGGCCGTCTGAAGTCCCGATCCGGCTCATACAAGTGTCCGCTCGGTCTCTTCTCTCTTGTCTTACAACACAAGTTACAACACTAAGGCGGTTTACATAAATGGACCTTAAGTCGCCTCTGGGCTCCGGGCCTCCTCCGTGGGCCTGGATCATGGACGAGGGTAAACCGGCCCCTCTAGGGCGGTTCACACTCAGTAGTTGTGTCCCCAACAGTATATATGATTATTATGATGTGCAACGAATAGAAGAATTTGTTGCTTTTAAGGGTGCTTATGAAATCAAATCTTTGTTTGAAAAGTATGAAGCTTTTGATGATGATGTTTATAGACCTAAAATTCTTGCCATCCTTAAATATTGCTATGATAATTATAAATATAATTCTGATATTGATGAATTTATTGAGAAAGTCTCCGTTGTCCAACAAGAGACTAATATTTTGCAAGAGTCTATGGAAGAAGAAATTGATGAAACTGCGAGCTCATTGGATGAAAAAGATGATGAGGAGAGCGAAGAACAAATGGATGAAGAACATGAAGAATGGATTAGCTACCCGTGCCCACCTTCTAATGAGAGTAACTCTTCAACTCATACATTGTTTAATGTCCCTTCGTTCTTACCAAAGGATGAATGCTATGATGATTGCTATGATCCCGTTGATTCATTTGAAATATCCCTTTTTGATGAACTTGATGCTTGCTATGATTATGGCCAAGATGCCAATATGAATTATGCTTATGGAGATGAACTTTCTATAGTTCCTTATATTAAGAATGAAATTGTTGCTATTGCACCCACACATGATAGTCCTATTATCTTTTTGAATTCTCCAAACTACACTATATCGAAGAAGTTTGCACTTATTAAGGATTACATTGATGGGTTGCGTTCTACCACTACACATGATGATTTTGATGAATATAATATGCATGTGCTTTCTACTCCTACTTGCAATTATTATGAGAGAGGAACTACATCTCCGCCTCTTTATGTTTCCAACACGATAAAATTGCAAGAAACTGCTTATGCTACGTATTGGCCTTTACTTGATGTTCATGAATTGTTCTTGTATGACATGCCGACGCATAGGAAGAGAGTTAGACTTTGTCATTGCTTGATATATGTTGCTTTGTGCTCACTACTAAATGCTAAATCATTGTTGATTCGAATTGGCTTACTTGAGCACTTTATGCCTAGCTTAATGGCTGTAAAGAAGGCGCCGCCAGGTAGACAACCCGGAAGTTTTGGAGAGTCATTTATTTCTGTTGAGTGATTTTATATAGTTTAAAACAAAAAATATAGAGGGGAACTTAAAACTCTTTCGAAAACAGAAGCGATTGAAAGGTGATGCATTGCGGAACTGAGGGTCGACCTTGAACACTTGTGTCCATGCTCATGGAAACAATGTAGAATTTTTCATGAAGACTCTCACAAAAACAATTATACCCTTGTACAATTCCAATGTATTATAAAAATAATGTGCCTAGGTTTGCCTTTAGGATGATTAAATTTCTTGTTGGTTTGTGCAGTGCAAAATAGAAACTTTGGCTGTAGTGCACTATTTTACATTTTTTACTGGAACGTCAAACGGTTCTGAAACTTTGTGCAAAGTCTTGCTATACAAAATGTTTATTTTTCCTATTTTTTCAGAATTTCTGGAGTAACAAAAGTATGGTGAATGTTCAGATTACTACAAAATGTCCTGTTCAAGACAAATTCTGTTTTTGATGCATTGTTTTGCTTGTTTTGATGAAACTATCGATTCTATCGGTGGTATAAGCTATGGAAAAGTTATATTACTGTAGCTACAATGAAAAAATAAAATATGAATTGGTTTGCAACAGTACTTAGAGTAGTGATTTTCTTTACTATACTAACGGATCTTACCGAACTTTCTGTTGAGTTTTGTGTGGATGAAGTGATCAAAGATCGAGGAGGTCTCGATATGAGGAGAAGGAGGAGAGGCAAGAGCTCAAGCTTGGGGATACCTAAGGCACCCCAAGTAAATATTCAACGAGACTCAAGCGTCTAAGCTTGGGGATGCCCCGGAAGGCATCCCGTCTTTTTTCAACAAGTATCGGTATGTTTTTGTCTTCGTTTCGTTCATGCGATATGTGCAAATCTTGGAGAGTCTTTTGCGCTTAGTTTTTACTTTTCTTTTATGCACCATGCTGGTATGAGATAGTCCATGGTCGATTTATACAATGCTCATTGCATTTTACCTAAATCTTTTGAATATGGCTTTATAGAATGCTTCATGTGCTTCGCTTATATCATTTGAAGTTTGGATTGCCTGTTTCTCTTCACATAGAAAACCGTTACTTGAGGAATGCTCTTTTTCTTCACTTATATTTATTAAAGAATGGTCTTTTATAGAAAGAATTAAACTCTCATGCTTCACTTATATCTATTTAGAGAGTCAAAAAGGAATTGGTCAATTGCATGGTTAGTCATAAAATCCTACATAAAACTTATGGATCACTGAATATGATATGTTTGATTCCTTGCAATAGTTTTGCGATATAGAGATGGTAAGATGTGGGAGGTACTAGTAAATGGTTGTGTTTAGTAAGAATAGTGGTGTTAAGGTTTGTGATTCCCGAAGCATGCACGTATAGTCTCTCGTTATGCTACGAAGTTGGAGCATGATTTATTATTGATTGTCCTCTTTATGAGTGGCGGCCGGGGACGAGCGATGGTCTTTTCCTACCAATCTATCCCCCTAGGGGCATGCGTAGTAGTACTTTGCTTCAAGGGCTAATAAACTTTTGCAATAAGTATATGAGTTCTTTATGACTAATGTGAGTCCATGGATTATACGCATTCCTACCTTTCTGCTATTTGCTAGCCTCTACGGTACCATGCATTGCCCTTCCTCTCATCGAGACGTGGTGCAAACTTCGCAGGTGCATCCAAACCCCGTGATATGATACGCTCTATCACCATAAGCCTTATTATATCTTCCTCAAAACAGCCACCATACCTACCTATTATGGCTTTTCCATGGCCATTCCGAGATATATTGCCATGCAACTTCTACTGCTTCCGTTTGATGACTTGAGCATTCATTGTCATATTGCTTTGCATGCTCATATAGCTGACATAGTAGTGGTGGCCCAGCCACCCTTCATCATTTTTCATTCATATTACGCTAGATCATTGCACATCCTGATACATTGCTAGAGGCATTCATACAGAGTCATACTTTGTCATAGGTATCGAGTTGTAATTTTTATTTCTTTTGAGTTATAAGTAAATAGAAGTGTGATGATCATCATTATTCATTTTTAGAGCAGTGCCCTAGTGAGGAAAGAATGATCGAGACTATGATTCCCCCACAAGTCGGGATGAGACTCCGGTCAATGAGAGAGAAAATAAGAAAAAAAAGAAAAAAAGAAAAATAAAAAGAAAAAAATAAATAAACAAAGAGAGAAGGGGCATTGTTAGTATCATTTACCACGCTTGTGCTTCAAAGTAGCACCATGTTTTTCATATGGAGAGTCTCCTATGTTGTCACTTTCCTATACTAGTGGGTATTTTTCATTATAGGATTAGATACACACCCACTTAGTTTTCATATGGAGCTTTCATACACTTATAGCTCTTAGTGCTTTCGTTGCATGGCAATCCCTACTCCTCGCATTTATCGATTGATGGGCATCTCCATAGCCCGTTGGTTAGCCGCATCGATGTGAGTCTTTCTTAATTTTTGTCTTCTCTATATTTACCCCTATCATCATACTCCATTCCACTCGTAGTGCTATATCCACGGCTTGCGCTCATGTATTGCATGAGGGTTGAAAAAGCTGAAGCGCGTTAAAAAGTATGAACCAATTGCTCGGCTTGTCATCGGGGTTGTGCATGACAAATACTTTGTGTTAAGAAGATAGAGCATGACAAGACTATATGATTTTGTAGGGATAGCTTTCTTTAGAGTTGATATTTTGAAAGACATGATTGTTTCTTGGGATGCATGAGTATTGATGTCTTTATGTAAAATTATAGACTATTGCTTTGAATCACTTATGTCTTAACATTCATGCCATGATTAGATATATGATCAAGTTTATGCTAGGTAGCATTCCACATCAAAAATTATTATTTTTTATCATTTACCTACTCGAGGATGAGCAGGAATTAAGCTTGGGGATGCTAATACTTCTCCGTCATATCTATAATTTTTTATTGTTTCATGCCAATATTATATAAGTTTTACATACTTTTGGAAACTTTTTATATGATTTATTGGACTAACCTATTGATCCAGAGCCAAGTGCCAGTTCCTGTTTTCTGCATGTTTTTTGTATCATAGAGTATCGATACCAAACGAAGTCCAAATGCAATAAAATTTCATGGAGAATTATTTTGGAATATTTGTGATTTTTGGGAGTTGGAATCGCCGGAAACGGAGGCCCACACAGCCCACAAGACACCAGGGCGCGCCAGAGGCCCCTGCAGCGCGGTGGTGGGTTGTGCCCTCCTCGAACGTCGCTTGGAGCTCTACTTCGGGCGCAAGGAAGCTTATATCTGGAAACAAATCGTGTAAAAATCTCAGCGCAATAGGAGTTACGGATCTCCGGGAATATAAGAAACGGTTTTTGGCCATATCAGGGGGGACGTGAAACAGAAGAGAACAGAGAGGGAGATCCAATCTCGGAGGGGCTCCCGCCCCTCCGCCGCCATGGAGGCCATGGACTAGAAGGGGAACTCCCCTCCCATCCAGGGGGGGAGGCCAAGGAAGAAGAAGGATGGGGGCTCTCTCCCCCTCTCTCACGGTGGCGCCGGAGTGCCGCTAGGGCTAGGATCATGACGGCGATCTACATCAACAATCTTGCTACCGTCAACACCAACTCTCTCCCCCTCTATGCAGAAGTGTAAGACCCCTTCTCCCCACTATAATCTCTACTTAAACATGGTGCTCAACTCCATATATTATTTCCCAATGATATTTGGCTATCCTATGATGTTTGAGTAGATCCGTTTTGTCCTGTGGGTTAATCGTGATCTTGGTTGGTATGATTGTATATTTTATTTATGGTGTTGTCCTACGGTGCCCTCCTTCTCGCGCAAACGTGAGGGGTCCTCACTGTAGGGTGTTGCAATATGTTCATGGTTTTCTTATTGTCGGTGTTGCGGGGGTGACAACAGCCTAAACGCAGATAAGTGGGTTACCTCGTATTACCTCGTAACCATCACACGCATCACTTACCAACCTCGGACATCACACGATCATCTCAGGATCAAATTAAGCTTGGTATAAACAATACCTTAGTAATCATTAAATGACCATAAGGATCTTGATCTTTACCCACGATTCTTGCACAACATCACGAATATCCAACAACTCGATATCCTCGATACCACGATGATCATTCATGGATCACAAATGGAACCACTCTTGGCTCAACAGGTTACCTTGTAACCAAACGGTGATCATTCACGGATCACAAACGAAACCACTCTTGGCTCAACGGGTTACCTTGTAACCAAACGGTGATCATGCACGGATCACACAACCAACTTACCTCATCATCGAACCAGGGTTTTTATTAAGCACATTATTATTATTATTATTATTAGTTTTGACCCACAATGTGACCAACTACGAACTTGGCCCTTATCCGCGGGCGCGGCTTTCGATAGATTTAATATGCACTCTACAGAGGTAGTGCACTTTACCCACACCACAGAACCCATGGCCTCGCACTCCCATTTGGGTGGACCAACAGAGTTCCGACAAAACCGTCCTACTGCCATGACACTCTCCCAGCCACTCCGACCAACACCCCCTCAGGGTACAGTCCTGGGTGGCCCTGTGCCTACCAAAGGCATCACGACCACCGTCATGGCAAAACGGCCACCATCGTGGCAAAACAAAAACGGTCCCAAACGGGGACATGTGAACATAACCAAACTCAGGATCACAAGGCTTATGCCGTCTTACCTGGCCAAGGTAGCACCCGCGCATAACCTTCCCTCGTTGGAGGCACCGGCGAGAGGCACAACAATAGACCCAGTTAGGACCTTCCCATAAAGGCAAGCATGGTTGCACTGGTGATCCCGATATGGTGGCACCATGACTCATCCAACAGTTGTTCAAGTTCAATTTAATTCGGTTAAACTTGAATGCAATATGCTGAGCTATGATAAAATAACATGGTGTAATTACAATGCATGAGCATGATATCAACATGAGCATGCGGGTACAACATAACTATCAACCATATCAACAATGAATCATATCCAACTGAGCATGGCATAATGATGAGCATGAATATCACAAGTACAACACTACTCATTGTATAACATGATCATTAGCATCAACAATAAGTACCATGCAAGAACACATTAATAACATAACTGAGTAAACACTTAACCAACTAACAGCAAAGGAACAATGCATATCAACGGTATTCGGTAACCGACGTTAGTCATGCACCGAAGAACATGACCAACCCAACATGTACTACTACCAAACATGACCAATATGAAATTAATACTAGCAGGTAGAACGTGATAACAGAGTGTAAGAAAATATAGCATGACGGTAATCACAGATCCATAAGCATAACCGAAATAATGACAGCAGTAGCAAAACAAACATACAGTTATTAAAGATTCAAGTTGAAAACCAAATCTACTATATGGCTATCATGCAAATGGTGGTTGTGGCTTGCCTGGGGGTGAAGAAGGCTCCGGGGAGAAGTGTGGTGAAGCCGCGGAAAGATTTGCCGGAAAATATTCTCTCTCGAAGGGGCTGATTAGGGGCAAGGACAATAAGGTCATTTTAAGTATGCCAAACCATAGTGAAAATAATCTGAAAAGAACGGACTCGACGAGATGAAGAAGTAGGCGTTGGGTTCACCTCAATCAGAGACTCGAGCAAAAAGTTGTGATAGTTTTTCTGCAAGGGACCTATCTGTAATAGAAATTTTTACAGAGTGGGCCAAAACCGAAAAACTGAAAGCGCATTCCAGGAACTACGCTTTCGGGACAGTGAAGGCGTATTTTTGGCCGAAGCCACAACGGTTTACGCTTTCACTGAAGCGAAAGCGTATTTGTGGGATTACGCTTCCACTTAACTGACATGGCAAGGCGGGGCCGGGGCTGTGAGGCTTATAGGCGGGTCCCACAGGGTGGGGCCCGTCACTTATCCACGTTGGCCGACCGGGTCAAAGCATGCAGCGGCAGGGTCGGCTCCTGGGTGGCTGACTGGTGGGGTCGGGGAAGAAAAGCGGGACCCGCCTGGCCCTGTCTTCCCCCTCCTCCCGCTGGCCCGACCGAAGCAGAGGACGGGGCAGGCGAGGGGCGACGCCGACGATGGGCGGGGCAGCTCCGGCTGTCTCCGGTCGAACGGGAGGCACCGGCGGACTCGGATGGCTGCGCTGCGCTCATCCATAGGGAGGAACAACACCGAGGAAAAAGGAGCGACCGCAACGCCAGGTAACAGAGGCTCGGGCAGCGGCGGCCGAACCCGGGGAAACGCGGCCAGGGTTACTCTGGCGAGAGGATGAGCTGATGGAGAGGACCGCCAGAGCACGAACTGAAGGAAATATGGCCTAGAGGCAATAATAAAGTTGTTATTTATATTTCCTTATATCATGATAAATGTTTATTATTCATGCTAGAATTGTATTAACTGGAAACTTAATACATGTGTCAATATATAGACAAACTAAGTGTCACTAGTATGCCTCTACTTGACTAGCTCGTTCAATCAAAGATGGTTAAGTTTACTAGCCATAGACATGAGTTGTCATTTGATTAACGGGATCACAACATTAGAGAATGATGTGATTGACTTGACCCATTCCGTTAGCTTAGCATTCGATCGTTTAGTATATTGCTATTGCTTTCTTCATGACTTATACATGTTCCTATGACTATGAGATTATGCAACTCCCGAATACCGGAGGAACACTTTGTGTGCTACCAAACGTCACAACGTAACTGGGTGATTATAAAGGTCCTCTCTGTGTGTCTCACGATGGTACTTGTTGAGTTGGCATCGATCGAGATTAGGATTAAATCACTCCGATTGTCGGAGAGGTATCTCTGGGCCCTCTCGGTAATGCACATCACTATAAGCCTTGCAAGCAATGCAACTAATGAGTTAGTTGCGGGATGATGTATTACGGAACGAGTAAAGAGACTTGCCGGTAACGAGATTGCACTAGGTATTGAGATACTGACGACCGAATCTCGGGCAATTAACATACCGATGACAAAGGGAACAACGTATGTTGTTATGCGGTTTAACCGATAAAGATCTTAGTAGAATATGTAGGAGCTAATATGAGCATCTAGGTTCCGCTATTGGTTATTGACCGGAAACGAGTCTTGGTCATGTCTACATAGTTCTCGAACCTGTAGGGTTCGCTCGCTTAACGTTCGGTGACGATCAGTAATATGAGTTTATGTGTTTTGATGTACCGAAGGTAGTTCGGAGTCCCGGATATGATCACGGACATGACGAGGAGTCTCGAAATGGTCGAGACATAAAGATTGATATATTGGAAGCCTATATTTGGACATCGGAATAGTTCCGGGTGAAATTAGGATTTTACCGGAGTGCCGGGGGGTTACCGGAACCCCCCTGGGGGTTAATGGGCCTTGTTGGGCCCTAGTGTAGAGAGAGAGGGGCCAGCCAGGGCAGGCCGCGCGCCCCCTCCCCTTGAGTCTGAATAGGACAAGGAAGGGGGGGGGGTGGCGCCCCCCTTGCCTTCCCCCTCTCCCACTCCTTCCTTCCCCCTCCTAGTGGGACTAAGAAAGGGGAGTCCTACTCCCACTAGGAGGAGGATCCTCCTCTTGGCGCGCCCTGCTAGTGCCGGCCGGCCTCCCCCCTTGCTCCTTTATATACGGGGGCAGGGGGCACCCCAAGACACACAAGTTGATCAATTGATCTTTTAGCTGTGTGCGGTGCCCCCTCCACCATAATCTACCTCAGTCATATCGTAACGGTGCTTAGGCGAAGCCCTGCGTCAGTAGCATCATCATCACCGTCATCACACCGTCGTGCTGACAGAACTCTCCCTCAAAGCTCTGCTGGATCGGAGTTCGTGGGACGTCACCGAGCTGAACGTGTGCTGAACTTGGAGGTGCCGTGCGTTTGGTACTCGGATCGGTCGGATCGTGAAGACGTACGACTACATCAACCATGTTCTCATAATGCTTCCGCTTACGGTCTAAGAGGGTACGTGGACGACACTCTCCCCTCTCATTGCTATGCATCACCATGATCTTGCGCGTGCGTAGGAATTTTTTTGAAATTACTACGTTCCCCAACATGGACAAGACGTAGGTGAGGTCAGTTGAGAGGGGGAAGGCCAGAGTTGCGCCAATTTAGGCGGAGGAGACCGGCAACCATG
This sequence comes from Aegilops bicornis, assembly GCA_021605145.1. NCBI lineage: Eukaryota > Viridiplantae > Streptophyta > Magnoliopsida > Poales > Poaceae > Aegilops > Aegilops bicornis. Next base: position 531,750 of record JAHIAL010000102.1, read on the forward strand.
GAGGTAATGGGAGACGAGGAGAGCTCCTCGAGCTTGGGCGAGTGGTTTGGGAGGGAGCTGGGAGAGTGGTGGAGGCGATTGAGTGCTCGGAAGGGGCTTGGGTGGTCTTTATATAGCCTGGCGAGGGAGGCCGAGCTCGGGTGTCGCCGCGGGGATCCGACCAATGCTATGGCGATGGACAGTGATACGGGAGGGCACGGTAAGGCGACGAGGGAGGTGCGTATAAGCTACAGAGGAGCACGGGGCAGAAGAGGTCGAGGGGGAGAAGCAGCCAAGCGCCATTAATGCATGTCGGCACTGCTTACCGTGGGCGCGTGGCGACGAGCGCTGACGGAGAGGCTTACGGAGGGGGAGATGGCTCCAGGAGGACGACAACAATGATATGAACCTAGTGGAGATGCCCGTGCTCTCTGAGACGCCGAGCAGAGGAGGGTCCCGAGCAAGAAGACGCTCTGAACACGGCCAGTGCATGCCAAAACGATGGTCACCGCGTGCACTGGTGCACACAGTGCCACACTGTCGACCAAGCGATGTCTGGGAGTTACTCCTTCCAGGGGCGGTTTCAACTGCAGTGGTAGCTCGGTTAAAGTCTCTCCGGTTAAATGGTAAATGAGCTCTGAAGTTTACTGCATCAAACGAGATCATTATGCAGTGATCAACAGAGTGAGGTTAAGAGGCAAATGAGTTGTTTGGGGTGTTTAGGTTAGGAAGGACTATAATCCTGGTAAGTTTGAGATGATTTGGACCAGTATTTAATATAGTTGCTTAACAACCACATAAACTGGTCCAGAAGCAAGAACAGGAAGAAGAACTCACATAGAGTGATGAATTGAGCAAAAAATAGGCATGAAAGGGTTATTTGGTCATATGAGAGTGCCACAAAAATTTTAGGCCATTTGGCCAAGCCAAAATGGTACTTCCTTCATACAACACTTCTCTAGACAAAAACTTAGGAAAAATCCTGAGGGAAAATGGCATGATGAAATGAGCCCAAATTTTGTGGAGATAGGTTATATAGGTAGTAGAAGGCCCTGGAAAATTTTCAGCAATAATGGAGCAAGATAAAATATACTTGCTTCACTAACTGAAAATTTGGATGTAAACAAAGAATTGATGCTCAGCTCACAAGGATGCATTGCATGAGCTCAAATCTTGAGGAGATCTTTGATTTGAAAAAATGAAGGACCATGTAAAAATTCAACTCAATTGGATTAACCTAGCTAGTACTTCCTTCACAACCAATTCCCTCAGACAAGAACTTTGAAAAATTGCTCAGGAATATTCACTAGGCATATTAAGTTGAATTTTGTCATGAGGCAATTATATGGATATGAAAAGGTGTCCAAAAAGTTTGGGATCAATTGGGCAAATATAAATGGCACTTGCTTCACAATTTGCATTTTAGGACAGAATAGGAAAATAATTAATTGATCATGATGAGGAACATGGCAAATGAAATATTTTGCCATAATTGAGGAAGATATGACCCAACAAATTTATGAGATCTATTTGGGAATTTTAGGAGTGATAGAAATATAGGTTGCTTCACAACCTAGGGCAAATTGAGTTATTCCTTTAATAGAAAATGGAATATTCCCAAGGAAAAGAATATTGGGATTTGGTCCAAGATGGAAATGGCAAGGTCATGGGAAGGGTTTGAGGATAAAAAGCCACTCTGGAAAGAAAGAAGAGGGCATCTTCTTCAGTTTCCAGACCACAAAGCTACAGAAAATGAAATCTCAAGCAAAAATCTCAGAAAAACAAAAGAAAAAGAGAGGGCCAAAAAATCAGGCTGTGACAACTCTTCCCCCCTTAAAGAAATCTCGTCCTCGAGATTTGGTTGCTCAGGGAACAAGTATGCATATACTGACTTAAGGAGACCGTTTCCAACTCGGGTATCCTTTTTTTCCTTTATGGATTGTTCCCATTAAATTCTTCATCTGATTTACCTCACTGTCTATGTGGTGGTTTGCTTCACGGTATCCATATCCTGATAGATCTTACCTCAGATTTTGATGCTCATACTGGCCCCAATTATTTCCATATCTGCTAACTTAGCTAAATGTGATTTGTTATCATGACTGAAATATATGTCCATCTCACAAATCCGAGAGTGATTTTCGATTGCTATGGCTGTACAGGCAAACTTCCATGAATTGGTGATCATATTTTTCCTGATGAACACCCAATCTCTTACTCCTTGCATTGGGTTCTTCCACTAAATGCATGTACTTCGGATTTCAAATAGTGAGTTGAGACATAACCGTTTTCCTGGCAGATTCTGACTTATCGCAGGAATTTTTGAATTGTCCTGACTGGCTCCACTGTCTTGAGTCTTAGATTCATACCAAATATTTGATTGTCGCTGGACGTGACCAGCATAAAAGGGGTACGTCCTTATATGATAGTATCCGCGGTCCTGACTGACGGTGGTTCTGGCAGAAGAATTTTGTTCCAGACAGGCTATCCTTTGTTGATTCACATAAGTGAGGGCACATGCTTCGAGACTGTTATTCCTCATACGGATCATTCATTCTGTCGGTATATCCATGAGGATAGTAGGTTGTGTGATATTTTACCATAGTCGCTGGAATCAAGCCATTGAATTAACTTTTGGTCTGACTTGACAAACCAAGATATTCGATATCGACAAATCTGAGCATATACTGTTAACTGAGCGGGTTGTCTGGATATGGGTTCCTTACCAAAATCGAGTAGACCCCCTTAGGTGAATATTCATGATGAGCAATCTTGACTCGATCGCCTTAGGTATCTACACCATGGGGCTCATGCAACAATTTTATACTTGCATCACCGGTCTTCTTGCTTCATTCTTGTTCTCTTTATGCGGATTCTTTCTTTGAAAGAGCTTGGTCATATTGCTTCTGTGTGGGGCCATTGGTATTGTCGGGTGCAATATTTCGGCAAGCATAACTTATACTTGTTCATGTACCGTGGGAACTATACCGGGTTCACATGTGCTTGCATCTAACTCATTTTTGCTGTAAAGCATACCAAGTGGTGATGAATGATATCACCTTGTCGGGTATGAGTCAACTGGCCTTTCTGAGTATTGAAAAAATTTCCTGTCCCATGTTGTCCGTCTCCAAAACTTTTCGGTTCTTGCATCATCAACTGAGGTGTATAACGGACTTTCTTATTTGAGCATGACTCGTGAGATTTACGGATTGTCACCTTGCCTTCACGATCATACCACTGACTAGCAAGAGCTTGGCAGCATGCTCACAATATAAATGATAATTTTAATTCCTGAGGCAAACTTGTTTTTTGACCGATTTCTTGCTTCTGACCAAACTGTTGCGGACCTGATTCTTGGGACTCACGGCCATATGTTGTCAATTCGACGTGTCATATCTTGTACCAATGCCGTACAGAGGAAGATTGAATGGCTTATGCAGAAAACCATCGAGAGTATCTTGTTGAGGAAGACTGGGTATCGTGCTTCGGAAGCTTCCCCCCTTAAAGACTTCCTAGGGAGGACTCGGTGCCTTATGCCGATTTTTTTTTGCGGTTGCTTACTGAAGAAGACAGGGTACCTTGCACGAGAAGTCACCCATATAGCGCATTGAGTAGTCTTGCCTTGGAAGCTTCTCTAGTAGCTTGCGAGGGAAGACTGGGTTGCTTACACCAGAAGCTTCTCATTGTAATATGCGGACTGGTTACCATATACACACACCATCTTAATACTTCTGCTGTGGATTACTTGTATGAAAAGGGTTTGCTGAACTATCCTCATTTCTGAGCATTGAATACATGACACATTCTTGCTTTCTTCCAGGTATATCGAGTTTCAAAATCATCCTCAACGAAGAATCAAAGGTTGCATCTGAATCATACCTTTGACTGAGAATATACCGTCGATCTTGCACAAAATTTATCTTCTCGCTGATTTGGTCATTTCTGCTATGAAGGGTGCACACTGGGGCGACTTGATTATCCGTACTGTTGTGAGAATTGCACATTAATGCAAACTTGATTATCCTCATCACAATTAGATATTTCTCATTTCACTGCGGTCGGCTGAGAATTTCATTCGACTTAGCTGAGTTTCCAACTATATGCATTCCTTGCTGACTCTTTGGGTCCAATGTTGGTTGACGAGCAACTTTAATGAGGGGAAAATATGCCAGCACCGAAGGCCCAAAGAAATAAACAAAAGAAACGACGAAAACAAAAACACACAAGCATACTAATAATATAATCAAGCAATGTTACATATTACTGCTGCTCACAATAATAACATGCATGCACGCCTAAGCACACAAATCTCATGAAAACTTTGGTACTACGGTCTGACATGCTGTGGCGGTGTGCATGAAAGTGAATTTATGTGTGGAAGGAGTTCGCGTAACCAAGGCTACACCAAGCGTTGGTTGAACACCAGTCGCAACCAGCTGGATATGGAGGTGAGGACGGACTTGGTGATTATGTGGTGGAACACAAAGGTCATGACCACATCATCATCAAGCATACTAAGGGGAATCGTACACGTCCAAAGAATGGAATGACAGGGCAAGATAGGGGAGGAAAAGCAAGGCTTGCTGTCATTGCCATTTTCTGATAACAAATAGCAGTAAGGGTTGCCGAAGGGATGAGATGGATGTCATGATTCGGGATAGAGACAAGTCTATCACTGAAATAATATGGGTGGGTGGTGGAAAGATATTGATGCGATACCTGAGCATAACTCCTGTGAATGGTGTCTGGAACACTTGGAACCAGGGCATCACTCTGCTGGGATAGAGATGACGTCAAACACCGAGGAGCAGGTATGCTAAGAAGGAGGGTGCAGGTAGTGGATCGAAACCGATGCCACCTACACTCACAATATTAACTGTTAGCGACTAAATAATAGTCTATATGCATGCTATGCAACAAACAAATGCGGCAAAAAGTGCAACAAACTAACTAGGCTCCATACTACCGCTTTCTAACATTCGCGCGGGCTAGGTAATCCTACAGCCAGACCTGCTCTGATACTAAGCTTGTGGCACCCCGGCTCAGAGAAAACCGGAACGCCCCGTATTCCAGCCCAGAGACCGAGGGGAAGTCTTCTGAAATACGGCACTGCTTAACATAGAACAAATCAGCTCTTTATTACAAGCTATAAGGATACAAGGGGATTAGATCGGCATGACGACTCTATGCCTGCTACGGTTGCTCCATGCAAGCAGCAGAACAACATGATGTCTACTACGCAACCATCTCCTTGTAGACGTTATTGGGCCTCCAAGTGCAGAGGTTTGTAGGACAGTAGCAAATTTCCCTCAAGTGGATGACCTAAGTTTTATCAATTCGTGGGAGGCGTAGGATGAAGATGGTCTCTCTCAAACAACCCTGCAACCAAATAACAAAGAGTCTCTAGTGTCCCCAACACACCCAATACAATGGTAAATTGTATAGGAACACTAGTTCGGCGAAGAGATGGTGATACAAGTGCAATATGGATTGTAGATATAGGTTTTTGTAATCTGAAAATATAAAAACAGCAAGGTAACTAATGATAAAAGTGAGCACAAACGGTATTGCAATGCTAGGAAACAAGGCCTAGGGTTCATACTTTCACTAGTGCAAGTTCTCTCAACAATAATAACATAATTAGATCATATAACAATCCCACAACATGCAATAAAGAGTCACTCCAAAGTCACTAATAGCGGAGAACAAACGAAGAGATTATGGCAGGGTACGAAACCACCTCAAAGTTATCCTTTCTCATCGATCTATTCAAGAGTCCGTAGTAAAATAACATGAAGCTATTCTTTCCGTTCGATCTATCATAGAGTTCGTACTAGAATAACACCTTAAGACACAAATCAACAAAAACCCTAATGTCACCTAGATACTCCAATGTCACCTCAAGTATTGATGTCTACTACGAAACCTTCTTCTTGTAGACGTTGATGGGCCTCCAAGTGCAGATGTTTGTAGGACAGTAGCAAATTTCCCTCAAGTGGATGACCTAAGGTTTATCAATCCGTGGGAGGCGTAGGATGAAGATGGTCTCTCTCAAGCAACCCTGCAACCAAATAACAAAGGGTCTCTTGTGTCCCCAACACACCCAATACAATGGTAAATTGTAAAGGTGCACTAGTTCGTGAAGAGATGGTGGTACAAGTGCAATATGGATGGTAGATATAGGTTTTTGTAATCTGAAAATATAAAAACAGCAAGGTAACAAGTGGTAAAAGTGAGTGTAAATGGTATTGCAATGCTAGGAAACAAGGCCTAGGGTTCATACTTTCACTAGTGCAAGTTCTCTCAACAATAATAACATAATTGGATCATATAACTATCCCTCAACATGCAACAAAGAGTCACTCCAAAGTCACTAATAGCGAAGAACAAACGAAGAGATTATGGTAGGGTACGAAACCACCCCAAAGTTATTCTTTCCAATCAATCCGTTGGGCTATTCCTATAAGTGTCACAAACAGCCCTAGAGTTCGTACTAGAATAACACCTTAAGACACAAATCAATCAAAACCCTAATGTCACGTAGATACTCCAATGTCACCTCAAGTATCCGTGGGTATGATTATACGATATGCATCACACAATCTCAGTTTCATCTATTCAACCAACACATGGAACCTCAAAGAGTGCCCCAAAGTTTCTACCGGAGAATCAAGACGAAAACGTGTGCCAACCCCTATGCATAGGTTCATGGGCGGAACCTGTAAGTTGATCACCAAAACATACATCAAGTGAATCACGTGATATCCCATTGTCACCACAGATACGCACATCAAGACATACATCAAGTGTTCTCAAACCATTAAAGACTCAATCCGATAAGATTACTTCAAGGGTAAAACTCAATCCATTACAAGAGAGTAGAGGGGGAGAAGAAACATAAGATCCAACTATAATAGAAAAGCTCACGATACATCAAGATCGTGCGAAATCAAGAACACGAGAGAGAGAGAGAGAGAGAGAGAGAGAGATTAAACACATAGCTACTGGTACATACCCTCAGCCCCGAGGGTGAACTACTCCCTCCTCGTCATGGAGAGCGCCGGGATGATGAAGATGGCCACCTGTAACAACCCAGAATTCTAAATTTTGGAATGTCATATTAAATAAATAACTATGCATGTTGTCTGATTGTTTGTTCGATTGATTGAGTGAAATTGAGTGGAATTTGAAACTTTTGAAAGTTGAATGAGAGGGAATGAAATGACTTTCCCAAACTTTCCCCTTTGCCCTTTTTTTTGGATCTCAATGAATTCAATTCCATTCCAACACCAAAACCCTAGAGTGAAGATGAAATGACTTCTTCCATTTGAAATGAAAAGGGTTTTGAAAAGATTTGAATTTCATTTGAGAATATTTCAAATTCAAAGCTTTATGCAACTCAATGATTTTCATGAGGGAAGATAAAATGACTTCTTCAATTATATGAAATATGAGTTGGAAGTTAAAAAGAATCAAATTGAAAGTCATTTGAAGGTATTTTGAAACTACCCTTCATATTTGGTATTATTTGGATTTTATTCAAAATTATTTTTCTCCTAAAAATAAATAAATGGAAATATGGGTAAAATGATTCCCTTCAATGGAAAATTCGGAGAAAATGAATTTGAAGTCATTTTGGTATTTTTAAAATGATTTTATTGGATTTTATTAGAGCAGAAACACTCTTTGTTTTATTTGAATTTTTGTGTATTTTATTTGAACTTGAAAAATAGTTCATGTTGTAGGAAATCTTTTTCTGATCATTTTGATATATATATGTCCTATATAAAATATTTATATTTTATATACTTCTCCCTCTTTTTATTTCAAAAAAAAAAAACCGGGCGTGGCCAGAATATTGACCAGCCAGTATGAGAGGCAACCCGCGGCCTTGACCAGCCGGCCAAGCCACGCCAGGCAGCCCGGCCGCAGCAAGCCAGCCCACGCCGCCCCGACTCCTTACGGTTCGGTCGCCCGACCGACGCGCCTTCCCACCCTCGGCAGTGAACCCCACCTCCTCTTCCCTCGCCCGCCACCGCCGCGCCGCCATCGCCGGATCCGGATTCGCCCGATCCTCGCCCGATCGCCTCGTCCAAGTCGACGCCCCCTATATATACCCCCTCGCCCCTCGCGACACCCTCCTCCCTCCACGCTCATGGGAGACCGAGCACGCCACTTGCCCCATTGCCACCGTCCCGACCCACCCGGCCACCCAGGCTCGCCCGACCCCACCCCCGGACTCCCCTCGCCGTGCCGCACCCGCCGGAGGTCCCCGCCGACGCCCCCGACCACCGGAGTCGCCGGAACCATCGCCGCCCGAGCTGCCGTCGCCGTCGCCGCCTCGGTAAGTCGCCGGAGTCCTCCCCGCCGTTGGATCTAAACGTAGGGCTTAGATTAGACCCCGAAGGGGTACATTTTATTTTAGGGTTTATTTTAGTGAACCGGTTTAGTTCCGTTAGGTCGGTTTATTTAGGGTTTAGTTGAACCGGCCGACTCGGTTTAACCACTAGGGCTCGATTGATTTATATTACGCCCAGAGCGCTAGATAGGCCCATTAGCCCGTTTTTCTTTTTAGTAATATTTTTTTCGTTTCTGTTTTTAACAGAATAGTTTCAGATTTGAAAAATTCATATCTTTTAATCTACTTAATATTTTTAAGTGATTTTTTTGTTGGTCTGCAAATTTCTTATAGTTTCTGTAGAAAATATAATTAGTCATGTTAAAATTATTTAAAATTGCTTTATTTTAGATTTAGACAGAATAGTAAATCTGCTATAGAATGAGTTAGGAATATTATTTTTGGGTGATTCTTTTTGTCACCACTTTGTTTTGACATTGCCTAACCGTAGGAATTTATTTGGGAATTTTAGGATTAATAAAAAAAATAGTTTTGACCAGAATCATGTTATTCTTAATTATTTAACTAGCTACTGTTTTCCTATTGTTTTAATTAGCAAATAAATTTATTTTTCCTATGTGATAGATTATTCTAGGTTAGTTTTTGTAACTTTAGAGCATGAACTTTTATTTATAATAAATAAAACTTTTATTTTATTTTTCTTACTAGAATTTGCTTTAGGCCTAATAGGAGTTTTATAATAGATTTTAAGGTGATTCTTTTTGCTCCTAGTTGCTTGATGAATTCTTTTCTGTTAGGTAGCATAAACCCATGCTTAGATTCTGTTAAGAAAAATTTTTGTAGTGCAAAACTATTTTAATTGTTGCTTGATGTAGGAAAACCTTGAATTGTTTTCTCCAGTTTTTCTTTGGGTAGTTTTGTTGTGTAGTTTTCCTTTGTTTTTATTTGGTGTCCCTTGATTTGCATTTTTATTTGTTGATTTTATTATGAGTGTTAGAATTGTTTGCTAGGATGTTTGCTTATATGAATGCTATGACTATATAGATTTTCAACGGAGTGACGAATAGTTCTACCAAGTCATTATTCGAGAGTATTGTTATCTTCATCAACTTACCAGGCAAGTTCACTTTGACCATGCTTTCATACCTATGATTATTGCATTTAGTGGCATCTTTGCAACCACCCCTCAGTAGTGTTATTGAATCCTTGTAGTTGAGTAGTATGCATGAGGTAGGAACCCATCACCCTGTTACCAAGCCCGGGACGTTATTTGTTTTAATGCTACGCTATAGTAGGCGGGGTTTGGTATGAGTGCTCGAGGAGTGGTGTGAGAATGGAGGATTTACGTCAATGGCGACAACACCATGATGAAATCTGCAAGGACTGCACCTTCAAGGCCTCAAGACTTCAAGACTCGAGACAAGAATTCAATACACACCTCTTTGGGTGAAGGACGGTTGTGGGCACCACAGAGAACCAGTGGTTGGCGGGATGCATGGAGAAGCGCCATGACATCTTGTGGAAAGCTTCACCCGGACACAAAGAGACGGAAGAATACTTCATGCCCTAAGCTTACCTGCAACCGCAAGTCAATATGGGCTCTCGCTTGGTTGACCTTAGTTGTGACTCTGGCTGGGGCCGGTGCTAGCGGATGTAGAACTACGGTAGGATGGGATGAGCACCGGACGGTGGTCGAGGAACTCTTGGAAGACCATGTTTGGTCATCTTGTTCTCAAACACCACGAAGTGCGAGAGCGTAGAGAGGGATCGAATCTTGCGGGTAAAGTGTACAAACCTCTGCAGAGGGTTAAAACCTAATCGATTAGCCGTGTCCCCGATTCACGGACAATTTGAGCATCTGGACTTGGATCTATCTCGAACTCTCAACACCGGATTGATAACTTAATTGTGGGCAACTTATGATGATTTTGGGCTATGAGACATCGGTTGGTGGAACCATGTCATGATAGAAAACTCCATAGTACAGACTTCATTTATTTCTTTGATGTAGGGAAAATAAATCAGCTTTTACGCAAACAAAACTCAGACACAGAGCCACAAAGCCACAAAGCCATACTGCATATAGTATAGTTTATCATCTGTTTTCTCTTACTGTGATCTTGCCGGTACATTCAATGTACTGACCTACACGGCTGCAACGTATCATGTTGCAGATATTTCCTCGACGAGTAAGAGTTACGATTCTGGGTTACGGTCTACACTCAACCTGCGGATGGCGTTGATGGGACTCCACACCCGACTATTTGTTTTCCACTGTGAATTATGAGGTATATATTAGTTTTACGTTAATTATACATGTGATTGCACTTTGATATATACATTGATGTCTTGTGTGTGCCCGACATCTTGATCCGAGGATGGCAGATACACGTAGGCTTGACCGTCGAGGTCGGGTCGCTCTGAAATGGTATCGAGCACATGTTGGTATGTAGGGCGTGACCCTAGAAAATGACTTAGTAATATGAAGACCCCAATAGGAATGACCTATGTTTTGTACTACTCTCGTAACACCTGATTTCTTTTATTGAACCTTCCTTATTTCAAACTATAGATGGAGAGCTACATTATTAACAAAAGAGAACACTACGAGAAGGTTCTTGGAGGCCCTTCCTTGTGGAGCTAGTCAGTCACGAAGTTACCGATACACGAGATCAAGGCAACTAAGAGGGCGTCTAGATCGTGGGGAGTCAAGACCCAAGTTTTTGGTCGTAAAGAAGACCCCAAGACGGCGGACATCAGCTTGAACTATAAATGGTGATCGTGATATGGGCATCAACATGCCGTCCATGATGCTATTGCACGTTTATGCTATCGTCATCGTCTTTGCACTAAACCCACACTTCTTTGGAAGGATTGGATGGCGAAGTTTGATGGAGCAACTATTGCCTTGACGGAAGCGCAAAAGATGAAGTTCTCCCCACTTTTAGTGTACAATCAGGATCTAGAACAATACGTCAAGAATCTTCGGATGGACCTCCGGAAGCCCTGTTTGACAATGAAGCACTACGAGAAGAGGTCAAGACTCGGAGGTCAAGGTAAACAAGCTGGAGGAGGAGAACCTCGAGATCTCGAGAATGCGTCGAGAACTGAAAAGCAGCAGGACCATGTCTCATGCCAAGTACGTTGAAATCCGTAAGCTCAAGGAACAACTTGGGACATACAGTGGTCGTCACAAGAAACTCCGCGTCGACAGGGAAAATCTAGCGAAAAAGCTGGAGGAGATCAAGTCCACGTAAGAAGCCCCGGTGGGGACAATGATCAAGTTCCTAATAAATTAGCTTAGTAGTATCCCACCATGAGAGAAATAAAGATGAACGCCTTCTCGATTTAAGTATCGACCATACCAATCTATGTGGGTGGCGATCTTTGTAGAATTGATTGAATAAATGAATGCTTGGTTGCTAGTATTTTTTTGTGTTTATTGAATGGTTGGATAGATGCGATATTCGTGAAGCTTGTATTTATTTCAACCATGAGAGACGTAAGTTACGGAAGAATGGTAGAAGGCCTTCATATGGGAAAAGCATCGTGAATTGGAAACTCCCGAGCATTGAAGACCTGAAGAAATGAGGACTTAGAAACGAAACCATAGTAAAACGGCCCATTACAAATGGTACTTTTGAGCTAGGATTCTTTTGTTGATGGGTGGGTATTTGCTTTCTCTTTCTATCTCAACCAGACCCCGGAATCTTGAACCCATGGACAACTGAACACCAAACTCTTCTGGAGACAATTGCAATTTCCCCATGGAGAGACATTCCTTGTTCTGAGCACCCCTCTTATCCTACACATGCAGATGACAACACTTTATGAGTCTTTCCTTAAGGGCCCTGAAACGATCATGACCCTGACAAGTGATCATGATTACCCGAAGATCCTGAAGGACATGATGAAGCATATTCACCTTGAAGGAGATGCAGTTCACATAGGCTACCCCTTCATGCAAAAGGGAGTGGAACTTTGGTATGTGGAGTTACACCTCCACTGTTTGAAAGGAGTTTGCCCAAAGATGATGGGGCAGTACTTTTTCATCTCACATGTACCACAAGCAACTTTCTTCGACGCTGTTCGTGAAGCAGCCATGGAAGCCATACGCCAGATCGGAGAAATACTCGAAGCAAGACTTCGTTATACTCAGGAATACCTAAGAGAAGTGCATGCAGAGATGATGGAGATGAAGCTCAAGGCCACCACGATGAAACAGAAGATTGAAGATTTCAAGGCGCATGTCGCACTATTCCAGCAAGACTAAAGAATCCTCGAGGAGGATAAATAAATAAAGTTGGAAGTAATGTCTGACCATACCGAACCATGTGGGTGGCAGCATTTGTAATAAACTTTTTGGAATTTGGATTTACGAAAAATGGTTAAGGATGTACTAAAAGATTTGATATGAAAAATAATATGATTTATGGATAAACTACTGCATTTCATTTTAAGTGTGGTAGTACTCCGTAACGCCACAAGATCAATGAAGAAAGAAACGTGTTATTCATGACGGTCCATAGAAGGGAGCTGGACCAAATAAGTTGGAGTTTTGGTATGATCGTCACCACAAGAGTATGAAGAAACAGAGTACTCTTTGGATTTAAAGGAGGTGTAATATGGAACAAGAGAGTTACTCCAAGGATGAGTTAAAGCTGCATTAGTGTTGAAGTGGGCCATAACCCACAGGCCCAGGATTTTGAAAAGGAACGGATGTAACCTTGATAAAGGAATAAATTTGGAAGAATCAGTGATCCAATCAGCATACGTTTCGTAAGAGGTTACGCAAAAAACCTGAGAGTGGTGAAGTAACGATAGATGTTTTGTTTGGCTTCTTTGAACCAAAGGATTTACTCGAACCCAGTTCGAGAACAAGAGAAATTCTGCAATGCTTGTGAGAATGCCCGAGTGTTAGAAATACGAGATTCGCTAAACCTTATGCAGGGTAATGATCTGGGTGCAGAATGGATTGATCACCATACCGACTTACTCGTATCATTCGCTCTTGCTATTTGGAATGGTAAATCTGAGAGACTTGCCCATAGTAAAGTGGCGGCGCTTCGTTGAAGCCTTGCTCAAGCCTTAGAATGGTATGATGATAAACCCATGTACATGGCAGTTGTTGCCAACCGTAGGTTATACGGTGAGGTCCAACCCAGACCCGTTTTCTGCAAGAGAAACCATAAATTGTTGACCACCATGAGATATCGATAGTTGTTTAAAATTGGCGCCACCGTCGCCTATGAAGACCCAGTCTCGTAATAACCTTACCAAGAGGAATGGACAAAGGAATTGAGGAAAAGGTTTTGCCACTACGGAAGAGCCCAGAGAAGGAATTATCCTTACAATATGAGAAGACCGACATTGTCAACCCAAAGGAATGGAGTACATGAGTGTTGTCGGAACAATAACCATGCTTCTAAGTGTGGTAGCACACTAGACCATACAGATCAATGGATTTGCTAGCGGACCCCAACCCCTAACCTTTCTTGTTAGCCTCTTCGAATCTCGAGGACGAGATTCATTTTAAGTGTGGTAGATTTGTAACATCCCAAAATTCTAAATTTTGGAATGTCATATTAAATAAATAACTATGCTTGTTGTCTGATTGTTTGTTTGATTGATTGAGTGAAATTGAGTGGAATTTGAAACTTTTGAAAGTTGAATGAGAGGGAATGAAATGACTTTCCCAAACTTTCCCCTTTGCCCTTTTTTTGGATCTCAATGAATTCAATTCCATTCCAACACCAAAACCCTAGAGTGAAGATGAAATGACTTCTTCCATTTGAAATGAAAAGGGTTTTGAAAAGATTTGAATTTCATTTGAGAATATTTCAAATTCAAAGCTTTATGCAACTCAATGATTTTCATGAGGGAAGATAAAATGACTTCTTCAATTATATGAAATATGAGTTGGAAGTTAAAAGAATCAAATTGAAAGTCATTTGAAGGTATTTTGAAACTCCTTGAATTTGGAATTATTTGGATTTTATTCAAAATTATTTTTCTCCTAAAATAAATAAATGGAAATATGGGTAAAATGATTCCCTTCAATGGAAAATTAGGAGAAAATAAATTTGAAGTCATTTTGGTATTTTTAAAATGATTTTATTGGATTTTATTAGAGTAGAAACACTCTTTGTTTTATTTGAATTTTTGTGTATTTTATTTGAACTTGAAAAATAGTTCATGTTGTAGGAAAGCTTTTTCTGATCATTTTGATATATATATATGTCCTATATAAAATATTTATATTTTATATACTTCTCCCTCTTTTTATTTCAAAAAAAAGTTAATAAAAAACCCGGTAGCCGAATAACTGCCAGCCAGTGAGGCAACCCATGGCCAGCGCAGCCAACCAGCCACGCCCGAGCCAGCCCAGCAAGCCAGCCCACGCCGCGACTCCTTACCGTTCGGTCGCAGGCCGAATATGCCTTCCCCACCCTCGCCGGTGACCCACCTCCCTCTTCCCTCGCCCAAGCCACCCGCCCGCCTCGCCAGATCCCGCGGATCCGGATTCGCCCGATCCTCGCCCGATCGGCCCCTCGTCCAAGTCGACGCCCCCTATATATACCCCCCTGCCCGTTCCCCCTCGCCTCGCCCGACGCCCTCCTCCCTCCGCGCTCATAGAAGACCGAGCACGCCCGCCCGCCATTGCCACTGCCGTCCCGACCCACCCCGCCACCCAGGCTCGCCCGACCCCACCCGGACTCCCTCGCGCCGCACCCGCCGGAGGTCCCCGCCGACGCCCCCGACCACCGGAGTCGCCGGAACCATCGCCGCCTGAGCTGCCGTCGCCGTCGCCGCCTCGGTAAGTCGTCGGAGTCCTCCCCGCCGTTGGATCTAAACGTAGGGCTTAGATTAGACCCCGAAGGGGTACGTTTTATTTTAGGGTTCATTTTAGTGAACCGGTTTAGTTCCGGTTAGATCGGTTTATTTAGGGTTTAGTTGAACCGGCCGACTCGGTTTAACCACTAGGGCCCGATTGAGTTATATTACGCCCAGGGCGCTAGATAGGCCCATTAGCCCGTTTTTCTTTTTAGTAATATTTTTTTTCGTTTATGTTTTTAACAGAATAGTTTCAGATTTGAAAAATTCATAACTTTTAATCTATTTAATATTTTTAAGTGATTTTTTTTGGTTTGCAAATTTCTTATAGTTTCTGTAGAAAATATAATTAGTCATGTTAAAATTATTTAAAATTGCTTTATTTTAGATTTAGACAGAATAGTAAATCTGCTATAGAATGAGTTAGGAATATTATTTTTGGGTGATTCTTTTTGTCACCACTTTGTTTTGACATTGCCTAACCGTAGGAATTTATTTGGGCATTTTAGGATTAATAAAAAATATAGTTTTAACCAGAATCATGTTATTCTTAATTATTTAACTAGCTACTGTTTTCCTATTGTTTTAATTAGCAAATAAATTTATTTTTCCTATGTGATAGATTATTCTAGGTTAGTTTCTGTAACTTTAGAGCATGAACTTTTATTTATAATAAATAGAACTTTTATTTTATTTTTCTTACTAGATTTTGCTTTAGGCCTAATAGGAGTTTTATAATAGATTTTAAGGTGATTCTTTTTGCTCCTAGTTGCTTGATGAATTCTTTTCTGTTAGGTAGCATAAACCCATGCTTAGGTTCTGTTAAGAAAAAAATTTGTAGTGCAAAACTATTTTTAATTGTTGCTTGATGTAGGAAAACCTTGAATTGTTTTCTCCGAGTTTTTCTTTGGGTAGTTTTGTTGTGTAGTTTTCCTTTGTTTTTATTTGGTGTCCCTTGATTTGCATTTTTATTTGTTGATTTTATTATGAGTGTTAGAATTGTTTGCTACGATGTTTGCTTATATGAATGCTATGACTATATAGATTTTCAACGGAGTGACGAATATTTCTACCAAGTCATTATTCGAGAGTATTGTTATCTTCATCAACTTACCAGGCAAGTTCACTTTGACCATGCTTTCATACCTATGTTTATTGCATTTAGTGGCATCTTTGCAACCACCCCTCAAAGAGTGTTATTGAATCCTTGTAGTTGAGTAGTATGCATGAGGTAGGAACCCATCACCCTGATACCAAGCCCGGGACGTTATTTGTTTTAATGCTACGCTATAGTAGACGGGGTTTGGTATGAGTGCTCAGGAGTGGTGTGAGAATGGAGGATTTACGTCAATGACGACAACACCATGATGAAATCTGCAAGGACTGCACCTTCAAGGCCTCAAGACTTCAAGACTCGAGACAAGAATTCAATACACACTCTTTGGGTGAAGGAAGGTTGACGGGCACCTGGAGAACCAGTGGTTGGCGGGATGCATGGAGAAGCGCCATGACATCTTGCGAAAGCTTCACCCAGACTCAAAGAGACGGAAGAATACTTCATGCCCCAAGCTTACCCGTGCAACCGCAAGTCAATATGGGCTCGGCTTGGTTGACCTTAGTTGTGAATCTGGCTGGGACGGTGCTAGCAGATGTAGAACTACGGTAGGATTGGATGAGCACCGGACGGTGGTCGAGGAACTCTTCGAAGACCATGTTTCGGTCATCTTGTTCTCAAACACCACGAAGTGCGAGAACGTAGAGAGAGGATCGAATCTTGCGGGTAAAGTGTACAAACCTCTGCGGAGGGTTAAAACCTAATCGATTAGCCGTGTCCCGATTACGGACAATTTGAGCATCTGGACTTGGATCTATCTCGGAACTCTCAACACCGGATTGATAACTTAATTGTGGGCAACTTATGATGATTTTGGGCTATGAGACATCGGTTGGCGGAACCATGTCATGATAGAAAACTCCATAGTACAGACTTCATTTATTTCTTTGATGTAGGGAAAATAAATCAGCTTTTACGCAAACAAAACTTTATTACGAGCCACAAAGCCATACCGCATATAGTATAGTTTATCATCTGTTTTCTCTTATTGTGATCTTGCCGGTACATTCAATGTCTTGACCTACACGACCGCAACGTATCATGTTGCGTATATTTCCTCGACGAGTAAGAGTTACGATACAGGTTACGGTCTACACTCAACTGCCGATGGCGTTGATGGGACTCCACACCCGACTATTTGTTTCACTGTGAATTATGAGGTATATATCAGTTTTACGTTAATTATACATGTGATTGCACTTTGATATATACATTGATGTCTTGTGTGTGCCAAAGATACTGATCCGAGGATGGCATGCAGATACGAAGGCTTGACCGTCTGAGGTCGGGTCGCTACACCACCCGTGAGGGTTCCCCCCTCTGGCAGGGTGCCGGAACAGGGTCCCAATTGGTTTTTCATGGCTACAGAGGCTTGCGGTGGCGGAACTCCCGATCTATTCTCGTCTTCGAAGTTTTTAGGGTACGTGGGTATATATGGGTGAAAGAAGTACGTCGGTGGACCTCCGGGGGGCCCACGAGGCAGGGGGCGCGCCCTAGGGGGCGCCCCCACCCTCGTGGCCACCTCCCTCCTTTCCTGACATGCACCCCAAGCTTTTCCGGTAGCTTTCCTTCCAAAAATAACTTGTCCAGTTGATTTCGTTCCGTTTCGACTCAGTTTGATAATTCTTTTCTTCGAAACACTGAAATAGGCAAAAAACAACGATTCTGGGCTGGGCCTCCAGGTAATAGGTTAGTCCCAAAAATAATATAAAAGTGGATAATAAAGCCCAATATTGTCTAAAACAGTAGATAATATAGCGTGGAGCAATCAAAAGTTATAGATACATTCGAGACGTATCAAGTATCCGTGGGTATGATTATACGATATGCATCACACAATCTCAGATTCACCTATTCAAACCAACACAAAGTACTTCAAAGAGTGCCCCAAAGTTTCTACCGGAGAGTCAAGATGAAAACGTGTGCCAACCCCTATGCATAAGTTCATGAGGTCACGGAACCCACAAGTTGATCACCAAAATATACATCAAGTAGATCACGTGATATCCCATTGTGACCACAGATAAGCACATGCAAGACATACATCAAGTGTTCTCAAATCCTTAAAGACTCAGTCCGATAAGATAACTTCAAAGGGAAAACTCAATCCATTACAAGAGAGTAGAGGGGGAGAAACATCATAAGATCCAACTATAATAGCAAAGCTCGCGATACATAAAGATCGTACCACCTCAAGAACACCAGAGAGAGAGATCAAACACATAGCTACTGGTACATACCCTCAACCCCGAGGGTGAACTACTCCCTCCTCATCATGGAGAGCGCCGGGATGATGAAGATGGACAACGGTGAGGGTTCCGCCCTCCTGCAGGGTGCCGAAACAGGGCCCCGATTGGTTTTTGGTGGCTACAGAGGCTTGCGGCGGCGGAACTCCTGATCTATTCTGCTCCCCGAAGTTTTTAGGGTATATGGATATATATAGGCGAAAGAAGTCGGTCAAGGGAGCCACGAGGGGCCTAAGAGGGTGGGGGGCGCGCCTAGGGGGGCAGGCACGCCTCCCTGCCTCGTGGCCACTTTGAAGCTTCCTTGACTTCAACTCCAAGTCTCCTGGATCACGTTCGTTCCAAAAATCACGCTCCCGAAGGTTTCATTCCGTTTCATATTCCTTTTCTGCGAGACACTGAAACAAGGGGGAAAAAGAAACTGGCACTGGGCTCTGGGTTAATAGATTAGTCCCAAAAATAATATAAAAGTGTTTAATAAAGCCCATAAACATACAAAACAGATAATATAATAGAATGGAACAATAAAAAGTTATAGGTACGTTGGAGACGTATCAAGCATCCCCAAGCTTAATTCCTGCTCGTCCTCGAGTAGGCAAATGATAAAAATAGAATTTTTGATGTGGAATGCTATCTATCATATTTATCAACGTAATCTTCTTTATTGTGGCAAGAATATTCAGATCCATAAGATTCAAAACAAAAGTTTAATATTGACATGAAAACAATAATACTTCAAGCATACTAACAAAGCAATCGTGTCTTCTCAAAATAACATGGCCAAAGCAAGCTATCCATACAAAATCATATAGTCTGGCTATGCTCTATCTTCATCACACAAAATATTTAAATCATGCACAACCCCGATGACAAGGCAAGCAATTGTTTCATACTTTTGATGTTCTCAAACTTTTTCAATCTTCACGCAATACATGAGCGTGAGCCATGGACATAGCACTATAGGTGGAATAGAATGGTGGTTGTGGAGAAGACAAAAAGGAGAAGATAATCTCACATCAACTAGGCGTATCAACGGGCTATGGAGATGCCCATTAATAGATATCAATGTGAGGGAGTAGGGATTGCCATGCAACGGATGCACTAGAGCTATAAGTGTATGAAAGCTCAACAAAAGAAACTAAGTGGGTGTGCATCCAACTCGCTTGCTCACGAAGACCTAGGGCAATTTGAGGAAGCCCATCATTGGAATATACAAGCCAAGTTCTATAATGTAAAATTCCCACTAGTATATGAAAGTGACAACATAGCAGACTCTCTATCATGAAGATCATGGTGCTACTTTTGAAGCACAAGTGTGGTAAAAGGATAGTAACATTGTCCCTTCTCTCTTTTTCTCTCGTTTTTTGTTTGGGCCTTTTCTCTTTTTTTATGGCCTCTTTTTTTAGTCCGGAGTCTCATCCCGACTTGTGGGGGAATCATAGTCTCCATCATCCTTTCCTCACTGGGACAATGCTCTAATAATGATGATCATCACACTTTTATTTACTTAAAACTCAAGAATTACAACTCGATACTTAGAACAAAATATGACTATATGAATGCCTCCGGCGATGTACCGCGATGTGCAATAACTGATGAGTGACATGTATGAAAGAATTATGAACGGTGGCTTTGCCACAAATACAATGTCAACTACATGATCATGCAAAGCAATATGACAATGATGGAGCGTGTCATAATAAATGGATCGGTGGAAAGTTGCATGGCAATATATCTCGGAATGGCTATGAAAATGCCATAATAGGCAGGTATGGTGGCTGTTTTGAGGAAGATATATGGTGGGTGTATGATACCGCCGGAAGGTGCGCGGTATTTAGAGAGGCTAGGAATGGTGAAAGGGTGAGAGTGCGTATAATCCATGGACTCAACATTAGTCATAAAGAACTCACATACTTATTGCAAAAATCTATTAGTTATCGAGACAAAGTACTACACACATGCTCATAGGGGGATAGATTGGTAAGAAAAGACCATCGCTTGTCCCCGACCGCCACTCATAAGGAGGGCAATCAATAAATAAATCATGCTCCGACTTCATCACATAACGGTTCACCATACGTGCATGCTATAGGAATCACAAACTTTAGAACAAGTATTTCTCAAATTCACAACTACTCAAGTAGCATGACTCTAATATCACCATCTTCATATCTCAAAACAATCACTAGGAATCAAACTTCTCATAATATTCAATGCACTTTATATGAAAGTTTTTATTATATCCATCTTGGATGCCTATCATATTAGGACTAAATTCATAACCAAAGCAAATTACCATGCTGTTTAGGACTCTCAAAATAATATAAGTGAAGCCTGAGAGTTCATCTACTTCTTCAAAATAAAACCACCGTCGTGCTCTAAAAGATATAAGTGAAGCACTAGAGCAAACGACAAACTACTCCGAAAGATTTAAGTGAAGATCAATGGGTAGTCGAATAATTATGCAACTATGCGAAGACTCTCTAACATTTAAGAATTTCAGATCTTGATATTTTATTCAAACAGCAAGCAAAATAAAATAAAATAAAATAAAATGACGCTCCAAGCAAAACACATATCATGTGGTGAATAAAAATACAGCTCCAAGTAAAGTTACCGATGAACGAAGACGAAAGAGGGGATGCCTTCCGGGGCATCCCCAATCTTAGATGCTTGGTTATCCTTGAATATTACCTTGGGGTGCCCTGGCCATACCCAAGCTTAGGCTCTTGCAACTCCTTATTCCATAGTCCATCGAATCTTTACCCAAAACTTGAAAACTTCACAACACAAAACTTAACTGAAAACTCGTGCTCTGTTAGCGAAACAAAACAAAACACCACTTCAAGGTACTGTATTGAACTCATTATTTATTTATATTAGTGTTAAACTTACTGTATTCCAACTTATCTATGGTTTAAAAACTCTTTTACTAACCATAGACTCATCAAAATAAGCAAACAACACACAAAAACAGAATCTGTCAAAAACAGAACAGTCTGTAGTAATCTGTAACTAACGCAAACTTATGGAACTCTAAAAATTCTACCAAAATAGCAAGACCTAAATAATTTGTTTATTGATCTTCTGAAATTGGAATCAGTATCATATCACGTTCTGGTAAATTTTAACAATTGTTTTCGTGAACAGAAAGTTTCTGGAATTTTCAGCAAGATGAAATAACTATTATCCAAGAAGATCCTATAGGTTTAATTTGGCACAAACACTAATTAAAACACAAAAACACATCTAACCAGAAGCTAGATGGATTATTTATTCCTAAACAGACCCAAAAAGCAAAGAACTGAAATAAAATTGGGTTGCCTCCCAACAACCGCTAACGTTTAACGCCCCTAACTAAGCATGATGATTTCAATGATGCTCACATAAGACATAAGAATTGAAACATAAAGAGAGCATCATGAATAATATGAATAGCACATTTAAGTCTAACCCACTTACTATTCATAGGGATTTTGTGAGCAAACAACTTATGGGAACAATAATCAAATAGCATAGGAAGGCAAAACAAGCATAACTTCAAAACTTTAAGCACATAGAGAGGAAACTTGATATTATTGCAATTCTACAAGCATATGTTCCTCCCTCATAATAATTTTCAGTAGCATCATGAATGAATTCAACAATATAACCATCACATAAAGCATTCTTTTCATGGTCTACCAGCATAAAAATTTACTACTCTCCTCATAAGCAAAATTCTTCTCATGAATAATAGTGGGAGCAAACTCAAGAAAATAATTATCATGTGAGGCATAATCCAATTGAAAACTAAAATCATGATAACAAGTTTCATGGTTATCATTATTCTTAATAGCATACAATTCATCACACTAATCATCATAAGTTGCAACTTTGTTCTCATAATCAATTGGAACCTCTTCCGAAATAGTGGATTCATCACTAAATAAAGTCATGACCTCTCCAAATCCACTTTCATAATTATCACAATAATATTCAACATCCTCCAAAATAGTGGGATCATTACTTCCTAAAGTTGACACTCTTCCAGACCCACTTTCATCAATATAATCATAATAAATAGGAGGCACGCTTTCATCATAATAAATATTCTCATCAAAACTTGGGGGACTAAATATATCATATTCATCAAACATAGCATCCACAAGCTTGTGGATTTGCATATCATTAGCATCATGGGTATTCAAAGAAATCATACTAACAACACTGCAATCATGCTCATCATTCAAAGATTTAGTGCCAAACATTTTATAGACTTCTTCTTCTAGCATTTGAGCACAATCTTCCTTTCCATCATTCTCACGAAAGATATTGAAAAGATGAAGCATATGAGGCAAACTCAATTCCATTTTTTAGTTTTCTTTTATAAACTAAACTAGTGCTAAAACAAGAAACTAAAAGATTTGATTGCAAGATCTAAAGATATACCTTCAAGCACTCACCTCCCCGGCAACGGCGCCAGAAAAGAGCTTGATGTCTACTACGCAACCTTCTCCTTGTAGACATTGTTGGGCCTCCAAGTGCAGAGGTTTGTCGGACAGTAGAAAATTTCCCTCAAGTGGATGACCTAAGGTTTATCAATCCGTGGGAGGCGTAGGATGAAGATGGTCTCTCTCAAACAATCCTGCAACCAAATAACAAAGAGTCTCTTGTGTCCCCAACACACCCAATACAATGGTAAATTGTATAGGCGCACTAGTTCGGCGAAGAGATGGTGATACAAGTGCAATATGGATTGTAGATATAGGTTTTTTAATCTGAAAATATAAAAACAGCAAGGTAACTAATGATAAAAGTGAGCACAAACGGTATTGCAATGCTAGGAAACAAGGCATAGGGTTCATACTTTCACTAGTGCAAGTTCTCTCAACAATAATAACATAATTAGATCATATAACAATCCCTCAACATGCAACAAAGAGTCACTCCAAAGTCACTAATAGCGGAGAACAAACTAAGAGATTATGGTAGGGCACGAAACCACCTCAAAGTTATCCTTTCTGATCAATCTATTCAAGAGTCTGTACTAAAATAACATGAAGCTATTCAAGAGTCCGCACTGGGCCTGGGTTAATAGGTTAGTCCCAAAAATAATATAAAAGTGTTTAATAAAGCCCATAAACATCCAAAACTGATAATATAATAGCATGGAACAATAAAAAATTATAGATACGTTGGAGACGTACCACAACACGATGCAGCGGAATAACTCTAGCAGCGGAACAACGACGATGGTGATGAACTCCACTCCGTAGGGACTCTGGATGGAATGCTTATCCTAGCTCGCAAACAAGGAATCCACGGCAAACAAGCAATCAAATCCGCATGACCTATAGACTGGCATGACATGCCAGGTCAGTACATTGAATGTACTTGCAAGCTCACAATAACCAGCAGCATTCAGGGCAAACAACAACACGACAATTACAGGTTAAGCAGGAATTATCATGAGATCATCAGAATAACATGGCATGAACAACATGAACATGATACAACTAGAACAATATGAGCATGGCATGAACATATATACTAGCATGCAACATGATGACACTATATGCACCACTTATTCTGCTCGGGTTACCTCGTACCCATCACATGCATCACTTACCAACCTCGGACATGACACGATCATCTCAAGATCAAATCAATCTTGGTATAAACAATACCGTAGTAATCATTAAATGACCGCAAGGAGCTTGATCTTTACCCACGATTATCGCACAACATCACGAATATCCAACAACTCGGTATCCTTGATACCATGGTGATCATTCACGGATCACAAACGGAACCACTCTTGGCTCAACGGGTTACCTCGTAACCAAATGGTGATCATTCACGGATCACAAACGAAACCACTCTTGGCTCAACGGGTTACCTTGTAACCAAACGGTGACCATTCACGGATCACACAACCAACTTATCTCATCATCGAAACAGGGTTGTTATTAAGCACATTATTATTATTATTACCGTTGACCCACAGTGTGACCAACTATGAACTGGGCCCTTATCCGCGGGCGCGGCTATCGATAGATTTAATATACACTCTGCAGAGGTAGCGCACTTTACCCACACCACAGAACCCATGGCCTCGCACTCCCATTCGGGTGGAACAATGGCGTTCCAACAAAACCGTCCTACTACCATGATACTCTTCCGGCCACTCCGACCAACACCCCCTCAGGGTTCAGTCCTAGGTGGCCCCGTGCCTACCAAAGGCATCACAACCACCGTCGTGGCAAAATGGCCACCGTTGTGGCAAAACAAAAACGGTCCCAAACGGGCACACGTGCACATAACCAAACTCGGGCTCACAAGGCCTATGCCGTCCTACCTGGCCAAGGTAGCACCCGCGCATAACCTTCCCTCGTTGGAGGCACCGGCGAGTGGCACAACAATAGACCCAGTTAGGACCTTCCCATAAAGGCAAGCGTGGTTGCACTGGTCAGCCCGATATGGTGGCACCATGACCCAGCCAATAGTTATTCAAGTTCAATTTAATCCGGTTAAACTTGAATGCAATATGCTGAGCTATGATAAAATAACATGGTGTAATTACAATGCATGAGCATGATATCAACATCAGCATGCGGGTACAACATAACTATCAACCATATCAACAATGAATCATATCCAACTGAGCATGGCATAATGACGAGCATGAATATCACAAGTACAACACTAGTCATGGTATAACATGACCATTAGCATCAACAATAAGTACCATGCAAGAACACATCAATAACATAACTGAGTAAACACTTAACCAACTAATAGCAAAGGAACAATGCATATCAATGGTACTCGGTAACCGACGTTAGTCATGCACTGAAGAACATGACCAACCCAACATGTACTACTACCAAACATGACCAATATGAAATTAATACTAGCAGGTAGAACATGATAACAGAGTGCAAGAAAATATAGCATGACGGTAATCACGGATCCATAAGCATAACCGAAATAACGACATCAGTAGCAAAACAAACATACAATTATTAAAGATTCAAGTTGAAAACCGAAGCTACTACCTGGCTATCATGTAAATGGTGGTTTTGGCTTGCCTGGGGGTGAGGAAGGCTCCGAGGAGAAGTGTCGTGAAGCCGCGGAAAGATTCACCGAAAAATATTCTCTCTCGGAGGGGCTGATTAAGGGCAAGGGCAATAAGGTCATTATTAGTATGCCAAACCATATTGAAAATGATCTGAACAGAACAGACTTGACGAGACGAAGAAGTGGGCGTTGGGTTCACCTCAATCGGAGTCTCGAGCAAAAAGTTGTGATAGTTTTTCTACTGGGGACCTATCTGTAATAGAAATTTTTACAGAATGGGCCAAAACAAAAAAACTGAAAGCGCATTCCAGGAACTACGCTTTCGGGACAGTGAAGGCGTATTTTTGGCCGAAGCCGCAAGGGTTTACGTTTTCACTGAAACGAAAGCGTATTTGTGGGAGTAGCTTCCACTTAACTGACATGGCAAGGCGGGGCCGGGGCTGTGAGGCTTATAGGCGGGTCCCGTGGGGTGGGTCCTGTCACTTATCCACGTCGGGCGACCGTGTCAACGCATGCAGCGGCGGGGTCGGCTCCTGGGTGGCTGACTGGTGGGGTCGGGGAAGAGAAGCGGGGCCCGCTGGCCTGCTTTCCCCTCCTCCGCCGCCCGACCAAGCGAGAGGATGGGCGGCGAGGGCGACACCGGCGATGGCCGGGGCAGCTCCGGCTATCTCCGGCCAAACGGGAGGCACCGGCGGACTCGGATGGCTGCGCCGTGCTCATCTATAGGGAGGAACAGCGCCGAGGAAGAGAGGAGCAACTGTGGCGCCAGGCAACAGAGGCTCGGGCAGCGGCGGCCGAACCCGGGGAAACGCGACTAGGGGTACTCCGGCGAGAGGCTGAGGTGATGGAGAGGACCGCCGGAGCACGGGGAAGACATAGGTGAGGTCAGTGGGGAGGGGGAAGGCCGGCGTTGCGCCAATTTAGGCGGAGGAGACCGGCGGCCATGGCGGTAATGGGAGACGAGGAGAGATCCACGAGCTTGGGCGAGTGGTTTGGGAGGGAGCTGGGAGAGTGGTCGAGGCGATGGAGTGCTCAGAAGGGGCTCGGGTGGTCTTTATATAGCCGGGCGAGGGAGGCCGAGCTCGGGTGTCGCTGCGGGGATCCAGCCAACGCTCTGGCGATGGACAGCGATCATGGGAGGGCGCGGGAAGGCGACGAGGGAGGTGCGGATGAGCTACAGAGGAGCACGGGGCAGAAGAGGTCGAGGGGAAGAAGCAGCCAAGCGCCATTAATGCATGTCGGCATTGCTCACCCGTGGGCGCACGGCGACGAATGCTGACGGAGAGGCTTACGGAGGGGGAGATGGCTCTAGGAGGACGGCGATGATGAGAGGAAGCTAGTGGAGATGCCCGTGCTCCCTGAGACACCGAGCAGAGGAGGGGTCCGAGCAAGAAGACACTCTGGACTCGGCCAGTGCGTGCCAAAACGGTGGTCACCGCGTGCACTGGTGCACACCGTGCCACACTGACCAAGCGATGTCTAGGAGTTAGTCCTTCCAGGGGCGGTTTCAACTGCGGTGGTAGCTTGGTTAAAGTCTCTCTGGTTAAATGGTAAATGAACTCAATTATATCGCATCAAACAAGATCATTATGCAGTGATCAACAGAGTGAGGTTAAGAGGCAAATGAGTTGTCTGGGGTGTTTAGTTTAGGAAGGACTATAATCCTGGTAAGTTTGAGATGATTTGGACCAGTATTTAATATAGTTGCTTAACAACCACATAAACTGGTCCAGAAGCAAGAACAGGAAGAAGAACTCACATAGAGTGATGAATTGATCTGAAAATAGGCATGGAAGGGTTATTTGGTCATATGAGAGTGCCACAAATTTTTTAGGCCATTTGGCCAAGCCAAAATGGTACTTCCTTCATACAACACTTCTCTAGACAAAAACTTAGGAAAAATCCTGAGGGAAAATGGCATGATGAAATGAGCCCAAATTTTGTGGAGATAGGTTATATAGGTAGGAGAAGGCCCTGGAAAATTTTCAGCAATAATGGAGCAAGATAAAATATACTTGCTTCACTAACTGAAAATTTGGACAGAAACAAGGAATTGATGCTCAGCTCACAGGGATGCATTGCATGAGCTCAAATCTTGAGGAGATCTTTGATTTGATAAAATGAAGGACCATGCAAAAATTCAACTCAATTGGATTAACCTAGCTAGTACTTCCTTCACAACCAATTTCCTCAGATAAGAACTTTGAAAAATTGCTCAGGAATATTCACTAGGGAAATTAAGTTGAATTTTGTCAGGAGGAAATTATATGGACATGAAAAGGTGTCCAAAAAGTTTGGGATCAATTGGGCAAAGATAAATGGCACTTGCTTCACAATTTGCCATTCAGGACAGAATAGGAAAACAATTAATTGAGCATGATGATGAACATGGCAAATGAAATATTTTGCCATAATTGAGGAAGATATGACCCAGAAAATTTATGTGAATTGTTTGGGAATTTTAGGAGTGATAGAAATATAGGTTGCTTCACAACCTAGGGCAAATTGGGTTATTCCTTTAATAGAAAAAGGAATATTCCCAAGGAAAAGAATATTGGGATTTGGTACAAGATGGAAATGGCAAGGTCATGGGAAGGGTTTGAGGATGACAAGCCACTCTGGAAAGAAAGAAGAGGGCATCATCTTCAGTTTCCAGACCACAAAGCCACACAAAAAGAAATCTCAAGCAAAAATCTCAGAAAAACAAAAGAAAAAGAGAGTTCCAAAAAATCAGGCTGTGAAAATTGAGGCGCCAAAACGGGTCAAAGACGGTCTGTAGGCTCGCCGGCTGCGTTGCTGCCCCGAGTAGGTTCATCTCCAAATCTGCTGAGTGCGCCCTCCCCTTTTTCAAAGTTTTGAAAAAGGCGGGTCCAGTAAAGTGGACTCCGGAGGTAGAGGCAGCGCTACAAGATTTGAAGAGGTACCTCTCCTCCACTCCAATACTAGTCACGCCTAAACCACAAGAGCCGTTGCTGCTGTACTTAACAGCAACGAATCAAGTTGTCAGTGTTGCGCTGGTGGCGCAGAGGGAACTTGAGGAAGAAGCAGCAGTAGTAGCAGAGCCATTGGATGGCGGGCCGAGGCCCTCCCCGGCAGAGCCTGATGCCGGCGAGGTGGAACCCCCGGCAAGGCCTGATCCTGGCAAGGCGGAGTGTGAGCAGATGAGTGAAGTGGGATAGAAGAAGAAGGTGGTGCAGCACCCCATTTATTTTGTCACTGCCCTCTTGCACGGGGCTAGATCAAGATATTCTGGTATGCAGAAGCTACTTTTCGGCCTCCTCATGGCCTCGAGAAAGCTGTGTCACTGTTTCCAAGCACATGAGATCACTGTCATCACCCGCCTACCTTTGCAACTGATTTTGCACAACCCAGATAGAGACAGGGAGGATTGTGGAGTGGGCATTGGAGCTGTCGAACTTTGGCATCAAGTTTGAAAGTACTTCAACAATCAAGAGCCGAGCCTTGGCAGAATTCATAGTGGAATGGACCGCAACGCCCGACGAATAGGTTCAAGAAACCACCCTTCCCAGCAAGGAGACCTGCCGTGATTGGGTTATGTACTTTGATGGTGCTTTCTCACTGCAAGGTGCTGGTGCCGGCGTGCTACTTGTCGCGCCCACCGGAGAGCACCTCAAGTACGCAGTCCAGATGCACTTTCCCTGGGGAAAATCAGCGAACAACACGGCAGAGTACGAGGGATTGGTTGCCGGTCTCAGGATCGCGGCAGACCTCGGAATCAAGAAGCTCATCATCTGAGGTGATTCGCAGCTCGTCGTTAGGCAATTCAACAAGAACTACCAGAGCTCGTTGATGGAGGCCTACGTGGATGAGGCGAGGAAGTTGGAAGATCTTTTTGACGGATTGCAAGGAGAGCATGTTCCCCGAGTAGAGAACGGCATTGCTGACAACCTGTCGAAGCGTGCTACCCTGAAGTTGCCTGTGGAACCAGGTACCTTCGTGCTTCAATGTAGCGACCAGACCTCAAACAGTCTGATCTCTGTGCTCAGTGTCATCCCTGGATCAGTAATGCTGACACCACACAGTACTCGGAGGATTTATAACAGAGTAGCAATCACACACTTATTACAATCGAATGTCTCAAGAGAGAACTTAATAAAATAAATATGGCTTAAGGCCATCTAATACGATAACAGCGGAAGGCTTGGAAGAATAAGTGAGTCCATCAACTCCAACGGCATCACTGAGTATAGAACCACGACCTAAAAGCACCTTACTCATCGTCTGAAAAGTCTGCAACATGAAACGTTGCAGCCCGAAAACGGGTCAGCACATGGAATATGCTGGCAAAATAACACACAGAGAATAATGGAATAATAAGCCTATACTACATGCATATAGGGCTGGTGGAAAGCTCTATGGTTACTGTTTTGCGTAAAGCCAATTTTTCCCTACTGCAAAGGAATAAATTTATTTAACTATCATGGTGGTTGTTAAACATTGAGAATGGTTGACAGCATCCTCAATCCCAATTAAAAGTACTCATTAAAAACCCAACAATATTAAGTAGAAGTAACATGATGAGATTCACATGATATCCAAGTACTAGATACTCAAAACGTCCATAACCGGGGACACGGCTAACCATGATTAGTTTATACACTCTGCAGAGGTTTGCGCACTTTTCCCCACAAGACTCGCTCGCCTCCGTTGGATTTCTCGCACTACATGATGTTTGAGAAACGGATGACTGAGACATAGTCTTTCAGAAGCACTAGCACCTTACATGTGGGTAGACCGGTACACCTACTTTCCCCTACATCTGCTAGTCTACCCGTAAGAGTTCGCACAACTTAATCAACTATGCCAGAGCCCATAATGGCTTGTGGCTGCACACGGAAGTTTCTAGTTTAAATAATCTCATTATCCCTTTGAGCCCGGGTGGCGGTCCAAGAAATACAGTAAGTCCTGATAGAAACCAGGTGCCTCAATCCACCCAGATGTGTGTTTAAGTTGCCACCTTAAATAAACCATTTAATAACAATCTCACATCTGTCATGGATACACTCACCCAATCCACGTCTACTAGCATAGCATAGCATAATAAGCAAACGTAGAAGTAACTCCCAATGGTTTGATAATAAAACAGGTAATAGGTACTACCTCAATCTACTTCCCCAAACCCACAATTTAATTAGATCCTAATCATGCAAGTGTTTGAGGATAGATCTAATGCATAAAAACTGGGTATGAGAAGAGGTATGATCAAAGTGTTACTTGCCTTGGCCGATGATCCATGAAACCTAGAGACTCAAGTAACAAAGCGGCGCACTCGGGTATTCTATCGCAGACAAACAAACAAGCATACAATAAGTACTCATCTAATGCACAGGTAAAACTCAAATAGATCTAACCAGATAGTTCAACTTAAGAACTCCGGTTTGCAAAAAGAATCAAATCAAACGAAGCAACGAAAGTCAAACGGCGGAAGAAAACAGCTTCATTTTACTAATCTGGATCTAAGTCAAAATTTACAGAAGCAAAAACTTGTTTAAGTTGGTTATTCGGAAAGAGGGTTTCGAGACGAAACTCTAGGCGCTTGAATCGCCTGATTCCGATAAACGAGCGAAAAGTTATACTAAAACCAAAATCGGATCAAGAATCACGATCAAAAAAATGGCGGATTAAATCCGAGAAAAAGAAAAACGACGAACGGGTTAACGAACGGACGTTCGTTAACTAAACTAATCTGACGAACGTGTTCGTTAAAAACGAACGAATGAACGAACGATCGTTAATTAACCTAAACCGGAAAAAACCAGAACTAATAATAACAAACAAAACTAAAAAAACCGAAATAAAAACCGTCCGGTTCTTAGAAAAACCGGCGGCACGCGGATCGAGGCGGCGGCGAACCTGCCGGGCGGCGGCGGGTTCAAGGGCCCATGAAGTCGGGCGGGCGGGCGGCGGCGGGCGGCGGCGGCGGGGTTAGGCGCGAGGCGGTTTCGGGCGGCTCGGGTTAGGGTTTGCCCGGGCGGGCTGCCCCATTATAAAGCCTGCCGCCGTAGTCCCTACGGACACGGCCCTTTAGGTCGGTGGTATGCTTTTTTTCTAATAATTACGCGCAGAAAAAAAAAATACTAAACGAACTCCAAAAATCCCGAAATAAATTTTCCCCGGCTTCTAAAATCAAGCCGGACTAGATGAACTCTTATTTGGGGCCTAAATGCAATTTTGAAAAACTCGCATTTTTTCTAAATTCAAATAAAAAGGCGAAAAACTCCAAAATAAAATCTTATTTGATTTTATTATTAAATCTTCATTATTTCTTTATTTTGGGAAAGTCATTTTATTCCCTCTCTCATCTTTTGATAGTAGAAATAATTGGAGATAAAATAATTAAAATCAAATGATCCTATTTTCAAAATTTGAGAAAACTCAAATATGAAAATAACGAAAATCCCCAACTCTCTCCGTGGGTCCTTGAGTTGTGTAGAATTTCTAGGATCGAGCAAAAATGCAACGAACAAATATGATATGCAATGATGCTCTATGTATAACATTCCAAATTGAAAATTTGGGATGTTACATTCAATTAAATCAACCGTCCGTCGAGCCATCAGAAGGACAGACACAAGCAAAGGAAGGCAGGTCCTGGCAAGTACTTTCCCGCTAAGCTCCCAGGAGCCACTAGCAAGGACGTTGTCGGGTGCCCCAAGCTTGCCGGGGAGCAGCAAACCCCGGCGGAGCCTCGAGCTCTGATCATAGAGGCAGCTGCCCTTGCGGCCGAAGATGTGCCTTTAGCCCTTGCCGTCGATCCTTAGGCTCCGGCATGGGCACAACACACCGTCCGTTTCCTCCAAACAGGGGAGCTTCCTGAGGAACAAGAAAAAGCAGAGAAAGTAGTCCATCGGTCCAGCATGTACCAGTTTGTGGATGATGCCCTATACAGAAGGAGACCGAACGACATGAAGTTGAAGTGCATTCCTCGGGAAGACGGACTGAGGCTGTTGGCAGAGATACATGGAGGCATGTGTGGCTCCCACATAGGGTCGAGAGCCCTTGCCGGCAAAGCATTCCGGCAAGGCTTCTTCTGGCCCACCGCCCTCCAGGATGCAACTGCCCTAGTAACCAAGTGTGAAGCGTGCCAGTTCCATTCAAAGAAGCTTCATCAACCAGCCCAAGCTCTTCAGACAATCCCTCTTTCATGGCCATTTTCGGTCTGGGGCTCGACATACTGGGCCCCTTTCCCCGTGCTGTCGGGGGCTTTCAGTACTTGTACGTCACAATCGGTAAGTTCACAAAGTGGCTGGAAGTGGAACCGGTGAGAAAGGTGACAACACAATTAGTCGTCAAGTTCTTCAACGGACTAGTATGCCATTTTGGTGTGTCGAACAGAGTCATCACTGACAACGGCATGCAGTTCATGAGCCTCACCTTCATGCAGTACATTCAAGACCTCGACAACAAGGTCTGTTTTGCTTCTGTTGCTCATCCTAGAAGTAACGGCCAGGCTGAGAGGGCGAATGCAGAAGTGCTGCGAGGCCTCAAGACCAGAACTTTTGACAAGCTGCACAAGTGCGGAAGGCGCTGGATTGATGAATTGCCAACGGTTCTTTGGTCAATCAGGACGACACCAAATCGAGCCACTGGCCAGACACCCTTTGCCACAGTATACAGGCGTAAGCGATTCTCCCCACGGAACTCATATACGGGTCACCTCGAGTGCTCTCTTATGATGAGCTTGAGCAAGAGCAGTTGCACCAAGATGATGCAACACTCCTTAAGGAAGATCATTGTCGGCATTCTGGGAACAAGGGTCCCCAGACTTGCCTGCCTGTGGCCCACGACGTGGATAAGCTAGCGGGCCGTATGGCCCATCTTCATCGACAACGCAATCAAGACCCTCGCGAGGGGCCAAGCCTCGTGGGGCGGATGACGCAAGACCGCCTCAGGAGCGGCCTAGCCAGGCGGGCTCACGAGGAGCGGAGATATCAAGGCGGGGCAAACCTCATGAGGCTCCCGTGACGTGAGCCATGACGATCGACACCAAAGTGGCGCCAAAGTGGAGCTTAGCGCCGCCGCAGCATCCTTGTTTCCTCTTTGGTGCTAAGGAGGCAGGCGCAGGCGCGGAGTACCGAGGCATCAGGAAAAGGTTTCCATATAGTGCAACGAGACCAAGACCAGCAGGACGGCAAGGCGGAGATCACCGTGGAGCCCAAGACGGCGTCATCACCAGAGCCTTTAGCAGGCAAAGACCACTTTTGTCAGGATAACTTGTACTAGCTGTCCTCTTTCAAATTTGCCCGCCGTTGTTGGCTCCCTTCCCGCTCATTATTTGGGGAGAGGACCAGGGCCTATATAAGTAGAGCTAGCCACCACAGTAGAGGATCGAGTTCTCATCCACAAGTCCATAGAGCACAAGAACACCTCAACCTCAGGACGCTATTCTTCCCCTTGTACTGTTCATCATCAGTCCAAGAGGCAATCCACCACCACACACTGGAGTTGGGTATTACACCACAACAGTGGCCCGAACCAGTATAAATCTCGTGTCTTTCTGTGTTGCGAGTTCTTCGAGTTCGTCCGTAAGATCTTAGCGAGCTATGGCGTGGATCGGTAGGAGGGAATGAACTTCACGCGCACCCCAGAGTTCGAACCTTAAGGGTTTTGGCAGAACCCCACATCCGACATTTGGCGCGCCAGGTAGGGGTGCGCCGTAGCTTCTCTCCACCGGCCTACACCCTGCGCTGCCGCACTTCGCCCCCATGGCGGATGGCCCGCCACCCGCTCCTGCGACCGGTATTGATGACGGGGCCAGGGGGCTCCGAGCCCTGGCCCCCGCCCTGCGACAGGTGCGATGGCCACCCAAGTTCAGGCCGGAGATGCCGCCGCGCTACGACGGCGCGGCGGACCCATCGCCGTTCCTACTGGCGTACGAGGAGGCCATCCTCGAGGCCGGGGGCGACGACAAGGTCATGGCCAACTGGTTCCCCATGGCCCTCACCAGCGAGCCACGCGCCTGGGTGCTCAACCTCCCTGGATCCACGGTCGCGTACTGGGGGGAACTCCGCGACCTCTTCACTGCTCGCTACGCGGTGCCGGCGCACCATGCAGTCACAGCCCTGCTGGGCGGCTCTCAAGCGCCGCCTTCGGATCACCATGTCAAGCCGTTCCTCCGTCAGATGGGGGCGCTTACAAGCGTCCGGGGGCCCCGCCAAGTTGGGCTGCAGCAGAGGCCGACCTCACCTTCAGCTCAGAAGACCAGCCCGACTCCACCGTCGGCTCGGGCATGCTCCCAATGCTCTACACGCCCACCATATGTAACGTGGCTGTTACCAAGACCCTCATCGACGGTGGTGCCGGCCTCAACTTGCTCTCCGTGGAGGCCTTCAGCCTTCTTCACGTGCCGCTCGAGCGGCTCAGTCTCAGCAAGCCCTTCTCAAGAGTTGGCGGCACCGCCCACTCTCTGGGACAGATCCGTCTCCCAGTCACCTTCGGCACACGCGACAAATACAGCACTGAGCTGGTCGATTTCGACATCGCTCGCATCGGCCTCCCGTACAACGCCATCCTCGGGTACCCAGCTCTCGCCCAGTTCATGGCGGCGACTCACCCGGCCTACAACCTCAAGAAGATGCTTGGGATCAAGGGCGTCCTCACCATCAAGGGGGACACCAAGGAGGCCGTAACGACACTCAAGCTTGCCTTCAAGACCGCAGCGGCGGCACAGCCCACCGGCGCCGGTACCCCCGAAGCCAAGAAGGTCACGCCTACCAAGAAGAAGCAACTGTTCACCCAAGACAAGGCAGAAACCAAGAAGGTGCCAGTGAATGAGGATGGACCCTTAGGAGCCACCTTTAACATAAGTGCCGACCTCGATTCCGTCCAAGAAGAGGCGCTGGTGAGGTTCTTGCGCGAAATAAAGACATATTCGCATGGGAACCCAATCAGCTGGTGGGGGTTCCAAGAGAGGTGATTCAGTGTCACTTAAGGGTGTGCCCCAACATGCGCCCTGTCAAGCAACGAGCGAGGCGGCAATCCATGGAGAAGCAAGCCTTCATCGTCCAGGAGACCCGCAAGCTGGAGGCGGCGGGTGCCATTCGCGAGGTTCGGTATCCCACATGGTCGGGCGAACCCCGTCATAGTGCCGAAGAAAGGCGGGAAGGAACGAATGTGCGTCGACTTCACCAGCCTTAATAAGGCCTGCCCCCAAGATCCGTTCCCGCTCCCACGCATCGATCAAATCATCGACTCCACCGCCGAGTGCAACCTGCTGTGCTTCCTGGACGCATTCTCAGGGTATCACCAGATCAAGATGGCAGTAGAAGACATAGAGAAGACAACCTTCCTGACCCCGTGCAGGGTGTCTTTACACTGCATGCCCTTCGGATCGCGGTAACGCGGGCGCGACCTTTCAGCGGCTCATGCACATCGCCTTGCGGCGGCAGCTCGGGAGAAACACAGAGGCATATGCCGACGACATAGTGGTGAAGTCTCGGGAGTCGAGAACCTTGATCCAAGACTTGGAAGAGACCTTCGAGAGCCTGTGTCACGTGAACCTGCTGCTTAACCCGGAGAAGTGTGTATTCTATGTCCCTTCCGACAAGCTGCTGGGATTCCTTGTATCCCACAGAGGGATCAAGGCGAACCCAGAAAATATCAAGGCCATCGAGGACATGAGCCCGCCGCAGACCCTCAAAGAGATGCAGAATCTGGCGGGACGAGTGACCGCGTTGGGGCGTTTCATCTCCAAGCTGGGAGAGCGCGCCTTACCCTACTTCAATATCATGAAGAAGAAGGGCCCGTTCGAGTGGACACCAGAGGCCGACCGAGCCTTCTAAGACCTCAAGAAATACCTGACCAGCCCTCCAGTGATGGTGGCACCACGGCCTTGGGCCCTTAGTGCTCTACCTCGCCGCCACCCCATACTCCGCCAGCGCAGCGCTGGTGGCGGTTCGGGAGGAGCACCAAGCCAAGGGCGCGCCACGCCAAGCTATAGCTGAAGTAATGCAGGATCAGAAAGGCGCCGCAAAAGCCTCAGCACCAGGAGACCAAGCTCGGCAAAACGACGTCGCCGAGATTCCCGAAAGCAGTCACGCCTCAGGAGCCCTTCCACCTCAGGAGACGCCCCAATCTCCGCAAGACCCGAGCCTCGCCAACACACTAGCCCTTGTCGAACACCCGGTGTATTTCGTCTGCACGGTGTTGAAGGACGGAAGGGCACGATACCCCATGCCTCAGAAGCTCATGCTCGCGCTCTTGTTGGCCTCGCGCAAGCTGCGGCACTACTTCCAGGGCCAACCCATCAAGGTCGTCTCGGCCTACGAATTGGAGAGGGTGCTCAGGAGCCCCAACTCGGCTGGAAGGGTCGCCGAGTGGAACATCGAGCTACAAGCATTCCAGTTGGAGTTCAGCACTACCAGGGTCGTCAAGGGGGCCGCGCTCGCCGATTTTGTGGCAGAATGGACGGATGTCCCGACACTTGAAGAAGGCGAAGACCGATCCACCTCGCCAGGAAGTGCTACCTCATGAGCACTGCGTTGGATTTCCTTGAAGAGGAAAGGGTGATGCAGCAGAGTAGAGTAAGTATTTCCCTCAGTTTTTGAGAACCAAGGTATCAATCCAGTAGGAGGCTACACGCGAGTCCCTCATACCTACAAAAAACGAATAGCTCAACGCAACCAACGCGATTAGGGGTTGTCAATCCCTTCATAGTCACTTACGAGAATGAGATCTGATAGAGATGATAGATAATATTTTTGGTATTTTTGGTATAAAGATGCAAAGTAAAATAAAAGAGCAAAGTAAAAAAGCAAAGCAATAATAAAGTGATGGAAGATTGATATGATGAGAATAGACTCGGGTGCCATAGATTTCACTAGTAGCTTCTCTCAAGAGCATAAGTATTCTATGGTGGGTGAACAAATTACTATTGAGCAATTGACAGAATTGAGCATAGTTATGAGAATATCTAGGTATGATCATGTATATAGGCATCACGTCTGAAACAAGTAGACCGACTCCTGCCTGCATCTATTACTATTACTCCACTCATCGACCGCTATCTAGCATGCATCTAGAGATTAAGTTCAAGAAAACAGAGTAACGCCTTAAGCGAGATGACATGATGTAGAGGGATAAATTCATGCAATATGATAAAAACCCCATCTTGTTATCCTCGATGGCAACAATACAATACGTGCCTTGCTGCCCCTCATCACACCGGGAAAGACACCGCAAGATTGAACCCAAAGCTAAGCACTTCTCCCATTGCAAGAAAAACCAATCTAGTAGGCCAAACCAAACTGATAATTCGAAGAGACTTGCAAAGATAACCAATCATACATAAAAGAATTCAGAGAAGAATCAAATATTGTTCATAGATAATCTTGACCATAAACCCACAATTCATCGGTCTCAACAAACACACCGCAAAAAGAAGATTACATCGAATAGATCTCCACGAGAGAGGGGGAGAACATTGTATTGAGATCCAAGAAGAGAGAAGAAGCCATCTAGCTACTAACTATGGACCCAAGGTCTGAGGTAAACTACTCAAACTTGATCGGAGGGGCTATGGTGATGATGTAGAAGCCCTCCGTGGTGGATTCCCTTCCATGAGCTCTGAACAGGCCCCAAGATGGGATCTCGTGGCATGTAAGGTTGCGGCGGTGGAATTAGGTTTTTGGCTCCGTGTCGATCGCTTGGGGTACGTAGGTATATATAGGAGGAAGGAGTACGTCGGTGGAGCAAAGTGGGGCCCACGAGGTGGGGGCGCGCCCTCGGGGGGCGCCCTCCACCCTCGTGGCCGCCTCCCTCCTTTCTTTACGGAGGGTCCAAGTCTCCTGGATCATATTTGTTGAGAAAATCACGTTCCCGAAGGTTTCATTCCGTTTGGACTCCGTTTGATATTCCGTTTCTTCGAAACACTGAAATAGGCAAAAACAGCAATTCTAGGCTGGGCCTCCGGTTAATAGGTTAGCCCCAAAAGTAATATAAAAGTGGAAAATAAAGCCCAATATGGTCCAAAACAGTAGATAATATAGCATGGAGCAATCAAAAATTATAGATACGTTGGCACGTATCGTGCATCCCCAAGCTTAATTCCTGCTCATTCCTCGAGTAGGTAAATGATAAAAAAGAATTTTTGATGCGGAGTGCTACTTTGCATAATTTCAATGTAATTCTTCTTAATTGTGGTATGAATATTCAGATCCGAAAGATTCAAGACAAAAGTTCATATTGACATAAAAATAATAATACTTCAAGCATACTAACTAAGCAATAATGTCTTCTCAAAATAACATGGCCAAAGAAAGTTATCCCTACAAAATCATATAGTCTGGCTATGCTCTATCTTCACCACACAAAGTATTAAATCATGCACAACCCCGATGACAAGCCAAGCAATACTTTCATACTTTTGACATTCTCAAAACTTTTCAAATCTTCACGCAATACATGAGCGTGAGCCATGGATATAGCACTATATATTGAATAGAATGGTGGTTGTGGAGAAGACAAAAAGAGGGGAAGATAGTCTCACATCAACTAGGCGTATCAACGGGCTATGGAGATGCCCATCAATAGATATCAATGTGAGTGAGTAGGGATTGCCATGCAACGGATGCACTAGAGCTATAAGTATATGAAAGCTCAACAAAAGAAACTAAGTGGGTGTGCATCCAACTCTCTTGCTCACGAAGACCTAGGGCATTTTGAGGAAGCCCATCATTGGAATATACAAGCCAAGTCCTATAATGAAAAATTCCCACTAGTATATGAAAGTGACAAAATGAGAGACTCTCTATCATGAAGATCATGGTTCTACTTTGAAGCATAAGTGTGGTAAAAGGATAGTAACATTGTCCCTTCTCTCTTTTTCTCTCATTTTTTTATTTGGGCCTTTTTATGGCCTCTTTTTCTCTCTTTTTTTCGTCCAGAGTCTCATCCCGACTTGTGGGGGAATCATAGTCTCCATCATCCTTTCCTCACTTGGGACAATGCTCTAAAAATGATGATCATCACACTTTTATTTTTCTTACAACCCAACAATTACAACTCGACACTTAGAACAAAATATGACTCTATATGAATGCCCCGGCGGTGTACCGGGATATGCAATGAATCAAGAGTGACATGTATGAAAGAATTATGAATGGTGGCTTTGCCACAAATACAATGTCAACTACATGATCATGTTAGCAGTATGACAATGATGGAGCGTGTCATAACAAACGGAATGGTGGAAAGTTGCATGGCAATATATCTCGGAATGGCTATGGAAATGCCATGATAGGTAGGTATGGTGGCTGTTTTGAGGAAGGTATATGGTGGGTGTAGGATACCGGCGAAAAGTGCGCGGTATTAGAGAGGCAAGCAATGGTGGAAGGATGGGAAAAGTGCGTATAATGCATGGACTCAACATTAGTCATAAGGAACTCATATACTTATTGCAAAAATCTAGAAGTTATCAAAGCAAAGTATTACACACATGCTCCTAGGGGGATAGATTGGTAGGTAAAGACCATCGCTCATCCCCGACCGCCACTCATAAGGAAGACAATCAATAAATAAATCATGCTCCGACTTCATCACATAACGGTTGACCATACGTGCATGCTTCGGGAATCACAAACTTCAACACAGGTATTTCTCAAATTCACAACTACTCAACTAGCATGACTCTAATATCACCGTCTTCATATCTCAAACAATTATCAAGCATCAAACTTTTCTTAGTATTCAACGCACTCAAAAGAAAGTTTTAGAAATCTTGAATACCAAGCTTATTATTATTATTATTAAGAAAATTACCATGGTATTTAAGACTCTAAAAATAATCTAAGTGAAGCATGAGAGATCAATAGTTTCTATGAAACAAATCCACCACCGTGCTCTAAAAGATATAAGTGAAGCACTAGAGCAAAACTATATAGCTCAAAAGATATAAGTGAAGCACATAGAGTATTCTATCAAATTCCAATCCATGTATGGCTCTCCCAAAAGGTGTGTACAGCAAGGATGATTGTGGTAAACTAAAAAACAAAGACTCAAATCATACAAGACGCTCCAAGCAAAACACATATCATGTGGTGAATAAAAATATAGCTCCAAGTAAAATTACCGATGGAAGTATACGAAAGAGGGGATGCCTTCCGGGGCATCCCCAAGCTTTGACTTTTTGGTGTCCTTGGATTATCTTGGGGGTGCCATGGTCATCCCCAAGCTTAGGCTCTTGCCACTCTTTGTTCCTTAATCCATCAAAAGATTTCACCCAAAACTTGAAAACTTCACAACACAAAACTCAATATAAATCTCATGAGCTCCGTTAGCGAAAGAAAACAAAATACCACTTCAAGGTACTGTAATGAACTCATTCTTTATTTATATTGGTGTTAAACCTACTGTATTCCAACTTCTCTATGGTTTATAAACTATCTTACTAGCCATAGATTCATCAAAATAAGCAAACAACACACAAAAAACAGAATCTGTCAAAAACAGAACAGTCTGTAGTAATCTGTAACTAACGCAAACTTCTGGAACTCCAAAAATTCATAAAAAATAGTACGACCTAGGAAATTTATTTATTGATCAGAAGCAATTGGAATCAGTATTTTATCACGTTCTGGTGATTTTTAACAATTATTTTCATGAACAGAAAGTTTCTGCAAATTACAGCAAGATCAAATAACTATCATCCAAGAAGATCCTATAGGTTTAACTTGGCACAAACACTAATTAAAACATAAAACCACATCTAAACAGAAGGTAGATGGATTATTTATTCCTAAACATAAACAAAAACAAAAAAACTAAAAATAAAATTGGGTTGCCTCCCAACAAGCGCTATCGATTAACGCCTAGCTAGGCGTAAAAGCAAGGATAGATCTAGGTATTGCCATCTTTGGTAGGCAATCCATAAGTGGCTCTCATGATAGATTCATATGATAATTTTATTTTCTTCCTAGGGAAGTGTTCCATGCCTTTCTTTAATGTAAATTGGAATCTAATATTCCCTTCCTTCATATCAATAATTGCACCAATCGTTCTAAGGAAAGGTCTACCAAGAATAATAGGGCAAGAAGGATAGCAATCTATATCAAGAACAATAAAATCTACGGGCACATAATTCCTATTTGAAACAATAAGAACATCATTAATTCTTCCCATAGGTTTCTTAATAGTGGAATCCGGAAGATGCAAGTTTGGAGAGCAATCATCAAAATCATGGAAATCTAGCAAATCACACAAAGTTTTGGGAATAGTGGAGACACTAGCACCCAAATCACATAAAGCATTAAATTCATGATCCTTAATCTTAATTTTAATAGTTGGTTCCCACTCATCATAAAGTTTTCTAGGAATAGAGACTTCCAACTCAAGTTTTTCTTCATAAGATTGCATCAAGGCATCAATGATATGTTTAGTAAACGCTTTATTTTGACTATAAGCATGAGGAGAATTTAGCACGGATTGCAACAAGGAAATACAATCAATTAAAGAGCAACTTTCATAATTATATTCCTTGAAATCCAAAATAGTGGGTTTAGCAACATCTAGGGTTTTATTCTTTTCAATCCCACTTTTATCAATTTCATCATCAAGATCTAAATACTCCGATTTTTTGGAACGCCTTCTAGGTAAGGGTGGATCATATTCAGTCTCATCAAGATTCATATTGCAAAACAAAGATTTAATAAGGGATACATCAATAACTTTTAGATCTTCATCTTGATTTTCATAGGAATTCGGTTTAGCGGTCATCTTATTGAATAAGGTAGCCTACTTATCTGAAATTTCAGCAGTTAACTTTTCAAGACGAGCAATTTGAGACCTTATACCATCAAATTCTTTAGACATATCATCGAGCTCTTTATTCATATAACTCATAAAACTTTTTTGTTCCTTAAGCTCGTTTCTGAAGAAACTATTATGCTCAAATTGCAAAACCATAAAACTTCTGACGTTGCTTTCGATCTCTTCTAACCTTTTAAGGTGAAGATCACCAAATCTAGGTAGAGCCATCGAGACTAACAAGCAAACCAACACACGAGCAAACAAAAAGAAGCGAGAAAAAAAGGCAAACGGAGAAGAGAGGGCAAATAAAACGGCAAGGGTGAAGTGGGGGAGAGGAAAATGAGAGGCAAATGGCAAATAATGTAATGCGAGAGATAAGGAATTGTGATAGGTACTTGGTATGTCGAATTTTGCGTAGACTCCCCGGCAATAGCGCCAGAAATCTTCCTGCTACCTCTTGAGCACTGCGTTGGATTTCCTTGAAGAGGAAAGGGTGATGCAGCAGAGTAGAGTAAGTATTTCCCTCAGTTTTTGAGAACCAAGGTATCAATCCAGTAGGAGGCTACACGCGAGTCCCTCGTACCTACACAAAACAAATAGCTGAACGCAACCAACGCGATTAGGGGTTGTCAATCCCTTTACGGTCACTTACGAGAGTGAGACCTGATAGAGATGATAGATAATATTTTTGATATTTTTGGTATATAGATGCAAAGTAAAATAAAAGAGCAAAGTAAAAAAGCAAAGCAATAACAAAGTGATGGAAGATTGATATGATGAGAATATACCCGGTGGCCATAGATTTCACTAGTGGCTTCTCTCAAGAGCATAAGTATTCTACGGTGGGTGAACAAATTACTGTTGAGGAATTGACAGAATTGAGCATAGTTATGAGAATATCTAGGTATGATCATGTATATAGGCATCACGTCCGAGACAAGTAGACTGACTCCTGCCTGCATCTACTACTATTACTCCACTCATCGATCGCTATCCAAAGCATGCATCTAGAGTATTAAGTTCAAGAAAACAGAGTAACACCTTAAGCAAGATGACATGATGTAGAGGATAAATTCATGCAATATGATAAAACCCCATCTTGTTATCCTCGATGGCAACAATACAATACGTGCCTTGCT
Organism: Aegilops bicornis; assembly: GCA_021605145.1. NCBI lineage: Eukaryota > Viridiplantae > Streptophyta > Magnoliopsida > Poales > Poaceae > Aegilops > Aegilops bicornis. Next base: position 575,244 of record JAHIAL010000102.1, read on the forward strand.
GCCCCTCATCACACCGGAAAGGACCCGCAAGATTGAACCCAAAGCTAAGCACTTCTCCCATTGCAAGAAAAACCAATCTAGTAGGCCAAACCAAACTGATAATTCGAAGAGACTTGCAAAGATAACCAATCATACATAAAAGAATTCAGAGAAGAATCAAGTATTGTTCATAGATAATCTTGATCATAAACCCACAATTCATCGGTCTCAACAAACACACCGCAAAAAGAAGATTACATCGAATAGATCTCCATGAGAGAGGGGGAGAACATTGTATTGAGATCCAAAAAGAGAGAAGAAGCCATTTAGCTACTAACTATGGACCAGAAGGTCTGAGGTAAACTACTCACACTTCATCGGAGGGGCTATGGTGATGATGTAGAAGCCCTCCATGGTGGATTCCCCTTCCGTGAGCTCCGCACAGGCCCCAAGATTGGATCTCATGGGTGCATGAAGGTTGCGGCGGTGGAATTAGGTTTTTGTCTCCGTGATTCGATCGCTTGGGGGCAATGAGGTATATATAGGAGTAAGGAGTACGTCGGTGGAGCAAAGGGGGGCCCACGAGGCAGGAGGGCGCGCCCTAGGGGGGGCGCCCTCCACCCTCGTGGCCGCCTCCCTCCTTTCTTGATGGAGGGTCCAAGTATCTCCTGGATCATATTTGTTGAGTAAATCACGTTCCCGAAGGTTTCACTCCATTTGGACTCTGTTTGATATTCCGTTTCTTCGAAACACTGAAATAGGCAAAAAACAACAATTCTGGGCTAGGCCTCCGGTTAATAGGTTAGTCCCAAAAGTAATATAAAAGTGGAAAATAAAGCCCAATATGGTCCAGAACAGTAGATAATATAGCATGGAGCAATCAAAAATTGTAGATACGTTGGAGACGTATGAGGAAGCGAGGCACCGGACGAGTGGGTCATGTACTTCGATGGCGCCTTCGCGCACCAAGGCGCAGGGGCTGGCGCAGTACTAATCTGGCCCACTCAGGACAAGCTCTATTACGCCGTGCAACTCTGCTTTCAACATGGTGAGAAGGTCTCCAACAACATCGCAGAATACGAAGGCCTCATAGCTGGCCTGAAAGCCGCGGCAGCCCTGGGGGTGAAGCACCTTACCGTTAGAGGCAACTCACAGCTCCTCGTCAACTTCTCCAACAAAGTATACGAGCCAAAGGACGAGCATATGGAGGCATACCTCGCGGAAGTACGCAAGATGGAGAAGCAATTCGTGGGCTTGGAGCTGCAGCACGTACCCCGCGGCACCAACAAGGAAGCCGACGACATCGCCAGGAGAGCATCCAAGCGACAGCCACAAGAGCCCGGTCTCTTTGAGGAACGACTCTTCAAGCCATCGGCGACACCACCACTTTTAAGCACAGCTCAGCCTCGGGAGGAGCTTCCACAGCCTCCTGTCTCAGGAGCCCCGGCCTATAGCCCGACCTCAGGAGCTCGCTTGCGCTTGGCGCTTGAACCTCTGGAGGGATTCTAGACCAAGGAATTCAAGGAGTATCTAATGCAAGGGGCGCTGCCAGAAAAGGAGGGGGAGGCAGAGCTTGTGGTTCGACAGGCCATGGCGTACTGCATCCAGGATGGCGAGTTGTACAGGAAGCGGCCAAACGACGTTTATTTGCGCTGCATTTCCAGAGACCAAGGGAAGGAGCTGCTAACTGACATATACGGTGGTGATTGCGGGCACCACTCGTTGTCACGGACCCTCGTTGGCAAGGTATTCTGCAGTGGGTTCTATCGCCCATCAACGCTCAACGACGCAATCGAGCCGGGTGAAGTCCTGCAAAGCCTGCCAGTTCCACGCCAAGCAAATTCATCAGCCGGCTCAGGGCCTCCAAACCATCCCACTCACATGGACATTCGCAGTTTGGGGCCTGGACATCCTGGGCCCGTTCCCTCGAGCGCCCGGGGGCAACCGTTACCTCTACGTCGCCATCGACAAGTTCACCAAGTGGGCGGAAGTGGAAGCCGTCCGCACCATCCCAGCCGGCTCTGCTGTCAAGTTCATCAAGGGCCTCGTGAGCCGCTTCGGGGTCCCCAACCGCATCATCACAGATAACGGCTCGCAGTTTACTAGTAACCTCTTCAAAACCTACTGTGCTAACCTCGGAACGCAGATCTGCTACGCCTCGGTGGCGCACCCCAGGAGCAATGGCCTGGCCGAACGCGCCAACACGGAGGTCCTGAGGGGCCTCAAGACTAGGACCTTCAAGAAGAAGCTCGAGGCCTATGGCAGGGGCTGGTACGACGAGCTCTAGTCTGTGCTATGGTCCATCCGCACCACCGCCACCAAGCCAACGGGCGAGACCCCATTCTTCCTGGTCTACGGACCTGAAGCGTTCCTCCCTCACGAGGTCAAGCATCATTCCGCACGGGTCCTAGCGTTCGGTGATGCCAGGACCCCGATTCCAAGTCACATTGACCTAGCCGGTAACACCTCATATCACTTTGCGGCCTCACGCACGGTATTCCCACGGGTGTCGCCTTACCAAGGCCCGGGACCGTTTGCGTCTTTTGGCTCACGTATATGATAGTGTCGCTAGCATCCACATGACAGAGAACCCGGGCCGACATGGCTAGTCCTGAACCCAAAGCGGCGCTAACCCATGGGAACAGGCATACACGAATCACATCGAGCATGTCGGTCATCAACGTATGAATTCGGGCTGTAGCACTGGGCTAACAGGACTCCGGTCTCCCGGCTGTAGCAGGCTAGGCAGGACTCGAATATCACCGCGTGGCATTTCTCAAGGGATGTATATAGGAACGGCGAAACACATGCCGCTACCAAGTGTCCAAAGCAAGAGGCTTTGGGCTAGCAGGACTCGGTGAATGGTCAGAAGGACTACTATCGCTCAGAAGCACTAGACTACATTTCCCCATATGAGAGGCTGCCAAGGATAAACAACTAGATTGTCGGATCCCACTCATACCAAGCATTTCAATCATACACACAATATGCCCGATATGAGTACATACAACATGGCATCACAACAAAACTCTACAACTCAAAGTACTTTATTTAAGAGGCTCCGAGGAGCCATACACAACACATCCATACAGATAGGGGTCACATGACCCAACACTCAAGTCATACAAACATACAAGCACATGCGAAAGCAAACTAGTCTGAGTACAGACCCTAAAAAGAAAGAAAGCTTGATGAAGCCCTTCTATCTACAGTGGCCCTTCACAAGCCTTGGATCACCACCTGGGTGGCTAGTTCACTCGTCGATGTCAAGGTCTACATAAAACCCATCGGAGGGGGCGGTGTTGTGATCTGAAAACATTAATTAAGTAAACATGAGTACGGAGGTACTCAACAAGTCTTACAACAGAAACCTATTATACATGCACATTCTCAAGAAGGTAGTGGAGTTATTGCAGCAAGCCAGCTTTGACTCTTGGCTAAACTATCCTACGTGACACCACTTGAAAAGCATTTGTCGCACACGAGTCCACTAATCACCATCACAATACTCAACCGTGGATCCTCTCGTCACAACCCACGAGGGCCATCCGCTGTACTCACACTTATCTTGAGGCTTTTAGTAGTATCCATTTGCTTGTCTATGAAATGTATAGGTGACCAAGTAGTCCTTTATCATGACGCTGCTATTCGAATAGTTTTATACCCTCGCAGGGTGTACTTCTTCACACACGCTCACCACTTATCGCCGCTACACGACATGTACTCGGCAACCTTCAAGCGGAAGCCCAATGAGGGTGTCGGCCACGACCGACTAAACACACGAGTCCCTAGTCCAGGTTTATCGCCTATTCGGTTCCATCCGCAGGAGTCCGCCGAGGTTTCCACTAACAGCCCCGAACGATGAGTGCAGGGTTCCCGAGACACCAAAGGGCTTAATCGGTACACCGGCCACGCGTGCCTACCGCAACACAGCCCACCCCTAAGGTCTGCGCAAGGCATGCCCCCAAAGATGCTACAAACACCGTAAACTACTTGCAACTCCGGACCGAGGACAAGAGTGGTTAATAAGTCGAGAGGGTGCATTGGTTTCGGGCCCAATGCGTGGTAGTAGCTAAGTCTTAAATCACACACACAGATCTCAGTTCTTAGGGACGGCTTCAATGAAACAACCCACCATGTACTCCTACATGGCCTCTCATCGATACCTTTACCAAAACGTGTTCAACACTTTCACTCGAACCCGACACAACCTTTCACTCCAGCTTCATCATCCCGATGAGCCGGACTGACACAACTCTAAGCATAGCAAGCATAGCATGGTAGGATTCACAAACATGGCTCAATCAACTCCTACACATACTCGTGGGTTTCATCTAGTTATCGTGGCAATGACAGTCATGCAAAGGAAGTGGGTTCAACTACCGCAAGACACAACAGTTTGAATCGCGTTGTCTTAATGCAAGAAACAAGAGCAGAAGCGAGAACATGGGTTTGTATCGAATGATCAATGGGTTGCTTGCCTGATGTAGTGGTAGTAGGATATCGCCTTCAGACGGATATTCGGGTTATCCTCGAGGCGTAACCTATCACGAAAGACACACCGAACATAAACAATACATGACAATATGCAACAATATGATGCATGCTATGACATGGCAATATGAATGTGTGTTGGCCTAATGCAAGCTAGAACAGAGAGGGATGACCTTATTTGAATCAAAGATTCAAATGTTATCTCATTTAACATAGCCATAAAGGTGCATTATCTTATTCTGTTTAAACAGCAAGGTTAACTTGTTCTATCATGCATGAAACAGTTACCAATGGATAGATTGAATTTTTATGATCAAAATTCATATATAAAACTTTGCATTTGGAGTTATAGATTAATTTCTATGATTTTTTGAAGTTTGCAACAATTTCTGGAATTTCCTGTGAACAAATAAAACCAGAAATTAATTATTGCGTCGCCAGGCGTCAGAAAGTGACGTCAGGGGTCAACGGGGGCGTCCAGGTCAACCTGACCAGTGGGTCCCGCATGTCAGTAGCTAATTAGACTAACTAATTTTAATTAAACCTAAACTAGGTTAATTAGCAGCGGGCCCCACCTAGTCAACTAAGTCAGCGGGGTAAACTCGCCGGTCAACGGGTCAAAGCCTGCCGGCGTTTAGCCGCCGACGAGGCCAGACGCGGCGGCGTGCTGCGTGTTTTCCCCACAGGGCTTCATTTGCTACGCGGAGAGCACCTACGGGCAGCTGGTGCTCGCCTGCATCCAGCTGTGATGATGGCTTGGCCGAGGAGTGGCCAGAGCATCGTCGGCGACGAGTTTGGCGGAGGCCGAAGCTCGGGCCAGCTCGTGCGCGTGGCTGCCGTGGCCTAGGCAGTGTGGCGCTAGCACCTACGGCCTCTACGCGGCGCGAGGAGTGTGACGGCCACAAGCCTGTGACCAAATGGTCACTGGAGCAACACCGACGACGTGGTTAGGCGGCGGCGCGTTCGGGCACAAGAGGCGCGGTGTCTACGGTAAGCTAGGGGAGAAAAGGAAAACATGGGAAGGTTCAGCAGCTCACAGAGAAACCGCAGAGGTGGTCAGCGTGCTCAGGGAGGGCTCGGTGCGGTCGGAACGGCGACAACGATCTGGGCGGCCCGAGGTTGAAGACGACAGTGGTGGGGATGATGCAGTGGCTCCGGCGTCGTGCGGCTTGGCTAGTCGACGTAGTCGACGACGGTGAACCATCCGGACACGGTGAGAGGGTGCGGGGACTGCGTTGGACGCGGCTGTGGCGAGCGGCGGCGACGACGACGTCTCGGGCGACGTCGGGGAGGGCGAGAGAGAGGAGCCAGGGGGAGGAGCGGGTGTCTGTTGGGTCAAGGAGAGAGAGAGCTCGTCCCACGTCGACAGCTCGACGAGGGGAGCGGCAAGGCGGCGGGCAGCTGCGTGGCACGCATGTTGTGCTCGCCGTTGAGCAGCTGCCTGCCTGCCTGGCCAAGCCAAGCAGCTTGCTGGCGCGGTGGCTGGGCTGGGCCGGCAGGTGGGCCTGCTTGGTGGCGCCAGATAAAGGTTTTTTCGTTTCTGTTTTCTGTAACTTTGTTGCATTTCTAAAAATACCTAGGCAACTCCAAAAATCACCAAACTGCACCTGGTCCTTAGTTGGAAAAATTCCAGCATGGACATTTTAGTTTGGGATTATTTGAGCATTTGAAATATTTTATATAATTTAAATGCATGAATTCAAATAGCTAAAGATTTAATCCAGTGACCTTAGAGTGACCTAGAAATTTGTGCATCACTTCTGACAGTGGTTTAGGACCAAGGCAAAGGTGACGAACATTTTTGAAGGGCATTTCAGGTTCATTGAAAATATTTTTAGTAAACCGTAGTTGGATTCAGAGGGGTTCTGGGGGTTCTGTCTTCCCCATTTCAAATTTCTGATGAAAGATAAACATGATGCAACACTCTAATGCAAGGACTAGCTAGGATGTGACAACTCACCCCCACTCGAAAGAATCTCGTCCCGAGATTTAGGATCCGTCGGGAAGAAGGTGGGGTACTCAAGTCAAAGACGATCCTCCCTTTCCCAAGTTGCTTCTTGCTCGGAGTGGTTTGACCATTGAACCTTGAGAAACTTGATATTCTGACGTCGAGTGGTACGCTCAGCTTGATCAAGGATACGAACGGGATATTCTCGATAGGTGAGGTTATCTTGGAGATCAAGCGTTTCGTGGTCCACGCCACAGATAGGATCCGCGAAGCAACGCCTGAGTTGAGAAACGTGGAAGACATCATGGACTCTGGAAAGATGCAGAGGTAGTTCCAATTGGTAGGCAACTTCTCCTCGTTTGGCAAGAATGCGAAAGGGTCCAATGTAACGAGGAGCCAACTTGCCTTTGATACCGAATCGATGGGTTCCCTTCAAAGGAGTAACCCAAAGGTAAGCCTTGTCGCCAACTTCATAAGACATAGGCTTATGCTTGCGGTCATATTGGCTCTTTTGACGAGATGGGGCTGTTTTCAATTTCTCACGAATAACGCGAACCTGCTCTTCTGCTTCCTGGATCATATCCGGGCCAAAGAGTTGTCTCTCCCGGTTTCTCGACCAGTTAAGAGGCGTTCGACATTTCCGTCCATAAAGAACTTCGAAGGAGCTTTGCCCAAGCTAGCTTGATAGTTATTGTTATAAGCAAACTCGGCGAATGGAAGGCATTTCTCCCAATTCATGCCGAAGAGATGATGTAAGCTTCAAGCATATCCTCCAGAATTTGATTGACTCGTTTCTACTTGACCACTTGATTGAGGATGGAAGGCGGTGCTAAAGGAGAGACGAGTTCACATAGCATTTTGGAAACTTTCCCAAAATCGACAGTGAAGAGACTCCCACGGTCCGAAAGTTAATCTCCAATGGAACACCATGAAGAGACACTATTCGAGAGATGTACAAATCAGCTAGCTGGCTAGCGATTATACTCTCACGAACGGGTAGGAAGTGGGCTACTTTGGAAAGACGATCGACGACAACGAAGATAGCATTGTTCCCTCTCTTGGTCCTGGGAAACCCGGTAATGAAATCCATACCGATTCTATCCCATTTCCATTCAGGAATAGCCAAAGGTTGAAGGGTACCAAAGAGGCCGTTGATGCTCGCTTTAACTCGACGACAGACGTCGCAATTAGCAATGAATTGAGCAATTTCTCTCTTCATCCTAGTCCACCAAAACCTTCCGCGTAGGTCTTGATACATTTTAGTACTACCTGGATGAATGGTGAGAGGAGATTCATGAGCTTCCTTAAGGATCAATCGCCTCAGGTTGCGTACCTTGGGAACCACTAGACGGTCTCCAAAGAACACGACACCGTGTTCATCAATGGAGAAACAATCTGAGACTCCTTTCTTGATGTTTCTCTTGATTCGGGAAATTCCCGGATCTACCTTCTGTGCCTTGATGATCTGATCCGTAAGGGTAGGTTTCGCCACCAGGGTTACCCTCTTTTCTTGGTCGACTCGGGCAGCACTCATTCCTTTTTGAATGCATCATTGGCATCTCATATTGAAGCTAAAATTGTCATCTCCTGAATCTATGGAAAGGAATCCTCGAGGAACAATGTGAAGGTTAAGCTTACGAAATTCCTCGTGGAGAAATGGTTGACTTTGTTGTAACATCAGATTGTTACAATAAGATTTGCGACTTAGTGCGTCACCATGACATTGGCTTTGCACAGGGTGTAAGATATTCCTAAGTCGTAATCAGATCAACTCGACCCAACGCCTTTGCCTCGAGATTCAAATCCGTTGGGTGAAGATGTATTTCAGACTTAGGTGATCAGTGTAAATTTCGCAACGATTACCAAGAAGGTAATGTCGCCAGGTTTTGAGTGCATCGACCACTGCTGCAAGCTCTAGATCGTGTGTGGGATAATTATCCTCATGTGGACGCAACTGTCGAGAAGCATAGGAAATCACATGATGATCTTGCATGAGTATGGAACCTAGTCCTTGTCGCGAGGCGTCGCAATAGATAATAAAGTCCTTTGAAAAATCTGGTGGTACGAGTACGGGTGCAGATGTCAGGCGTCTTTTCAGTTCCTGAAAGCTGAACTCGCACTGTGGGGTCCACTCGAACTTTTTATCTTTCTTGAGGAGTTCGGTTAGAGGCTTAGCAACCTTGGAGAAATTCTCGACGACGGCGGCAATAGCTCGCTAAACCGAGGAAACTCCGAACTTGCTTGACCGATTCTGTGGAGTCCAGTCAAGGACGGCTTGAACTCGCTTCGGGATTGACAACAATGCCCTTACCAGAGATTACATGGCCTAGATAGGTCACTTCCGCAACCGTAACTCACACTTAGAGAATTTGGCATAAAGGCGATGCTCTCAAGTTTCATCAATACTAGCCTTAGATGTTCGGCATGTTCTTCCTCATTCTTGGAGTAGATGAGTATATCATCGAGGTATACCACAACGAATTTATCCAAATACTCCATGAAGATCGAGTTCATTAACCGAGAGAAAGTGGCTGGAGCATTGGTTAATCCGAAGGACATAACGGTGTACTAGTATTGGCCGTAATGAGTAACAAAGGCCGTTTTAGGAATGTCCCCGTTCTTGATTTTGATTTTATGGTAACCCAACCTAAAATCCATCTTGGAAAAGACTGAGGATCCAGCGAGCTGATCATACAGGTCGTTGATCCTGGGGAGCGGATACTTGTTCTTGATAGTGACCAAGTTGATGTGTCGGTAATCTACAACCATCCGTCCGTTCCATCCTTCTTCTTGACGAAGAGGACGGGCAAGCCCATGGAGATGAACTAGGACGGATGAAACCCTTTTGCAAGGACTCATCGAAGTTGTTTCTTAAGCTCGGCTAGTTCTAGGGGTGCCATCTTATAAGGTCTTCTAGAGATTGGGATGGTTCCGGAACAAGATCAATCACGAACTCGACATCCCTCGCTGTGTGGAACACCGGCAGTTCTTCTGAAAGACATCCGGAAAATCACAGACACCGGAATATCTTCAAGGTCCGGAAGGGGTTGGCATTTAAGGAGTAGAGTCGACGCTTAGCCACTCGGGTTAAAACATTAACCTGCCTTGCCCGAAGGATGGGTGAGTTGAACAGTTCTAGTAGAGCAATCAATCTTAGCGTAATGGGTCGACATCCACCCATACCCAAGATGATGTTTATGTCCGAGGACTTGAGAGCTATTAGAGATGCAAGAAAGACTAATCTATCAACAAGGATTTCATTCCCATGACTTATTCTAGAGGTTTGCCATCTAGAACCAGGAGTCTGAATTTCCATGGAGGTGTGCATGTCACAGAATGTGGTGTTGTGCAAACGAGCATAGCTCTCAGAAATAAATGAATGAGATGCTCCAGTATCAAAGAGAACAGTTGCCGGATGGCAATTAACAAGGAGCGTACCGAGAACGACGTTGGGATCCTCATGGGTCTCCTCAGCTGAAACGTAGTTGACGTGGCCACGAGCAGTGGCAGCTGGTTTGGCGTAGAGCACCTTCCCTGCTGGCTTACCACGGCCAACAGACTTTCCGATCTGACTGGGGTTATTCTGAGGACACTCACGGATGTAGTGACCCATCTCTCCACACTTGAAACAGGTTATCACATTAGGGCGTGGAGCAGCATTAGCAGCGGGGCCACCATAGGCCTTGGGCGGTGCAAACTGCTGGTTGGGGTGAGGCGCCTCAAAGGAGGGCCTCGGAGTGAATCTGGGTGGCAGAGCGGTGCTTGGAATCCAGACTCGGCGCTTCTGAGATCCAGAGCCGGATGAAGAACCAAAGTCACGGGAGTGCTTGCATGAAGCTTCAAAAGTCGACTGGCCAGCTTTCGGCCAAAGACCGATAGCCTTGTTGACTAACTTCTGGAAGGAGGTGCACTCGTGCAGGCGAAGATCACGGCAAAGCTCGGGGCTAAGTCCCTTGCGGAACCTTGCCTGCTTCTTGGCGTCGGTAGAAACCTCTTCAGGAGCATAACGTGCTAGATTACCAAACTCGCGATCATATGCATCCACAAATACCACCCACCGGGTGAAGTTGCAGAATTCTTCCCTCTTGCGATCCATGAGACCTTCCGGATGTGATGCTCACGGAAAGTCAGCACCGAACTCAGCCTGTAGTGATTTGGCCAACCGGGCGATAGCTCGAAATTCTCCCACCAAAGGCTAGCGGGGCCTTCGAGGTGGTAGGCAAAGCAAAGGTAACCTTTATCAGCCTTCAGCCACGCTATGTAATCGTAGCTTGTGGGTGATGCTGTGAAGCCAGTCATCCGCATCGAGAGGCTCAACGGAATGTTTGAACTTAGGTGGATACAGCTTGACAAAGTCATTGAGTGACACCAGGTCATTCCTTGGCTGGCGTGCGGTATTCTGCTCAATCCGCTCTAGCAAGCGATTGGTCTCACGCTTGTTGCGTCCTGCCTCCATCATAACTTCGGCCAAAGAAGGCGGTTGAGGTAGATTTACATTCCTAGCTGCGCTGGCTTCTCCCTGCTCCGGAGCAGCATGATTGTTGCTGGTGTTGACCATCCTAAGAAACAAAACAACGGTTTAACAAGGATGGCAAAATTTGGCAAGGAAGTGCGGAATGTAATGGATAACACGGAATGCAGATATGTTCATCCGTATGACATGGTAATATAGAAACTGCCATATATATACCAACGGTCATACACACCATTCATAGTTTAGTACAAGCCCGGCTAGAGTACAACTACGGTGAAAAGCATTACATCTCATCGAAAGCATTCCAAACTCCTATACATTATTTTTCTACACTTCCGGAATGATACACACTAAGTCATATTCCACAGGTCACGCAGGACGGTGGAAATACAACTAATACAATACTAGGGATACTACTACTAACTCAGACAACTCCGTAGTAGTCCTCATAGAAGTCACCTCCATAGCCTGGAAGCTCAACATGATTATCCGGAAACAGACGGTCCTGAGGAGCTTGTGGACCATAGGGGCTAGGATGAGGTCTTGGACCAACAAACGGTGGCTGTGGGGACCACGGGTGGGGTGATGCCTCCCACATCACGCCAATCCATCATGTCCGGCAGAGCAGATCTCACAGGATACAGATCCCTCAGATCCATACATCCAATTTTGCACACCGGTGCAAACCGAGTCAAGTGGCCCAATGATCGGCACGGGTGTTGAAAAGCTCCATTCTCAAGGCCCGATTCTCTCGGTCCTTATCCTCGAGCATCTCAAAGAAGTGGTGCGGGTTAGTGAGTCCTCCCGACCGAATCAAAGATAGATGGCCTCAAGATACCCTTTGCGCTCGGGAGCGAAGCCGGCATATAATGTAAGTCGGTGTTCAAGCAGGCCGGTCTCGACTCGCATGATGGTCATCATAGAGTATGCAAGATCCCGCACAACCATCTCAATAGTGACCCCGAGTCCATAGGAGTGGTGAAGAGGCTCATTGATCTAGGATATGAAGGAAATATCCCGACAAAGGTCAGAGGTATTGGCTTTGATTAAAGTCTCGGAATTGCTCTTCGACGGTGTATTCGGGATACCAACGGTAACCCGTCTCAATCATAACCCGGACTAACATAGCCGTATGACCGGGCACATCGATGCACCCTGGTCGATTTAACCACTTGGTTTTGAGCACGAGTGGCCATCTGAAAGCACAGCCACAATGCAAAGACATTAGAATTTCTAGGGAAAATCGGACAACATGACATCTGTAAATGCTCAAGAACAGATTTGAGACATTCAAAATCAGATTGCAGAACCACTCAACAACATCATATCAAGGTTCTGGTTCAACTGATAGCATACTAAAAGTAGTAGAAACTGAATTGAGGCTGTAACCAACAATCCTATAAGTTACTACGGATTAGTAACACGTGAACCTGATAGAGAGAAGAGAGCCTAGTTCTATACCCACGTAGAATGAGAAGAGGATGACTCAGATTAGAGGGCATAAGGTAAAGGAGTAAAAAGAGCCTTGCGTCCCTCCCACAATCAATTCCCCTACATATAACTAAAGCATTTCTAGACTCGACATCGACCAATTTGGCTTAGCGAACCTACAGGCAGTCCGGCTCTGATGCCAACGCTGTCAGGACCCCGATTCCAAGTCACATGGACCTAGCCGGTAACACCTCATATCACTTTGCGGCCTCACGCACGGTATTCCCACGAGTGTCGCCTTACCAAGGCCCGGGACCGTTTGCGCCTTTTGGCTCACGTATATGATAGTGTTGCTAGCATCCACATGACAGAGAACCCGAGCCGACATGGCTAGTCGTGAACCCAAAGCGGCGCCAACCCATGGGAACAGGCATACATGAATCACATCGAGCATGTCGGTCCTCAACGTATGAATTCGGGCTGTAGCACTGGGCTAACAGGACTCCGGTATCCCGGGCTGTAGCAGGCTAGGCAGGACTCCGAATATCACCGGCGTGACATTTCCCGAAGGACAAACATAGGAACGAAGTGAAACACATGCCGCCACCAAGTGTCCAAAGCGGTAGTCTGGGCTAGCAGGACTCGTGAACCGGTAAGCGGACTACTATCGCTCAGAAGCACTAGACTACATTTCCCCATATGAGAGGCTGCCAAGGATAAACAACTAGATTGTCGGATCCCACTCATACCAAGCATTTCAATCATACACACAATATGCCCGATATGAGTACATACAACATGGCATCACAACAAAACTCTACAACTCAAAGTACTTTATTTAAGAGGCTCCGAGGAGCCATAAATAACACATCCATACAGATAGGGGTCACATGACCCAACACTCAAGTCATACAAACATACAAGCACATGCGGAAGCAAACTAGTCTGAGTACAGACCCTAAAAAGAAAGAAAGCTTGATGAAGCCCTTCTATCTACAGTGGCCCTTCACAAGCCTTGGATCACCATCTGGGTGGCTAGTTCACTCGTTGATGTCAAGGTCTACATAAAACCCATTGGAGGGGGCGGTGTTGTCGTCTGAAAACATTAATTAAGCAAACATGAGTACGGAGGTACTCAGCAAGTCTTACAACAGAAACCTATTATACATGCACATTCTCAAGAAGGTAGTGGAGTTATTGCAGCAAGCCAGCTTTGACTCTTGGCTAACTATCCTATGTGACACCACTTGAAAAGCATTTGTCGCACACGAGTCCACTAATCACCATCACAATACTCCACCGTGGATCCTCTCTCACAACCCACGAGAGGGCCATCCGCTGATACTCACACTTATCTTGAGGCTTTTAGTAGTATCCATTTGCTTGTCTATGAACCGTATAGGTGACCAAGTAGTCCTTTATCATGGACGCCGCTATTCGAATAGTTTTATACCCTGCAGGGTGTACTTCTTCAAACACGCTCTCACCACTTATCGCCGCCACACGACATGTACTGCAACCTTCAAGCGGAAGCCCAATGAGGGTGTCGGCCACGACCGACTAAACACACGAGTCCCTAGTCCAGGTTTATCGCCTATTCGGGTTACATCCGTAGGGAGTCCGGCTGAGGTTTCCACTAACGGCCCCGAACGATGTGTGCAGGGTTCCCGAGACACCAAACGTGCGAATCGGTACACCGGGCCACGTGCCTACCGCAACACAGCCCACCCCTAAGGTCACACAAGGTATGCCCCCAAAGATGCTACAAACACTAGAAACTACTTGCAACTCCCGGACTGAGGACAAGAGTGGTTAATAAGTCGAGAGGGTCCATTGGTTTCGGGCCCAATGCGTGGTAGTAGCTAAGTCTTAAATCACACACACATATCTCAGTTCTTAGGGACGGCTTCAATGAAACAACCCACCATGTACTCCTACATGGCCTCTCATCGATACCTTTACCAAAACGTGATCAACACTTTCACTCTCGAACCCGACACAACCTTTCACTCCAGCTTCATCATCCCGATGAGCCGACACTGACACAACTATAAGCATAGCAAGCATAGCATGGTAGGATTCACAAACATGGCTCAATCAACTCCTACACATACTAGTGGGTTTCATCTAGTTACCGTGGCAATGACAGTCATGCAAAGGAAGTGGGTTCAACTACCGCAAAGACACAATAGTTTGAATCGTGTTGTCTTAATGCAGTAAACAAGAGCAGAAGCGAGAACATGGGTTTGTATCGGAATGATAAATGGGTTGCTTGCCTGATGTAGTGGTAGTAGGATACTGCCCTTCAGACGGATATTCGGGGTTATCCTCGGAGGTAGAACCTATCACGAAAGACACACCGAACATAAACAATACATGCCAATATGCAACAATATGATGCATGCTATGACATGGCAATATGAATGTGTGTTGGCCTAATGCAAGCTAGAATAGAGAGGGATGAACTTATTTGAATCAAAGATTCAAATGTTAGCTCATTTAACATAGCCATAAAGGTGCATTATCTTATTCTGCTTAAACAGCAAGGTTAACTTGTTCTGTCATGCATGAAACCATTACCAATGGATAGATTGAATTTTTCTGATCAAAATTCATATATAAAACTTTGCATTTGGAGTTACAGATTAATTTCTATGATTTTTGAAGTTTTCAACAATTTCTGGAATTTCCTGTGAACAAATAAAACCAGAAATTAATTATTGCGTCAAGCAAGGCGTCAGAGTGACGCTCAGGTCAACGGGGGCGTCCAGGTCAACTTGACCAGTGGGTCCCGCATGTCAGTAGCTAATTAGACTAACTAATTTTAATTAAACCTAAACTATGTTAATTAGTAGAGGGCCCCACCTAGTCAACTAAGTCAGCGGGGTCAAACCCGCCGGTCAACGGGTCAAAGCCTGCCGGTCAACGGGTCAAAGCCTGCCGGCGTTTAGCCGCCGGCGAGGCCAGACGCGGCGGCGTGCTGCGGGTTTTGCCCACAGGGCTTCATTTGCTACGCGGAGAGCAGCTACGGGCAGATGGTGCTCGCCTGCATCCAGCCGTGGTGATGGCTTGGCCGGGGAGTGGCCGGAGCATCGTCGGCGATGAGTTTGGCGGAGGCCGAAGCTCGGGCCAGCTCGTGTGCGTGGCTGCAGTGGCCTAGGCAGTGTGACGGGCACAAGCCCGTGACCAAATGGTCACCGGAGCAGCACCGACGACGTGGTTAGGCGGCGGCGTGTTCGGGCACAAGAGGCGCGGCGTCTACGGTAAGCTAGGGGCGAAAAGGAAAACATGGGAAGGTTCAGCAGCTCACAGAGAAACCGCAGAGGTGGTCAGCGTGCTCGGGGAGGGCTCGGTGCGGTCGGAACGGCGACGGCGATCTGGGCGGCCCGAGGTTGAAGACGACGGCGGCGGGGATGATGCAGTGGCTCCGGCATCGTGCGGCTTGGCTAGTCGACGTAGTCGACGACGGTGAACCGTTCGGACACGGTGAGAGGCTGCGGAGACGGCGTTGGACGCGGCTGTGGCGAGCGGCGACGACGACGACGTCTCGGGCGACGTCGGGGAGGGCGAGAGAGAGGAGCCAGGGGGAGGAGCGGGTGTCTGTGGGGTCGGGGAGAGAGAGAGAGCTCGTCCCACGTCGACAGCTCGACGAGGGGAGCGGCGAGGCGGCGGGCAGCTGTGTGGCACGCATGTCTTTCGCTGCCGAAAGTCACTGCCTGCCTGCCAAGCTAAGTAGCCGCGCTGTGGCTGGGCTGGGCCAGTGGGCCCTGGGTGGCGCCAGATAAAGGTTTTTCGTTTCGTCAGAATTTTGTTGCATTTCTAAAAATACCTAGACAACTCCAAAAATCACCAAACTGCACCTGGTCCTTAGTTGGAAAAATTCCAGCATGGAACATTTTAGTTTGGGATTATTTGAGCATTTGACATATTTTATATAATTTAAATGCCCAAATTCAAATAGCTAAAGATTTAATCCAGTGACCTTAGAGTGACCTAGAAATTTGTGCATCACTTCTGACAGTGGTTTAGGACCAAGGCAAAGGTGATGAACATTTTTGAAGGGCATTTCAGGTTCATTGAAAATATTTTTAGTAAACCCTAGTTGGATTCAGAGGGGTTCTGGGGGTTCTGTCTTCCCCATTTCAAATTTCTGATGAAAGATAAACATGATGCAACACTATAATGCAAGGACTAGCTAGGATGTGACAGGTGAAACGCAGCAGGACGCTACGTGGGGGATGGACCTCGTGCTGGGGGAGGAACGACGTCGTGAAGCCGCACTGAGGGCGGCAAGGTACCCGCAAGCGCTGCGGCGATACCACGGCCGCAACATCTGCTCCAGGACACTCGAGGTAGGCGACCTCGTCCTGAGGCGGGTCCTCTCCAGGGAAGGGCTATATAAGCTTTCACCCATGTGGGAGGGCCCGTCAAGGTCGTCCATGTCTCCAGGCCTGGCGCCGCGTGCCTGGAGACGTAGGACGAGATACCTATCTAGAATGCCTGGAACATCCAGCACCTCCGGAAGTTCTACCCATGAAGCAAGGACCAGAGCCTGCGAAGAAAGGCCCAGAGCCTGTGAAGAAGGCCCGGTGCCTGTGAAGAATCGCCGCCCGTGACACTCTCACGTAATAATGAGTGGGGCTGTACACGCCCCGGAGTCTCAGGAGCGCCGGCCTCAAGCCCTGGGGCTCCCGCCCACGCCACTGGCAGCACTTAGCTCCGCGCTGGTGAGAAGTCTTGAAGACTAGACTAGGTGCCGGACACGGCTTTTCATTTGCTTTCCATAGTTGGCTCGCTTTTCCTTAGTTGAAGTTTGTTTTTGGTGTTCCTTGCTGATTCGATTTCCTCACCTCTTACCGCTTTTTTCAGCTCTGGTTCGCTCGTGTTCTCTCCCTCGCATGCCTCGCGAGGGGGCTAGGCAGGTGCCCTCGTGAGCGTTTTTCTCCTCTCTTCCTTCTTGCGAGCCACCCTCGTTCGAGCCCAAATCTGGCGCATCCATCCTAGTCTGTGCCCCCTGGGTACCGCGATGCAAAGCGCCAGGTCAAGGCTTGAGTGGACGGCAAATCTTCTAGCGCACCGCCTAACGAATTTTTACAGTTCCCGAACAAACATAGACCACCAGGTCAAGATGGACACGAGGAAAAAAACTCCTCGTGAGGAAGAGGGCGTCCCGAATGCACCAGGTTAAGTTATCTTTGAGCAAAATAACAACACAGCACGGGAACAACATGCACAGTGCAATAACCAAGGAACCATAGTTCGATACATGCCCCTCTGGGCCCATACTGGTTTCATTTTTGGTGCAGGAAAAAGAGCAAAGCAAAAGCGGCGTTGCGGCGATCCTCGGAGGCAGGCCCCTAGCAACTTCCCGAGCCTAGCCAGAACCTTCCTCGCGCTTCACGGAGGCGCGGCGATGGGATGACCCGCCGCCGCCCTCAAAGCGGGCGCGGCGGCGCGACGGCTGATCGTAGCCGCCGCAGCAGGAGTTGTCGCTAGAGGAAGAGCCGCCGTAGCTAGACGAGACACGGTCGCCACCGAGGGCAGCCTCACCCTCATCCTCGTCGCGACCGTCACCAAGGCCGAGCACCTCCTCACCGTCGTTCGCCTCGGGGCAGCATCCGGCGCGGCGACCATCTTCCCCAAACACCCTCACATAGAGGGTCGATCTGCGGTCGTACTTGAAGTGGAGGGTGCACCGCCTACCCAGGCCGCACGCGCGGGCGAACGTCTGCCAGCCGCGGGCCAGGGCTATGTTGCCCGCGGCGGAAGTCTCGACTGCAACCCAGGAGGCCTTACTGCAGCAACCGTCCTCCTGCACCCATAGCCCGCCTGGACCAGGGGCCAGCAGTTCGTCGACAAAGAAGCGCGGAAGCTGGAGCCAGTTGCCGGCCGGGTTCTCCGACCAGAGGACGAACTCCGGCAACACTTCCGCCGAATGGAAGCGCGAGCGTGGAGGCCGCACCACCATGGCACGCCTCCCTTCGTCAGCTGGGCCGCCATGCCTGGGATGACCCCCTCCGTGTGCCGCGGCACCACCACGACAGTGGGCCGCGGCGGGGGTCGCGACGTGTTTGCGCGGACAGCCGCGTCCGCGCTTGGGCGCCCGGGAGCTAGGTTCCTCATGAGGGGCCTTCCCCTTCTCGGCGGCAGAGAACTTCCTTCGTGGCGCCATTGGTGGCACTGCTAGCGATGGAGCAAGGAGGAAGAAGCAAGCGAGCAAGGAAGATATGGGCGACGGGGGCTCCGCCCCCTTCCCCATTTATAGCGAGAGGAGGCCAACCGGCGCCTCCCACAATCACAGGTAATGATGGTTTCCCTTGCATGTCGCAGGGACTTGTCAAGTCGTGCAGTTGCCGCGGCAGCGTGGGGAAGTGGAGACGCCCACTTCCAATAAACTGCTGATACGTCTCCGTCGTATCTACTTTTCCAAACACTTTTGCCCTTGTTTTGGACTCTAACTTGTATGATTTGAATGGAACTAACCCGGATCGACATCGCTTTCGTGAGAATTGCCATGATGTTGTTTTATGTGCCAAAAACAGAAGTTCTCGGAATGACCTGAAACTCCACGGAATATCTTATAATAAATAATAAAAAATCCTCGCCAAAGATGAAGAACAGGGGGCCCACACCCTGTCCACGAGGGTGGGGCGCGCCCCTCCCCCCTGGGCGCGCCCCCCTACCTCGTGGGCCCCCTGGATGCCCTTCGACGCCAACTCCAACTCCATATATTGGCTTTCGGGGAGAAAAAAATCAGAGAGAAAGTTTCATCGCGTTTTACAATACGGAGCCGCCGCCAAGCCCTAATCTCTCTCGGGAGGGCTGATCTGGAGTCCGTTCAGGCCCGGAGAGGGGATTCGTCACCGTCGTCATCATCAACCATCCTCCATCACCAATTTCATGATGCTCACCGCGTGCGTGAGTAATTGCATCGTAGGCTTGCTGGACGGTGATGGGTTGGATGAGATTTATCATGTAATCGAGTTAATTTTGTTAGGGTTTGATCCCTAGTATCCATTATGTTCTGAGATTGATGTTGCTATGACTTTGCTATGCTTAATGCTTGTCACTATGGCCCGAGTGGAATGATTTCAGATCTGAAACTTTTATGTTTTCATGAATATATGTGTGTTCTTGATCCTATCTCGCAAGTCTATAGTCACCTACTATGTGTTATGATCCGCAACCCGGTGACAATAATCGGGACCACTCCCGGTGATGACCTTAGTTTGAGGAGTTCATGTATTCACTATGTGCTAATGCTTTGTTCCGGTTCTCTATTAAAAGGAGGCCTTAATATCCTTTAGTTTCCAATAGGACCCCGCTGCCACGGGAGGGTAGGACAAAAGATGTCATGCAAGTTCTTTTCCATAAGCACGTATGACTATTTACGGAATACATGCCTACATTATATTGATGAACTGGAGCTAGTTCTGTGTCACCCTATGTTATGGCTGTTACATGATGAATCACATCTGGCATAATTATCCATCACTGATCCGGTGCCTACGAGTTTTCCATATACTGGTTTACGCTTATTTACTTTTCCGCTACATCTGTTATCATCACTACAAAATACCAAAACATTACTTTTGTTGTCTTTACTTTTGTTACCGTTACCACCACTATCATATTACTTTGCTACTAAACACTTTGCTGCAGATATTAAGTTTCCAGTGTGGTTGAATTGACAACTCAGCTGCTAATACTTGAGAATATTCTTTGACTCCTTGTGTCGAATCAAAAATTTGGGTTGAATACTCTACCCTCGAAAACTGTTGCGATCCCCTATACTTGTGGGTTATCAAGACCTTTTTCTCAAGGCCGCTGTCGGGGAGCATAGCTCTATTCTTTGAGTCACTTGGGATTTATATCTGCTGGACACTATGAAGAACTTGAAAGACGCTAAGACAACAACTTATCCCTCAACTACGAGGGAGGTAAGGAACTGCCATCTAGCTCGCACTTGATTCACCTTCCGTTATAAACAAGCTAGCGACACCTAAAACCTCGCTTCCGCTTATTCGCTCCAATATGTCGCATGTTATTGATGATGCCACTTCGCTATGCATGATACTTATGATGAAACTACTTCTATGCTTGATACTACTGTGCCTCTTGGTGAATTTCTAGATGAACAAATTTCTAGGTCTAGAGAAAGAGAAATTATTGAAACTGAACACGATGATGTTAGTGATGATAAAAATAGGCCTGCTATTCCTGAGGGTTACCTTTTTAATGCTGAATCTACTGAAGCTATTCTTGCTTGCCAGGATAGTCGTGAACGTAATAGGTTGCTAGTTAAATGGAGTAAAGAATCTGTTAGAGGTATGATGAGACCCGACCCTGCTTTTGCTACTTCACCTATATGTGTTCCTGATCAGGATTATTATGATCTTTCTGTTGATCCAGATATAATTACTTTGGTTGAATCTGATCCTTTTTATGCCTATGAATCTGAAACTGTTGTGGCACATCTTCGTAAGTTAGATGATGTAGCTGCCCTGTTTACTAATAATGAGAGATCGCGCTACCTTTATTTACTCAAAATATTTCCGTTCTCATTAAAGGGTGATGCTAAGATATGGTTTAATTCTCTTGATCCTGGTTGTGTTCAAAGTCCCCAGGATATGATTTATTACTTCTCTTCTAAATATTTCCCTGCTCATAAGAAACAAGCTGCTTTGAGGGATATATATAATTTTGTGCAAATTGAAGAAGAGAGTCTCCCACAAGCTTGGGGGAGGCTTCTCAAGTTACTTAATGCTTTGCCTAATCATCCTCTTAAGAAACCTGAAATACTTGATATCTTTTATAATGGACTAACCGATGCTTCCAGAGATTACCTGGATAGTTGTGCTGGTTCTATTTTCGTGGAAAGAACACGGATGAAGATGAAATTTTATTGCATAATATGTTGACAAATGAAAATAATTGGGCACCTCCCGAGCCAACTCCGAGCCAATTCTTGAGCCTATTCCTAAACCAACTCAAGAAGAGAGGTGTTCTATTTCTCAGTCCAAGATATGTAAGAAGCAAAGAAATCTATGAAAGAAAAAGGTATTAAAGTCAAGATGTTAAGAATTTACCTCCTATTGAAGAAATACATGGTCTTAATTCACCGCTTTGTTGAGGAAGTATATGATCTCAATTACTTATTTATCAAGAACCTCCCAATATCCCGGCACGTAGTAAAGGTAATTTCTCTCTATAGATATGATAAAGCTGAAGTCCCTCGTACTAAAATTGCTAGTCAGAGCTTGGATGAGTTTGATGACTTTATGTTTAAGCAAGATGACTTTAATGCTTATTTTGGTAGACAATTAAAACAGAATACCTTTATGATTAAACGCTTGAGTGATTATATGGCTAATATTAGAGGTGAACTTAAACTTGTTAGCAAACATGCTTCTATGGTTACCACTCAAGTAGAACAAGTACTTAAAGCTCAGAAAGAAATACTTAATGAAATGACTAGTAATAAAAATGAGTATGCTGTTAGAGTGGCTACTAGAACTGGTAGAATGACTCATGAACCTTTGTATCCTGAAGGCCACCCTAAGAGAATCGAGCAAGATTCTCGGAGAAATAATATTGATATGCCTAGTTCTTCTAAGAGGAAGAAAAAGAAAAATGATAGAACTGTGCAAACTTCTAGTGAACCTATTACTGAACCACCTGATAATACAAATGATATCTCTATGTCTGATGCTGAAACACAATCTGGTAATGAACATGAACCTAGTAAAAATGTTAATGATGATGTTCATGATGATGCTCAACCTAGTAATGATAATGATGTAGAAGTTGAACCCGCTGTTGATCTTGATAACCCACAATCAAAGAATCAACGTTATGATAAAAGAGACTTTGTTGCTAGGAAACATGGTAAAGAAAGAGAACCATGGGTTCAGAAACCCATGCCTTTTCCTCCCAAACCATCCAAGAAAAAGGATGATGAGGATTTTGAGCGCTTTGCTGAAATGATTAGACTTATCTTTTTGCGTATGCGATTAACTGATGTGCTCAAAACAAGTCCTTATGCTAAATATATGAAAGATATTGTTACAAATAAAAGAAAGATACGGGAAGATGAAATTTCCACCATTGCTTGCTAATTATACTTTTAAGGGTGGAACACCAAAGAAACTTGGAGATCCAGGAGTACCTACTATACCATGCTCCATTAAAAGAAATTATGTTAAAACTGCTTTATGTGATCTTGGAGCCGGTGTTAGTGTTATGCCTCTCTCTTTATATCGTAGACTTGACTTGAATAAGTTGACACCTACTGAAATATCTTTGCAAATGGCTGATAAATCAACAGCTATACCTATTGGTATTTGTGAGGATGTGCCTGTTGTGGTTCCAAATGTTACTATTCTAACGGACTTTGTTATTCTTGATATTCCCGAGGATGATAGTATGTCTATTATTCTTGGAAGACCTTTCCTTAATACTGCAGGGGCTGTTATTGATTGCAACAAAGGCAATGTCACTTTTCATGTTAATGGTAATGAGCACACGGTACACTTTCCAAGGAAACAACCTCAAGTTTATAGTATCAACTCTATTGGAAAAATTCAATCGATTATATTTGGAGGTTTTGAATTTCCTCTCCCTACTGTCAAGAAGAAATCTGATATAATGTCGGATTTCGGGTTCCGGCAGACCCTTGAGGTTCGAACACTGGGGTGCGCGCGGAGATCCAACCTTCCACCGTCTCGCACCTCGCCGAATCGCTCGGACCTAAACTACTAAACAGAACAGCACAAGAGACACAAGATTTATACTAGTTCGGGCCACCGTTGTGGTGTAATACCCTACTCTAGTTTGTGGCGTGGTGGATTGCCTCTTGGGCTGATGAGGAACAAGATAAGGAAGAACAGCCTCGCGAGGGTCTCTTGGTGGGTGTGATGAACTGCTAGGTGTTGTCCCGTCGCTCTAGCTTGAGGATCGGGTCTCTGTCTTTCTCTGGATTCCGGATCCCTCTACCCTGTGGGTGGCTACTCCTATTTATAGGCGAAGGCCCTGGGCCTCTTCCCAAATATTGAGCGGGAAGGGCGCCAACAATTGGCCATTTTAAAGGGGAACAGCGGGTACACTCATCCTGACTATAGTTGGTCCTCGCCTGCCAAAGGCTCTGGTGATGACGCCTGCTTGGGCTCCATGATGACTCCCTTCCAGCCGTTGAGGCTGGTCTTGGTCTTGTTGCACCAAAACGGATGCCTTTGCTTGATGCTCTTGCCTGCGCTTGCTCCCTTTGCACCAAAGAGGAAAGGAGGACGCCATGCGGGCCGGGCGCCTCGATCGCGCCCTTGGTCGCCATGGCTTGCGTCATGGGCACCTCGCGAGGTACCCTGCCTTGAACTCTCCGCCTCCTCATGAGCCAGCCTGACGAGGCCGTGCTCGAGGAAGCTCCTGGTCGCTCGGCCCATGAGGCTTGGCCCCTCGCGAGGGTCTTGAGCTTGTGTTGATGAAGATGGGCTGTCCTGGGCCTCCTTTGAGTCACGCCGCAGGCCGCAGGCAGGCAAGTCTGGGGACCCCCGTTCCCAGAACGGCGACATATACTTATTATTGGGGATGTCCATCTCCCCGTTGAGGTAACATAGTGTTATTCGAAATTTCTCCGGTTTCATGTTAATCGGAATGAGTTTGTTAACAAGACTTGATCAACCTTGTTAGTGGATTCCTTTTGATGAGCATGAGATGGATGAAACTAGAAGCACAACCTTCTCGTACCCTCTTTATATTCTCTCGTTATTTAGTAAAAAAAGTAAAATAGTTTTTTTTGTCTGTCTCCCGACTTATCCATGCAATATAAAAATATCCCGAAAATAAAAGTCCTCAGAATGCCATGCCAATTTAATATGATTTCTTTCGGGAATATTTGAGGATTGTTAGGGCAAAATTACCGCTGGGAGCTGCCACCTGACCACGAGGGTGGAGGGCGCGCCCTACCCCCCTGGGCGCGCCCCCCTGCCTCGTGGGCCCACGGTGGCCCTCCTCCACTTATCCCTGCACCCATCTTCTTCCTCTGTCTCACACAAACCCGAAAAACCAACTCAAGCTCGTGTTCCAGCAACTTTTGCTGCGATTTTCGATCTCCTTGCTCAAAGCACCTCTCACAAAACTGCTTGGGGAGATTGTTCCTTGGTATGTGACTCCTCCATTGGTCCAATTAGTTTTTGTTCTAGTGCTTTATTCATTGCAAATTTGTGCTGCAGAGGTGACCATGTTCTTGAGCTTGCATGTCAAATTTATATGGTTCCAAGTAGTTCTAATGCTTGATATATGCTCTAGGCACTTGTATGAGTAGTTGCTATCAGTTTTATTGAAGTTGGTTCACTTTTGTTTGAAGTTACTAAAAATTTCAGAATTATTTTTCAGAGGAAACAATATGCTTAGGAGGATGTTCCAAGGTGGTTCTT